>OX463758.1:58783333-59983333 GCA_949824845.1 Rhingia rostrata | reverse complement strand
CGATTTTATGGACAGAATTTCTATACTTTTCAATAGACCGTTCATAAAATCGATTTAAAAATAATTCGATTTTATGGACAGATTTTTTATTGTTTTCAAAAGTGATTCGATTTTATGGACAGAATTTTTAAAATTTTCAAGAGATGAATTTTTCAAAATTTTCAAAATCGATCAAAATATAATTCGATTTTATGGACAGAATTTTTATACTTTTCTATAGACCGTTCATAAAATCGATTTAAAAATGGTTCGACTTTATGGACAGAATTTTTATAATTTTCAAAAGTGATTCGATTTTATGGACAGAATTTTTAAAATTTTCAAGAGATGAATGCGAGCGTTCATAAAATCGATCAAAATATAATTCGATTTTATGGAAAGAATTTTTATACTTTTCAATAGACCGTTCATAAAACCAATTTAAAAATGATTCGATTTTATGGACAGAGTTTTTATAATTTTCAAGAGATAAATGCGACCGTTCATAAAATCGATCAAAATATAATTCGATTTGATGGACAGAATTTTTATACTTTTGAATAGACCGTTCATAAAACCAATTCAAAAATGATTCGATTTTATGGACAGAATTTTTTTAATTTTCAAAAGTGATTCGATTTTATGGACAGAATTTTTAAAATTTTCAAGAGATGAATGTGACTGTTCATAAAATCGATCAAAATATAATTCGATTTTATGGACAGAATTTTTATACTTTTCAATAGATCGTTCATAAAATCGATTTAAAAATGATTCGATTTTATGGACAGAATTTTTATAATTTGCAAAAGTGATTCGATTTTATGGACAGAATTTTTAAAATTTTCAAGATATAAATGCGACCGTTTATAAAATCGATCAAAATATAATTAGATATTATGGACACAATTTTTATACTTTTCAATAGACCGTTCATAAAATCGATTTAAAAATGATTCGATTTTATGGACAGATTTTTTATAATTTTCAAGAGATAAATGCGACCGTTCATAAAATCGATCAAAATATAATTCGATTTTATGGACAGAATTTTTATACTTTTCAATAGGCCGTTCATAAAACCAATTTAAAAATGATTCGATTTTATAGACAGAATTTTTATAATTTTCAAAAGTGATTCGATTTTATGGACAAAATTTTCAAGAGATAAATGCGACCGTTCATAAAATCAATCGACATATAATTCGATTTTATGGACAGAATTTTTATACTTTTCAATAGACCGTTCATAAAATCGATTTAAAAATGTTTCGATTTTATGGACAGAATTTTTATAATTTTCAAAAGTGATTCGATTTTATGGACAGAATTTTTAACATTTTCAAGATATAAATGCGACCGTTCATAAAATCGATCAAAATATAATTCGATTTTATGGACAGAATTTTTATACTTTCCAATAGACCGTTCATAAAATCGATTTAAAAATGATTCGATTTTATGGACAGAGTTTCTATAATTTTCAATAGATAAATGCGACCGTTCATAAAATCAATCAACATATAATTCGATTTCATGGACAGAATTTTAATACTTTTCAATAGACCGTTCATAAAATCGATTTAAAAATGATTCGATTTTATGGACAGAGTTTTTATAATTGTCAAGAGATAAATGCGACCGTTCATAAAATAAATCAACATATAATTCGATTTTATGGACAGAATTCTTATACTTTTCAATAGACCGTCCATAAAATCGATTTAAAAATGATTCGATTTTATGGACAGAATTTTTATAATTTTCAAAAGTGATTCGATTTTATGGACAGAATTTTTAAAATTTTCAAGAGATAAATGCGACCGTTCATAAAATCGATCAAAATATAATTCGATTTTATGGACAGAATTTTTATACTTTTCAATAGACCGTTCATAAAATCGGTTTAAAAATGATTCGATTTTATGGACAGAATTTTTAAAATTTTCAAGAGATAAATGCGACCGTTCATAAAATCAATCAAAATATAATTCGATTTTATGGACAGAATTTTTTTTCTTTCTAATAGACCGTTCATAAAATCGATTTAAAAATGATTCCATTATATGGACAGAGTTTTTATAATTTTCAAGAGATAAATGCGACCGTTCATAAAATCAATCAACATATAATTCGATTTTATGGACAGAATTTGTATACTTTTCAACAGACCGTTTATAAAATCGATTTAAAAATGATTCGATTTTATGCACAGAATTTTTATAATTTTCAAAAGTGATTCGATTTTATGGACAGAATTTTTAACATTTTCAAGAGATAAATGCGACCGTTCATAAAATCAATCAAAATATAATTCGATTTTATGGACAGAATTTTTATACTTTTCAATAGACCGTTCATAAAATCGATTTAAAAATGATTCGATTTTATGGACAGAGTTTCTATAATTTTCAATAGATAAATGCGACCGTTCATAAAATCAATCAACATATAATTCGATTTTATGGACAGAATTTTTATACTTTTCAATAGACCGTTCATAAAATCGATTTAAAAATGATTCGATTTTATGGACAGAGTTTTTATAATTTTCAAGAGATAAATGCGACCGTTCATAAAATCAATCAACATATAATACGATTTTATGGACAGAACTTTTATACTTTTCAATAGACCGTCCAAAAAAACGATATAAAAATTTGTCGATTTTATGGACAAAATTTTTATAATTTTCAAAAGTGATTCGATTTTATGGACAGAATTTTTAAAATTTTCAAGAGATGAATGCGGCCGTTCATAAAATCGATCAAAATATAATTCGATTTTATGGACAGAACTTTTATACTTTTCAATAGACCGTTCATAAAATCGATTTAAAAATGATTCGATTTTATGGACAGATTTTTTATTGTTTTCAAAAGTGATTCGATTTTATGGACAGAATTTTTAAAATTTTCAAGAGATGAATGCGACCATTCATAAAATCGATCAAAATACAATTCGATTTTATGGACAGAATTTTTATACTTTTCAATAGACAGTTCATAAAATCGATTTATAAATGATTCGATTTTATGGACAGAGTTTTTATAATTTTCAAGAGATAAATGCGACCATTCGTAAAATGATCAAAATATAATTCGATTTTATGCACAGAATTTTTATACTTTTCAATAGACCGTTCATAAAATCGATTTAAAAATGATTCGATTTTATGGACAGAGTTTTTATAATTTTCAAGAGATAAATGCGACCGTTCATAAAACCAATCAACATATAATTCGATTTTATGGACAGAATTTTTATACTTTTCAATAGACCGTCCATAAAATCGATTTAAAAATGATTCGATTTTATGGACAGAATTTTTATAATTTTCAAAAGTGATTCGATTTTATGGACAGAATTTTTAACATTTTCAAGATATAAATGCGACCGTTCATAAAATCGATCAAAATATAATTCGATTTTATGGACATAATTTTTATTCTTTCTAATAGACCGTTCATAAAATCGATTTAAAAATGATTCCATTATATGGACAGAGTTTTTATAATTTTCAAGAGATAAATGCGACCGTTCGTAAAATGATCAAAACATAATTCGATTTTATGGACAGAATTTTTATACTTTTCAATAGACCGTTCATAAAATCGATTTAAAAATGATTCGATTTTATGGACAGATTTTTTATTGTTTTCAAAAGTGATTCGATTTTATGGACAGAATTTTTAAAATTTTCAAGAGATGAATGCGACCGTTCATAAAATCGATCAAAATATAATTCGATTTTATGGACAGAATTTTTATACTTTTCTATAGACCGTTCAAAGACCGATCAAAATATAATTCGATTTTATGGACAGAATTTTTATACTTTTCAATAGGCCGTTCATAAAACCAATTTAAAAATGATTCGATTTTATAGACAGAATTTTTATAATTTTCAAAAGTGATTCGATTTTATGGACAAAGTTTTCAAGAGATAAATGCGACCGTTCATAAAATCAATCAACATATAATTCGATTTTATGGACAGAATTTTTATACTTTTCAATAGACCGTTCATAAAATCGATTTAAAAATGTTTCGATTTTATGGACAGAATTTTTATAATTTTCAAAAGTGATTCGATTTTATGGACAGAATTTTTAACATTTTCAAGATATAAATGCGACCGTTCATAAAATCGATCAAAATATAATTCGATTTTATGGACAGAATTTTTATACTTTCCAATAGACCGTTCATAAAACCGATTTAAAAATGATTCGATTTTATGGACAGAGTTTCTATAATTTTCAATAGATAAATGCGACCGTTCATAAAATCAATCAACATATAATTCGATTTCATGGACAGAATTTTAATACTTTTCAATAGACCGTTCATAAAATCGATTTAAAAATGATTCGATTTTATGGACAGAGTTTTTATAATTTTCAAGAGATAAATGCGACCGTTCATAAAATAAATCAACATATAATTCGATTTTATGGACAGAATTTTTATACTTTTCAACAGACCGTTTATAAAATCGATTTAAAAATGATTCGATTTTATGCACAGAATTTTTATAATTTTCAAAAATGATTCGATTTTATGGACAGAATTTTTAACATTTTCAAGATATAAATGCGACCGTTCATAAAATCGATCAAAATATAATTCGATTTTATGGACAGAATTCTTATACTTTTCAATAGACCGTCCATAAAATCGATTTAAAAATGATTCGATTTTATGGACAGAATTTTTATAATTTTTAAAAGTGATTCGATTTTATGGACAGAATTTTTAAAATTTTCAAATGATAAATGCGACCGTTCATAAAATCGATCAAAATATAATTCGATTTTATGGACAGAATTTTTATACTTTTCAATAGACCGTTCATAAAATCGGTTTAAAAATGATTCGATTTTATGGACAGATTTTTTATTTTTTTCAAAAGTGAATCGATTTTATGGACAGAATTTTTAAAATTTTCAAGAGATGAATGCGACCGTTCATAAAATCGATCAAAATATAATTCGATCTTATGGACAGAATTTTTATACTTTTCAATAGACCGTTCATAAAATCGATTTAAAAATGGTTCGATTTTATGGACAGAGTTTTTATAATTTTCAAGAGATAACTGCGACCGTTCATAAAATCGATCAAAATATAATTCGATTTTATGGACAGAATTTTTATACTTTTCAATAGACCGTTCATAAAATCGATTTAAAAATGATTCGATTTTATGGACAGAATTTTTATAATTTTAAAAAGTGATTCGATTTTATGGACAGAATTTTTAAAATTTTCAAGAGATGAATGCGACCGTTCATAAAATCGATCAAAATATAATTCGATTTTATGGACAGAATTTTTATACTTTTCAATAGACCGTTCATAAAATCGATTTAAAAATGATTCGATTTTATGGACAGAATTTTTATAATTTTCAAAAGTGATTCGATTTTATGGACAGAATTTTTAAAATTTTCAAGATATAAATGCGACCGTTCATAAAATCGATCAAAATATAATTCGATATTATGGACAGAATTTTTATACTATTCAATAGACCGTTCATAAAATCGATTTAAAAATGATTCGATTTTATGGACAGAGTTTTTATAATTTTCAAGAGATAAATGCGACCGTTCATAAAATCGATCAAAATATAATTCGATTTTGTGGACAGAATTTTTATACTTTTCAATAGACCGTTCATAAAACCAATTTAAAAATGATTCGATTTTATGGACAGAATTTTTAAAATTTTCAAGATATAAATGCGACCGTTCATAAAATCGATCAAAATATAATTCGATATTATGGACAGAATTTTTATACTTTTCAATAGACCGTTCATAAAATCGATCAAAATATAATTCGATTTTATGGACAGAATTTTTATATTTTTCTATAGACCGTTCATAAAACCAATTTAAAAATGATTCGATTTTATGGACAGAATTTTTATAATTTTCAAAAGGGATTCGATTTTATGGACAGAATTTTTAAAATTTTCAAGAGATGAATGCGACCGTTCATAAAATCAATCAAAATATAAATCGATTTTATGTACAGAATTTTTATACTTTTCAATAGACCGTTCATAAAATCGATCAAAATATAATTCGATTTTATGGACAGAATTTTTATATTTTTCTATAGACCGTTCATAAAACCAATTTAAAAATGATTCGATTTTATGGACAGAATTTTTATAATTTTCAAAAGGGATTCGATTTTATGGACAGAATTTTTAAAATTTTCAAGAGATGAATGCGACCGTTCATGAAATCGATCAAAATATATTTCGATATTATGGACAGAATCTTTATTCTTTTCAATAGACCGTTCATAAAATCGATTTAAAAATGATTCGATTTTATGGACAGAGTTTTTATAATTTTCAGGAGATAAATGCGACCGTTCATAAAATCGATCAAAATATAATTCGATTTTATGGACAGAATTTTTATACTTTTCAATAGACCGTTCATAAAATCGATTTAAAAATGATTCGATTTTATGGACAGCATTTTTATAATTTTCAAAAGTGATTCGATTTTATGGATAGAATTTTTAAAATTTTCATGAGATGAATGCGACCGTTCATAAAATCGATCAAAATATAATTCGATATTATGGACAGAATCCTTATTCTTTTCAATAGACCGTTCATAAAATCGATTTAAAAATGATTCGATTTTATGGACAGAGTTTTTATAATTTTCAGGAGATAAATGCGACCGTTCATAAAATCGATCAAAATATAATTCGAGTTTATGGACAGAATTTTTATACTTTTCAATAGACCGTTCATAAAATCGATTTAAAAATGATTCGATTTTATGGACAGAATTTTTTTAATTTTCAAAAGTGATTCGATTTTATGGACAGAATTTTTAAAATTTTCAAGATATGAAATGCGAATTCGATTTTATGGACAGAATTTTTATAGTTTTCAATAGACCGTTCATAAAATCGATTTAAAAACGATTCGATTTTATGGACAGAATTTTTATAATTTTCAAAAGTGATTCGATTTTATGGACAGAATTTTAAAAATTTTCAAGATAGAAATGCGACCGTTCATAAAATTGATCAAAATATAATTCGATTTTATGGACAGAATTTTTATACTTTTCAATAGACCGTTCATAAAATCGATTTAAATATGATTCGATTTTATGGACAGAGTTTTTATAATTTTCAAAAGTGATTCGATTTTATGGACAGAGTTTTTAAAACTTTCAAGATATAAATGCGACCGTTCATAAAATCGATCAAAATATTATTCGATTTTATGGACCGAATTTTTATACTTTTCAATAGACCGTTCATAAAAGCGATTTAAAAATGATTCGATTTTATGGACAGAATTTTTATAATTTTCAAAAGTGATTCGATTTTATGGACAGAATTTTTAAATTTTTCAAGAGATGAATGCGACCGTTCATAAAATCGATCAAAATATAATTCGATATTATGGACAGAATCTTTATTCTTTTCAATAGACCGTTCATAAAATCGAATTAAAAATGATTCGATTTTATGGACAGAGTTTTTATAATTTTCAGGAGATAAATGCGACCGTTCATAAAATCGATCAAAATATAATTCGATTTTATGGACACAATTTTTATACTTTTCAATAGACCGTTCATAAAATTGATTTAAAAATGATTCGATTTTATGGACTAAGTTTTTATAATTTTCAAAAGTGATTCGATTTTATGGAGAGAATTTTTAAAATTTTCAATATATAAATGCGACCGTTCATAAAATCAATCAACACATAATTCGATTTTATGGACAGAATTTTTATACTTTTCAATAGACCGTTCATAAAATCGATTTAAAAATGATTCATTCTTACGGACAGAATTTTTATAATTTTCAAAAGTGATTCGATTTTATGGACAAAATTTATAAAATTTTCAAGAGATAAATGCGACCGTTCATAAAATCGATCAAAATACAATTCGATTTTATGGACAGAATTTTTATACTTTTCAATAGACCGTTCATAAAATCGATTTAAAAATGATTCGATTTTATGGACAGAATTTTTATAATTTTCAAAAGTGATTCGATTTTATGGACAGAATTTTTAAAATTTTCAAGAGATGAATGCGACCGTTCATAAAATCGATCAAAATATAATTCGATTTTATGGACAGAATTTTTATACTTTTCAATAGACCGTTCATAAAATCGATTTAAAAATGATTCAATTTTATGGACAGAATTTTTATAATTTTCAAAAGTGATTCGATTTTATGGACAGAATTTTTAAAATTTTCAAGAGATAAATGCGACGAATCGATTTAAAAATGATTCGATTTTATGGACAGAGTTTTTATAATTTTCAAAAGTGATTCGATTTTATGGACAGAATTTTTAAAATTTTCAAGAGATGAACGCGACCGTTCATAAAATCGATCAAAATATAATTCGATTTTATGGACAGAATTTTTATACTTTTCAATAGACCGTTCATAAAATCGATTTAAAAATGATTCGATTTTATGGACAGAACTTTTATAATTTTCAAAAGTGATTCGATTTTATGGACAGAATTTTTAAAATTTTAAGAGATGAATGCGACCGTTCATAAAATCGATCAAAATATAATTCGATTTTATGGACAGAATTTTTATACTTTTCAATAGACCGTTCATAAAATCGATTTAAAAATGATTCGATTTTATGGACAGAATTTTTATAATTTTCAAAAGTGATTCGATTTTATGGACAGACTTTTTAAAATTTTCAAGAGATAAATGCGACGAATCGATTAAAAAATGATTCGATTTTATGGACAGAGTTTTTATAATTTTCAAAAGTGATTCGATTTTATGGACAGAATTTTTAAAATTTTCAAGATATAAATGCAACCGTTCATAAAATCGATCAAAATATAATTCGATTTAATGGACAGAATTTTCATAAATTTCAATAGACCGTTCATAAAATCGATTTAAAAATGATTCGATTTTATGGTTAGAGTTTTTATAATTTTCAAAAGTGATTCGATTTTATGGACAGAATTTTTAAAATTTTCAAGAGATGAATGCGACAGTTCATAAAATCGATCAAAATATAATATATATAATATATGGACAGAATTTTTATACTTTTCAATAGACCGTTCATAAAATCGATTTAAAAATGATTCGATTTTATGGACAGAACTTTTATAATTTTCAAAAGTGATTCGATTTTATGGACAGAATTTTTAAAATTTTCAAGAGATAAATGCGACCGTTCATAAAATCGATCAAAATGTAATTCGATTTTATGGACAGAATTTTCATAATTTTCAATAGACCGTTCATAAAATCGATTTAAAAATGATTCGATTTTATGGACAGAGTTTTTATAATTTTCAAAAGTGATTCGATTTTATGGACAGAATTTTTAAAATGTTCAAGAGATGAATGCGACCATTCATAAAATTGATCAAAATATAATTCGATTTTATGGACAGAATTTTTATACTTTTCAATAGACCGTTCATAAAATCGATTTAAAAATGATTCGATTTTATGGACAGAATTTTTATAATTTTCAAAAGTGATTCGATTTTATGGAAAGAATTTTTAAAATTTTCAAGAAATGAATGCGACCGTTCATAAAATCGATCAAAATATAATTCGATTTTATGGACAGAATTTTTATACTTTTCAATAGACCGTTCATAAAATCGATTTAAAAATGATTCATTTTTACGGACAGAATTTTTAGAATTTTCAAAAGTGATTCGATTTTATGGACAGAATTTTTAAAATTTTCAAGAGATAAATGCGACCGTTCATAAAATCGATCAAAATATAATTCGATTTTATGGACAGAATTTTTATACTTTTCAATAGACCGTTCATAAAATCGATTTAAAAATGATTCGATTTTATGGACAGAATTTTTATAATTTTCAAAAGTGATTCGATTTTATGGACAGAATTTTTTAAATTTTCAAGAGATGAATGCGACCGTTCATAAAATCGATCAAAATATAATTCGATTTTATGGACAGAATTTTTATACTTTTCAATAGACCGTTCATAAAATCGATTTAAAAATGATTCGATTTTATGGACAGAATTTTTATAATTTTCAAAAGTGATTCGATTTTATGGACAGAATTTTTAAAAATTTTCAAGAGATAAATGCGACGAATCGATTTAAAAATGATTCGATTTTATGGACAGAGTTTTTATAATTTTCAAAAGTGATTCGATTTTATGGACAGAATTTTTAAAATTTTCAAGAGATTAATGCAACCGTTCATAAAATCGATCAAAATATAATTCGATTTAATGGACAGAATTTTCATAAATTTCAATAGACCGTTCATAAAATCGATTTAAAAATGATTTGATTTTATGGACAGAGTTTTTATAATTTTCAAAAGTGATTCGATTTTATGGACAGAATTTTTAAAATTTTCAAGAGATGAATGCGACCGTTCATAAAATCGATCAAAATATAATTCGGTTTTATGGACAGAATTTTTATACTTTTCAATAGACCGTTCATAAAATCGATTTAAAAATGATTCGATTTTATGGACAGAACTTTTATAATTTTCAAAAGTGATTCGATTTTATTTACAGAATTTTTAAAATTTTCAAGAGATGAATGCGACCGTTCATAAAATCAATCACCATGAAATTCGATTTTATGGACAGAATTTTTATACTTTTCAATACACCGTTCATAAAATCGATTTAAAAATGATTCGTTTTTATGGACAGAGTTTCTATAATTTTCAATAGATAAATGCGACCGTTCATAAAATCAATCAACATATAATTCGATTTTATGGACAGAATTTTTATACTTTTCAATAGACCGTTCATAAATTCGATTTAAAAATGATTCGATTTTATGGACAGAATTTTTAAAATTTTCAAGAGATAAATGCGACGAATCGATTTAAAAATGATTCGATTTTATGGACAGAGTTTTTATAATTTTCAAAAGTGATTCGATTTTATGGACAGAATTTTTAAAATTTTCAAGAGATAAATGCAACCGTTCATAAAATCGATCAAAATATAATTCGATTTAATGGACAGAATTTTCATAAATTTCAATAGACCGTTCATAAAATCGATTTAAAAATGATTTGATTTTATGGACAGAGTTTTTATAATTTTCAAAAGTGATTCGATTTTATGGACAGAATTTTTAAAATTTTCAAGAGATGAATGCGACCGTTCATAAAATCGATCAAAATATAATTCGGTTTTATGGACAGAATTTTTATACTTTTCAATAGACCGTTCATAAAATCGATTTAAAAATGATTCGATTTTAAGGACAGAACTTTTATAATTTTCAAAAGTGATTCGATTTTATTTACAGAATTTTTAAAATTTTCAAGAGATGAATGCGACCGTTCATAAAATCAATCAACATGAAATTCGATTTTATGGACAGAATTTTTATACTTTTCAATACACCGTTCATAAAATCGATTTAAAAATGATTCGTTTTTATGGACAGAGTTTCTATAATTTTCAATAGATAAATGCGACCGTTCATAAAATCAATCAACATATAATTCGATTTTATGGACAGAATTTTTATACTTTTCAATAGACCGTTCATAAATTCGATTTAAAAATGATTCGATTTTATGGACAGAGTTTTTATAATTTTCAAAATTGATTCGATTTTATGGACAGAATTTTTAAAATTTTCAAGAGATGAATGCGACCGTTCATAAAATTGATCAAAATATAATTCGATTTTATGGACAGAATTCTTATACTTTTCAATAGACCGTTCATAATATCGATTTAAAAATGATTCGATTTTATGGACAGAGTTTTTATAATTTTCAGGAGATAAATGCGACCGTTCATAAAATCGATCAAAATATAATTCGATTTTATGGACACAATTTTTATACTTTTCAATAGACCGTTCATAAAATTGATTTAAAAATGATTCGATTTTATGGACAGAGTTTTTATAATTTTCAGGAGATAAATGCGACCGTTCATAAAATCGATCAAAATATAATTCGATTTTATGGACAGAATTTTTATACTTTTCAATAGACCGTTCATAAAATCGATCTAAAAATGATTCATTCTTACGGACAGAATTTTTATAATTTTCAAAAGTGATTCGATTTTATGGACAGAATTTTTAAAATTTTCAAGAGATAAATGCGACCGTTCATAAAATCGATCAAAATATAATTCGATTTTATGGACAGAATTTTTATACTTTTCCATAGACCGTTCATAAAATCGATTTAAAAATGATTCGATTTTATGGACAGAATTTTTATAATTTTCAAAAGTGATTCGATTTTGTGGACAGAATTTTTAAAATTTTCAAGAGATGAATGCGACCGTTCATAAAATCGATCAAAATATAATTCGATTTTATGGACAGAATTTTTATACTTTTCAATAGACCGTTCATAAAATCGATTTAAAAATGATTCAATTTTATGGACAGAATTTTTATAATTTTCAAAAGTGATTCGATTTTATGGACAGAATTTTTAAAATTTTCAAGAGATAAATGCGACAAATCGATTTAAAAATGATTCGATTTTATGGACAGAGTTTTTATAATTTTCAAAAGTGATTCGATTTTATGGACAGAATTTTTAAAATTTTCAAGAGATAAATGCAACCGTTCATAAAATCGATCAAAATATAATTCGATTTAATGGACAGAATTTTCAAAAATTCCAATAGACCGTTCATAAAATCGATTTAAAAATGATTCGATTTTATGGACAGAGTTTTTATAATTTTCAAAAGTAATTCGATTTTATGGACAGAATTTTTTTAAATTTTCAAGAGATGAATGCGACCGTTCATAAAATCGATCAAAATATAATTCGATTTTATGGACAGAATTTTTATACTTTTCAATAGACCGTTCATAAAATCGATTTAAAAATGATTCGATTTTATGGACAGAACTTTTATAATTCTCAAAAGTGATTCGATTTTATGGACAGAATTTTTAAAATTTTCAAGAGATGAATGCGACCGTTCATAAAATCGATCAAAATATAATTCGATTTTATGGACAGAATTTTTATACTTTTCAATAGACCGTTCATAAAATCGATTTAAAAATGATTCGATTTTATGGACAGAATTTTTATAATTTTCAAAAGTGATTCGATTTTATGGACAGAATTTTTAAAATTTTCAAGAGATAAATGCGACGAATCGATTAAAAAATGATTCGATTTTATGGACAGAGTTTTTATAATTTTCAAAAGTGATTCGATTTTATGGACAGAATTTTTAAAATTTTCAAGATATAAATGCAACCGTTCATAAAATCGATCAAAATATAATTCGATTTAATGGACAGAATTTTCATAAATTTCAATAGACCGTTCATAAAATCGATTTAAAAATGATTCGATTTTATGGTTAGAGTTTTTATAATTTTCAAAAGTGATTCGATTTTATGGACAGAATTTTTAAAATTTTCAAGAGATGAATGCGACCGTTCATAAAATCGATCAAAATATAATTCGATTTTATGGACAGAATTTTTATACTTTTCAAGAGACCGTTCATAAAATCGATTTAAAAATGATTCGATTTTATGGACAGAACTTTTATAATTTCCAAAAGTGATTCGATTTTATGGACAGAATTTTTAAAATTTTCAAGAGATGAATGCGACCGTTCATAAAATCGATCAAAATATAATTCGATTTTATGGACAGAATTTTTATACTTTTCAATAGACCGTTCATACAATTGATTTAAAAATGATTCGATTTTATGGACAGAGTTTTTATAATTTTCAAGAGATAAATGCGACTGTTCATAAAATAGATCAAAATATAATTCGATTTTATGGACAGAGTTTTTATAACTTTCAAAAGTGATTCGATTTTATAGACAGAATTTTTAAAATTTTCAAGAGATAAATGCGACCGTTCATAAAATCGATCAAAATGTAATTCGATTTTATGGACAGAATTTTCATAATTTTCAATAGACCGTTCATAAAATCGATTTAAAAATGATTCGATTTTATGGACAGAGTTTTTATAATTTTCAAAAGTGATTCGATTTTATGGACAGAATTTTTAAAATTTTCAAGAGATGAATGCGACCATTCATAAAATTGATCAAAATACAATTCGATTTTATGGACAGAATTTTTATACTTTTCAATAGACCGTTCATAAAATCGATTTAAAAATGATTCGATTTTATGGACAGAATTTTTATAATTTTCAAAAGTGATTCGATTTTATGGAAAGAATTTTTAAAATTTTCAAGAGATGAATGCGACCGTTCATAAAATCGATCAAAATATAATTCGATTTTATGGACAGAATTTTTATACTTTTCAATAGACCGTTCATAAAATCGATTTAAAAATGATTCATTTTTACGGACAGAATTTTTATAATTTTCAAAAGTGATTCGATTTTATGGACAGAATTTTTAAAATTTTCAAGAGATAAATGCGACCGTTCATAAAATCGATCAAAATATAATTCGATTTTATGGACAGAATTTTTATACTTTTCAATAGACCGTTCATAAAATCGATTTAAAAATGATTCGATTTTATGGACAGAATTTTTATAATTTTCAAAAGTGATTCGATTTTATGGACAGAATTTTTTAAATTTTCAAGAGATGAATGCGACTGTTCATAAAATCGATCAAAATATAATTCGATTTTAATTACAGAATTTTTATACTTTTCAATAGACCGTTCATAAAATCGATTTAAAAATGATTCGATTTTATGGACAGAATTTTTAAAATTTTCAAGAGATAAATGCAACCGTTCATAAAATCGATCAAAATATAATTCGATTTAATGGACAGAATTTTCATAAATTTCAATAGACCGTTCATAAAATCGATTTAAAAATGATTCGATTTTATGGACAGAGTTTTTATAATTTTCAAAAGTGATTCGATTTTATGGACAGAATTTTTTAAATTTTCAAGAGATGAATGCGACCGTTCACAAAATCGATCAAAATATAATTCGGTTTTATGGACAGAATTTTTGTACTACTTTTCAATAGACCGTTCATAAAATCGATTTAAAAATGATTCGATTTTATGGACAGAACTTTTATAATTTTCAAAAGTAATTCGATTTTATGGACAGAATTTTTAAAATTTTCAAGAGATGAATGCGACCGTTCATAAAATCAATCAACATGAAATTCGATTTTATGGACAGAATTTTTATACTTTTCAATACACCGTTCATAAAATCGATTTAAAAATGATTCGTTTTTATGGACAGAGTTTCTATAATTTTCAATAGATAAATGCGACCGTTAATAAAATCAATCAACATATAATTCGATTTTATGGACAGAATTTTTATACTTTTCAATAGACCGTTCATAAATTCGATTTAAAAATGATTCGATTTTATGGACAGAATTTTTATAATTTTCAAAAGTGATTCGATTTTATGGACAGTGTTTTTAAAATTTTCTAGATATAAATGCGACCGTTCATAAAATCAATCAACATATAATTCGATTTTATGGACAGAAATTTTATACTTTTCAATAGACCGTTCATAAAATCGATTTAAAATAGATTCGATTTTATGGACAGAATTTTTATAATTTTCCAAAGTGATTCGATTTTATGGACAGAATTTTTAACATTTTCAAGATATAAATGCGATAGTTCATAAAATCGATCAAAATATAATTCAATTTTATGGACAGAATTTTTATACTTTTCAATAGACCGTTCATAAAATCGATTTAAAAATGATTCGATTTTATGGACAGAGTTTCTATAATTTTCAATAGATAAATGCGACCGTTCATAAAATCAATCAACATATAATTCGATTTTATGGACAGAATTTTTATACTTTTCAATAGACCGTTCATAAAATCGATTTAAAAATGATTCGATTTAATGGACAGAATTTTTATACTTTCCAATAGACCGTTCATAAAATCGATTTAAAAAAGATTCAATTTTATGGACAGAATTTTTATAATTTTCAAAAGTGATTCGATTTTATGGACAGAATTTTTAAAATTTTCAAGAGATAAATGCGACCGTTCATAAAATCGATCAAAATGTAATTCGATTTTATGGACAGAATTTTCATAATTTTCAATAGACCGTTCATAAAATCGATTTAAAAATGATTCGATTTTATGGACAGAGTTTTTATAATTTTTAAAAGTGATTCGATTTTATGGACAGAATTTTTAAAATTTTCAAGAGATGAATGCGACCATTCATAAAATTGATCAAAATATAATTCGATTTTATGGACAGAATTTTTATACTTTTCAATAGACCGTTCATAAAATCGATTTAAAAATGATTCGATTTTATGGACAGAATTTTTATACTTTTCAATAGACCGTTCATAAAATCGATTTAAAAATGATTCATTTTTACGGACAGAATTTTTATAATTTTCAAAAGTGATTCGATTTTATGGACAGAATTTTTTCAAATTTTCAAGAGATAAATGCGACCGTTCATAAAATCGATCAAAATATAATTCGATTTTATGGACAGAATTTTTATACTTTTCAATAGACCGTTCATAAAATCGATTTAAAAATGATTCGATTTTATGGACAGAATTTTTATAATTTTCAAAAGTGATTCGATTTTATGGACAGAATTTTTTAAATTTTCAAGAGATGAATGCGACCGTTCATAAAATCGATCAAAATATAATTCGATTTTATGGACAGAATTTTTATACTTTTCAATAGACCGTTCATAAAATCGATTTAAAAATAATTCGATTTTATGGACAGAATTTTTATAATTTTCAAAAGTGATTCGATTTTATGGACAGAATTTTTAAAAGTTTTCAAGAGATAAATGCGACGAATCGATTTAAAAATGATTCGATTTTATGGACAGAGTTTTTATAATTTTCAAAATAGATTCGATTTTATGGACAGAATTTTTAAAATTTTCAAGAGATAAATGCAACCGTTCATAAAATCGATCAAAATATAATTCGATTAAATGGGCAGAATTTCCATAAATTTCAATAGACCGTTCATAAAATCGATTTAAAAATGATTCGATTTTATGGACAGAGTTTTTATAATTTTCAAAAGTGATTCGATTTTATGGACAGAATTTTTAAAATTTTCAAGAGATGAATGCGACCGTTCATAAAATCGATCAAAATATAATTCGGTTTTATGGACAGAATTTTTATACTTTTCAATAGACCGTTCATAAAATCGATTTAAAAATGATTCGATTTTATGGACAGAACTTTTATAATTTTCAAAAGTGATTCGATTTTATGGACAGAATTTTTAAAATTTTCAAGAGATGAATGCGACCGTTCATAAAATCAATCAACATGAAATTCGATTTTATGGACAGAATTTTTATACTTTTCAATACACCGTTCATAAAATCGATTTAAAAATGATTCGTTTTTATGGACAGAGTTTCTATAATTTTCAATAGATAAATGCGACCGTTCATAAAATCAATCAACATATAATTCGATTTTATGGACAGAATTTTTATACTTTTCAATAGACCGTTCATAAATTCGATTTAAAAATGATTCGATTTTATGGACAGAGTTTTTATAATTTTCAAAATTGATTCGATTTTATGGACAGAATTTTTAAAATTTTCAAGAGATGAATGCGACCGTTCATAAAATCGATCAAAATGTAATTCGATTTTATGGACAGAATTTTCATAATTTTCAATAGACCGTTCATAAAATCGATTTAAAAATGATTCGATTTTATGGACAGAGTTTTTATAATTTTTAAAAGTGATTCGATTTTATGGACAGAATTTTTAAAATTTTCAAGAGATGAATGCGACCATTCATAAAATTGATCAAAATATAATTCGATTTTATGGACAGAATTTTTATACTTTTCAATAGACCGTTCATAAAATCGATTTAAAAATGATTCGATTTTATGGACAGAATTTTTATACTTTTCAATAGACCGTTCATAAAATCGATTTAAAAATGATTCATTTTTACGGACAGAATTTTTATAATTTTCAAAAGTGATTCGATTTTATGGACAGAATTTTTTCAAATTTTCAAGAGATAAATGCGACCGTTCATAAAATCGATCAAAAAATATAATTCGATTTTATGGACAGAATTTTTATACTTTTCAATAGACCGTTCATAAAATCGATTTAAAAATGATTCGATTTTATGGACAGAATTTTTATAATTTTCAAAAGTGATTCGATTTTATGGACAGAATTTTTTAAATTTTCAAGAGATGAATGCGACCGTTCATAAAATCGATCAAAATATAATTCGATTTTATGGACAGAATTTTTATACTTTTCAATAGACCGTTCATAAAATCGATTTAAAAATAATTCGATTTTATGGACAGAATTTTTATAATTTTCAAAAGTGATTCGATTTTATGGACAGAATTTTTAAAAGTTTTCAAGAGATAAATGCGACGAATCGATTTAAAAATGATTCGATTTTATGGACAGAGTTTTTATAATTTTGAAAAGTGATTCGATTTTATGGACAGAATTTTTAAAATTTTCAAGAGATAAATGCAACCGTTCATAAAATCGATCAAAATATAATTCGATTAAATGGGCAGAATTTCCATAAATTTCAATAGACCGTTCATAAAATCGATTTAAAAATGATTCGATTTTATGGACAGAGTTTTTATAATTTTCAAAAGTGATTCGATTTTATGGACAGAATTTTTAAAATTTTCAAGAGATGAATGCGACCGTTCATAAAATCGATCAAAATATAATTCGGTTTTATGGACAGAATTTTTATACTTTTCAATAGACCGTTCATAAAATCGATTTAAAAATGATTCGATTTTATGGACAGAACTTTTATAATTTTCAAAAGTGATTCGATTTTATGGACGGAATTTTTAAAATTTTCAAGAGATGAATGCGACCGTTCATAAAATCAATCAACATGAAATTCGATTTTATGGACAGAATTTTTATACTTTTCAATACACCGTTCATAAAATCGATTTAAAAATGATTCGTTTTTATGGACAGAGTTTCTATAATTTTCAATAGATAAATGCGACCGTTCATAAAATCAATCAACATATAATTCGATTTTATGGACAGAATTTTTATACTTTTCAATAGACCGTTCATAAATTCGATTTAAAAATGATTCGATTTTATGGACAGAGTTTTTATAATTTTCAAAATTGATTCGATTTTATGGACAGAATTTTTAAAATTTTCAAGAGATGAATGCGACCGTTCATAAAATCGATCAAAATATAATTCGATTTTATGGACAGAATTTTTATACTTTTCAACAGACCGTTTATAAAATCGATTTAAAAATGATTCGATTTTATGGACAGAATTTTTATAATTTTCAAAAGTGATTCGATTTTATGGACAGAATTTTTTCAAATTTTCAAGAGATAAATGCGACCGTTCATAAAATCGATCAAAAAATATAATTCGATTTTATGGACAGAATTTTTATACTTTTCAATAGACCGTTCATAAAATCGATTTAAAAATGATTCGATTTTATGGACAGAATTTTTATAATTTTCAAAAGTGATTCGATTTTATGGACAGAATTTTTTAAATTTTCAAGAGATGAATGCGACCGTTCATAAAATCGATCAAAATATAATTCGATTTTATGGACAGAATTTTTATACTTTTCAATAGACCGTTCATAAAATCGATTTAAAAATAATTCGATTTTATGGACAGAATTTTTATAATTTTCAAAAGTGATTCGATTTTATGGACAGAATTTTTAAAAGTTTTCAAGAGATAAATGCGACGAATCGATTTAAAAATGATTCGATTTTATGGACAGAGTTTTTATAATTTTGAAAAGTGATTCGATTTTATGGACAGAATTTTTAAAATTTTCAAGAGATAAATGCAACCGTTCATAAAATCGATCAAAATATAATTCGATTAAATGGGCAGAATTTCCATAAATTTCAATAGACCGTTCATAAAATCGATTTAAAAATGATTCGATTTTATGGACAGAGTTTTTATAATTTTCAAAAGTGATTCGATTTTATGGACAGAATTTTTAAAATTTTCAAGAGATGAATGCGACCGTTCATAAAATCGATCAAAATATAATTCGGTTTTATGGACAGAATTTTTATACTTTTCAATAGACCGTTCATAAAATCGATTTAAAAATGATTCGATTTTATGGACAGAACTTTTATAATTTTCAAAAGTGATTCGATTTTATGGACAGAATTTTTAAAATTTTCAAGAGATGAATGCGACCGTTCATAAAATCAATCAACATGAAATTCGATTTTATGGACAGAATTTTTATACTTTTCAATACACCGTTCATAAAATCGATTTAAAAATGATTCGTTTTTATGGACAGAGTTTCTATAATTTTCAATAGATAAATGCGACCGTTCATAAAATCAATCAACATATAATTCGATTTTATGGACAGAATTTTTATACTTTTCAATAGACCGTTCATAAATTCGATTTAAAAATGATTCGATTTTATGGACAGAGTTTTTATAATTTTCAAAATTGATTCGATTTTATGGACAGAATTTTTAAAATTTTCAAGAGATGAATGCGACCGTTCATAAAATCGATCAAAATATAATTCGATTTTATGGACAGAATTTTTATACTTTTCAATAGACCGTTTATAAAATCGATTGAAAAATGATTTGATTTTATGGACAGAATTTTTATAACTTTCAAAAGTGATTCGATTTTATGGACAGTGTTTTTAAAATTTTCTAGATATAAATGCGACCGTTCATAAAATCAATCAACATATAATTCGATTTTATGGACAGAATTTTTATACTTTTCAATAGACCGTTCATAAAATCGATTTAAAATAGATTCGATTTTATGGACAGAATTTTTATAATTTTCCAAAGTGATTCGATTTTATGGACAGAATTTTTAACATTTTCAAGATATAAATGCGACCGTTCATAAAATCGATGAAAATATAATTCGATTTTATGGACAGAATTTTTATACTTTTCAATAGACCGTTCATAAAATCGATTTAAAAATGATTCGATTTTATGGACAGAGTTTCTATAATTTTCAATAGATAAATGCGACCGTTCATAAAATCAATCAACATATAATTCGATTTTATGGACGGAATTTTTATACTTTTCAATAGACCGTTCATAAAATCGATTTAAAAATGATTCAATTTTATGGACAGAATTTTTATACTTTTCAATAGACCGTTCATAAAATCGATTTAAAAATGATTCGATTTTATGGACAGATTTTTTATTATTTTCAAAAGTGATTCGATTTTATGGACAGAATTTTTAAAATTTTCAAGAGATGAATGCGACCGTTCATAAAATCGATCAAAATATAATTCGATTTTATGGACAGAATTTTTATACTTTTCAATAGACCGTTCATAAAATCGATTTAAAAATGATTCGATTTTATGGACAGAGTTTTTCTATTTTTCAAGAGATAAATGCGACCGTTCATAAAATCAATCAACATATAATTCGACTTTATGGACAGAAATTTTATACTTTCCAAAAGACCGTTCATAAAATCGATTTAAAAATGATTCGATTTTATGGACAGAATTTTTATAATTTTCAAAAGTGATTCGATTTTATGGACAGAATTTTTAAAATTTTCAAGAGATAAATGCGACCGTTCATAAAATCGATCAAAATATAATTCGATTTTATGGACAGAATTTTTATACTTTTCAATAGACCGTTCATAAAATCGATTTAAAAATGATTCGATTTTATGGGCAGAGTTTTTCTATTTTTCAAGAGATAAATGCGACCGTTCATAAAATCAATCAACATATAATTCGACTTTATGGACAGAAATTTTATACTTTCCAAAAGACCGTTCATAAAATCGATTTAAAAATGATTCGATTTTATGGACAGAATTTTTATAATTTTCAAAAGTGATTCGATTTTATGGACAGAATTTTTAAAATTTTCAAGAGATAAATGCGACCGTTCATAAAATCGATCAAAATATAATTCGATTTTATGGACAGAATTTTATACTTTTAAAAATGATTCGATTTTATGGACAGAGTTTTTAACATTTTCAAGATATAAATGCGACCGCTCATAAAATCGATCAAAATATAATTCGATTTTATGGACAGAAATTTTATACTTTTCAATAGACCGTTCCTAAAATCGATTTAAAAATGATTCGATTTTATGGACAGAGTTTCTATAATTTTCAATAGATAAATGCGACCGTTCATAAAATCAATCAACATATAATTCGATTTTATGGACAAAATTTTTATACTTTTCAATAGACCGTTCATAAAATCGATTTAAATATGATTCGATTTTATGGACAGATTTTTTATTATTTTCAAAAGTGATTCGATTTTATGGACTAAATTTTTAAAATTTTCAAGAGATGAATGCGACCGTTCATAAAATCGATCAAAATATAATTCGATTTTATGGACAGAATTTTTATACTTTTCAACAGACCGTTCATAAAATCGATTTAAAAATGGTTCGATTTTATGGACCGAGTTTTTATAATTTTCAAGAGATAAATGCGACCGTTCATAAAATCAATCAACGTATAATTCGATTTGATGGACAGAATTTTTATACTTTTCAATGGACCATAAATAAAATCGATTTAAAAATGATTCGGTTTTATGGACAGAATTTTTCTAATTTTCAAAAGTGATTCGATTTTATGGACAGAATTTTTAACATTTTCAAGATATAAATGCGACCGCTCATAAAATCGATCAAAATATAATTCGATTTTATGGACAGATTTTATACTTTTCAATAGACCGTAAATCGATAAAAAAATCGATTTAAAAATGATTCGATTTTATGGACAGAGTTTCTATAATTTTCAATAGATAAATGCGACCGTTCATAAAATCAATCAACATATAATTCGATTTTATGGACAGAATTTCTATACTTTTCAATAGACCGTTCATAAAATCGATTTAAAAATGATTCGATTTTATGGACAGAGTTTCTATAATTTTCAATAGATAAATGCGACCGTTCATAAAATCAATCAACATTTAATTCGATTTTATGGACAGAATTTTTATACTTTTCAATAGACCGTAAATAAAATCGATTTAAAAATGATTCGATTTTATGGACAGAATTTTTATAATTTTCAAAAGTGATTCGATTTTATGGACAGAATTTTTAAAATTTTCAAGAGATGAATGCGACCGTTCATAAAATCGATCAAAATATAATTCGATTTTATGGACAGAATTTTTATACTTTTTAATAGACCGTTCATAAAATCGATTTAAAAATGGTTCGATTTTATGGACAGAGTTTTTAAAATTTTCAAGAGATAAATGCAACCGTTCGTAAAATGATCAAAATATAATTCGATTTTATGGACAGAATTTGTATACTTTTCAATAGACCGTTCATAAAATCGATTTAAAAATGATTCGATTTTATGGACAGAATTTTTATAATTTTCAAAAGTGATTCGATTTTATGGACAGAATTTTTAAAATTTTCAAGAGATAAATGCGACTTTTAATAAGATCGATCAAAATATAATTCGATTTTATGGACAGAATTTTTATAATTTTTAATAGACCGTCCATAAAACCAATTTAAAAATGATTCGATTTTATGGACAGAGTTTCTATAATTTTCAAGAGATAAATGCGACCGTTCATAAAATCGATCAAAATATAATTCGATTTTATGGACAGAATTTTTATACTTTTCAACAGACAGTTCATAAAATCGATTTAAAAATGATTCGATTTTATGGACAGAGTTTTTATAATTTTCAAGAGATAAATGCAACCGTTCGTAAAATGATCAAAATATAATTCGATTTTATGGACAGAATTTGTATACTTTTCAATAGACCGTTCCTAAAATCGATTTAAAAATGATTCGATTTTATGGAGAGAATTTTTATAATTTTCAAAAGTGATTCGATTTTATGGACAGAATTTTTAAAATTTTCAAGAGATAAATGCGACCGTTCATAAGATCGATCAAAATATAATTCGATTTTATGGACAGAATTTTTATAATTTTTAATAGACCGTTCATAAAACCAATTTAAAAATGATTCGATTTTATGGACAGAATTTTTATAATTTTCAAAAAGGGTTCGATTTTATGGACAGAACTTTTAAAATTTTCAAGATATAAATGCGACCGTTCATAAAATCGATCAAAATATAATTCGATATTATGGACAGAATTTTTATACTTTTCAATAGACCGTTCATAAAATTGATTTAAAAATGATTCGATTTTATGGACAGAGTTTTTATAATTTACAGGAGATAAATGCGACTGTTCATAAAATCGATCAAAATATAATTCGATTTTATGGACAGAATTTTTATACTTTTTAATAGACCGTTTATAAAACCAATTTAAAAATGATTCGATTTTATGGACAGAATTTTTATAATTTTCAAAATTCGATTTTATGGACAGAATTTTTAAAATTTTCAAGAGATGAATGCGACCGTTCATAAAATCGATCAAAATATAATTCGATTTTATGGACAGAATTTTTATACTTTTCAATAGACCGTTCATAAAATCGATTTAAAAATGATTCGATTTTATGGACAGAGTTTTTATAATTTTCAAGAGATAAATGCGACAGTTCATAAAATCAATCAACATATAATTCGATTTTATGGACAGAATTTTTATACTTTTCCATAGACCGATCATAAAATCGATTTAAAAATGATTCGATTTTATGGACAGAATTTTCATAATTTTCAATAGACCGTTCATAAAATCGATTTAAAAATGATTCGGTTTTATGGACTGACTTTTTATTATTTTCAAGAGATAAATGCAACCTTTCATAAAATCAATCAACATTCAATTCGATTTTATGGACAGAATTTTTATAGTTTTCAATAGACCGTTCATAAAATCGCTTTAAAAATAATTCGATTTTATGGACAGAATTTTTATAATTTGCAAAAGTGATTCGATTTTATGGACAGAATTTTTAAAATTTTCAAGATATAAATGCGACCGTTCATAAAATTGATCAAAATATAATTCGATTTTATGGACAGAATTTTTATACTTTTCAATAGACCGTTCATAAAATTGATTTAAAAATGATTCGATTTTATGGACAGAGTTTTTATAATTTTCAAAAGTGATTCGATTTTATGGACAGAATTTTTAAAATCTTAAATATATAAATGCGACCGTTCATAAAATCAATCAACATATAATTCGATTTTATGGACAGAATTTTTATACTTTTAAATAGACCGTTCATTAAATCGATTTAAAAATGATTCGATTTTATGGACAGAATTTTCATAATTTTCAATAGATCGTTCATAAAATCGATTTAAAAATGATTCGATTTTATGGACAGAATTTTTATACTTTTCAATAGAACGTTCATAAAATCGATTTAAAAATGATTCGTTTTTATGGACAGAGTTTTTATAATTTTCAAGAGATAAATGCAACCGTTCGTAAAATGATCAAAATATAATTCGATTTTATGGACAGAATTTGTATACTTTTCAATAGACCGTTCATAAAATCGATTTAAAAATGACTCGATTTTATGGACAGAATTTTTATAATTTTCAAAAGTGATTCGATTTTATGGACAGAATTTTTAAAATTTTCAAGAGATAAATGCGACCGTTCATAAGATCGATCAAAATATAATTCGATTTTATGGACAGAATTTTTATAATTTTTAATAGACCGTTCATAAAACCAATTTAAAAATGATTCGATTTTATGGACAGAATTTTTATAATTTTCAAAAAGGATTCGATTTTATGGACAGAACTTTAAAAATTTTCAAGATATAAATGCGACCGTTCATAAAATCGATCAAAATATAATTCGATATTTTGGACAGAATTTTTATACTTTTCAATAGACCGTTCATAAAATCGATTTAAAAATGATTCGATTTTATGGACAGAGTTTTTATAATTTTCAGGAGATAAATGCGACTGTTCATAAAATCGATCAAAATATAATTCGATTTTATGGACAGAATTTTTATACTTTTCAATAGACCGTTCATAAAACCAATTTAAAAATGATTCGATTTTATGGACAGAATTTTTATAATTTTCAAAAGTGATTCGATTTTATGGACAGAATTTTCAAAATTTCCAAGAGATGAATGCGACCGTTCATAACATCCATCAAAATATAATTCGATTTTATGGACAGAATTTTTATACTTTTCAATATACCGTTCATAAAATCGATTTAAAAATGATTCGATTTTATGGACAGAGTTTTTATAATTTTCAAAAGTGATTCAATTTTATGGACAGAGTTTTTATAATTTTCAAGAGATAAATGCGACCGTTCATAAAATCAATCAACATATAATTCGATTTTATGGACAGACTTTTTATACTTTTCAATAGACCGTTCATAAAATCGATTTAAAAATGATTCGATTTTATGGACAGAATTTTTATAATTTGCAAAAGTGATTCGATTTTAAGGACAGAATTTTTTAAATTTTCAAGATATAAATGCGACCGTTCATAAAATTGATCAAAATATAATTCGATTTTATGGACAGAATTTTTATACTTTTCAATAGACCGTTCATAAAATTGATTTAAAAATGATTCGATTTTATGGACAGAGTTTTTATAATTTTCAAAAGTGATTCGATTTTATGGACAGAATTTTTAAAATTTTCAATATATAAATGCGACCGTTCATAAAATCAATCAACATATAATTCGATTTTATGGACAAAATTTTTATACTTTTAAATAGACCGTTCATTAAATCGATTTAAAAATGATTCGATTTTATGGACAGAATTTTCATAATTTTCAATAGACCGTTCATAAGTTCGATTTAAAAATGATTCGATTTTATGGACAGAATTTTTATACTTTTCAATAGACCGTTCATAAAATCGATTTAAAAATGATTCGATTTTATGGACACAATTTTTATACTTTTCAATAGACCTATCATAAAATCGATTTAAAAATGATTCGATTTTATGGACAGAGTTTTTATAATTTTCAAAAGTGATTCGATTTTATGGACAGAATTTTTAAAATTTTCAATATATAAATGCGACCGTTCATAAAATCAATCAACATATAATTCGATTTTATGGACAGAATTTTTATACTTTTCCATAGACCGTTCATTAAATCGATTTAAAAATGATTCGATTTTATGGACACAATTTTTATCATTTTCAAAAGTGATTCGATTTTATGGACAGAATTTTTAGAATTTTCAAGAGATAAATGCGACCGTTCATAAAACCGATCAAAATATAATATATATAATATATGGACAGAATTTTTATACTTTTCAATACACCGTTCATAAAATCGATTTAAAAATGATTCGATTTTATGGACAGAATTTTTATAATTTTCAAGAGATGAATGCGACCGTTCATAAAATCAATCAACATATAATTCGATTTTATGGACAGAATTTTTATAATTTTTAATAGACTGTTCATAAAACCAATTTAAAAATGATTCGATTTTATGGACAGAATTTTTATAATTTTCAAAAAGGGTTCGATTTTATGGACAGAACTTTTAAAATTTTCAAGATATAAAAGCGACCGTTCATAAAATCGATCAAAATATAATTCGATATTATGGACAGAATTTTTATACTTTTCAATAGACCGTTCATAAAATCGATTTAAAAATGATTCGATTTTATGGACAGAGTTTTTATAATTTTCAGGAGATAAATGCGACTGTTCATAAAATCGATCAAAATATAATTCGATTTTATGGACAGAATTTTTATACTTTTTAATAGACCGTTCATAAAACCAATTTAAAAATGATTCGATTTTATGGACAGAATTTTTATATTTTTCAAAATTCGATTTTATGGACAGAATTTTTAAAATTTTCAAGAGATGAATGCGACCGTTCATAAAATCGATCAAAATATAATTTGATTTTATGGACAGAATTTTTATACTTTTCAATAGACCGTTCATAAAATCGATTTAAAAATGATTCGATCTTATGGACAGAGTTTTTATAATTTTCAAAAGTGATTCGATTTTATGGACAGAGTTTTTAAAATTTTCAAGATATAAATGCGACCGTTCATAAAATCGATCAAAATATTATTCCATTTTTTGGACCGAATTTTTATACTTTTCAGTAGACCGTTCATACAATTGATTTAAAAATGATTCGATTTTATGGACAGAGTTTTTATAATTTTCAAGAGATAAATGCGACAGTTCATAAAATCAATCAACATATAATTCGATTTTATGGACAGAATTTTTATACTTTTCCATAGACCGATCATAAAATCGATTTAAAAATGATTCGATTTCATGGACAGAATTTTCATAATTTTCAATAGACCGTTCATAAAATCGATTTAAAAATGATTCGGTTTTATGGACTGACTTTTTATTAGTTTCAAGAGATAAATGCAACCTTTCATAAAATCAATCAACATATAATTCGATTTAATGGACAGAATTTTTATAGTTTTCAATAGACCGTTCATAAAATCGATTTAAAAATAATTCGATTTTATGGACAGAATTTTTATAATTTGCAAAAGTGATTCGATTTTATGGATAGAATTTTTAAAATTTTCAAGATATAAATGCGACCGTTCATAAAATTGATCAAAATATAATTCGATTTTATGGACAGAATTTTTATACTTTTCAATAGACCGTTCATAAAATTGATTTAAAAATGATTCGATTTTATGGACAGAGTTTTTATAATTTTCAAAAGTGATTCGATTTTATGGACAGAATTTTTAAAATTTTAAATATGTAAATGCGACCGTTCATAAAATCAATCAACCTATAATTCGATTTTATGGACAGAATTTTTATACTTTTAAATAGACCGTTCATTAAATCGATTTAAAAATGATTCGATTTTATGGACAGAATTTTCATAATTTTCAATAGATCGTTCATAAAATCGATTTAAAAATGATTCGATTTTATGGACAGAATTTTTATACTTTTCAATAGACCGTTCATAAAATCGATTTAAAAATGATTCGTTTTTATGGACAGAGTTTTTATAATTTTCAAGAGATAAATGCAACCGTTCGTAAAATGATCAAAATATAATTCGATTTTATGGACAGAATTTGTATACTTTTCAATAGACCGTTCATAAAATCGATTTAAAAATGATTCGATTTTATGGACAGAATTTTTAGAGATTTAAGAGATAAATGCGACCGTTCATAAGATCGATCAAAATATAATTCGATTTTATGGACAGAATTTTTATAATTTTTAATAGACCGTTCATAAAACCAATTTAAAAATGATTCGATTTTATGGACAGAATTTTTATAATTTTCAAAAAGGATTCGATTTTATGGACAGAACTTTAAAAATTTTCAAGATATAAATGCGACCGTTCATAAAATCGATCAAAATATAATTCGATATTCTGGACAGAATTTTTATACTTTTCAATAGACCGTTCATAAAATCGATTTAAAAATGATTCGATTTTATGGACAGAATTTTTATAATTTGCAAAAGTGATTCGATTTTAAGGACAGAATTTTTAAAATTTTCAAGATATAAATGCGACCGTTCATAAAATTGATCAAAATATAATTCGATTTTATGGACAGAATTTTTATACTTTTCAATAGACCGTTCATAAAATTGATTTAAAAATGATTCGATTTTATGGACAGAGTTTTTATAATTTTCAAAAGTGATTCGATTTTATGGACAGAATTTTTAAAATTTTCAATATATAAATGCGACCGTTCATAAAATCAATCAACATATAATTCGATTTTATGGACAGAATTTTTATACTTTTAAATAGACCGTTCATTAAATCGATTTAAAAATGATTCGATTTTATGGACAGAATTTTCATAATTTTCAATAGACCGTTCATAAGTTCGATTTAAAAATGATTCGATTTTATGGACAGAATTTTTATACTTTTCAATAGACCGTTCATAAAACCAATTTAAAAATGATTCGATTTTATGGACAGAATTTTTATACTTTTCAATAGACCGTTCATAAAATTGATTTAAAAATGATTCGATTTTATGGACAGAATTTTTATAATTTTCAGGAGATAAATGCGACTGTTCATAAAATCGATCAAAATATAATTCGATTTTATGGACAGAATTTTTATACTTTTCAATAGACCGTTCATAAAACCAATTTAAAAATGATTCGATTTTATGGACAGAATTTTTATAATTTTCAAAAGTGATTCGATTTTATGGACAGAATTTTTATACTTTTCAATAGACCGTTCATAAAATCGATTTAAAAATGATTCGATTTTATGGACAGAGTTTTGATAATTTTCAAAAGTGATTCGATTTTATGGACAGAGTTTTTATAATTTTCAAGAGATAAATGCGACCGTTCATAAAATCAATCGACATATAATTCGATTTTATGGACAGACTTTTTATACTTTTCAATAGACCGTTCATAAAATCGGACAGAATTTTTATAATTTGCAAAAGTGATTCGATTTTAAGGACAGAATTTTTAGAATTTTCAAGAGATAAAAGCGACCGTTCATAAAATCGATCAAAATATAATATATATAATATATGGACAGAATTCTTATACTTTTCAATACACCGTTCATAAAATCGATTTAAAAATGATTCGATTTTATGGACAGAATTTTTATAATTTTCAAGAGATAAATGCGACCGTTCATAAAATCAATCAACATATAATTCGATTTTATGGACAGAATTTTTATACTTTTCCATAGACCGTTCATTAAATCGATTTAAAAATGATTCGATTTTATGGACAGAATTTTTATACTTTTCAATAGACCGTTCATAAAAACGATTTAAAAATGATTCGATTTTATGGACAGAATTTTTATCATTTTCAAAAGTGATTCGATTTTATGGACAGAATTTTTAGAATTTTCAAGAGATAAATGCGACCGTTCATAAAATCGATCAAAATATAATATATATAATATATGGACAGAATTCTTATACTTTTCAATACACCGTTCATAAAATCGATTTAAAAATGATTCGATTTTATGGACAGAATTTTTATAATTTTCAAGAGATAAATGCGACCGTTCATAAAATCAATCAACATATAATTCGATTTTATGGACAGAATTTTTATACTTTTCCATAGACCGTTTATTAAATCGATTTAAAAATGATTCGATTTTATGGACAGAATTTTTATACTTTTCAATAGACCGTTCATAAAAACGATTTAAAAATGATTCGATTTTATGGACAGAATTTTTATCATTTTCAAAAGTGATTCGATTTTATGGACAGAATTTTTAGAATTTTCAAGAGATAAATGCGACCGTTCATAAAATCGATCAAAATATAATATATATAATATATGGACAGAATTTTTATACTTTTCAATACACCGTTCATAAAATCGATTTAAAAATGATTCGATTTTATGGACAGAATTTTTATAATTTTCAAGAGATAAATGCGACCGTTCATAAAATCAATCAACATATAATTCGATTTTATGGGCAGAATTTTTATACTTTTCCATAGACCGTTCATTAAATCGATTTAAAAATGATTCGATTTTATGGACAGAATTTTTATACTTTTCAATAGACCGTTCATAAAATCGATTTAAAAATGATTCGAATTTATGGACAGAATTTTTATAATTTTCAAAAGTGATTCGATTTTATGGACAGAGTTTTTAAAATTTTCAAGATATAAATGCGACCGTTCGTAAAATCGATCAAAATATTATTTGATTTTATGGACAGAATTTTTATACTTTTAATAGACCGTTCATACAATTGATTTAAAAATGATTCGATTTTATGGACAGAGTTTTTATAATTTTCAAGAGATAAATGCGACCGTTCATAAAATCGATCAAAATATAATTCAATTTTATGGACAGAATTTTTATACTTTTCAATAGACCGTTCATAAAATTGATTTAAAAATGATTCGATTTTATGGACAGAATTTTTATAATTTTCAAAAGTGACTCGATTTTATGGACAGAATTTTAAAAATTTTCAAGATATAAATGCTACTGTTCATAAAATCGATCAAAATATAATTCGATTTTATGGACAGAATTTTTATACTTTTCAATAGACCGTTCATAAAACCAATTTAAAAATGATTCGATTTTATGGACAGAATTTTTATCATTTTCAAAAGTGATTCGATTTTATGGACAGAATTTTTAGAATTTTCAAGAGATAAATGCGACCGTTCATAAAATCGATCAAAATATAATATATATAATATATGGACAGAATTCTTATACTTTTCAATACACCGTTCATAAAATCGATTTAAAAATGATTCGATTTTATGGACAGAATTTTTATAATTTTCAAGAGATAAATGCGACCGTTCATAAAATCAATCAACATATAATTCGATTTTATGGACAGAATTTTTATACTTTTCCATAGACCGTTCATTAAATCGATTTAAAAATGATTCGATTTTATGGACAGAATTTTTATACTTTTCAATAGACCGTTCATAAAAACGATTTAAAAATGATTCGATTTTATGGACAGAATTTTTATCATTTTCAAAAGTGATTCGATTTTATGGACAGAATTTTAAAAATTTTCAAGAGATGAAGGCGATTGTTCATAAAATCGATCAAAATATAATTTGATTTTATGGACAGAATTTTTATACTTTTCAATAGACCGTTCATTCAATTGATTTAAAAATGATTCGATTTTATGGACAGAGTTTTTATAATTTTCAAGAGATAAATGCGACCGTTCATAAAATCGATCAAAATATAATTCGATTTTATGGACAGAATTTTTATACTTTTCAATAGACCGTTTTGAAAATTATAAAAATTCTGTCCATAAAATCGATTTAAAAATGATTCGATTTTATGGACACAATTTTTATAATTTTTATTTTTATAATTTTCAAAAGTGATTCGATTTTATGGACAGAATTTTTAAAATTTTCAACAGATGAAGGCGACCGTTCATAAAATCGATCAAAATATAATTCGATTTTATGGACAGAATTTTTATAAATTTCAAAAGTGATTCGATTTTATGGACAGAATTTTTAAAATTTTGTAAATATAAATGCGACCGTTCATAAAATTGATCAAAATATAATTCGATTTTGTGGACAGAATTTTTATACTTTTCCATAGACCGTTCATAAAATCGATTTAAAAATGATTCGATTTTATGGACAGAATTTTCATAATTTTCAATAGACCGTTCATAAAATCGATTTAAAAATGATTCGGTTTTATGGAAAGAAATTTTTGAATATACCGTTCATGAAATCGATTCGATTTTATGGACAGATATTTTTATAATTTTCAATAGACCGTTCATAAAATCGATTATAAAATGATTATATTTTATGGACAGAATTTTTTTAAAATTTATTGATCAACATATAATTCGATTTTATGGACAGAATTTTTATACTTTTCAATAGACCGTTCATAAAATCGATTTAAAAATGATTCGATTTTATGGACAGAGTTTTTATAATTTTCAAGAGATTAATGCGACCGTTCATAAAATCAATCAACATATAATTCGATTTTATGGATAGAATTTTTATACTTTTCAATAGACCGTTCATAAAACCGATTTAAAAATGATTCGATTTTATGGACAGAATTTTTATAATTTTCAAAAACAATTCGATTTTATGGACAGAATTTTTATAATTTTCAAAAGTGATTCGATTTTATGGACAGAATTTTTAAAATTTTCAAGAGCTGAATGCGACCGTTCATAAAATCGATCAAAATATAATTGGATTTTAATGACACAATTTTTATAATTTTTATTTTTATAATTTTCAAAAGTGATTCGATTTTATGGACAGAATTTTTAAAATTTTCAACAGATGAAGGCGACCGTTCATAAAATCGATCCAAATATAATTCGATTTTATGGACAGAATTTGTATACTTTTCAATAGACCGTTCATAAAATCGATTTAAAAATGATTCGATTCTATGGACAGAATTTTTATAATTTTCAAAAGTGATTCGATTTTATGGATAGAATTTTAAAATTTTCAAGAGATAAATGCGACCGTTCATAAAATCGATCAAAATATAATTCGATTTTATGGACAGAATTTTTATACTTGTAATAGACCGTTCATACAATCAATTTAAAAATGATTCGACTTTATGGACAGAGTTTTTATAATTTTCAAAAGTGATTCGATTTTATGGACAGAATTTTTAAAATTTTCAAGAGATAAATGCGACCGTTCATAAAATCGATCAAAATATAATTCGATTTTATGGACAGATTTGTCATAATTTTCAATAGACCGTTCATCAAATCGATTTAAAAATGATTCGATTTTATGGATAGAGTTTTTATAATTTTCAAAAGTGATTCGATCTAATGGACAGAATTTTTAAAATTTTCAAGATATAAATGCGACCGTTCATAAAATTGATCAAAATATAATTCGATTTTATGGACAGAATTTTTATACTTTTCAATAGACCGTTCATAAAATCGATTTAAAAATGATTCGATTTTATGGACAGAATTTTTATAATTTTCAAAAGTGATTCGATTTTATGGACAGAATTTTTAAAATTTTCAAGAGATGAATGCGACCGTTCATAAAATCGATCAAAATATAATTCGATTTTATGGACAGAATTTTTATACTTCTTAATAGACCGTTCATAAAACCGATTTAAAAATGATTCGATTTTACGGACAGAATTTTTATAATTTTCAAAAGTGATTCGATTTTATGGACAAAATATAATTCGATTTTATGGACAGAATTTTTATATGTACTTTTCAATAGACCGTTCATAAAATCGATTTAAAAATGATTCGATTTTATGGACAGAATTTTTATAATTTTCAAAAGTGATTCGATTTTATGGACAGAATTTTTAAAATTTTCAAGAGATGAATGCGACCGTTGATAAAATCGATCAAAATATAATTCGATTTTATGGACAGAATTTTTATACTTTTCAATAGACCGTTCATAAAATCGATTTAAAAATGATTCGATTTTATGGACAGAATTTTTATAATTTTCAAAAGTGATTCGATTTTATGGACAGAATTTTTAAAATTTTCAAGAGATAAATGCGACGAATCGATTTAAAAATGATTCGATTTTACGGACAGAATTTTTATAATTTTCAAAAGTGATTCGATTTTATGGACAGAATTTTTAAAATTTTCAAGAGATAAATGCGACCGTTCATAAAATCGATCAAAATATAATCCGATTTTATGGACAGAATTTTTATACTTTTCAAAAGACCGTTCATAAAATCGATTTAAAAATGATTCGATTTTATGGACAGAATTTTTATAATTTTCAAAAGTGATTCGATTTTATGGACAGAATTTTTATAATTTTCAAAAGTGATTCGATTTTATGGACAGAATTTTTAAAATTTTCAAGAGATAAATGCGACCGTTCATAAAATCGATCAAAATATAATTCGATTTTATGGACAGAATTTTTATACTTTTGAATAGACCGTTCATAAAATCGATTTAAAAATGATTCGATTTTATGGACAGAATTTTTATAGTTTTCCAAAGTGATTCGATTTTATGGACAGAATTTTTAAAATTTTCAAGAGATGAATGCCACCGTTCATAAAATCGATCAAAATAAAATTCGATTTTATGGACAGAATTTTTATACTTTTTAATAGACCGTTCATAAAATCGATTTAAAAATGATTCGATTTTATGGACAGAATTTTTATAATTTTCAAAAGTGGTTCGATTTTATGGACAAAATTTTTAAAATTTTCAAGAGATAAATGCGACCGTTCATAAAATCGATCAAAATATAATTCGATTTTATTGACAGAATTTTTATACTTTTCAATAGACCGTTCATAAAATCGATTTAAAAATGATTCGATTTTATGGACAGAATTTTTATAATTTTCAAAAGTGATTCGATTTTATGGACAGAATTTTTTAAATTTTCAAGAGATAAATGCGATCGTTCATAAAATCGATTAAAAATGATTCGATATTATCCACAGGTTTTTTTTATAACTTTCAAGAGATAAATGCGACCGTTCATAAAATCGATTAATGAATTATTCGATTTTATGGACAGAATTGTTATAATTTTCAGGAGACAAATGCGCTCATAAAATTGATTTTAACGACAGAATTTTAATACTTTTCAATAGACCGTTCAAAAAAGCGATAAAAAATGATTCGATTTTATGAACAGAATTTTTATAATTTTCAAGAGATAAATGCGACCGATCATAATATCGATTAAAAAATAATTCGATTTTATCGGCAGAATTTATCAAACAACCGTTTATAAAATCGAATGATTCGATTTTATCAACAGAATTTTTTTTAATTTCAATAGCCCGTTCATAAAATCGATTAGAAAATGAATCGTTTCTATCGATACAAATTTTATAATTTTCAAGACTTAAATGCGACAAGTGGATGCTGATTTTTAGAAAAACTCATTTTTATCTGGATGTTTTCATCTGGATGTTAGTCAAAATTGTCGCCTTAGAGGTTCAGATAATCCACTAGTAATTCGTGAGATATAAATGCATCCAGAACGCGACTGTTTGGTGCGGATTTTGGCTTTGAGGCTTAATCGGATCATTCTTCTTCAAAAATGCGACTGGACAGGCCAATTATAGCGACTGGTAACCAATTATAGTGTTCGTTATCTTGACATGATAACCCAGCTTTTAGTGCCTAAATTGCGAGATATGGATGTGACCAACATGTGGTTTTAAGAAGACGATGCCACATGCCATGCAGCCAGAGAAACAATTCAATTACTGAATGAGCCCCTTCGTAATCGAACCCATTTTTGCGAACAGAATTGGCCATCAAGATCTTGCAATATTACACCATTGGACTTTTTTCTTTGGGATTTTTTTGAAGCCCAAGGCCTATGCAGATAAGCCCACGAAATCCCTGATAGTGGAAATCGGTCGGTGATCTATTGAAATTCAGCCACATTTAAACGAAACGGTTATATTCAATTTAAATAAGCACGTTCTTGCTAGCAAAACCGTGGCGGCCATTTATCGGATGTATACTATGTGAATCAATAAACAATTCAAGCTTTCTAATTAATAATCGGTGTTTTCTATCACAATTACATTTTACGTGAGTTTTGGGACACCCTTAACATATCGTCACCACTTACATCGATAATATATATAAACTCTAGCGATCACCGATTATACATATTAGTTCAAAGACCAGAAACAAAGGAACCATGTTGTTAACTACGAAGTCGACACTTTGATATAATTAATGAGGGCAGTTAATCTCTTGACATTATCGCCTAACTTTAAATAATTGCCAATATGCACGATCGTTTCCTTTGTTCATTAAATAAGAGCGTTGTGAAGAAGCTCGAGAGTTTGACTATGACTATGAGCCATTATCATCCCTAAAAAGTTAGTAAACAACCGGGCTCTGATGATTTTATGAGATTATGTGTGAAATGACTAACTGTTCCAAAAATATCTAAAAAAATAACTAGTTATACCCTATCACAGGGGTTTATTAGTTTTGATACATAGTTTGTAACATAGTAAAATAATTTAGCTAGGTATACCTCAAAGTATATGGATTGACTCAGAATCGCTAGCTGAGTCGATTAAGCCATGTCTGTCTGTCCGTCCGTCTGTAGGCAACCGGTTTTTGGGGCGTCAAATTTTTAGCTAATGATAATGAAGTTTGGTACATGTGATCCTTTTATGTGCTGTTCGAACAAGTGCAAACATTTTTGAAATCCGCCCACTGCCACGCCATCTTTCTATTAAAACCTAATTTTAGGCCAAACCGTTCAAAATTTTGAAAAAGTGTCTGAACAAGATATCTAGACAATTTTATGTCTATATTAGTAAAAAACATTTTTCGGTAAAATTTTGAAAATTTTGAAAGAAAAATGTATGCAAAATAATTGGTTTTCGTAATGTAAACATTTCTTCCATACATAATTTTTACCCTCTACCACTTTTTGGTTACGTTTTCATACAAAAGCCATTTGTATACCCTTCTCCATACCATATGCAGGAGAAAACGTTGTTTTTGGTCGAACCATACAAGTTTTTGATAAACTGTCTGAACAATGTCTTGCTACAATTCAATTTTAATATTTCCTTGCTAAAAAACGCACATTTAAGGGATATTAATTTAGAGGATGGGATGGGATAGGGAATAAAACGATCCACACAGGATTGTAGACTTCTCACATTTTTTTTTTAAGTCAAGTATATCTGGTATTTGCCAGTTTCTATTAGATAGTATATGTCGCCTATTCACTTTCCAAGAGTCGTTGATTTATAATGTTAATTCAAAAGAAGATATGGTTTCTCATGATAAAATTTTACTTCCTGTATTAAACAAATAGTGCGAAATAAATAAAAGTGAATAAACATTATACCAAATGAACATTGGCCCGATTCGTAGGCACTCACGTTAATGTTATCGAATATCACTATAAACCATTTATCGATGCAAAAGTTCAACACCATCAACCAGTTTTATGGAACATCCGGATAACTTGAATGGGCGTGACTTTTACGGTTCTCTTTCTTGGAAAGACCTGTTTTTATACAAAATTGAGTTCAATACTTGCGGAGAGGCAGTACCAGAGATCATTCTTCTGGACATGGAACTAGTCGTTCTTCATTCCATTAAAAAAGCAGGATCCAACAAACCAGCTCCGGAAGCCAAAACTAAAATAAAATAACTCCCTAGAACAGAAAACGAAATAACACTCCAAAATTTCTAATGATGAAGTATTTTTTCAAAAAAACCCCTGAAAACATAAAAACATTCAAAAGTTTTGGACTTATTTCATACCTATTTGGGAACATACTTCATACCCTTTCAGGTAATTACTTCATCATCGATTTGGTGTATAATCTCACAGTAAAATGATTCCCCAATTTTGGGACTTACTTCATTTCCTTCTTAGGGGTGATTTCATTGGGGGGTTATTAACAAGGAATACGAGCAAGTTTTAGCGCCAAAAAAGAAAGCTTTTAGACAGTGACGGCAGATCCAAACTGAGACAAAATGGAGAATCAAGATCTGTTGTCCTGTCGGTTGAGTTCGGCACAGAGCTTAACTAGCAAATTTTACAGCTTTCTCAAATACTGTGCGCCTTTATGGAAAACTTTCTTCAGATCTTTGCAAGTAGTGATATAAGGCGTTTCTATAGATACAATATTTAATGATCAATGATTAATTCTCGCACCCATTCTATTTCTAAATACAATTACAAATTGTTGGCGCAACAGGCTCGTTTGTACCAAGGGCAGAGATTTCCCACAACCTATGTGTGCATGTGGGATGGTGGGACCTTCTGTCTTATGCCAACTCCGAACGGCGAATTGGATAAGCTTTTCTTCACAACTGCTACTACTCGGATGATTTGTCAGGTCATCACGAAAAAAGGGAAACTGAAAAATCATTAAGGTGTTGTACGGCTGGAAATCGAGCCCAGACCTTTCTGCATTTTACCATTGTAATAGCGAATAACTCAAACGACAGGCCTATTACCGCTATTGCTACACAACATCAGAGAAGCAAAAAAATTGGCTCTCTATTTCTATAAACGAAAACCTACATAAGATAATACAATGACGGAAACCTAGTTCAATTCAAATAAAAAAAGACTTTATAAAAGATTTATAGGAAAGAAAGAGTCCAAAGTTCCGTAAATTGAAATAGGGAAAACAGTCATTAAATCAGAGGAATCCACATTCCTGCTAGGCATTACATTAGGGTAGGTATATGTAAAAACATGTAACCTCAATTTCCAAATCCGCTTCATCCAATCTAAGTTACTTTTTCGGAGATAAGAGATATTTTACATCGACCCATTTCAACATATATTTCTTAATATGGCTTGATACTGTTCTCATCTTTGTAGTTCGCCCCGACACATTTTCTAAGCTTTCAGAAGACGTATTTCAACCAAAACACAGTCTACAACAATTCAAGACATCTGCAAGCATCGTTTCATGGCGCTCCTGAGAGAATTAGGTTCGCTACACATGAGAAAAGTTAACAAAATGGAGTGTGGGTTCACACGTGGTAGAAGTAAAACTGTATTCTGGTTAATAACTATATATAATCGGGTTTTATCTAATTCACTTACAGCCTAAGCCCTATAAATACATTTATGCCTCTCATTCGTTACAATTTTTCGTTTCATAAAATCGAATTCATACCGTCTCAAAAAAATGTTAGTTCAAATCAATGACAAATTAGAAGATAATAATTCTGCCGTTTACTTAAGGGCGCTACAGTCCACAAAACTGTGCCTACTCCTAAATGCATCTGCAACTATACAAGTTCTTAAATAACTGCCTCTAGTTGCTCACTTCAATTTGATTGAGAACGTTTTCTACTTCTGCGTGTCACTTAAGGTGAATTTTGACATTGTCTGGGAATCAAAGACTCAGACCAAAGGTATTGGTTAGCAATTTTTTCCATTTACTAGCTATTTTAGGGGTCCAATTCCTTTGACAAGGTCTATGTCGCTGTACAGCTCATAAAGTTCTTGTTAAATGTTTGTTTCCATTGGGCTTCTAGCGAAGAACGGACCGAACATTTTCGCTTGTAACGTCCGCTTTTGATACGGTCCAAGGTGATGTTAACGCTAAGAAGCGCTCTATTGCCTGGCTTACGAAATCAAGCTTCTGACTGGGGTCCTGGTGCTTCTTGTTCTTGTATCAATTGAATTATACAGAGATGCAGCTTAAGGCCCGACTGGCTTCCTGGTGCTTCTTGTTTTTGTATTAATGAATTATATAGGGGTGCAGCTTTGGGTCTTTTTGCAACACACGGTGTAATCATGATCTATGCATATTTAAGGCGCTAACGAATTGAAAGATAACAATCGTTACGTCATTCCCTCACGCTCCACGTTTTCTACCGATCTTGATAATCTTCGTCGCCTGGATTTTGTTTTTTTTTAGTGCTATACTGGTCTCATCAAACTTGTTGATACATTTTTAAATGAGAAATTTGTTTGCTTGGCGTATCGTTAAGTTGTGAAAACAATTTGTTTGAGCATTGGTAGCAACCGATAGCCCCAAGGACATGGCAGGACAAGCTTCCTCTTCGTATTTATTTGAACTTATTTTCTATTTGAACTTATTTTTGAGTTCTTGAGTTCAGAACTAACCGGAAATAATTTAGCATCGCACTTGCTTTATTTGTATGCACTGAACCATGCTGCTTTTTCAAATACATTAACCTTCCACTGGCAATGTTCTTAATTGAACGATTAGTATTACCACTACGTTAGCAATGCGATCAGATAAATCTCATAAGCTCAGAAAACTGTGTGCGATCATATAAAAACCTGTCTTAAGCTAAAACTAAAATGCACTTATATTCTCAATGAATCATGTCCCAGTTCATGCTTCAGTTCCACTTAAAATGGAAAACGTTTGCCACACCCAATCAATTAATTTGCTGATTTCTTGAAACAATCATCTTGTATGTAAATGTGTACCTTACAACTGCGTAACGCTTAGGGTGGTGTTCGCCATTTTTTCATTAACCCGGATATTTATTAAACAAATATAAAAAAAATTAATGGTTCGGATGGTCGATCAGTGTGGTCTCTTTTATGTGTGGTGATCGACTAACTTTTCGGGGTCTGATCATTTCATACCTTATCCCACAGGCTGTTACTTTTGATCGATAACTTAACCTTATGACGGAATCAGTGGCGCGATAAACGACCGCACAGAATGTCTGGGTTCGATTCCTAGGCGTAGCCACTTCCTTACATATTAACATCATCATTCTGAACAAACGAACAAGTTTGGGCGGTATACCAAAATTAGACATGGTTCTGTGCAGTTCGTCTCTATAATTGCTCTCGTATGCGGCTTTGACATCAACGAATAGGTGGTAGCAATGAGCATAAAACTACATATCACAGAACAGATCTCATACAACGAATATTTTCTATGTGGGGTACTGATATTGATATCCCAGTGCTCACATTGCTACCCCAGCAAACAAGAGCCTTGCCGTCGCACACGATCTACGAAATTTCCCCTTCGCACTTATCGCCCGCGGCTGAAATTTTTAGCAGTGATGCGTATTCTATGTAGTTCTATACTCTTTGGGGATAGTTATAAATTAAGACTGCCTGGGTTTTTCAGGATCTACCAAAGTGTGCAAGTCTGATCAGTTGTGGACTTGAAGGATCTTGTGGGCGATGTTGAATAGACTTATCCCTCTTCAGTTGGCGCAGTGTAGAGGTTCTCCTTTTTTGTGGTTCAGTCAAACGATGCTGATTTTTTTTCTTTAGGCATTCTTTCATCCGCCGAAATTTGGTTTGTGAGTTGGTGAAGAATACTTACCAAGTTATCTCCGTCGGCTTCATAAATCTCGGCTCGAAGTCCGTCATTTCAGACAGCCTTATTAAGCTTGAGCTTAGATATTGCTATCCTCATTTCACTAAGATCGGGTGGTGGATAGTCTTCGCTGTCGTAACCCATATTGAATGGTTTGTTTTTCCTGACAGAGGAATGGTGCTCATCAAGGCCGTTTAACAGTCTGAAGAAATTAAATATTCCATATCCTCAGCATCGACTGTGTCTCTACTATTTCCTTGTTCAACTCGATAGGATTCTGTTCGAGCCTTGTAAATATTTACACTTTGGTAAAACCTGCGAACATCGTTCCTGGAGAGGCAACTCTCTATATCCTCGATCGCGCGTTTTTCTTGCCTTTTTTTTCATCTTTCTAAAAAGTCGTTGTTTTCCCATCTTTTCTGCCAAGAGAGCTCAATGACAGCTCTCGTCTTCGCCTCCTCGATCTTGGCTGCTTAGTTGCGAGCATTTATCGGCATTCCTGGTTTCTTGATAATGGGCGCGAGAAACCTAGCGCATCGGTTTCGGCTAATCTAATGGCCTGTTGGCATCGTTACCATTGTTCTTTGACATTCGACGAGAGCTTAAGGGCTATGTGTTTTGCGAAGGCTTTTGCTGTCTCTTGCGATGGCAGTCTTTCGACATTACATTTTCTTGTATAATTTCTGATTTGTTGTGGCATTGTGGATAACCGCATTCTTACCTTGGCTGCAACAGGGTAGTCGTCGTATTAGCCCCTTATGATATAGAGGTCGCCATGTTCTCTTCTGAAAAGCAATTTGAGGAAACCGTGTGCCATTTTTTCCGCAGCAAAATCCGCCTAAGTCCGTTGTCAAACGTGTTGTCGTGTAAGCAGTGTTTTCCGACAATACTGCTTAATATATCTTCTCTTCCTACCTTTGCATTAAAAGCTCTCAGCACGATTTAAGCATCGCACTTCGGTAGTCGCTTATAAGTTTTGTCAAAAACTCGTAGAAGCAGTCAATCGCTCATATTAGGCTTATGTTGGCGAATTCGACCTTGATGCGGATTGTTACAATGCCTTCATTAATGTCTTGAAAGCATAAGGCTGATTGTCTTAGTCTGGCACTTAAAAAAATGACATCCGAATAGTCGTTGCTTCTTTTCACTATAACACATTCCGTAGTAGATGCCACAGTTTTGCATCCTCTTTTTGTTTTGGACGGCAGAAATGTCTTCTTTGCAGCAGCTTAGGGATTCCGCTAGTTGTTCACCTGCAAATCTCCTGTCTTATGTTCTCACATACCAGATTCTTTCGGATACAGTAAAATCAGTCCTTTTGCTTCGTAGTAAGAGTTTTTTTTCTTTGGGTGATCAACTAATCCAAAACACAACCTTCAACCTGGAGGGCCAGTTCCAATTCATTGGATACTCTAAGAGACGGGGCCAGGGGCGAGATTGAGCGCTGCCGTTGGCCTTTTGGCTCATCCGCCAACATATATGTTCAAGATGCCTAGCTTATCCTTGAGATTCCTAGATAACCTGTTGTCCGAATATGTCGAAGCAGCTCATTTAGGTTATTCATTTTGTCCTTCCTAACTGGGACTGTAGACGCCACCATTGACTCCATCTTGGGAGCACTTCGCTAATGCTGATATGGAATATATGCATTAGTGTGAGTGCACGTCTTCCACCCGCTCTCATCTACTGCTGCCAAGACTTAACATAGGGATTGAAAAAGTATCTACTGTTAAGGTACTAGGCAATCTGCGGTCGCTACGTGAAGGCTGAGAGTAGGAGTTGTTAGGCATTAGCTACGTGAAAACACAAGACATTGTCCACCATTTGACCACTTAAACAGTACAGCTGGTTACTTTGTATGTATCTTGTAGGGAATTCATCATTATTTTCAGCTACAAAGTAAGAGAACCGCTTTTTGGAGATAGAATAGCGTTTCACTAAATAAAAAATCACAGCTATGGCAGAGGAGAAACATCTCTTAGGGTCTGTTCCTGTTCAATATTATTTTTACTGATTCCTTCTGAAGTTTACTTATTACCGTTCTCATATGCGAAAAATTAGTAACAAAGGTCATCTGAAAGTGGCAGGTGTTTTTCAAGAATTTCTTTATGACATTTTTGTTGTAAAGGATAGTAAAACAATTAATTTTACTGCATTAACTTTTATGAAATGAATTGTTGTCTGAACTCTTAACCATTTCATCGCCGATAGGGATACTCATTGGAACAAATATTTTAACAAAATATCTAGTACATTTGTTGAAGTTTCAAATGACGGTGCACATTTGGCACAATTTCATAGAGTTTACTTTGAGCAAATCAACAATTTTCAAATGTGTAAAAAGGTTGCTTAGTCACCTAATCAATTTTGTTACAAACATTATCTACATATAACCATTATTATCGAATCGATAATTTGTTTTGCGATAACAACAGCTGGTAAATTTGCACTCTTCCCGCTGGTATACGTTTGTCGAAATATATTTGCATTCGTATTAGTAAACATTAAACAATTTCTTTATCTCCTCATACGTAGGTGTGATAACACAAGGAGATCCTCTTTAGCGGGCAAAATCGCATTTAGTGGTCGGATTTCATTAGAATCGATAACAACGCACCTAGGGTTTTTCTGTTTCATTTTTGTTTTTCTTTTGCAAAAAATCGCATTTCCTTTTCAATGACAGTCAAGTAGTAATTTAGTAGACTACATGTCGTATCTTGTTGTGCTGGGGTTTGTGGTAGGTTCTTGTGTTACGGTATTTTGCATTGTGAGTGAGAACACCTGTTCCCCAACTTATCGATAACAACTTTAACACAGTGTGTGTTTTCTAAATTTCCAGTTGACATATTGCAAATCGAGAATTCTTAAAAGCACCGAATCGAGTAAATATAATTTTTTTTCCAATTGTTTTTTTGTTTTTTGTTTAAATTACGGATTTCCCGTTTTTATAGTGAACAATGGAAACACTTGGACAACTGGTAGGAGAAGAAATCCTGGCATACCCAGACCTTCAGCTACTACGACGATTTTCGTTGTTCCCACTACCAGTCAAGTAATGGAAATGTATAACACTCAGGCGACTGTCAGAAATGACGATGAAGTGTCACCTAAGAGACCACCAAGTTATGGTACAATCGATGCGGATGTACCACCTACCTATGAGCAAGCAGTCGAACGCTTGGATAATACCCCGAAATAGCATCGCGGCTTGTGATGAAATTTCGAAAAAAATGACTGTTTGCTAGACTATTATTATATACAAATACGTAGTGAAAATATAAACAAATAACAAAAAAGTTATAAATTCAGACGCTAAACTGCGGTCAGGTGGCCTGGTACTCAATCAAATTTATATAGATAGCGTTGATAATTTACGCGATCTGCAAATAAGTTAAGCGCTATCTTTAGCACCATTTGACTGCAAAAATACTTTGTTACATCGATCGAAGGCCAGACAAAACAATACACAAATCGATTTTGAAATACCCGCATGAGTTGTAAGTTTGTAGTAAAGTGTGGTTATGAAATGATAATTAACTAACTTGAAGAAGACGTCGGCATATATTACTTAGTACACATAAGTATGTAAACGGAAATACGTGCTTTTTCTTCGGTTGTAAGTACAAGCACCTGGTCATTCAGTTTTTCTATTGAATTGTAAACTTTTTCTTTGAAATTATTTTATTTGATTAAATAATTTCTCATTTTAAATTAAATATTTGGGCACTAGAAAACTTAACAATTTCGGGCTCTTGATTTAAAATCAAATTCTGTTTAAATGGCAACTTAAACATGTTCATCTGTCATTTCAGTCGGTTTGAAATAGTTTGCCAAATATATAAGAAGCATGACGTACCCATGTTAATTATGTTAATTATGTAAAATATTTGTTTTTGTTAACTGGCCCCATTATAAAAAATGTTTTTAACTTAAAATGGTAAATAATTCCAAGTAATATTTTTATTAATTTGTAAACAAAACTTAGCAGCAAAATATTCAAAATAATTAAGAGACTATTTATTTTATAAAAAAAATCAGTTTAGAAATAGTATTAATAAATTTGCTTCGTTTTGTTGAATAAAAAACAATTAAAAACGTAAGTAAATATTTGAAAGGTTTTTTTTTTAATTTAATATTCTAAAAATGTTTTTATATTATGTTTTCTTCATTTTGTTTGGACGCTGTTTGACAACCACTTTTTTCTTTATGAAACTTTGGGTTCAACTATATGGACATTTTTGAGAAGCAGCACAGGATCCTGTGTATTTTTTTTTTACTTTATCCTTTAGCTTAAGACGATTTTCTCAAGTGGATATTGGTCAGTCCTAAAATGTTCAGGTAGAATATTAAATTTGGAATACAAACTCTTTGTTCATGAATTTTTTTAGTAAAGAACTTAGTATTTTTATATCAGCCGATAGGGGGCCCCCCTTTTATATATTCGGTGGGATGGGCCGGGCAAAAAGAGAATAAACCACTTTGAAATACACTACGGACCGTGTAATAGTGAGCAGAAACAGCGACAATTGGGGTGCGGATTTGTTATTAGTTTCAGACTTAGGCAAGAATATTATGAAAGACTGTCAAAGACATCAGAAGGTTTCTTGGATCAATAAATTTGTATCGACGATTCATACCAAATGCTGCAAAGTCGCAAACGCTTTTAAATAAATTTCTCGAAGGTAGCAAAAAGAAAAATGATAGGTGGGAGATAATGTGGACGCCAAAATCATTAAATGCATTAGGCAGCGCTGCGATTCTAGCATTTCCTATACTAAATGCAGAGTTAGCGCTCTTTGTGGACGCATCAGACTTCGCCATTTGTGCTGTAGTTCAACAAAGAACTGACACCGCTTGGCAATTGCTAAGCTTCTTTGCGGTAATGTTGTCTGACGTGGAACGCAAATAAAGTGCGTAGGACAGGGAGCTCTTGGCGGCGTATGTCTCCATCAAACAGTACAAAAATTTGTTAGAGGGAAGAGCTTTCACGCTGTACAAGGATCACAAACCGCTTATCTACGTACTTCGTCCGAATCTTGAGAAAGCAACTCCCAGAAAGCGCATTTAGATCTAATTCCTCAGTTTGCAACCGACATTCTTCATCTATCAGGTGAGCAAAATGTGTTCGCGGAGGCATTCTCCAGAATGCACGAATTATCTATCCCCGGAAGCATCGACTATGAGAAAATCACAAAGGCTCAGGAGGGCGACGTTGAATTGCAGCGTTTAAATGAGTTCAACAGTACCATTCAGTTTAAAGCCTTTCCCATTTTTGGCTCCAATATTCCTTTGTTTTGTGATGTGTCCCCTAAGAAGGCACGAGTATTTATACCGCAGGCTTTTCGAAAAAATATCTTTAGACAAGAACATAATTTAAGCCATGCGCAGGAAATTCATTTGGCCATCCATCAACAAGGATGCTCGATCATGGGCTAGAGGGTGCATTCCAACGCTCAATGATTGGCAGACACGTTATCAGTCCGGAAGGCCTCAATCATTTTGACGCAATCCACATGGACATTGTAGGTCCTTTACCTACGTCAGAAAACTGGTGGTATTGCTAAACACTTATTGATCGTTACACTCGCTGGCCTGAGGCCATTCCATTGACCAATATCACGGCAGAAATCGTTGCCGAAGCAATATGTCGGGAATGGATTCCCAGGTTCGGTGTTCCCACTAGGATCATCACGGATTAGGGTAAGCAATTCGAGTCGAGACTGTGTGCTGAATTAGGCCAAATTTAAGTTTTTAAATGAAACAAACGACAGCCTATCACCCGCAGGCGAACGGAATTACCTTAAGGTGGCGTAGGACGTGAAAGTCCACCATTATCTGCTACCAGAATCATCAGTGGTCGAAAACACTACCATGGATTCTATTAGGTATACGTACAGCACTTCGGGAGGATTTAGATGCTTCATCAGCGGAGTTGGTGTTCGGTAAAAGTTTGAGGCTACTACATGAATTTTTACGATCAACCGCTGTCCACCCTCAAACGGAGTTCGATAAGAGTCTTGAACGCAAGTTTGATGAGCAGCGACCAGTTCGTCTTCCAAGCATTCTTCGCAAAGGCCATTCATTTTCAAAGATCTCCTGACGTGTGATTACGTTTTTGTTCATAACGATATGGTAAGACCTTCTCTTCAGCAGCCTTACGACGGCCCTTTCAAGGTCGACCAAAGAGGTGACAAAAGTTTTTTGATAAGGATAAAAGGCAAGCCAACAAAAATTAATATCGACAGACTTAGGCCTGGCTTTATAGAAAGGACACATTCTAACACAGCCATCAGCCAAGAGTTACGAAGAACCAAACATAAGTTAAAAAATTTAAAAGAGTAAATTTCTCTAAGGAATTAATCCAAAGAAAAAGGTATATCTTCAAAATACAAATGCAAATGTAATCAGAACACCAATTTTGAAAACTCGATCAGGAATGCGCATAAAGCCGCACTAAGGAGGGGGTACGGTGGCGTCTTCGAATAAAAATGTAATTAGTAAACAATAAACAAAACAATACGCACTGGATATCGGTAATAATAGAGCACATCCATATCATGAAACATACCGGTTACAGTTTTACCGTCCATATCGAATGGCATGTCGATTTTAAAACCCTTCTTTTTTTTATGTGAAACGCTGGTGAATAGACGTGTCTTCTGCAACGTGGCAGGTATTATAGTTAGTTGTAAAGATCATAAATAAATAAATATAAGTAAAAACGCATTGTAACAATTCACGTCAAGGCCAAATTCGCCAACATAATGGGCTCACCCACGACGAGCTAATTACTAAAACCTATGAGCGACTACCGAAGTACGATGTTTAAAATTTTGCTGGGAGATTTTAAAGAAAATGTATGAAGAGAAGACATCTTTAGCAGTTTTGTCGGAAAAAAACACAGCTACATGACAACACTTCTGGCAACGGACAGAGGCTAATTGACTTCGCCAGCACACCGTTTCCTCACCTCGATATCAATACGAGGGCTTGGCGGTCTCCAGATCAACGAATGGTCAACCAAATTTATCAAATTTGCTATAGAAAAGAGCACGTCGCTTCGGACCACTACTTTGTTACAGCCAATGTTAGAATGCGGATATCCGCCACGCGACAACAAACTAAAAATACTGTGAAGAAATTTAATGTCGAAAGACTGTAATTGCAAAAGACCGCCAATGCCTTCGCGTAAAGCATATCACTTAACCTCTCGATTAACTCCATTCCACAAGCATCGAATGTCGCAGGATAATGATAACGATGCGATGCCAACAAGCCATTAGAACAGCCTCATTTGATGTGATAGGTTTCTCGCGCCCACCTGCAAGAAACAGATACTCGCAGCCACGAACGAGGCCTACAAGGCTAAGCTGTAGGAGAAGACGAGAACTGCCATTGAGCTCTATAGCAGAGAAGAAGGGAAGAACACCGACTTTCGGTCAAGTATATAGACGGTCAAGTATATAGAGAGGAGCTACTCCGGGGATGATGTTCGCAGGTTTTACCAAAGTGGACTCATCAAAGCCGAGGATACAAGGCTCGAACGGAATCATGTCGAGATGAACAAGTAAATAGTAGAGACTCAGTCGATGCTGAGGATATGGAATATCCTTTGCCTGAAGCACAAAAAAAAAAGAGAGAGGCATAAGTCTCCTCAACATCGCCTACAAGATACTATCTGCCGCAACATGTGAACGCCTGAAACCGTTTACCAACAACCTGATCGGCCCTTATCAGTGTGGTTTTAGGCGAAGAAAGTCCACAACTGATCAAAACTTCACACTTCGGCAAATCCTGGGAAAAACCCATGAAGTCCAAATCGATTCCCATCATCTATTCAATGATTTCGAAAATGCATGCGACAGCATTCATAGGGAAGAAAACGAATGCTATTGACACTGTTTAACGATGGTTTTGGTTTATGGATTATTTAACTACCTAAGCCTTAAAACGCATATATGTCACCTCATATTCTTGAACCTTCGAAGAATATGAGTTCGATAAATGAAGGGCGAAAAAAACAAAAATGAATTTGGTTGTGACTGAGACTGAGACCAACATAACGTTTGTGAAGACGCATTCATTATTGATGTTTAATATTCAGTTGCGCTACAACGAATGTAAGGTAATTTCTTCGCTGGATTATACATGTATGAGACGTCAGCATTATTTTTATTTTGCAAATTTTTTTTACTGAATTGACTCTAACGTTAAGCTGTGATAGCAATTTGGGCAGAATGTTTATTTGGAGCGATCAGCAAAGCATTGCAATTTGCTAAGGTTAACCACCTAGCGTAGTTGAGTAGTGCTAATAAGTCATTAACAGAATAATCATACAAATTTCTTCAAACAAATATAAACACATCAAAATATCCTACTATTTTGGCAATTACATGTGAATTAAAAAAACAAACAAACAACTCGATTGATTTTTATCGCATTTTTATTTTTCTAATAGCATTTTCAATAGGGATACAGCAAGCACTTTTTTCTTGATCTAGATCACTTTTGAAAAATCTCGATTTCAAGTGAGAGAGAGACACCTACAAGCACCAAAATACATTTGACGTATGACATCTGACATCTGGCTTATGTCAGTTTGAAGTTTGCATTTCGTAGTTTGGTTTGTGTTTTACTTAGAGTTTTTGAAACAAATTAAGTTTATATAAAAAGCATTTAATCAACATTTTTTATGTTCGAAATCTGAAATCTGATAGCAAATTTGAAAATCCCAAATCGTAAACGCTATAAGACATCCATATGCCAATTGTTAAGTGAAAGTTAACTTCAAATAATGACTGTTTACCTTCATTCCAATGTCAATAATAATTTATTGATAAAGCTAACAAGGAGTAAACAAATCGGACCTTAGAGTGGATAGTAGAGAAATGTCAGATAGCTTTCCAAGAATGCTTCTTTGGTGAATTGGAATTAAATACGTGAATTGGAATTAAATAATCACAAGCAGTTTTATTCAGTTTAAATTGTGGTTAGCAAGTTGGAGAGATACACCTGATAACTTTTGTAAACCTTTCATTTATAAGCTACTATGACAGTGGTAATTAAAAAAAAGCTAACAATAGAAAATCGATCAACTCTTGACAGGGTATGCAAAAGCTTCTTTAAAATCCGTTGTAATATAATTTTATAAATTTAAATTTACTTTTAGTCAGGTAATTATTTTTTACATGTTCACTTTCTCACTTTTATCTTTGAAAGGCTTTATATATTTTGATTTGTGTTTATAGACCAGTGTCGAATTTTATGAAAATAAGTCAGTGGGCAGTGAAAATTACGTCTGCATAAGCTGGAGTCAGGGCTGCCAATTTACTTCGTTTGTAGTAGATCTACTTTATAGCAACTTATTTCTACTTCGTTTGACTCATCTTTACATCAATATCAAAATTTAATTCAATGTTTATTGTATTGATTAATTATTGTGATTAATTAATTTTTGGTTGCCCAGATTATATCTTCAGTATTATACCGGTATTTTGAAGTTTTTTTAATTGTTTTACTCATTTTCGAATGACAGGTATGCTTGGCTCATAATTCAAGTGTCGAAAACCTCGAATATTTACGAAATAAAAGTGCTTTCACACCGAACCGAAAACTGAGCTTTTCCAAAAATACCTGAAACCATACATTTTCAGTTTTTAAAAACAAGTAGGTTACGCCGTATTCGTCTCGAAAACACTTCGCAGACGTCATCTCGTTGAAGGTTGTTGGAACGAACACACCTTTTCATACGTTCAAAATTTGTTCCACACGTCCCAAAAACAGCGCTGATGAACCCGTCGGTCGTCAAAATAAATGTATTTTTTCATTTCATTTCAACTGTAAAACTATAATATAATGGAAATTGAAAAAAAGAGAAAGAAGATTTGGTGTGTGGAAGACGAGGAGTACCTGGTAGACAAAAATGGGCAGACAAAAAATACGAACTCACGTGTCATAATTGCCTTTATAAGAACAGCTTTTTCATATTGAAGTTTCACAATTTGCATAAGAATTTGTTTGCGCTTTTTCGTAGCGGCGGGCTTGAGAGTCGAAAATTGTAATCAAAACCTTTATATTTGTTTCCCTTTCAGTTTCAAATGCTAATATTTATTTCAATAAATTTGAATTCATTTTATTTAATTAATGTAATTTCACACAAAAATTTACAGCTAGTATCACAGCTGACTGAAATGTCAAACGAAATCTGGCCAGAATTCGTTCTGAAAGCACAAGTGGTTCTGGAAAAATTTTTGCCGAAAACTCAGTTTTTGATTCATTGTGTAAGCACTATAAATTTAAGTTTCCCTTGAGACACCTGGTATATTTTCCGGCAGCTGCTGTATGGTCATAATGTAGAAGGAATGTCAAAACTAGACATTTGGAGCACGTTCTGAACACTCTCTTCAGCGATTGGAATTTAACTGATTTTTGTTAAGTTTCTAGAAATGGAGGGGACCAAGTTATTCTTTGCGACTTAATATAAATTGGAAGGAATGACGTTGCTAATTTGGATATTACTATCGTCAATTAGGTTAGGTACCATGGTCTGAAGTTTATAATTTGTGTAGTCAACGATTATTCGTTTACTGTGGTTGACATCGATAGCTTGATCGCCATTGGAAAAATATTTCGTCCAGTAGCGATTGTGACTTCACTTCTATTTGTCCTTTTTTATCTCGACAGAATTCTGTTTTGAGTTTGACCTTTTATCCGTAATTGTTTCTTTTGGCTTGGTTAGTTGATAAAGCAGGCCATTTCTGTGATCAAAATAAAGCCCTGCTATCAATAAACATTGTGAATTTATTTTAAGGTGTCTCCAAAATTGACGCTGCATTTGATATTAGGTACAATGTCTCCACCTGAAAAACACTGCAGTAGTGAGATGTGCTTATGTCGGTATAAAAATATCATTGTCGATTTCAAAAGCCGAAAAACTGTTTAACAATTTTAATAATCCAGAAATTAAATTTTCAGTTTTATTTTTTTAAGGCATTGCAATTGGAAAAGATTGAAAGACAGATACATACTCTGCGTAAACGCTTGGTTATTGGTCATCATATGGTGGATACATATCTACATAACGGTTGATCCAAGTAGAGATACTTTTTTCAATAGCCTTTTTTGACAGATCACGTGTGAGTCGTTTCATGCTGTCATGTTATTTTTGTTTAGTATTGTTTGGCATTTCATAATGGAAAGACTTACGCGTGAACAACGTTTACAAATTGTTCAACTTTATTATGAAAATTCACGTTCTGTGAGGAATGTGTTTCGTGCACTTCGCTCAATTTATGGTCAACATAATCGGCCTACTGAGCGTACTATTCGCAACACCATCACCCATTTTGAGACCCAGCATTCATTATTGGATAATATTCGACCGAATAGACCACGTCCAGCACGCTGTGAAGAAAATATAGCGGCCGTAGCTGAGAGTGTACACGAAGACCGTAGAGAGTCGATTCGGCGCCGTTCGCAGCAACTCGGACTGACGTATGGAACGACTTGGTGCATTTTACGTCAAGATCTTAAATTGAAAGCGTACAAAATACAGCTCGTGCAACAACTGAAGCCGCTCGACCTTCCCAAGCGACATCGCTTCGCTCTATTGGCTCTTGAAAAGTTCCAAGAAGATCCGACGTTTTCGAGGCAAATTTTGTTTAGCGATGAGACCCATTTCTGGCTCAATGGGTATGTAAACAAACAAAATTGCCGCATTTGGGACGAAGAGCAACGTGAAGAGATTGAAGAACTTCCACTTCATCCAGAAAAAACAACGGTTTGGTGTGGTTTGTGGGCCGGTGGAATCATCGGTCCATATTTCTTTAAAAATTATGCCGGTGCGAACGTAACCGTCAATGGCGACCGTTATCGTGCCATGATAACCGACTATTTGATGCCTGAAATTGAATCTCGTGATCTCGGCGACATTTGGTTTCAGCAAGACGGCGCCACTTCCCACACATCGCATCAATCAATGGACTTATTGAGAGAACATTTCGGTGAGCACATAATTTCACGTTTTGGGCCGGTCGATTGGCTACCAAGATCGTGTGATATCACACCGTTAGACTTTTTCCTGTGGGGATATGTAAAGTCAAAAGCTTATGCCGACAAACCCGCTTCGATTCAGGCCTTGGAGGAAAACATCACGCGTGTCATTCGCCAGTTACCAGTCGAAATGCTCAAACGAGTGATCGAAAATTGGACTCAACGGATGGACCATCTGCGACGTAGCAACGGCCAACATTTGATAGAAATAATCTTCAAAAAATAAATGCCAAAGAATGTTCTTTCAAATGATAATAAACATTCTCCATTAAATTTGAATTTTCTGTGTTTTTTTCTTTAAAAAAGTAGGGAACCTCGAAATGGATCACCCTTTACATCATTCAGATTATTGAATAAAAAGCAAAGAACGTGTAGTAAACTACATCATACAACTATCAGAAAATATAATCAATGATGTAAAATGAACTAAAATTGGATTTAAAAAAAAAATGGTTTCAAAAATGTTATGATTACTTTTGTTTCACTATATGTGAAATAGGTTTAACATAAAAAAGTATGGCGGATATCTTTAACTATGAGCACAAATTGTACACTGATATTTCTTTTACGCACAAATATTATCAATTAAGGGATTTTTGAAAATCTTTCTGAAATCTGCTCGGAATTTTTTGATTACAAGAAATTTAAGGGAAGGAATTTTATTGCAATTCTTTACGGGAATTATCAAGAGTATTATTATAATAAAATCATATTTAATCCAATTGACAGCAAAAAGCAATTTTTTTTACCCATGCAGAAATGTCAATAATATTTAGTGGATAAAATTTAACACGCATTTTAACGCAATTGTCACACGGCCTTAAGTTTTAAGTCGTATCACACAGGATAGGAGGCAGCCAAGCCAAAAAATGTAAGGTTATTTGTCCTTAAATTCGATGTAACGATTATAGTTTTTGAATTAGTTGGCCTTTTCTAGGATTTCCATAATTAGTATCGAAATTTGATTTACCGTCAATCTCCCGGGCTTAAAGCAAAAAGGCTCGGCTAGGATCTTAATGCTTAATTCTGCATTTGGAGCGTTTATGCCTCGGTCGTTTGTGCAATACATCTGATTCTTTTTATGTAGATGTGACAAAAGAGTATAGAAATACATAGAGCGCGCATCTCATACAACGAAAATGCTGTTTGTGGGATACTGATATTGATATCCTAGTGTTCACATTGCTACCCCAGCATCAAACAACAGCATAGCCGACGCATACGATCGACGAAATTTCCCATTTGCACTTACCGCCCGCACGGCTACAACATTTTTAGCTGTGATGCGTACTTTATGTAGTTCTATACTCTTTGAGGCGACATACCGAGCTCATCTTCCAGTCACAGGCACGTGTTCATCCATTATGACTATACTAATGGTTTGTTTCATTCCACGAAAGTAAACCATGTATGATGAGTTACACTGATAATCCATCAGAACCTGTTGGCTAGTTGTTCTTCAGCTTCAGCGTTACATCTTCAGCAATGATTAAAAGTAACAGCAAATCATTCTGGTCCTTTTACAATTCAAAACGTAAAGTATCTGTATATCCAAGTGCAATGGAATACCGGACAGATGTATCTCAGGGTGGTAAGTCCACTTGTGAACTTTATGCAAAATATTTTTCAGATAATTTTCTTGCATCCAATGTTTCAAACCCAGCTAATTTCAATAATAAACCAAATTACTGATATTGGGCATTTAGAATTTTCGGAAAATGACATTTTAGAAGGATTGTTAAATGTTGACGCTATTATACTTAAAAAATGTGCTGAGTCTTTAGTTGTTCCTATAACAATAATATTCAATACGTCATTATTAACTGGAATTTTCTTAGACCAATGGAAAATTGCATATATTTTACCCATTTGTAAAAAAGGCGCAAGACGTCTTATTGAAAATTATAGACCAATTACTAAACTTTCATGCATTCATAAACTTTTAGAAAAAATATTTAAAAAAAAACTTTATAGTGATATCAAGCAGCATATATCTCCAATGCAGCATGGTTTCGTTAAGGGTAGATCAACAACCACTAATTTAACCATCTTTACGAAATTTTGCCTTGAAACAATTGAAAGTGGAGCACAAGTGGATGTTTTGTACATCTTTGACAGAATTAACCAAGATGTTCTAAAACAAAAATTGGCAAAACTTGGTTTTAATTCTGAAAAACTTCAGTGGTTAAACTCATATTTAACAGATAGAAAGTTGAGGGTTAAAGTTGATAACTTCTACTCAGATGTATTTACTGCGACTTCTGGAGTACCACAGGGTAGCCACCTATGACCGTTGCTATTTACTTTGTTTGTTACCGAAATTCCATCACTTCTATCAATCAGCAAATGTCTTTTATACGTCGATGATATTAAGGTATTTATGAAGATATCTGATAATAGTGATTGTCTACTGTTCCAAAATGAAATATTTATTCTCGAGCGCTGGTGTAAAGCAAATGAATTACAACTTAATCTGCCCAAATGTAAAGTATTATCAGTATATAGATCGCGAAGCCCCTTTCAATACCAATACACTGCGAATGGTGTAATGTTTACCCGTGAAACAGAAGTAAGTGATTTAGGAATACTGCTCGATAATCAATTGACTTTTAATTGGCACATTGATTACATTATTAGTAAGTCATACTCAATGTTAGCATTCATCAAACGAAATACCACAGACTTTCAAGATCCTTATACTTTAAAAACACTAAAATGTTCGTTAGTTCGCTCCTTATTGGAATATTGCTGTTTAATTTGGGACCCTACTTACGATGTTCACTCTGTCAGAATCGAGAGAATACAAAAATCTTTTACTCGTTTTGCTTTACGAAGGTTTAACAGAGATGACGAATTACCACCATATGCGTCACGTTGTTTATTAATTAATCTCCAAACTCTTTTCGTTCGAAGAAAAATGCTATCATTAGTATTCTTAAGTGATGTGGTTAATAACCACGTAAATTGCGATGAGTTGCTTTCTTCGTTACCTTTTAATGCTCCTGTAAGGTATATAAGAGAACCAAGTTTATTTATTCCACCTTTACATAGGACAAACTATGGATCATGTGAAATCATCACGCGTTGCGTTAATTTATACAATTCGTTAGTAACCACTGACCTAGATTTAACTTTAAATCGCGATTGTTTTAAACGAATTGCACTTGAAATTGAAACTTAAAATCCAAATATGCTTATTTAATAAATTAATATTAAATTTTGTTGAATTATTACTTATCAAATGCATAAATATAAGATATTAAATAAATAGACTTAAGTTATTAACATTATAATTAATCTGTAAAGGTCTTACCTGGTAGATATACAGTGCGGTTCACATGGTTAGCCGCACCATTTTTCTCTCAATAAATTTCAGTTTTTCTGTTTGTTTGTTTTCATGAACTACCAAACAATGCATTTATTGGAAAGGTTATTAGATTCTCTAAAAACTAAATTCAATATTAGTGAGAGACACTTAACGGTTGTTTTGATCTCTTTCTTCCCACTAGTGCAAAAAAAGCTAAAAAAAAAACGGTTCACTTAGTTAGACGCACCTGTTGAAAGTTTTAAAAAGAAGAAGTTGATCGATTGCCATCATTTTTTTTTGCTTTTTTATTATTATTTTAATTATTTTGCACAATTTCAATACTTTGTACAACCTCCGCGACTTGAAATGACATCAAAAATTCTACTTTTAAGCGATTCATACAATATTTTTAAATAGTCTAATGAAATCTTAGACCAGGCTTCTTTAATTGCTGCAATAAGCTCCTCACAGCTTTCATCCTCCTTGCCTCCTTCATAAATTTGACGGGTCAGCCATCCTCAAAGGTTTTCAATAATGTTTAGATCAGGTGAGTATGGTGGCCACGGCAACAATTCCACATTTTCACTAGCGAGAAATGCTTTTACAACGTGCGCGTTGTGGATCGGAGCATTATCTTGTTATAAGATCCACTGGATTGGTCCAAAAAGCTCTCTTATGGCTGGAAAAGCAGTTTGCAAAAGAGCCTTATAAGACATGCCTGTCATTTTGTGAGACACAAAAACCAACTCAAAGGCACCATAGTATGAAATGGCCCCCATACCATTACTCCTCCTTTCTTGGAATGGTTGCGATTCAAAAAGCATTCGTCTTTGCGGATATCATGAAAATAAAAATTGTACCCATCAGGACCATATAGGTTGAACTTTTTCTCATCAGAAAACACCACAGTTCTCCAATTTGAAACACTCCCAACCTGAGTATCCCATGCCATATGAAGACGCGCGAATTCCAACCGAAGTTCCTTTCTTGCAGCGTTAAGTGGTGGTTTGTTTTTTGTAACTTTTTTAATTTCAAGTATGGAGCACCTAAAATAGCTCGACGAACCGTTGATTTGCTGGCACTTACCCCCGCTAATTGTCTGATTTTCATCGTGGAGTGTGCTGAATGTGAGGCAATTCTTATTATCTTTCGCTTCTCGTGCGGTGTTAAGGCTGTTTTTGTCCTTCCTTTGTTATTTTTTCCATAGGTAGCAGGGTTTGATAAAAAATTTCGAACTGCTTTATCACTTCTTGATATTTTGCTTGCAATTTTCCGCATAGAAAAACCTTCTGAGTGGTAGGCCACAATTTTTGCCTTTTCCGCCACCGTCAAAATTTTTTTTTTACCCATATTTACTTTAAACACTCGGAAAAACTTTTATAACGTTTACTCATTAACAAAATTTAATTTGCATTACCCAGCATTAAGAAATAACTGTATAAATTCGTGCGTCTAACCAAGTGAACCGATTTTTTTGAGCTTTTTTTGCACTAGTGGGAAGAAAGAGATCAAAACAACCGTTAAGTGTCTCTCACTAATCTTGAATTTAGTTTTTTTTCGAAGAGAATTTAATAACCTTTCCAATTAATGCATTGTTTGGTAGTTCATGAAAAAAACAAACAGAAAAACTGCAATTTATTGAGAGAAAAATGGTGCGGCTACCCATGTAAACCGCACTGTATATAAATAAATAAATAAACTGAAGGTGAGTACCCATGTATGTTATGCAGTTGCTAGAAATACTGACCGAATACATATACAATTACCCGCCCCAACGACAAGGTTACCATTAGCAATTAGACGGCCCGCGCATGCATCCTGCTTACGGTCTATGGTGCTGCTGGAGATATATGTCCTTCAGTCCCAATACATCAATTCGTCAGAACAAAAACTCGTTGATCATGATTCTTTTAAAGCTCACCAGATGAAATGCACGTAAATGGCGACTGATGCAGTGACTTTCATGAAGATATTAGTTTTCCGTTGTGATCGCTCATGGTGAATTCCTATTGAGAATCGTCCACTGCGATCATGAGATCATGAGCGTATTGAGGACAACTGTAAGGATCCTCTTGAATAAAATGCACTTTACTCTTTCACTAAAATGCGCTAGAGAGGCGATCTTGTAAAGGTCAATTGTGTGCCACATTTTCTATTCGATCTATATCTAGCTAGATGGAAGTCAGCCTGACATTCGAAGACTGCGAGGCAGAGTACCAGAGTAATTGGTATCAATTCAGAGTTTTTTTTTGACAAGATCTATATTGCTGTGCACCTGGTAAAGTTTTTCGTTTAATCTTTCTCTCCATAGCCCGTCAACATAATGTTGTCGCAATGTTGCGACCATGATGTCAATATCATCGTTATATACCAGTAGTTGCACCGATTTATGGGAGATTGTTCCACTGGTGTTTGCTGGAGGGTTTTATTCAAAAATCCACACGATAATGTGTCCCTTTTTGGTAATCCTTTTTTGGTATGGAACGTTTCGGTGACTTCTTCCCTGGGGAAGCAGCACAGAAAGACGCATTTTGGCGGTGTGAAATAACAAGACATAGGTAAGTGGAGCTGTATTCTGGGTGGTGTCAAGGAGATTTTAGGGGCACATCCGATAAGTTATGTATACCTTAATATTTATTGAGCATTTTTAACAGGAAGTCTTCTGTTTCTAAACTATGAGCGAGAGCATAGTTCCAGCAGAAAATTGGCTTCTAAAATAGCAGTTGGAATCCACTCCTCTATACTAATTAAACATCGCAGATCATTTCCAATGAGGTCACCTTTTTCTAACAAAAGTTCTCTCTTTTATTCTTGTCGGATATTCTATTTGAAAGCTTCGACAATATATGAACCTTATTACGACTGTCGAATATCATTCAATATCAATAATTCTACAAAAGACTTTGATGAATCGGTATTATCGTGTTATATTTTGATAAACTTTCAATTGGATTAATCTAATGTGAACAGTTCTATTAATAATTTTTATGAATGTCAAAAATTGGCATTCATCAACTTTATTGTCAATTAAAATTCTTTGTTGATAATTTCTAAATGTAGTTTAATTTCGGTTTTATGGGTTGTTGTCGCTCTGATGAGGCTTTATGGTGTGGTACTCCGGATTTCCGAAAGAGAATGTCACTCCAGCCCGAGCCTTTACAGTTGCGCATAATCTGGAACATAGTGGTGTTTGCCAGATCCTGTAAAATATTGATTTAGTGCTGCCTAATCAATTTTCTTTTGCTGTTTCTTATCGTATGGCAGTGACATAGCAGGTGTAAATGATATCTTCTTCTACATCTAGTTCAGATTATTCTTAACATCTGTTCCTCTGATATCAAGTTAAAGGCCTTTGCGTATGAAAAAAAAAAACAATTGAGAAAAGATGCCCTTGAAATGTTGATTTTCGATCCTCAAAATTTTATTGTATCGTGGTTTACCATTTAATGAAACAGAATCAGAGAAGACTCCTTAGATGAAGAAGAATCTCCGGAAGAATGGTCTGAATAATTTTACTTGTTATTTTATTTTCTCCATTCCAATAAAAATAACACAAACATGAGAAACAAACACTTTTTTGCCTCTAGTAAAGATTAAATAGCTTTTAGATTTTATATTTAATTGTTTTGGGTGGGCTGTTGATGCTCAGATGAGTCCTCAAACTCACATAGGCCTTCGTGGACCCATAGAGATACTTTTTCTTGATAGATGAGTAACTTGTGGGAAACCCCTTAAAAGTTGACCCACTCTATAGCAACGAAAAATTATTGTTTAATCGATATTGTAACGATAATTGTGAATGAGGTTTTCGCTGTCTGGTGCAAGAAGTGACAAATTCGACCAATGCACGGGCGGAAACGGTCCTTATTCGCTGAGTTACAAAAAGAAAAGGAGAGAAAAAAAAGGGAGGGGTTCCGGTCCATCAAAAAAAAATCGCGTAGATAATTATTTAAGGGCGTAATAAAACAACAAAGTGGAAACAAAAACAAATTCTTATAAGCCACAGAAATTACATAAAATCATTACAAGAATTGCCCTTCGCCAACGCTCCATGTTCGCACGCGGTAAGAACATATTATTCATTCTGTAAAGTTTCGCCTCACACTTAGTGTACACAGTCAATAAAAAAAACCTCTCGCGAAAACTATGCAAAAAAAATACTGATATACATATATAGTTATACACATAAAAAAAACCCTTGACTATATATAATATAACACCTCGATTTTTTTTTCTTCTTTCTTTTTGATGCAAGCAAAAAAAAAATAAAAAAATTAATTTATGGCGTAATTCTTAGCACGGTGGCGGAACCTTCTGTTTTATGCCGAATCCGAACGGCTAAGTTGAAATAAGCTTTGCATGACAATTGATGCTACTCGGATGATTTGTCAGATCATCACGAGAGGATGACCAGTGAAAAATCATTTAGGCGTTGATACGGCTGGGAATTGAACCCAGACCTAGCGAGCAGAGGATCACGCCTGGCCGCAATATGGCTGGACACCCCATCTATCAGTCTGCCCGGACTGGCCTAAGGGTCCTGTTACCTTGGGTCACAAGGGTGAAGGAAGTTGATAGAAGGCTCAACCCCTAGCGTGAGTTTCGCGCGCTTTTTGAGAGATGGCGAGGAGTGAGCGTGGTCAGACCCTCACCAGCACGGGTGATAGTGCCGGTTGGGGACAACTTCCTAGCCACTTCCTAGTTCAACATCTGCTCACTAGATGTCACTCTCAATGCGGACGAGCGTTCGGGGTTACGTTACAAACTGAAAAGAATGTTTGAAAGTATTTTGACTGTGATACTTATGTTGTTATCCGAGTTATTCCATCCACTTCAAATAGATGTTTGCTCCATCCCGATTTGCAGCAGAGGCGGACGATCTGCGATAAAGATTTTGTTACCAGCTTCGTTAGGTCCTCGTAGTAGAAGCTACCAAGGAGTTTGTTTCTGCTGTCGCAGACCGCGGGGCAGTGACAGAGTAGGTGTGAGACATCTTCCTCGACTTCTGGGTCCCCACATTTCCTGCATAGATGGTATTAGTCAGCTAGTCCGATTCTATGGGAGTGCTTACCCAACAGGTGGTGACATGTTATCACTCTCACCGCTATAGAAATGGAAGCTCTGTTCTGAGCAAAAAGCTTGTTTAATTTGCAACCGCTTATTTCCGGCCAAAGGTATTTGGTGTGTTTGCATGTGTTAATGTTGTGCCACCTAGTTTTTTTCCCCCCTTGCGTGTATCTAGTAATTGCTTTTTTTTAAGCAAGTGGGGGTCTAACCCTACTACCGCATAAGGAAATGCAGCTGGCAAATCCTATTCTTGCTAGCTCTGCTACCTTTTTTCCTGGAACGTTGTTATGTCCCGGCAAACAGACAATTTCGACTTTGTTCTCTGAGCGGCAGCGTCCAACTTCTGGTGATTTTATTGTGTTGGATGCCAGAGCTTTTATGGACCCTTGACTACCTACATAAAGGAAGATATCCTCTTGTGATATTTCCAGTACCCTAGCCTATTCGGCCGCTTCGAGTATGGCTAGGATCTCTGCTTGGAAAACACTGCAAGAGTTCGCCAAACGAAGGGATGTGTTTAGCCCGGTTTTGTCGGAGTAGACCCCAGAGCCCACTCCTATTTCCATTCTAGATCCATCGGTATAGATTGCTATTTCGTTGTTTGGTACCACATTGTTTGACGACCATTCGTCTCTAATTGTTATTCTGATAGCGTAAATAATGTCGAAATCGTGATATGGGATGGTGTAATCGGATGCCCCCTTCTCATTTTCTACCAGGTGGGCCAAAAGAAGTCATCCGATGTTGTTTGGCAAAACATCGGTTGTGGCTCGCTCAGTGTGTGCCGTTGCTCCGTCCTGTTGGAACCACATGTCCTCCAGTCCTAATACGTCCAAATGCGGCAAAAAACTCGGTTAACATAGTCCTATAGCGCGCACCGTCCACTGTTGCCGTTTGACTAGCGGCGTTCTCGAAAAAAAAAATGACTCGATGACGGCCGGGGAAACGGCGATGGAATTCGCGCTGCGCCAACACTACAGACGAATTGTTATGCAAAAAAAAAAGCCACGATTATTCGCTCCATTGCTTGTTCCATTGTATTCTACATCTGTCTAGCCCGCAAATGTCAAAACAAATTTGATATTGGCGGCCATTTGCAAAAATAAGAGTATCTTCCAATAGGGTGATCTCGTTTGGCCCACTTTGTACTAATTTCAATATTTTGCTGTAACCAAATCATTTGATACTTAAGTTGCCTGCTTTATTTTGTACTAATTTCAATATTTTGCTGTAACCAAATCATTTGATACTTAAGTTGCCTGCTTTATTGAGGCGTGCTGCGCTTTTCGCTGCTGTGTCAATCAGCTGTAAATCGATTGGTGGGAGATCTAGAAGAGTTTCCAAACCTGCTGTGGGACTTGTACGCATAGCTCCTGTTCTTTTGTTAGTGCTATCAAATGTTTCGTCTTTTTCATTGAATTAAACCAGACTAGGCAACCATAGGCATAGATTTGTATGACAACAGCTGTGTATAGACATTCCGTGACTTTCAGGGAGTGACTTACCACAGATTCTGTTGCAGCTATGCAATGTTAGTTTTCTTAACCCTTTAGTTTATATTAAGGTTTCAGTTTAGTTTGCTATCAAGTATCACCATAAGGTATTTGACACTTGGTGACAGTGAGTGAGTGGTAACTCCCAGAGTCGGTGTCACATACTTTGTGACTGATCTTCTGTTAGTGAAGAGTACTAATTCAACACCCAGTCCGCATGGTTATGACCATCTACTGCGTATGTTTCGACTTCTTTGCATGATTGCGCTCAGAGTCGATTGGAATTTCCCACATGCCATGAGAACAACATCGTCTGCATAAGCCACTGTTTTTGTTGCAGTGAATTCCAGTCTTTTCAGTGCTTCGTTGAATGCCAGTACCCAAAGAAGCGGAGGAAGAACCCCCCTTGTGGAGTACCTATTGTCATTGTTATTATTTTGGTACAATCACCCAGCGAGGATGAAAGGATACGTTTCTTAAGCATGGTTATGATGCAGTTACCAATGACCTTATCTATTCCTGATTTGTCGAGTGCCATCTCTATGGCTTCCCTTTTTACTGCTATTGTGTATCCTGCGTGGTGAGCGATTTTTCGACTGTTCTACTGAACAACCTCATGCAGGGCAGTTTCTACCGATTTCCCAATTTTGCCGATTTTGATAAAATCTTGCTGATTTGAGGATAGTAGCCTGGATTCAAGTTACTGCGTATTTGAATATCAAGTAGTCTTTCCAGAGTTTTTAATAGGAATGAGGATAGACTGATTCATATAGTCTTTCGCAGCTGTATGACTGCACTTTCCTGCTTCGGGAATTAAAATCACATTTACTTCACGCCACGCCTTGGGATTATAATTTAGCTTAAGTCATTCACGGAAGGAAGTTGGCATAATGCAATTAGCTGTCTTTTGTAACATCATGGGGGTTATGCCGTCGGGGCCTGCTGTTTTGTAGGGCTCAAAGGTTTCAATGGCCGATATAATTCTTTCCTTGCATATAAATTTATCTATATTGCAGTCGCCTCCAGATTAGCAGTGTACTTTATGGTTGTTGCTTGTGTTGTTGGGAAAGTGGGTGTAAGGAGCAGATCTAGTGTCTCGGCGCTGGGTTCTGTCCATTTATTTTCTGAGATTTTTAGAAAACCTGTGCTGCTTGCTTCCTTTGACTGATTCGTTGTTGTTTACAATACTGCTGCAGATGTCTCTGCATTCCTTCCTTTTGGCCGTTGTTATATCTTTTTTTGAATTTGCTTAGATTGGTTTTGTATTGATTCCCATCTGTTGCATTGTTTGTCCTCCTTGCCGTCCTGAAGAGTTCCTAGATTCTTTGTGTCGGTTGGCGAGTTCCCTTGACCACCAGTGACTTTGTCTTTTATTGTTTGTACATTTCCGTATTGGACACGCTTGCTTAAAAGCATTTGTGAACACCGTGGCGATTTCGTGCAAGGTGTCAATGTCATTTTGGTCAGTTGGTCTTTCTTGTTTCAGATATAAATACCCCTATGTGCGTCGGGCGCAATAGAAGAATGCGGCGTGGCGCGCAAATGTAGAAACCGACCTGAAGTAACTTATGCGTAACTGAATGCAGTTAACTAAGGACCGGGCTAATTGTGGGAGGCATGTTGTAGGTAGGTAAGTAGGTAGGTAAGTATTGAGCCTAATAAATAATAATACATATAAGTGTGTTAAAATAAATTCTTAGTATACAGGTCCCACTAATAAAAAAGGCTTTTCGAACTCTCTTTGGTGTTTAGGTATTGATGAAAGTCTAGTAGATTGTCAAAACTGAAAACGTTTAACCATGTCATTGCTTGGAACTGGAACTTCTTTGAATGGTAAACATGATTTGTTTTAATGTTTGTAACATCATGTCCATACTATACTCTGCTTCTCCTCCGATGACAATAGCTCACAAAAATAAACTGCAATTAACCACCTTATTAATTTATTTCGATTTATTTACACTAAAACGGATCTGTTTCTCTACAAACGAAAAATCCATAGGAAGTAGCTGTTTAAACTACTAACACTAAACCTAATTATGGGATGAGTATTAAATAGAAACAAAAAAAAACGAAAAAATTAAATTAAAACTGATCCTTAAATTAATTGCCAACAATCAAATTATATCGGTTTCTCAGGAGTATCTGTCTTCTCTTTCGTGTCCATTTCCTTTTCCGTCACTTCGTGTTTTTCTACTATCGCATCGACTTTCTCAATTGCATTGGCATTCTCCGTTGGTTGTTTTAATTCCACCGTTAGGCTTGTTTGTTTCAATTTTCTTTCAATTTTCTGTGGAATTGCTTCGATAACATCAGCGATGGCAGTAACTTCACCGTTTATTTTGGATATCATATTGTCAACGTCTTTGCTCATTTTTTCTAATTTTTCTTGAACTTCAATGTTTAATGTCTGTTCGGGAACATTTGCCTTTTCTGGAATATCACTCTTCTCTGGAACATTCTTCTTCTCCAGAATATTCATCTTCTCTGGAACATTCATATTCTCTGGAACATTCATATTTTCTGGAACATTCATCTTCTCTGGCAACTCAGGTGATTTGATATTCTCAACAAACTTTTCAATTTGATCCATCTGCTCCTGCTTTTCCATCTTTTCGGATCTGTCTACCTTCTCGGGCTCATCCATTTTTTCACTTTTATCATCTTCCATGATTTTCTTCATTTTGTCGATGATATCTTTCTTCTCAAAGCTGCCATTGACCTGAAATTCCTCCATTTTCTTATTGTCAGAAATGTCATCGATGGGTACCTTTTCAACCTCAATTATGGTTGTATGGCCGTTAGATTCGTTGGACGGTGGAACTTGAAGTGTAACTGGAACAAATCTCATAGGATCAGCTCGTCTTAAGCCGACCATTTCTTCACTGACAGTCCACAGCCATTCAGCCATTTCCTTGTTTTTAGCTTTTGGCAGAACTGGGCATCTGATTGTATCAAAGTAGTAACCACCAGAGCTTTTGTCCAAAGCGGGATCAAGAGCCAATCTCAGGGATGTTTGAGCACCAGCTTTAGCAGATTTGAAGAAGAACCTCCTCACTGGGTATAGGAAAGATCTTTAATACAAAAAAAGGAAATACGATATAATGTCAAGAAATTGCATAAGTCCTTTGCCATACTCACTTTGTTGTGTCATTAAATATGTGACGCGCCAGTTCAGTTTTCACAATTCCCGGGTGACAGCAATTTACTGTCACATCGGTTCCATGGAGTTTCTCATTCAACTTCATCGTGAAGAGAATATTTGCCAATTTGCTCTGCGAATAGGAGCCCCATTTGCTGTAGGTCTTCTCAAAGTTCAAATCGTCCTTTTGGATTTTACCAAATATATAAATAGCGCTGGATACAACCACAATGCGACTTGGCGCTGAATGTTTCAATGTATCCAACAATAGATTGGTCAAGAGGAAATGTCCCAAGTGGTTGGTGCCGAATTGCAGATCAAAGCCGTCTTTAGTCTGACCCTTTGGAGTGGCCATAACACCGGCGTTGTTGATGAGTATATCCAATCGGGGCTCTTCAGCAATGAACCTAAGAAAATTAAAGTTTTTTTAATTAGTCGGAGCCATTTGGAGGAAACAATTGCCATACTTATCAGCGAATTTGCGAACAGACTCCAATGAACCTAAGTCCAGAGTTCGATTAAAGACGTTTTCATTCTTGGTCTTTTCGATGATCTCCAAACGTGCTCCTTCGCAACGAACTGGATCACGACAGGCCATGTAGATCTTTGCACCACGGCTGGCCAACTCCAGAGCGGTTTCTTTGCCGATTCCTGTGTTGCATCCTGTGATGATGACTACTTTGCCGTCGATACGATTTTTTTTGCGATAGAAAGGTCCTTGAACAATTTTCCTGTAAGAAAAAAAGAAAATTTTTTAAATATGTATTTTTTGTTTGGTTGAAAAATGTTATTCTGACAACACTACTCCTTTCATCCATAATTGTGCTACAACCACAACAGTCATCAAACTATCTACTACCGCAAGCAGATCTCTGATTAAATCATTTATAGATTCTCCTGAGTAACGCAATCATGCGTTTCAGTCAGATGATTTAAAATATGGTTCAGTCATATTGAGGATATATTCCTTAGGAAAACGATTCTCACTCATTTTCAAAGTTATCCTAATGGAAAGCTTGACAAGGTCATCGAGTAGTGGTAATCCCTAAGTAACATTGACGACATCAATCAACTTTTAGAGTTCCACAAGGTTCTTTGATTGGACCCTTAATAGTGTTACACGCTAAATGGTATACTTTGACGAAATGAGCATGCGTTTTTGTCGGAGCATACTTTACAAATTTGTGATCGCAACTCAACGCGCCTTCCGAAATTGATTTTTTGTATGACCCCAAGGTCTATCTTGAACCGGAAATCAAATGTTACTTGGATAGCTAGATTGTGACATTGGAAATCTTGGTCCACTGGATCTCCTGAGAACTAATACTGCGTTCTGAGCGTAAACATGTATTTGGATTTGGACTGTTCGATTAAAAAGTGAGACCAATTGGTGTAGGATAACCTTCTTTAACGTTCGTACAAGTTGGCGATTGTGCAGAAACTTTTCAAACGCGACTTCAATATTCGAAGGAAAGGATGTACAACACGAACAATGCAATTCCTTAAAAAAAAATTATCCTCAATTAAGCTCTTTGAATACAAAACCTCATATTAACTAAAATCCGTTTGAATTACATAATTAACTCTTAAATTGGATGCTTCTATAAATTAAAAAAAATATTCATTCGTAACACTCGAGGTCGCCATTTACTCTGCTCTGAATATAACATTTAATTATACAAAACGGTGCTCAATCACCTACTTTACATTCATTAATTTATAACAGTATAGTAGCTTACACAAACGATTTTACAAAACAAAAACATAATAGTCAAGAATGAAACTTCTAATAAAAAAGAACGGTCCCAATGTGACGTTAAAGAAACCAATTTATTTTAAATTATTTTTGGATAAAATATCAAAAAAAAAACAACATTGTATGCTAAATTATTCAATTCATAAATAAGTTATATGCATGCAGATACTCTGCTAATTTATACCATGTTTGTATCTTACTCGCGTGTTATTTAACATAACCAACAATTCTGCGCAGCAAAGAATAGAACACCAAAGCCATTATAAATAAATCGCCATAAATTTAATCAACTCAAAACAAAGACCACGCGGAATAAATATTTGAGAATCTGGCAGTCTTAAGCCTCGTACAGATTAAGCTGTTTTTATCGATTACTGTATTTTTAAAATTTCATTGAATTCATCCACTCTAGCTAATCGCGTTTTTGATTGAAAAAAATTGTTTTTTCTTGCTCTAGATTGTTAAAAAATGGATTTCAAGCGAGTTTTACATATAAAGGGTGGTCCATTTCGAGGTTCCCTATTTTAAAGAAAAAAACACAGAAAGTTCAAATTTAATGGAGAATGTTTATTATCATTTGAAAGAACATTCTTTGGCATTTATTTTTTGAAGATTATGTCTATCAAATGTTGGCCGTTGCTACTTCGCAGATGGTCCATCCGTTGAGTCCAATTTTCGATCACTCGTTCGAGCATTTCGACTGGTAACTGGCGAATGACACGCGTGATGTTTTCCTCCAAGGCCTGAATTGAAGCGGGTTTGTCGGCATAAGCTTTTGACTTTACATATCCCCACAGGAAAAAGTCTAACGGTGTGATATCACACGATCTTGGTGGCCAATCGACCGGCCCAAAACGTGAAATTATGTGCTCACCGAAATGTTCTCTCAATAAGTCCATTGATTGATGCGATGTGTGGGAAGTGTCGCCGTCTTGCTGAAACCAAATGTCGCCGAGATCACGAGCTTCAATTTCAGGCATCAAATAGTCGGTTATCATGGCACGATAACGGTCGCCATTGACGGTTACGTTCGCACCGGCATAATTTTTAAAGAAATATGGACCGATGATTCCACCGGCCCACAAACCACACCAAATCGTTGTTTTTTCTGGATGAAGTGGCAGTTCTTCAATCTCTTCAGGTTGATCTTCGTCCCAAATGCGGCAATTTTGTTTGTTTACACACTCATTGAGCCAGAAATGGGCCTCATCGCTAAACAAAATTTGCCTCGAAAACGTCGGATCTTCTTGGAACTTTTCAAGAGCCCATAGAGCGAAGCAATGTCGCTTGGGAAGGTCGAGCGGCTTCAGTTGTTGCACAAGCTGTATTTTGTACGCTTTCAATTTAAGATCTTGACGTAAAATGCGCCAAGTCGTTCCATACGTCAGTCCGAGTTGCTGCGAACGGCGCTGAATCGACACTCTACGGTCTTTGTGTACACTCTCAGCTACGGCCGCTATATTTTCTTCACAGCGTGCTGGACGAATATTATCCAATAATGAATGCTGGGCGGATTATGTTGACCATAAGTTGAGCGAAGTGCACGAAACACATTCCTCACAGAACGTGAATTTTCATAATAAAGTTGAACAATTTGTAAACGTTGTTTACGCGTAAGTCTTTCCATTATGAAATGCCAAACAATACTAAACAAAAATAACATGACAGCATGACACGACTCACACGTGATCTGTCAAAAAAAGTTATTGAAAAAAGTATCTCTACTTGGATCACCCGTTACTAACACAAACATTAACTCGTTTGATAACTGCCTTAAAAGGAAAAGAAAAAATCTGCCAGAAATTATGCGTTAAAATGGGGGTTAATATTTATCCACTGGCTAATTTTTGACATTTTTGCAGGTGCTTTCCATTTCTGTCACCCCTCAGTTGTATTATCAAATGTTAAAATATTAGCCACTGGATACCTTTTAGCGAGCTGTTGAGCAGGTTCAAATTTTGAAGTCTCTAGTCACCATAATCATGTCAAAGTTTATCCACTGGCTAAAATTTTAACGCAATTGACACACGGCCTTAAATTTACAAAAACTATAATCACTTTCGTTTATATTCGATTGGGAACTTAGAAATCTGAAAACTAAAAGCAAAAACGCGACCCAAAATCAAATAAATTCTTACCACTCTAGAGTGGCCCAAAATGTCAAATTATTTTGATAACTAATGACAACGTTCAACTGTGAGTGTAATACCGATTTCATTTGAAGAACCGATTTTCTTATAAGCAATATCGGCTCTTGACAGATTTAAAATAAAACTCAAGAAAATCGTTTTAATGTCCATCGATTTGGCTTTATTGGAAGGATATTTTTATGCCATTAATGTTTAAATATGATTCAGGCATGTGGCCGCAGCGGCTGGTTCGAATGAAGCCAAGTCTAGAGGTCCAATTTTTAACCACTTTTTCGAGGATTTGGGGCCGTATGTCGGCAATAACAAATGTTGGCTTTCAAGTCCTCCAACGTTTCTGGTTTGTTGGCGTAGGCGAACAATTTCATATATTCCCAAAGAAAATAATCCAATGGTGTCAAATAACACGATCTTGGTGCCCAGTTGACAGGTCCATTCCGCGAAATTATGCGCTCATTGAATGTTTCCTTCAATAAATTGATTGTGACGTGCGCTGTGTGGAATGTAGCGCCGTCTTGTTGGAACCTTTCATCCGCAGAACCTTCCATAAAGTTGATGGACAAAGCTCCAATTGCTGTGTACGGTGGCGAATCGATTCATTCGGGTCCTCTTCAACACTTTTCTCTACAGCGGCAATTGTTTCTTCGGTGCGCTCTGTTCGACATCTCTGCGGATGCGTATTATTACATAGGGTAAACGTAGTGCGAAAACGATCCAAGGTTAACCGAATTAATTGCTCTGATGGACGATTATGTCGACCATAAAATGGACGTAGCTTGCGGAAAACTTCGCGAATGGAACCATTTTTGTTTTTGGAATATATTTGCACGATTTGCAAGCGTTGTTTATTTGTCAACCTGTTCATGATAAAATGGCAAACCAAACTGAACATGAAGACAGTAGAGTTGCCCGATTTTTTTAACTTTGTCTGAATCTAGCAGCGAACGAACCAATATTCGCATGTTTTGAAAGTCAATTAAAATTCATTGACGACAATCGGAAGCTAATGTCACTGTTCAACGTAAAGTTTTCTTTTTTACTGTCAATTATTCGCCCGATTCGTGATTTTAAAAGTCAAGTCGTTTTGTTAAAGTCAAATTTTTATACAATAATGCGTTCTATTGTATAAAAATTTGACTCTCACTCACTCACTTTCTTGTAAGTAAGCAAAAGTGGACGAAAACTGAACGAATAAAAGCGAAACGCAACCTAGCTTTGGCGCGTTTCGATGGCAGACGCAGTTAGTTGAGCTTCAATATCAAAATGAAAAACGTAAACTCTTAACGTCACGTTGCTGTTAGGCGCAGTGGGTCAAAGCTAAAGTTGGAAAAAGTGTTTGTATTCTCAACAAAATTGATGTTGTTTTCTGGTTTACGTTTTGAGAGAGTTGTGGGGTACGATAGCAGAAGTTGGTGTAACAGAAGTTGACACAGCTGATCAAGTGAGTTTATCAAAGCGTGAGCAAATCAGTTGGATGCAACGTCGGAAAATTGAAGCTTCAAAGCTGGATTGTGTTTTAGCCATTATGGTCGTACAATTCAAATTGGATTTTTTCGCACAGTTATTACAAACTCCTTAAAATGCCCCTGAACGCAAAAACCTTATTCATAAAATTTATACAACGTTGAATAGGGGCTGCATATCCTAAACTCTGATGGTTGATTAGTGCCTGTATAAGCGCATTTAATTTTTTTTATTTCTGTAAATATAGGCGGCTGAGCATCAGGTTCAATTGTAAGTTGAAAAACAAATTGTCATGTGTATTTTTTTATTTTAACAGTTTTGTTTTACGTTTTAATTTATTCAAATGGTAATTCTTCTTTACCTACAGACTCAACAATGTAAGCAATGTAAGTGAGTCCAAATAAGTCAACAAAATGTTATTAAAGTGTTGAAAACAAAGTTGTCGCTATGGATTTCGCAACCATGAAAGTGATCCCTTGGTAACTCTACCAAGCTGTAAAATATCCAATTGTAATAGATTTTCCTCTTTTTGGTAATTTAGTTGACACAAACCGTTTATAACTATTATGGGCGGGGAAATATTTTATTTTTATTTTATTTATTTATTTATTGCATTCTTATGAATAAGGGGAATAGATGTTTAATGTGCATTGTGAAAAAACATTAACAAAGTCTTCGCGACATAAAAATTTGAATTTCACAATTTCACTACGACAACTGTTTTAAAGCCAGTTATAGTTAATAATTTACAGATTGGAATGACAACTTATGAAAAACAACAACATATTCGTTCTTTGGCTCTTAAAGACATGGTTGTTGGCTACGGTCTCCACTGATGGAAATTGTTGGCGATGGTTTCATTAATTTATTTTAGGCATAGCTCAGTTCTAAGATAACACAGATGGATGATTTATAGCTCAAATAAATATAAATAACGGGTGATCCAAGTAGAGATACTTTTTTCAATAGCCTTTTTTGACAGATCACGTGTGAGTCGTGTCATGCTGTCATGTTATTTTTGTTTAGTATTGTTTGGCATTTCATAATGGAAAGACTTACGCGTGAACAACGTTTACAAATTGTTCAACTTTATTATGAAAATTCACGTTCTGTGAGGAATGTGTTTCGTGCACTTCGCTCAACTTATGGTCAACAAAATCGGCCTACTGAGCGTACTATTCGCAACACCATCACCGGCCGGTCGATTGGCCACCAAGATCGTGTGATATCACACCGTTAGACTTTTTCCTGTGGGGATATGTAAAGTCAAAAGCTTATGCCGACAAACCCGCTTCGATTCAGGCCTTGGAGGAAAACATCACGCGTGTCATTCTCCAGTTACGCGAAATGCTCGAACGAGTGATCAAAAATTGGACTCAACGGATGGACCATCTGCGACGTAGCAACGGCCAACATTTGATAGACATAATCTTCAAAAAATAAATGCCAAAGAATGTTCTTTCAAATGATAATAAACATTCTCCATTAAATTTGAATTTTCTGTGCTTTTTTCTTTAAAAAAGTAGGGAACCTCGAAATGGATCACCCTTTACTATTTCTTTTGTTTGTAAATGCAATAAGCATTCTAGGTCTTAGTGGCAGAAATTATTTTTTTCGTCAATAAACAGCCCCTAACCAAAGATTATAAAGCCATACAGATGACGCACGAGATTAGCGCATTCATACAGACAGACACGTTTTGGGGGCTTTATTTAATATATAGATAGATAGATCGATAGAAAATATCATAAATTAATAAAAGTTCTCCAAAAGTGTGTTTATTTTCGATTTCAAAAACCAAGAAATTGTATCTACCGCCTCATCTATTAACTTTAAGAAATCAAAACCGCAGAAATTGGTCATTAGTATGGGAATTGGTTTCACAAAATTTTAAATGTTATTTAAAGTTTGATAAATAGAGAAAAGCGTTTACTTGCGATGATATGCACTAAGGAATAAGGAATCTGAAGAGGACACTTGATAATATTTCTATAATTCTAACCAAAATAGTGTTCTCTGTACACAAGTTGTTGTTGTAATTTCTATCATTCAAATTTGTTTTTATGTTTATGAATTCCTTAGTCATAATTCAATCACTCATATCTAATATTTCACTTTTGGGAAATCCTCACTTTATTAGAAAATATTCTATTTTCAGAACAATTCCAGTAAACGGACTTTTTTCTTCTCAATGGTAAATAGGATAAAAATGCACTAAGATTCGTTATTGCATACACATGTGATTAAAAGTTTAATCATAAGTGCCTGAGATTATTATTTTAAGCATCACCTTAATAGTCGTTGGCAGATTGTACAAAAAAAGTTTTGTAAACAAGTTATCATTATTATTAGCTTGGCACTAATTTATAAGAAGTAAATTCTTACTATGTATTAATACATTGAATGAAAATAAATACTAAAATAAAAAATAAACAAAAAGTTGAAGGACGCGATAATCCAAAAAATACTTTGAAATTTCACTTTGCCTGTCGGACATAAAAATCTTTGTAAAACCGAATCGTCGCATTTAAGTTAAAAAAAAAAAACAATTAATCAAAACTAAAATTACGATAATGGAGAACTCTGAAAAGGTTGGGTCACAATATTATGTCCGTCTGTCGGTCGGCTGATTGGATTTTCTTGAAATTAGATAGAAGAGGTTATTGGTGGGTAATAACCCTGGAATTGCTATTATAGAGTTAAATTAAATTGAAAATCAATGCTACTATTTAGGTCTGTAACGAAGCCCTGTAATTAGTTCTAACCTTAAAGATCTCAACGGAATTCTCAGTTTTGGTATTTAAACCTATAAAATATTTATCACCTGTTAATACAAGTTGGGGTTAATGTAAGGTCATAACGAAATTATTTGGCGTGTTCACCGTAATTCTTAAAATCATTTCTTATGTTTTTATTGGTAACAAATATGATCTAATTTTCGCAGGTGGCCATGGCTCAGAGGAATGCGTAGTTGACTGCTAAGCCAAGCGCTGTGGGTTCAAGCCCCAGTTTCGGCAGCATTTGTTTTCTACGAAAATTGCCAGCTTATCTGAGGCCACCTGTGCGATAACATGAGACAATATAAATCGATGTCTCCTCCTCTGTGCCACGTAGGTTTATGTTATATGTCTTTCCTTCTATGTATCTATCCGTCTCTCTGTTGTATAAATGTCTTGATCTGTCCCAGCCGATGGCCTCAGTCGCCAGTGCCGTTATGTGTCTGTAGTTCGTTGCATTCATGTGCGAAGTACTGTGATGTCAATGTCAATGTCAATGATCTAATTTCAGATCAAGATCTAGATTTACCAATGGAAAACACTATTACATGTAACGGGTGGTGCAATTTTTAGGGCCGATGTTGAATGTGAACCACAAACGTCCAGTTTTTTTTTACATTTTATTTGACATTTCCCATTTTCAGACTAACTCAATTTGAAGCATGGAAAGATACACAATCGAGCTACGCGTTAAAGGTTTTCAGGCTTATTATGAAATCAAAACGCATATCGTGCACTTCGTGATTTTTTCGGTCAATTTAATCGTCCAAATATGCGTAAAATCGAAAAAATCGTGAAAAAAATTGAAGCAAACCGGATCTGTAGGAGATGTGAAAACACCAGTGCATGCTCTTACAGCGCGTTCTGCTGTTCGCGATAATGTGGCTGAAGAGCCGTCAACCTCAACTCGTCATCGAGCCCAACAATTGCACCTCTCACGCTCGTCGTTGATGAAAATTATGCATAAAGACTTGTGTTTACACGCTTACAAGGTGCAATTGACTCAAGAACTAAAGCCTCTTGACCATTTTAAGCGTCGTCAATGATCAGAATGGTGGCAAGAAACGGCAACAGTGGATGATCAACTTTGGAAGAAAATCATCTTGAGCGTGAGGCACATTTTCACCTCAGTGGATTCCTCCAGAATTGCCGCATTTGGGCGAATGGTAATCCAAGAGTGATTGTCGAAAAATCAATGCACCCACAAAGAGTGACTGTTTGGTGCGGTTTATGGGCTGGCGGCATCATCGGGCCGTATTTTTTTGAAAATGAGGCCGGTCAGCAGTTATTATGAATGGTGTTCGCTATCGTGAGATGATAACGAACTTTTTTTGACCCGAATTGGAAGATATGGATGTGAACGATATGTGGTTTAAACAGGACGGTGCCACATGCCACACAGCTAACGAAACAATGGCTCTTTTGCGCGACGAATTCAATGGCCGTGTTATCTCACGTGCTGGCGATTTCAAATGTCCTCCAAGATCATGTGATTTGACACCGTTGGACTTCTTTCTTTGGGGTTATTCGAAAGAAAAGGTTTACGTCGATGAGCCAGCAATAATTCAAAAGCTAAAGGATGAGATAATTCCGCACATTAACGGCATAGAACCTCAATTATGCCTCTGCGTCATCGAAAATTTGAACCATCGGATGGAGGTGTGCCGCCGACTTAGCGGCGGCCATTTGGCCGGTATTTTGTTCCATACATTATTGAACCATACCAATATTATCATAATAAAAAGAAATGACAATTATTTCCTAATTAATTTTTATTTTATTCAAAATCAACATCGGCCCTTAAAACCAGTCTTTATAGTCGGATTTAATCTCTCACCACATTAGTCGTGCAATTTTAACGTCAAATGCTTAAAATAATATATTGGATAAAATAATTGCAATTATATAAGACTCATGTTTATATGTCAGATTAATCCTTAAACTGACATACCATAACAGAGATTTGGACAAAATCCATTCAGCAGTAGTATGAAATGTTTTATTTAATTTCCATGTTCCCCTTTTCGATAGAATGTTTAAACGTCACCCTCACTTGTTCGACAGTCTGTACGTAACTTTAGTATGAACAAAATATTTAAATTAACGTTTTTTTATTTAATGAAATTCAAAACAGACAAAATCGATAAACAATCAGCTCTGTTGGCGTATTATGACTGTCTTTTGGTTATGTAGAGTCAATTGAGATTCCATTCGCGGCACGTGTTACGTGAAAGAATTCGCATTAAAATTTAAAATTAGCAATAGTTTACAAAAAAAAAAAAACATAGAAGACATTTTATTTTGAAAATTAATTTTGCTTTCGGTTGATGAATGTAGAAATGCATTCAAGGTTTTGTCGCCTATTTAGTGTTTCCTATTTTATGTGTCCATCTGTTCTATGATCACGTTCAAATGAGGACATAAATTGAATTTTTTATTGAACAGTTTAAACGATAGAAGTTGCCTAAAATTTTACGATAATGGTAGTGCTAATTGGATTTTATTAATATTAACATGAATTTAAAAGAAACAAATTAAGTAGAATGAGGTGGATAGTATATCATTAACATAAGTTAAGATTTAGAAAATGGCCATGAAATGGACATTCATTGCGATGTTGTTTGGTCTTAAATTGGACACAAAATAACGTTATTTTATTTTTCGTGCTGAAATAGTGTTTTCTCCCGTGTTTTGTTTGTATTCCATGTTTAGAATTTGGTCCAATACAAGGATTTAACTAGCTGGACTTAATTAAAGTTTACCGATTTTGATTTTGTGTTATTTCGATTGTACCTCCGAACTCATACCGGGCTCGGTGGTGCGATGGTTGGTGCGATGAACTGCAGCGCAGAAGGATTGGGTTCGATTCCCAGCTCTAGCAACACCTAAATGATTTTTCCTCCTCTGGTGATGATCTGACAAATCATTCGAGTAGTGTCAATTGTCAAGAAAAGCTTATCTTAAATTCGCCGTTCGGAGTCGGCAAAAAAATAGGACGTCCCGCCATCGTGCTAGAAGTACCCACACACACATGAATAGTTGTGAGAAAGCTCGGACCTGGGTACTAACGAGAATGTTGCGCCAAAAATTTGTATTTGTTTTTTATTTGGATCCTAACGCATACGTATAGCCTATCGACATGTATAGATAAACGTCCCATCATTAATTTAAATTCTGTGCGAATTTTTTCACTTGGGTGTACTCTGTTTTCATTACTGAAAGCGGGAATTTGTTTGCCTTTTCACTTTAACGCTATTCCAAAAAAAAATTTTGGAAAAAAATACTGTAAGAGAAACTTCTCCAACAATCCAAGCGGAAAATTTTATGAAACGTAAGTTTTATGACACACCTTTAGCAAAAAACAAAAAACTACACATTGGGGTTATGTTATCCTGTAAGGCATCAATCGTGTTCGGCTTGTCCACATGGACTAACGACTGTACATAACCCCACAAGGAATAATCAAGGAGCGTTAAATCGCATGATCTTGGCGGCCAAGTCTAAGTGCAATTTCGAGAGATAAGTTGCTCACCAAATGCATGGAGCTATTCTTAGACCGATTCACAAAAAATTAGACGATGTGGTAGGTCGTTCCGCTTCAATTCTTGCACAAGTTGAATTTTATAGGCTTTCAAACCCAGATCGACACGTAAAATTTTCCATGTGGTTGAGTAACACATGTCTAATTTCTGAAATCCCCGACGAATTGACATTTCACGATCTTCATTAACATTGGACACTACGACAGCAATATTCTCTTCGGTAAACATGCGAGGCGATGGTTTATGTCCAACAAAGTAAATTTGGTCCGAAATTTGGTGATTACAGAACGAATTGTTGATTCACCAGGTCGATTATGACGAGCATATTATGTCCGTAACAAACGGTGCACATTTTCCACAGAGCACGAATTTTGATAATAAAATTCAATAATTTGCAATCGTTGCTCGTTTATGAGTATTTCCATGATTAAATGGTAGATATACTGAAAACTTTTCACTGATGACGTTTGCACGCCATTACTAACCAGTGCTGCCAACCGGAAAATCTTAACTCCGTTATTTATTAGTTGATATATGAGCAACAAATTTAATTTATTTTAAGTGGTAAAGCCGAAAACTGTCAACAATGTCAGAAATCAGACAAGATTCTGAAAGATAAAGTCAACAACGGCTGTGGGCTAAATGCTGATTACAACTTTTACACTCTGGAAAAAAAATGTTTTTAAATCTATGAAGGTAGGTAAATATTTGCACGTGAATCCAAAACATAAACGCACAAATCCTTGCATTTATAAGTTTTGAGGTGATTCTTATAGATTGGATCTTTCTTTCATGTTCCTTTGACATTGACATTGACATCAAGGTACTTCGCACATGAATGCAACGAACTACAGACACATAACAGCACTGGCGACTGAGGCCAACGGCTGGGTCATGTTCCTTTTTACATTTCGTTTTTGGTGTTCCATAGCTTATATGTAATTCCACAGCTATATTTTTTTAACAAACAACAATCACAAATCACCACTATTATTGTTCGTTATTTTTATTCTTTAAAAGAATCTCCAAAATAGCAATAACTTGAAGTAACAAATTGATTTAGAATACGAGGATTTAAAACTTGAGATCAATAAAATTCGTGTGTGAAAATTCCGCAGGAGTATTTATAATTATTGTGAATATAACTGCCAATTGTCTGAATTACTATTTGTTTCAAAAGCAATGTCATAACTTGTATGTGCCACCATTTTTGCAGATGACCTCAAATGTCATTGTGCTTTGTGTAATAATAGTGTATTCGTCATAGCATTGTGAACGCACCCATCATGTAAATATATGTACTGAACTGTCACATCAATTATCCCCGGTTTAGCATCAACCGTGAACGAGAATAAATAAAATACACATTCAACAACGATTTAACAAAAGTTGCTCTTATTACAACAACCTAAGAACTTTGCAAGTCATGAAAGCCAGCATTCAAAAATAAATTACCAATTAAGGGACCATGGGATGTCTCCTCATCGGAGAGAAGAAGGACTTTAAAAGACAATTTTTCTTTTTTAAACCAATTATTCTATAAGCCTACAGATACAAGCTGTATGTCGCAAGGTTTTAAAAAAATGTGCGACAACTGACGAACATGTAGCAAGCAAATAAGAAACAGAACAGAACATTTAGCGAACGTTTTGTGAACATTTAATTATTCTTAAATGTTTGCCCACTGTGCGCTAAGAAAAAACAACCAAATTGCATCTTGCATTGAACTGCAGTAAGACGTTTAAGACAGGATAGGTGCAATTACTGCATGTGCTTCGCCAGCACACTCAAAACAGAATCGGTCTATTGTGTTGGAAGACAAGTAGGTTAGTTAGGTTAGGTTACAGTAGCTGTGGACAGTTACCACCAAGACCAGAAAAGTTCGGTTGTAGTACTTCATAGATCTGTCGAATTTGCGGATATTCGTTCGCCTAATTGAACCATTCAGAGATTAGTAAAAATCGGAGGCGGTTTCTAACTTAAATATTGACCAGCTCCCCTATAATATCAAAGAAGTTGTCTTCTAGATGGAGTTGTCTTTTGTTGGAAAGAGCTGGGCAAGAGCAGAGAAGGTTAGAAATAGACTCATCCTCTTCTTCGGCCAAGCAGCTTCTACAGAAGTTATTGATAAAGAGGCCTAGTCTTTTTGCATTTAGACACTTTAAGGGCACCGATTATAATGCTGATGTTTGATTTTTTCAGCGTAATCAAGCGGATGGAGCGCTTCTGGGTATAGATTGGCCAGAGTTGCCTGGATATTTGACGAGTTGTGCCGTTTATTCATCTGCAGTTCGATCTGTGATTTGCATCGAGTATTTCTACTGGCGGTAGAATATCAAGGCTAGTGACCTGTCTGGCAAACTCATCCGCCTTGCAGTTTTCTCAGCCAGGACTGAGCACTTTAATTGACATCATTTCCGCCTTGAGAACGCTACAATGATCAGAAAAGCAAAAGGATATGCATCTCGTAAAAAACGCCTCCACAAACTGCCGATTCTGTTTTAGACACATCTGTGTGGATGTGAATCGAGTTATTGTCTCCAATCATATCCCACTCCCATTTGAAGCGACTGGAATTGGTTGTCCTGAAATTATGCTCAAAACTGAGTTGGGTAGTGATATGGTCGGTGTTTTCTGTAATTCAGTATCTTTGTATGTTCACCTTGAGTGGGTTTCCATTGTGAAGAGGCTACCAGTGTCATAGCTGCACAAGCTGTGATCTGTTTGCTGTAAATATCTGGGGTCATTATGTAGGATAGCAGGTTGTGGAGAATCTTGCGAAAACTTCAAACAAATTCAAATTACACCTTGATCTCATATGTAAGTGCGAACGTGTGATCAAATCGCCCTATCTTGATTTCAGCATGTTAATTGCTTTTTTAAAATGCTAAATGTAATCTGTTTGTGTAGAAAACTTGACACAAATACTGTATGCATATATATTAAAATAATTTACATTTTAAGATTCGACTCTATACGTCGTAACACGTAGTGTTGTAAAATATTTACATAATCGTTAAAATACTGTACGTGCGTAAGCACATTCACTAATTGCTATTGTGGAAAATTATTCAAAACATTTTGACGTTTGTCGTGGTTTTTATGAGGGTTTGACTACTTGCATTTGTTTTGTAACAATAATTGCAACTGACGTGTATACAGAATTTAAATGAAACGATGGATATAAATGAAAATAAATAAAAAACTTTGAACTTAAAATTAATAACGTTACGTAATTACACGTAACGTAGGTAAATAGCGATTGATCGTATAATGCAAAAAGTAAACATTTAAAAATAAACGCTTGTTAATGGTAACTTTCTTTTGAACTCATATAACCTGTAGAGTAGATCATGATTAAGGTACTTGCTGCTATTTATCCTCGATATAACTTTCACTTTTTTTTCATTACAAGTGAGTTAAGCAATTAGAAATGGGCGCATTTGATATCTGCCGGATAATCGCAATGAACTTAACAACAAACATATGATCTACTCCACGTTGATAGGAGCTAGGAGCATCTTCAAGTATTCAGGCAGTTGTCAATCCTTGACCTCAGAAATATATCATACATTCAGAAAGTAATGAAAGTTTACCACAATTTCTTGCATAATTTGGAGATTTGCTTAGATTTTTTTTTAATTCACAATTTCGCATTTAATTCCGTTCACTTTTAAGATTTCATAAATGTGGCTACCGTTTGCAGAAATAATAATGGGAACGCTTTTATGTTGTATTAGAAAGATTTCGAACTGATTTAAACTATTGTGACTTCACACGATTTCCCTGTTTGACATTGTTTACTTTTAATTTGATGAATTATTGAAGATTTTATATTAGTCTATTGTCGTTATTTATATATTAAAAAAATTAATTTAATTATAAACTCTAATACTAAGTTCCATACTCTGGCAGAAATTTCTAAATTTCTAATGCCTGCTTCTTACTTGTTATTTTACTGGATATTTTAAAACTCAGAGCTTAAAGAAAAAAGTAATTTTCAAATCAATAAATATTTTTCAAAAAAAAAGCAATACTTTGTCAACAATGCCTTTGATCTGGCAACTTTTAAAAATATCCAAAAATGTTCGACTATTGTGATATCCATTTTCCATGTGATTTGGAGTATTTATTGTTATTCAGAATAGCTTTGAAATGAAACTTTGCATGAACACAAGAACTAAGGATGTTAAAAGTTTGGTCCGGAAAGGAAAAGAACACTCGTCGGATAGAAAGTTTTCGAGCTTTTGATTTTCCTATTACTTTTTTAAAAAAAATTAACAGCTGTTTCCAGACACAGCAGTTTGTCTTTTTATTTCTGTTTTTTTTTATAACTTTCTTGTGCTTTTCGGCGGATTGAAGAAGCCAGCAATAAACCTATCGCTTTCAATAAAAGGGAATAAACTTTGGGATATAAAAACACAAATCCGCGCTTTTGGTAATAAGCACTATACAGTGCTATGCTGACACATTCCAGATTTCAAAGCTTAAGAAAAAAAAATTGTAACATGTTCGATGAAGATATAACATTGTATCTAGATGTAGATAAATAGCTAAATCAATTCAATTATTGTTCTAGGGGTAGAACATTTTGGATTACAGCGATTCTGTATATAAGATTCTGACAAGGGCAACCGGAAATATGCAAAAGAATTTTTTTTTGGTTGAACTAATTAGCAGATCCTACATAAGACCCTGATCATCCCAGTCCTGCTCTACGGCGCTGAGCATGGACCGTCTCGAAAGCGGATGAAGAAATCCTGAGAGGAAAATTCTTCGAAAAATCTTAGGTCCAGTTTGCGTTGACGGGCTATGGAGACGAAGATTCAACCAAGAACTATACAAGCTGTACAGCGACATGCCCCTGGTCAAAAAACTCCATATTGGAGGTTTAAGATGGCTAGGAAATGTAGAACGAATGAAAACCAATACTACGGCTCGCAGTCTTCGATTCCCAGCCAGACGTCGGACGCAGTAGAGGAAGACCTCGCCTTAAGTGGCGCGCACAAGTAGAAACCGACCTCAACCAACTTGGAGTGCGCAACTGGAGGCAGTTAGCGAAGGACCGGGCTAATTGGAGAGGCATGTTGGTTAAGGCCCAGGTTAATTCTGGACTCTAGCGACTCTTAAGCAAGCAAGCATTTTTTTTAATAGGTAATACTAAAAATTAAATTACACAGACAATTTTTTTATACAAAACTAAGTATCTTAGCCCTATTCGTTAGGGCATATTTGTGAATTTTTTGGATATGAATGCATATTTCACTTTTAAGATCATATTTCGACATATTTTAGCATTTTTAGATCAAATTTAAGCATATTAAAGATTTTTTCTAAATATTTGTGCTTATATGTCCTTTTGTTGTTTGTTGAAATGCAGAGAACAGTTGCGTACATCAGCAGGTACAATTTATTCAATATGTTGCTGCCTTTATTCACAGATGCGTGAGTAAAAGATTTTATCATATGAGGAAAATTGTCCTAAAGCCGATCTTCTTAGTGCCAATATACAAAAGTATTTTTGAAAGCTCCTACAAGAGTAGGAACTTTTAAGGAAGTTGAATCAGATCACATCACCAGATCACATCCTTCGCAACGATTTAAAACTCGTTGGAAAATCTGGATAGAAGCAGTTTCATAATATGCTGAAAATTATGGAAAAAAATTGTAAATTGTAAATTTTTTTCATTCGATGAAGATGATTCTGCTGCTGTTAAAACTGCCACAGAATTACTTGAAGGAAACAATTTTTTTATTTGCCGGAACAGGCGTAATACAGGCTTAATACGGGGCCGAGCTTTCTCACAACCATTCATATGTGGGTGTATACTTTTTGCACGATGGCGGGATCTCCTGTTTAATGCCAACTCCGAACGGCGAACTTGATACTACTCGGATGAATTGTCAGATCGTCACGAGAGAAAGGCCAGTGAAAAATCATTTAGGTATTGCTATGACTGTGAAGTTAATCGACCCCTTCTGCGCGGCAGTTCATCTCACTACCCATCGCGCCACTGAACCCGTCAATTACTTACTTGAACGAGGTAAATTAAAACTGGATTAGTGGTTTTGGCAGAAAACTACGGGGTTTTTCTACATGAATTAAGAAATTACAAACGAATGATCTAGAACTTGCCGCATATATCGATATATTCAACGATGCAGAAAGCAAAGTTAGCTAAAGACAAAAATGTCAAATGTATTGAATGCAAAAACCGTGGTATTAAAACAAAAAATATTAAGTTGTCTGTCTGGACAAAATTCAACAGTGTATAAATAAACAGTCTCTGAGTTAATGGCATTTAAATTTGCGCCTATGACATCCTTTGAGGTAGAGAGATGTTTTTCTGTGTATAAAAATGTCTTTAGAGCAAATAGGTAAAGTTTTCTTTTTGACAATTAAAGCAAATTATTTGCACTTATAGCAACAAAAATTTAAGCACATATTTCTGGTTGAAATAGGTCTGACTATACATATTTTGCACCGGACGCAACTGAGCTAGTGCAACATTTTTGAAGTCAAACTTTTTTGGGACGATGTGAATTGGATTTTATGAAACAAAACATATGAGAATGCTACAATCCACGGTGTGGATCGTTTTATACCCTATACCATCCCATTCTTAAAATGAATATCCCTAAAATGTGGGCTTTCTGGCAAAGAAATATTAAAATTGACAATGTCGCAATATATTGTTCAGACAGTTTATCAATATTTTGTTTGGTTCGACGAAAAACCACGTTTTTCTCCTGCATATGATATAGCTTAGGGTAATATAAATGGTTTTTATAGGAAAACGCATCCAAAGTTAGCGTGGGCTTAAATGATGTTTGGACGAAATATTTGTTTTATCAAACCCAATGATTTATCAAATTAAATGATGTATGGACGAAATATTTGTTTTATCAAACCCAATGATTTTGCATCAAACGTTTTTGCGAATATTTTAAAGTTTTACCAAAAAACGTTTTTTACTGAAAACTCCTTCAAAAAGCGGGCAAAAAACTTACAGATATTGCGATTGTCTACATATGTTGTTCAGTCACTATTTCAAAATTCATAACCGTTTGGCCAAAAATAACTTTTTCTAAAAAATGTCAGTGGCAATGGGCGGATTTGAAAATTTTTTGCACTTGTTCGAACAGCACGTACAAGGATCACATGTACCGAATTTCCTTATGTTAGCTCAAAATTTAAGGCCTGAACATATTTATGACAGGTCGAAGGAAAATCAGCTGTTCCTCTCATATCTGTAATCCCATGTGTAAATTTTCAACTCGTTTTGTCTGTCATTTCCCATCAAATGTCAAGTGATTAAAATGGTCGATTGACCAATGAGAGCAGTGATCCGGCAAAGTTAGCTTGGTAAAACTGAAATCCGGAACGCACCGAATGTGTCTTGGCTTGGGTTGGTTTTTGAGAAGGTGTGTGTAACGTTTGGAGTCTGTAATTGAATCTTAAATCCAAAGTGACTGATTTGATTTAGGTTTTCGATGTGTATGTGGTAAGGAATAATAAAGATGGAGGCAGCACCTCCAGGATGTCGTCTGACTATTTGTAAATGTTTGTATTTCTCGAGAATAGCTTTGACGGTTTTATCGAAGTTTGGGAGTCCTTCAAAAGGTGGAACGTGTAGCTTTGGTTTGATTTTTTGAGTTGTTTACAATAAAGAGAGTATATCTTCACAATGGAACCTTTCAGTAAGCACTAATAGACATATTGGTGTGATTGTCTTTTTCAAGTGAATCTTCCTTTGGGACGGTTTGAATTAAATTTTATGAAGCCAAGCAGTGTGAGAAAATGAGATCAATCGCTCTCTCTCTCTCTATTACTAATTAACCAGATTACAGTTTCACTTCTACCGCGTGTGAACTCAACCTCGATTATTTTTAATACGTTTATCTTTTTTTTACTAAAAAAATTCTTGAGTCATTTCGGAGAACCTTCGATCGTAGTGGTTTGTTACCACTTTGTTTCACTTTGGCGTAAAAGTAATCTTTTTGTTAATTAAATATATCGCAGCTTTATAAAAGTTTGTATCAACACGATTCATGGCGAAGGAACTTGTGAGCAATAAGCATTATTTAAAATACTTGAACTGAATTATGCAATAGATCAAACATCTTAAAAACTTCATAACGAGAGGAAAATAGTCGAGGTCGAAAAAGTGTAATTAATGTGGTCCTTCTCAAAATTAGATACAGAGAAAGGTGTTCTAGATTCTGAATTCTGATATTTTCGGTAGTGATATTTTTGCAGCAAAATGCCTAAACTACTGGCTCCTGAATGTGAATCTGTAACTTGATTCGTGTAACTTTGAAAAATCACCGATACATAGCCTGTTGCAATGTCAAAGAGAATCATATGTTTGTCAAAGTACGAATCCGTAAGCATATGAGTATATTAACTTCTCAGAAATACATTTCACTTAATACTATCATTTATTTATTCAAATATGTACTTATAATCTGCAATTGGTGTGGTCTGGAAAGCTCTTTATAAAATTAAATTTTAAATTTTAAAGTTTCTTAAATGTTTTGGCCGTCTAGCGTGACTTGCGAATCGAATTCCCAGCTAATGCTTCGACCGATTTTGATGGTCGACCACTTTTTATAAAGCTGAAGAGGTCTAGCTCACGAAAAAAATACAACATTACATTAAAACTATATTCAATTAGAAATACGCGTCATTTTGTAAATCTGAACTATCCATAATCATCAAAACCATACATCTTTCCGTTTTTCTTCCATAAAAGTGATTAAAATGGGTTTACAACTCCAAAACAAAATATGTCTTCATATTTACTTTACACTTAATAATACTGCATCCAAAATAATGTTCATAAAATCGTTTTTAAAAAAACATGTTTTTTCTGGATACATTTTAGAGTTTTTTTAAATGTTTCGGACGTATATGTTTAAACTATAAATATTTCTCATTGGCAGCAAAGATTATTTTTAAGTTTGTAATCTGAGCAACATCAACGAATTGTACAACATATTGAACTAAAAGAAAATGCAATTTTCCTAACTAAATTGTGTTAGCGTTTGCAGCTTTATTTTCTTTCAATTTCTGAATGTTCAGAACTCAGATAAACGTAAAAACACGCACACTCGCCAGCCTTTTAATCACAAGGTATATCATCGATATCTATTCTGACTCTACCTCAGAAGTGCATTAATTGTAGAACAAAAAAATTTTGACACGGGTTAGAAACTGTAAACGTTTAAATATTTGCATTTTAAGCACTGTTTCGAAATATTTTTGGAATTCGTAAAAAATAAATAAACAAATACTGGGTGTTCTTAGGCTGAACATAAAACTGTTCCTGTACACAATCTTCGTTTGGAAATTTCTGCAGTAAAAATCTGTAAAAATAGGTAAAAACATATAAAAATTTTATTGTACGGGAACAGACCTCATTCTTATCATCATTTATCGTGCAGTGGCTGGATACCACGTTCGAACTCCAAAAGTGACAACACCCAGGTTTTTCCCATTGATCTATCTCCTGTCAAAGTCTGACAAACATCCAAGAGTAACACTGTCACGAAAAGTTTCTTAAATTTGCCGTACGGAATCGGCGTTAATCAGAATGCCCACTTCTTCGTTACAAGAATAATAACTTCGCAAACACATTTGAAGGGATATGCTTGAATTGAGGCCTTTATGGGTTTTCAAAGTTGATGTTTTTAATTTTTTGATGTTGCATTAGATAAACAGCAGAAGAAAAATACAAGCTAAACCAGGTTTGAAACGACGTGACGATATAGTGTTACATGATAAAAATATTTTAAATCGAAACAACATAATTTGCCAGTACTTACTTAACAGCGCTTTCATTTATTTGTAAAGTTTCAACACTGTTCGAATGATATAAAGTTGTGGTTGAGTGGTAACACCGATGTGATATTATAGTGTAATAAATAATAAATATTCATGTAAGGTCGTAACTTTACAACGTGCGAAAAATTGTAAGTTTACGATGACAATTTCTAAAACTGCTTAAGTAAATTATGTGTAATCTCAGTTTTATATTTTTGCATGCCCTATCCCATAGGGGTACATTCGTTTTGACATTAAATTTGTAACAAAGAGCCATAATTTCGATTGATATAAATTAGAGTATATGGATCGAATCACTGAGTCAACCCAGACATGGCTGTTAGTGATAAAATTGAGAACAAGTGCAAGCATTTTTAAAATCCATCCACTGTCACGCCCATATTTCAGTTAAAGTCTCTGATTAACATCTTTATACAATCCATATAACGTTTTTAGCCACGCTTACTTGCTCAAGTGTTTTATGTTTAATTTAAGGATGGAATGGGAAAGGATACTCAATGATTCGCTTAGTGTACTGTTTTTTTTTTTTTCGGTTTTGAACAATTTTCTTAATATGGGAGCAAATGTTTGGTTTGTGAATGTGACGAAATAAATGTCACAATACCGTTTCCAAAGTTTATGACTTTGGCCATATATGTAGGTTTACAAGAGCTGTAGGAAACTATATGTATTCGTTACTAAGTAACGGGTATTCAATTCGACTCGAAGTACCGATCGTTACTGTCAACTAAGTTTCGTTACTTTCACATGTTTCGTTACTCGCATCAAATTCGTAATTCGTATGGTTTGATTTCGTTACTCGCACTATTCCACGCGGTTCGGTTCGTAGAAGTACGAGGAATATTTGTTTTAATTCAACACTTTTTGTATGTGTGGGAGTGTGTACCTTATACGATAGATCTTTCTAATGAACGACTCAACGTGTGATTGGCTCCGTGGTGTGCTGACGTACCTTGTTCTCTAAGTAGTAAGTTCCTTCATACTTTAAACCGTAAATGATATGATTTTTATCGAACATACGAAAGTAACAAACTCCTCGTAACGGGTAATCAGTGAAAAAGTACCGAATCCATACGGGTATTCATTTTGTCGTTACTTTCACAGCTCTAAGGTTTACCCAACTTGTTTGTTGAATTTCCGATAATGTTGTAAAATATTTTACATACAAATATAGACAGTACACCACGTCTATAATTTATTACATTTGCATGGTGTACATACCACGATTTTTCAATGTTTCATGAATACCTCTAATATATTTTTTTAAACAAATTTCGAGAATTTTTAGGTCTCATAGGGAAAAATTAAAACTGCCAAATCCTCAATATCGATACATAATTTATTCGTTTAAATGAAAAGTTCCCGTACGCCTTTGCAAAGAAAAGTTGAAAACGTCAAAGTTTGAAGTACATATAATGAAAGAACCTTGGAAGATTATTTTTACAAACTCATATACTAAAATAAATCTTCAAAGCATTTACATTTCCACGTATATTGTCAAAACTTCTGGACTGTCATCCTTTGAAATTATTAACTGTCACAATTTTTTCAGTACGCGGACGGTTTTTTAAGTTCCATATCCAAGGTTGTTCAAATGAAAGGCTGAACTATAACAGTCGCAATCAATCAGAAGCTAATGTCAAATTTCTATATTAAGTTTTCTTAAGTTCTGTAAATTTTGTAAGTGGCATATAATAGAACTTTGGTCCAGTTTTCCAGCGGTATATCATCTTAATTTTGGTATTAAGCTCGAGCTACCTTAAAAAAGTAGTTTTTCAGTCAATTTAAAGAGTTAATTTCGAGTTTACCCAACAAATTTGGTAATTATTAAAATGTGTAAATGTCATTAAAACTTAAGGCTGAACTGTATTAGTCTCAAGCTATGAGTGAAAAAGTCAAATTTCTATGTTAAGTTTTCTATAGTTCTGTAATTTTCTTAAGTACCTTATAATAGAACCTAAGCCCAGTTTTCCAGCCCGAAATCATCTTATTTTCGGGATTAACCTCGAATTAACTCGAGAAAGTAGTTGTTAAAGAGTTAACTTCGAGTTTGCCCAGCAAGCTTCGTAAGGAATTAAATAATCAGATATTGTTGACAAATGATAAAATAGCAAATTATTTTCACTTATGCGATAAATTCAGATTCATATTTCAGCGACTGTTAAAAGAACAAAAAGACTTGTGAGATCGATCATGATAATCACTCCCCTAGCAAACGTTACAAATCCGCAAAAAAAAATTATGTAATGGGTTCTCAATTAGAACTCGCTGTTGCGTTCAAAGAAGCTATGGAGTTTGGAAAAGGAGGATTCCAATTCTATCACTAAGAATGCGACTGAATTGTTCAATTGATGTTTTGCATAACATTTTATAGCATTAAGTGTGAGAATGAAGCATCAAGTCCTTTCTTATTCATTTGTTGTTATGACAACCAAACAGTTGACAACTGATCGATATATCTCCATAACTTTTTGACATCAAAATCGATAAGTCAGAGGTGCTACCAAGCTAAATCACCACATATGGGGTCAAATTTAATCCTGCTCTGAAAAACTGCTGCAAAAGATTAAATTTATTCCAGGTTTAGTTAACCTAGAGTTAACTCGGCACTGAAAAACCTATAATGAAGAAAAGCGACTGTCACTAAGTTTTGCGGACTTTTTTTTTTTATTGTTTTTATGAAATTTCAATTCAATATGAAGAACTAAAATAGCACAGAAGCAATCTTCCAGCAGACGTGACTTATTTAGGAAGGGGTCAAGGCGATCAATAATTAGTTCTTCATACAAATATTTGTTTTTGTTAAAGTTTTCTGTCAAAATTTTATATGAAAAGGCGAATGATATTGCTTTTTCGGAAGTGGGCAAACGAAACTGGAAGAAACTGAGAGAAAAGTTATTGTATAGACTAGTCGAACAATACAATTTCTTAGTATACGCACAATGACGGATGTGATATTAGAGAGCGATCTTTATAGTTCACCCTTTACTCTTGCACATGAATGCATGGATAGCTCTGAAAACTAAAGCCACATAATTCTGGGCTTGTTACCGGCACTTTTATAGAATACAACCAATTTAGCATTGAGACAAATAGTTGTTTTTCGTTGCTGTGCGCACACCATTACCATAATTTTTGGCATAACAAGTGACGTAAATAATTGCACCTAACAACTTAGTCTATTAAACGAATTAAGGTTTTTCTTCTAAACACAATTCTGTTAGACCCGTTTGAAGACTCGGTCAATTACCTAACCCACCGCCATTACCCATGACACCTGTCAAAGCGAAAGTTGAAATTTAATGTCAAAAATATGTAAAATAATCACTTTCGCTTTCTGATAAGACTAATGACCTGAACCTTAACGTCAGTTTAAGTCAAACTTCCGAGGGCATTGGTTGGAATATGTTTCTAAGAAGAAAATCGAACCGCATAAGAAAAAGAAATTCATCTCCCCCACTAGAGTACACCATTTCTTCGAATATGCATTGAAAACGTGCCTAGCCACTTAATCAAAAACGATTATTACCGAAATAAAAAAAAATTTCACTTTTCATCCGAAGAAATAGAAGATGATGATGATGAACCGACCGCAAGACGTCAATTAGATGTATCGAAGTAGGCAGTAAATATTTTTCCACTTATCATGGCTGTGCTAACGAACGTTTGTTTCTCTCTTTCTCTTAATCAGAACACGACCCAATAATCAGTGTGTACGAACAGTATTAGGTGTTGAAGCTCATTGTTTATTAATTTTAATTACCAGCTCAGTAATGCATGACACCAGCTGGAACCGTTGAGAGCTCCCCCTCAACCCACTAACCATCAATTCACAGACCAATTTAGAAGCAACATGAACTTTCTTTTTATAATAACAACAACAATGAACAAGAAATCATGCAATACCTACCTGCACAGTTTGGAAATCATTGTGACACCAAAGTTCGCTACTTGGCTCTGATTTGGCGGTGGATTGCCGCTACTCCAACACCATATGCAGTGCAAGACCAGTTGGAACATTCACGTTGGGTTATTGTTTTGGCAAGTTCCGAAATTACGGTCTAAATTGATTCTCAGAAAGACGCGCACGGTTCCACACACCACTACGGTACACTCTGGGAGTTAGTTTACTCTATCAGTTCGCGTTTCAAACTGAAAAACTGGGCCAAACGCCACCGAACGGATAAAAAGAAAAAAATTGAATTTCCTTCTCTTTCGTTATTCTTCTAAGCACGACTTCCGATTGTAAGCTAACTCTGACTTTGACTCTGATTCCGACTCTGAGTTGGATATCACTTGATGGAACAGGCGCACAGGCCGTAGGTTTACTTTCTTTCTTTACCTCAATCCATGCGCATGCGCATTTCGAAGAAGAGCGTTGCGTCGGTCGCGCTGTTCGCTGCCGCATTCCATAGAAATCGCTCGACAAACAAATCAATTTGATCCGCTGCGGTCTGCGCTTTTCATTCGTTTTACTTTCACGCTTCATTCGATAAACTCCCATGTGAAGACCGTGTAAATATTTATCCATTTGAGGTGTGTTCCAAGGTGGGGAAAAAGGAAATCATATAACTGTTCGACGGTCGATAGTACGAGTTCATGTCGGATGTGAAATTTGAATACAAACACACACAGCGAACAAATAACGCGAGACGTGGTGTATTGAAATGTATGCGCAGCGAATCTTTGAATATGCTTTGCTTTGCAGTGAAGAATAGTTAAACCTTGATGGGGTTAGCTACCTTATGTTGTGCGAAGGCTATTTGGAGGATGCAATACGAGAGTTGATCGTGGTGATGGACAGCGCTGAAGGTGTTAGCAAAGAGATGAAGTCGTGATGGGAATACCAAAGTTGACCCTTTAGAGTCTCAAAATCAAAAATTGCAATATATTGGTTTGGTAGCACCTTTTGCAATTTAGGCTAATGGCGTTAGGAAATATGTTATCGGAATCATTTGTATTTCTGAAATAAAATCTAGAAGCGAAACTCCTTACTGAAAATTATTGTCAGTATGTACGTTTTGACAGTTCTCGGTTATCAATGGAAAATGCCATAGATATCCAAGTCAATACAGGCTAAGGTCCTGTTGCTGCTTTTTGCACGTGAGTTGTTTTGTAAGCCTTCAAAGATTGCATCTTATAGCAATCACTGGGGAAAGCTTTAACAACATTTGAATACATGTCTATAGTCCAGAACACTTGGCCACCGATCGAAACAGATTGTTCAAGACGTCGTGAGTATCGCTTTTCATCTACGTCACTAAAGATGAAGCTGTTTTCGTAAAACTGGAAATAATCGGTCCTTATACGACCCTAAAAAAACGTAGGTGTTGTTAATTTTGGGATTGTGACCAGGGACCCCGCGCTTAGTAATTCACGGCACAAATCACTGGCCATTGCTCTCAAGACGCTTGTACCTGATGGTATTTTGCTGACATTTTTTTTTTCAATTCTTTTGTGTTTAATAATGAGATCTGCGCAATAGATCACCCAAGTGTTTTAGTTCGCGATACATCTTACACAATAGGTGCGTTCCACTAACAGATTTATCAGATATTTTCCTACGCTGCCTCAACTAAGATTTTGTATTGCGTAGATCAACATTCTCAGCAGAGGGGAACCTTTTCTATCAAAAAATCGATTTCTTAATTTCGCAGCTTATAATAATGATCCATACATGGATCATACAAATTAACCAGTTTTACTCTTTTAGCAGAATCAGTGAGAGGTTGAACCAAAAAAGAATGTGCCCCAGCATATTGCATAAAATCTCCGCTTTACTAATTAAGGAAATGTTGTCGACTTACGGAGAATTCAGAGAATGATGACAAGTCTTGCGCAGTGGACTGATTGTGGACTTGATTCGAGCAATAAATACAAATACAAATTTTTGCCGCACGCACTCGTTAGTACCCAGGGCCTACTTTTTCCTCACAAATTGCGCGATGGTGGGCCCTCCTGTTTTATGCCGAATCCTAACTGCTGAGTTGAGATAAGCTTTTTCTTCATACTTGATACTACTTGCATGATTTGTCAGATTACAGCGAGAGGAGGACCAGTGAAAAAATCATTTAGGTGGTGCTACGGCTGGGAACTTAGCCCAGACCTTCTGACCGGCAGTTGATCATTTCAAGGTTTGCTATCAAATAACCTCAAAAAGGTTCGAGCACCTTTATACAAAACGACTTACTTCAGGCATTTATTTGAATAGAAATGCCCTTCTCAAATGCGAAAAGTTCGAAAGCTTAAAAGCTATGATCAATAAGAATCAAGCTGTGATGAACACATTACCTATTGTGAAATCGTAGGATGAGTAAAGGAATGGAAACTCAACTTTTGTGGGCGAGGATGTTCTTTGAAGTAAAAAAGTAAAGCTATACACGTCAGTTATGCATTCGACGATCGCAATAGTCGTGTGATATCATGCTGTTCTCTTTTAGATTTTCGAGATGTTCATTAGTCGAAAACGATTCCTTGTTTTTCAAAGCGGAGGTTTACTGCAACGAATGAAGAATCAATTTTTTTGCAACGATTCAGTAAACAGCAAATAAGTGAGATCGCAACGTCTATTTGGATGGGAGTTTTATAATTATTTAAAAAAAAAAACAAAAGCAAAACAAGTGGGTACTTGACAGGTGCTTTTGCGAATGGTTCAGCTCAAAGATTACTATTTTTTAACATCTTTTAGTCGCAATTATACTGAGACTACATTTTTCGGCATTGTCTTCTCCAATTCCGATTCCACCTTAAAAAAGTACAGCAGGTTGTTTTATATTTATCATGTAGGGAATTCATCATTATGATAAGCTGCGAATTAGGGAAACCATTTATTTAACAGAATAAATTTCCCTCTACGAAGAATATTGCTTCACTGAATAAAATATCTAAACTGATGTAGCGGAGGAAAATCTCTGAAGGGTATGTAAGTAGAACATGCTTAATGTTGGACAACGTACAAAACGTATGAGAGCTTCGTATGACAGCAGGAGCAAGAAAGTTTTATCGAATAATAAGTTCAAGCATAGTAGCAAACCTTAAAAGGTTTCATCTCTCGAATTTTGGAATTCGGCGTTATTTCGCTCGGGTTTATTTCATGACACCTTTTGAAATATAAAAATAAAAAAATGTATGGCGCAACAGGCTCGTTAGTACCCAGGGCCAAGCTTTTTTTCTCACAACCATTCATGTGTGCGTGTGTACTTCTCTACTTGATGGCGGGACCTCCTGTTTTATGCCGAATCCAAACGGCTAAGTTGAGATAAGCTTTTCAGACAATTGATACTAATCAGATGATTTTTCAGATCATCACGAGAGGAGGGCCAGTGAAAAATCATGTAGGTGCTGCTACGGCTGGGAATCGAACCCAGACCTTCTGCGCGGCAGTTCATCGTAGTTGAATGCTATGCCAAACCTTGCGCCTGGGCGATTATATGAGACACTACAAATCTATGTATCCTCCTCTGTGCCACTTAGGTTTATGTTATATGGCTGTCCTTCTATGTGTCTATCTATCTCGCTCTGTCCCAGCCGATGGCCTCAGTCGACAGTGCTGTAACGTGTCTGTAGTTCGTTGCATTCATGTGCGAAGTACTGTGATGTCAATGTCAACGTCAAATAAGTTCTGGTATTTAATTATATAACAAGTACTAATGCTACTTAATATATTAATTTAAATTATTATTTATAAAATCGGTATTTTTGAACATAGAATTTTTGTTGAAACAAAAACGGTATCAGTGTCAAATCCCCTTTAATACAAAATGCTTAAAGTGAATGTCTTCATCACTTTTAAAAACTTAATATTACGGCCATTTTCAATGAGGCATTTTTTTCAGTTTAGATAAAGGGTGCTCCATTTCGAGGTTCCCTACTTTTTTAAAGAAAAAACACAGAAAATTCAAATTTAATGGAGAATGTTTATTATCATTTGAAAGAACATTCTTTGGCATTTATTTTTTGAAGATTATGTCTATCAAATGTTGGCCGTTGCTACGTCGCAGATGGTCCATCCGTTGAGTCCAATTTTCGATCTCTCGTTCGAGCATTTCGACTGGTAACTGGCGAATGACACGCGTGATGTTTTCCTCCAAGGCCTGAATTGAAGCGGGTTTGTCGGCATAAGCTTTTGACTTTACATATCCCCACAGGAAAAAGTCTAACGGTGTGATATCACACGATCTTGGTGGCCAATCGACCGGCCGGTGATGGTGTTGCGAATAGTACGCTCAGTAGGCCGATTTTGTTGACCATAAGTTGAGCGAAGTGCACGAAACACATTCCTCAAAGAACGTGAATTTTCATAATAAAGTTGAACAATTTGTAAACGTTGTTCACGCGTAAGTCTTTCCATTATGAAATGCCAAACAATACTTAACAAAAATAACATGACACGACTCACACGTGATCTGTCAAAAAAGGCTATTGAAAAAAGTACCTCTACTTGGATCACCCGTTATATGAAATTCACAGAAAATGTCTGCATAAATGCGATATTGAAAGTGGTCCTTGGTTGTATAAATGCGTTGATGCCTAAAAAACAGTGATGCGTATAATACAGTTCTATGAATGCGTAGAAGTCCAATAATATATCACCAATAAAAACATAATAAAATATACGGAATTTGATAAAAAATGCATTATTAAGTTTTAATTTTGCAATGATTTAACCAACATCCCGAGTAAAATTTCAATTCCGTCAATATACGAAGTTCGGTAAGAAATCGTTAAGTTCTCGTAAATTATCTTAATGACAATTTTTAGGGACGACACTCACAAGTCTTATGTCGCATATCCTCGATATTAAGCTCTAAAATCTAATTAAATTCGTTTGGGGACAGTTTCAAGAAAATCATGAGTATTAAAAAAGTACCCCATAGACGGAAAAGTTGCATTAAATCGGGGTTGGACTTGAAACTACAATTTTCTCTACGACATCTCCACTGTTTAATGGAAATTTACATTAAACGTATCATTATGACATTTGAAGACCATGGACGTTTTCAAGAACATTGTAAATGTCTTTTTTTTTGCATTTTGGAAAAACTTGAGTGAAATAAATAGCCCGTATAGGAACGTTTTTACTTGTTTTTTTCTCTAGTTGGCTTTTTTATGTTCATTTATATTTGTTTGTTTTTTTTTTTTTCAAGTTTATTAAAAAGTTTAAATATTCGTTACCATCCTACCATTTCGCACTATTGCATACGATCAATAGAAGCTGTCGTGAACGTTATTTTTGATCATCGATTTTGTACGTAATATGGTTTTTGAGTATATTTAGGTATACGGTTTTTACACCAAATTTAAACATCCAAAATATTAATTGACAATTGAAGTTTTCCGATTTATTTCCACTTATCGAAAAATTGTAAGTATCGACGTAACCACCTTGAAATCTCTTCGCAGATGTTTTTGTAAAGAATTTTTTTAAAGGTTGTTGAGAGAATACATTCATCACGTATGTTCAGTAAGCCCCACAGGTAAGATGACATACCAGCTGTCAAAACAATTTATTTTTTTCTATTGCGAGGAAATTAACTAGAAAATTAATAATTATTAAATAACCGTAACGTTTTCAACAATATAAATGAATTGGCAATTCGTGAAAATATGTTCAAGGTTGATGAAAATTTAACGGTAGGATAAATCTGTATAAATGGGGTGCCATATTATTTATTATTATTTTTTTGTGAAACGTCAAACAAAACCTGGTTGGTGATCATTGTAAAATAAAATAGAAAATATTAAACAGTATAAATCAGACATTAATATACACGGTTGCAAATGCCTGTGATAACGTTGGTAGTTTTGCAAAAACAAAACAACCGGATAACATACAATTTTATTCACATCTGCTTCATGTTACGGGTTGTTTTCATTGAGCGTTCCTCACATTCCACGCGTCATTTCCATTCACTTACAGTTAAAAGCCGGGAATGATTGTGTGTTATTTACCCAGTTTGCATTCATCGAAATGAGATAAAGTTGAAATAGGTCCATTGAAATGTAAATTTAAGTGGTCTTACGAATAATCAATTTGTAGTTTTCAGCTCAATATTGTAGAGATTGCGAAAATAGATATTTTGAAAAACAAACATAAACTAGTGGTGGGTGCACGACTGGGTCGTACGCAACTTACTCTTTCACAGCGAGTTAATTTGACGTTTTTAACAATTTGGGCCAAATACACAATAATATTTATGTCGATTATTGATGCTAGAATGGTATAAGTTATGTCGAAATGAGATTATACGAACGTTTATTCCTTAATTGAAAGTAATCGGTGTTCATGTGAACAATAATGATTTTCCGTTATTATCCAAAACTGAAATTTGCGTTTGGGGATAATTCGGCCAAAAACAATTATGTGGAACTCATGAAAATAGTAATAGTAGTATGCAAATTAAATTTCATTCAATTTGGCAAAATACTTTGCGAGAAATTGGCAATTTTATTTATATGACATAAATCCAAAAATCTGTTATATGGATTTTATAGAAAAAACTGGATATGTAGTTTTGTTGAAACTAATATGCCAATAGCATACAAGATGTTTAATCAAAATCGTTGGAGCCGTTTTTGAGAAAATTGAGGTTATGTATGATTTTTATATGGCATGCACCAGTCATAACATGGCTAAAAGAAACCGAAAAAAATTGCCTAGAATTATGACCAAAAAAAACCCTGAATACAAAATTTGAAGAAAATCGGTCACGTCGCTTAGGCTGGGGAGACACTTGTCCGGACAGATGGACCAACGAACCGACGAACCGACGAACCGAAGCACAGAATTCCAAAAAACAAATTTTTTGAGTTCCCTACCATCGTAATGTTAGACTTAATCAAAATCTCGAGGTCGAAAATTTTCACGAAAATAATATCTTTCTCTTTATAAGAGAAAGTTAAAATTACAAAATGCGTGTGAATTTTTTTTTCTCAACGTTCCTCCTGTCTCAGAGATCAGTATCAGCAAGAACCTTTACTGCTTTTATTAAAATTAGTAACTTGTCTACTTCAATCTGAAAAGTGACAATGAATTCCTACGTAAATTGAATTGAATTTTTTTTTCCCATTTGTTGTGTAAGAGAAACTAATAACTTTTCTGGTGTAAGAAAACCGCGTTCCCGATGTTTTTCGTAAATTTGACTCTTAATTTTGTTTTACGTAAGCAGAGCTAAGAACATAACTTTTTGTATAGTTATGTTACTAAATCTGCCAATCGGATTCGGCATAAAACAGAAGGTTTCGCCATCGTGCAATAAGTACACACCGGCACATTAATGGTTGTAAGAAAAGGCTGAGCTCTGTGTACTCAGGGTACAGTTATGACTATCATTTAAAAAGCTTTTTGAAATTTTCTTCTACTTCTTAAAATTAATTAAAAAAGCTTTTTGAAATTTTCTTCTACTTCTTCCTGGTTTTTTTTAAATGAATCATTGGCTAGTTGGTGTAAAAACGAAACTTATGCATTTGAAAACAAAGTTCTTCAAAAATATTTTATTTTTTAAATTAAAATTTTCGCAAAAAATCACTTTTTTTATCAAAATCATAGATTATTTTTCTTAAGGGATGTGTTGCATGAAAATGAAAAACAATTTTTCAATGATTCATATAACCGACTTTCCAAGTAAAATTTAATTTCAATCGTGTGTTCAATAATTTCAATCCAATGATGGTGTTCAGTGATAGCAATAACCAGATCTAACTCTTCTTTCTGACATAATTAAGTTCAATAGTTCCATTAGAGTTTTTTTTATTGCAAACATCAATATGTCATTCCTATGCATAGAGCAATTCGACTGGAACATTTCATCCATTCAAATTTATTTCTTATAATTGGGTTGTCAAATGTTGTATTCCTTTCGCAATCGATAACATAACACAATGTAGATCCTAAATAAAGACTACCTCTATTTGTCAAAAAATTATATATAACTTCTGGGTGAAAAAGTTCAATAAGATCCTTTAGCAGCACTGTAAAAACTTAACAAAACAAATTGTTTTTTGCCGATATTAAAGCGTTTTCAATTCATACAAAAAATTAAAAAGATTTTGAAAGTATGTGAGAACTGTAAAAACGTACATTCTGACAGTTTTCAGAAGTGACTTTGTCAGTCGAAAACGCTATTATTCTGAAAGTGTAATTCATGAATTTTAAAATAAATAAACTGCTTGTTCCAAATGTCATGTTTCTTGTAAGATTCATAACAGATTTAACTTTTCATTAGTAACCCTGAACCTCAGCCGTTTATGACAAAAAGAATTTTATGAATAAGGATTTTGCGATTAGAGTCATTTTACGAAGTATAAAGATACACTCTTAAAAATGAATTTTTGAATAAAGTTGATATTTTTTAATATAGAGGCTTCGTTTTAACAGCAAATTGCAACTGATGATATATATAAAATTCTTCAAAAATTAGAAGGGCATTTCCAATGGTGGTTTTCAATGATAGCTATTACTAGGAGCTATGTAAGATGAATTATAGCTCTGTCATTAAACTCATCACAGAGGGCGAAGAATCAGATTAAAGGTTAAGGTTAAACAAGTGATAAATGAAAGATTTGAAGAATCATTTTGATAAAATAGCTTTCATTCGTTTAAAACGAACATATATTTGGATGAACAAGTTTAATTGTTAGACGAAGACCTGATGTCGAAATATTTTGAAGTACAAGTTCAGTTTTAGAAAGTGATCAAGTAATCTGTCAAACCGAAACTTAAAGTCACATATTTTACCACGCACTTGGGCATAGTGTTTAAAGCAAAGCAATATTTCAAAGCCTTTCTGGGAATAGATCATTTGTGCTACTAATCTCGGTGACTTATAATAGCAGAGATTTCGACTTTAGCTGTCATGTGGAGGTGGCTTAATTCTCTCTATAAGTGTCACTGTACCAAATACGGAAATGGTCCACTTAAGGCTACATTGACAAACATTGAAAACATGTTTAGAGAACACGATATGTCATTTCTAAAACTGATATGACCACACATTAATCGGATGATCATATAGGTATGTTACTCCAACTTTTTCTCTTAATTGGACAGAATTAATTAAGATGCGGCAGATGATTAATGTAAAATAATTTCTAAAACATTGTACAGAGTATTTGATTTATTTGATTATTTAAATGATCAAGTTGTTATAGTTATGTTCCTGTACAATATTATTTTTTGTATGATCACAATTGATTTTTATTTCTTGGGTTTTTTTGCGTAGACATCATTTTTACTGATTCTTGCATAAGATCATTTCCGCACTAAAATAAATTTTTTATATCTAAATAAATCTGTGCAGTACAAAAAAAAAGATTTTTACTGCACAGATCTATGTAGTGCGGAAGCGATCTTATGTAAAAACCAGTAAGAATCCGTTAAAATTATATTTACGCCGACACACTATACTGACGTTACCCTTTCTGCTAACGCAGGTACTAGAAAATATGATGATGAAACAGGTATGACAAATGAATGATGTTGGGTGTGGTGTTGACTTTGAGAAAGGGTGGTGTCCTAACTAGATATTAGGGATGTTCTAATCTTTCTATTTCGTTAATAATTCACAGAAGATTACAACTAAAGTTGGTACTTCTCATATTGTATTTAGCAGATAATTGAGGTCGTTCTCAATAAAACATTTTCATCAATCGACTCTTATATAATCCCAAATTCATTTGTTCCACCTTATTTCGGCTAAGCTGTCTTCACTTTCCCTATCGAACTTACCTGATTAACCACAAAAGTATGGCTACACCCAAAACTATGCCAACTATCAGCAGAGTCCACTGCAATGGGCCACTGATGCAGCTGTCATCCTCTGTCTCGCTCATTTTTGAGTCCGACATCATTGGTTTCGATGTCATTTCACTTTTTTTTCTCAAATTCCTTTTGAATTCTTATTTATGAATTTTCTAAAAAAAAAAGAAAAAATAAATAAACTCAAAATGACCACCACAAGAAGACACGAATTAGAAAGGAAAACACAATCTCAAAACAGAAAATCAAATTGATAACAACATCGAAAGTTTATCACACATTTACGTACAGCACACGCACAATCGAAGAGGAAAGAGAAATCTCACTTGCACCGTGATCGTCAAACCGATCTTCAAACGAAAAAAAAAATGTTATTGCACCGGATAATTTTCGAATTCGATTTCGAACTGCAAGCTGAACCTATCTTCGGAACTGTGTGCGCAGTTTCAGCGCTAAATCTAAACTGAATGCGGCCCAAGGTAGTGCAGAGTCAACAGTGCGCGCCTGTATGATGGCTTGTAGATTGAAAACACGAAGGAGGGACAATCCAAAAGAGAGGTGAAGTACGACCAAAACCCGGCTTTGGTGGGGGCATCTGTTTAACATAGGTGCTGTTGATCTCTGCGGCACGGCGCGGCGCGTACGCTTGTGAACTTTTGTTTTATTCTCATAATTGACTTTTGTGTTGGGTTCTCACTGTATGCTGCGGGAATCGTTCGAAAAGGTGTGCTTTTGTATATAAACGGGGTGTATCGCTTCACTCGGAATGATGAGAAGAAGCCTTCTTGACATCTGGACTGTTCTGGAATGCTTGAATGGATTTAACTAATTTTTATTACATACATGGGAGATTTGAGTTTGGTTGAATCACTCACTCAATAGCAAGCAAAATCCTCTAACAAATGGTATATGCGTTGGTGTTCGATAGATGGCGATGTATGTTATTTCGGATTGTACCCCCATCGATTTAACTCACTAAACCGTGAAATTTTTGGCGCGACGATGTAGCTATATGAGCATATCAAAGTATTTTTTCGAATGGAATTTTGTTTTCCATATTCTAGTTGTTATAATCGAGATTGTGAATCATTTCATAATAGCGGAGCAAATTGGATTTTGCGGTTAGCACGATGAATATGCATTTGCTAGCGACGTTATTTGGAGTTCTAATTGTAACTTGATCTTCAATTAGATAAGCAAAATGTTTACTTTGTTACGGCTCAATTTTACAGCAACGACGAGATAGACAGATGACTAATTAATGTAAAATTAATTGAAAGTAGAAGCAGTAGGTAATCCGCTTATCAACTTTCATCTTTGCGTTATAGGAGGACTGATAGTTTTGATTTTTTTTTCGTGTCAAGAAATTTACTCAGTAGTCTGTTTGTTTATTAAGTTTGCCGGCATACCTACACTTTGTTGTTATTTTAATCAAAAAAAAATTAACTTCATTCAAAATAATTAAATTCCAAAGGCTATCGATGGTTCAAAGCAAATGTTCTATAATCTACAGTGTGGGACATATTTAGAGAAATTAAAGCAAACAAGGTCTGATATGGAAAAACAATCATGACAGGGCAACAACCCAATGTGCGAATTATCTACTACCTTATCGTCTTAGACACGTTTAATTTGATCGTCCACAAAATTTAGATAACAGCATGGTGTGCTGACGTTTTGTTGAATTTCTTTAAACTTTTTCTAAGAAGTCGTTCTTTTAAGAAAACTACAACAAAAGTGAGCGCAATGGAAAAATATCTATGCGCTGTCCACTTTCTTTTTATTTAGATTTCATAAAACTTTTACGAAAGAGTTTTTTTTAACAAAACAAATGTGGGTTTGTCCGAACAATTGTAATAAAATTCGATTGTAGTATGCTATCGCCTTTAGAATACTTCCATTTGCGAAGAATGTACTGAATACGTCTACTTAATGACACCGGAACACACTAGATAAATAGTGGAACCCAACTTGGTTCAAATATCCCTCCTAGTTGGGGGTCGTATTTATTTTTAACTACCCACTTACGTAAAAATAACATTGCTACGAAGCAAGAGCATCGAAAGGACTGATTTTATGATTGACGACGATGCTTAACAAAAACAGGACTACGAAGGCACAGGCGAAAAACTAGCGGAAATCAAAAGCTACAAATCAGACATTACTGTCATACAGGAAATACGATGAGATGGACCGGGTAAACAAACAGTGACATCTATTGTGGACCGTGTTATAGTGAGCAGAAACAGCGACTATTCGGACATGGATTTGTCATATAAGTGCCAAAATTAGGCAAGACCTCTTATGCTTTAAAGACTTTAGCCAACGCATTGTAACAATCAGCATCGAGACAAATTAGCCTCCGGAGGTAAAAGATGATATTGCCACAGAATGTTTCTACGAGCTCATGTACAAAACTGATGAGCGAATATCAAGGAACGATTTTTAAACCGTACCGGCGTACCGGGAGATTCTAACGCCATATTTGGCAAAAAAAAAATCCTACACGACACCATTACTGGCCACGGACGGCTAATTGGCTTCGCTGCGCGACGAAATGCAACTATGTATAGACAGTACATGATGTTCTTCGCCTCTAAAAGAGGACATGTGGGTCTGCAGATCAACGAACAGTCAATCAACTTGAACATCTTGCGATAGAGACCATGCAGAATTTTGGATGCCCGAACATTCCGAAGGGGCTAACACCGACTCGGACCACTACCTTGTTGAACCTAAGGTAAGGATGGGGATATCCACCACGCTACAACAAATAATAAATACTGTAAAAATCGCAAGAGACCGTCAAGCCCTTCAAAGAACTCGTATCCCTTAACAATGGAAACGATGTCATAACAAGCAATTAGATCAGCCGCAACTAAGCTAGACTTCTCGCGCCTACCAGCAAGAGACCCTTATATTGATGAAGAGTACTGACAACCTCGCCTACAACCGAACGAGACCTACAAGGCTAAGCTGCAGGTGAAGACGAGAGCTGCAATTGAGTTCTATAAATAGAGAAGTCGTTTCAGAAAAAATAAAAAAAAGCAAAAAAAACTCGCGATCGAGTACATAGATAGGTGCCGTTGGGGAATGATGTTCGCAAGTTTTACCAAAGTGAAAAAAGCAAAGTGTGTCTCATAGTTGAGACACAGTCTATGCTGAGGATATAAAACAATTACTTCCTCACACTGTTAAACGGCGATCAAGAACAATCTCCGGTTATCCGGCACAACGAACCATTTAATATTGGCGACAACAGCGAAAACCACCAACCATCCGACCTAAGTGAAGTGAAGATAGCAATATCCAAATTTAACAAGGCTGCCGAAAGTATAATTCACCCACTCAGAATGAGGAATACCGTCTCAACATCGTTTGCCCTATTAACAAAAAAAGAAAGCCGCCCGAACTACGCAACTACGGAAGTATCACCAACAAGAACCCATCTGCCGTAGTATGTAAACGATTGTAGCTGTTTACCAAATAACCTGATCTGTGTGGTGGTAATCAAATCTTAACAATTCCGCAGATCCTGAAAAAGAAACCAAGAAGTCCAAATCGATACCCACCACCTATTCATCGATTTCAGAGTCGCATACGATAGCATTTATAGATACGAACTATACAAAGCCATGTCTAGAGCGACGCACTATAATCTGACTTCTATAACAACGTTCTTCAGAGGATTGTGCAAAACTCTCAGAAACATTGTTGGTCGAAGTTACATCTACCTTTGCGAGTATAAAAATGGAAGCGGCTTAAATGTGTCCGCCAGTAAACGAGAGAAAGACCAAGTAAATGTTGCCAAAGCTAAGGTACATACAACATAAGCTAATTGGACAGAACATTACAAGTGACCGATAGAACTTTAAGGTAACGGTTGATTTTGTTAGAAATAAGTTTTTTTAGATTGGGAGCACTGGTTAGTAATGGCGTCCAAACGTCATCTGTCAAAGTGAAAAGATTTCAGTATGCTCTGTCATTTAATCACGGAAAGACTTACAAACGAGCAAAGATTGCAAATTATTGAAATTTATTATCAATCAAAAACTGTCGCATCTGCAGTGATGAACAGCCACATGCCACACAAGAATTACAGATGCATCCCGAAAAAACGAGAGTTTGGCTTATGGGCTGGTGGCATCATCGGTCCATTTTTCTTCAAAGACGATCGTGGAAGAAACGTTACCATCAACGGCAAACGATATCGAGCCATGATACAAGACTTATTTTCCCCCAGTTGGTTGGGTTGAACTTGGTTGACATGTGGTTTCATCAAGGCGGTGCGACATGTCACACAGATCGTGAAACAATGGAAATGTTGAAGGATGGATTTGGTGAGCAGCTTATCTCTTGAAATGGTCCTGTGAGTTGGCAGCGTAGATCATGCGATTTAACGCCTTTCGATTATTTCTTGTTGGGTAATGTAAGGTCGTTAGTCTATGTGGACAAGCCGAATAACCTTGAAGCTTTACAGGTCAACATAATACGCGTAATTCGTGGAATAAATGCCAAAATGCTCGAAAATGTGACGCGAAATTGGACCTTCCGAATTTACCATTTGAAAGCCGAGGAAAACATTTACATGAAGTTGTCTTTAAAACGTTAATGAAATAGCAAAGGCATATTTATCGATTACAATAAAATTTTGAATATTTGTTGCAAATTTGAGAGTTTTATTCAATTTAAAAAAAAAAAAAACTACGGTTAAAAAATCATAATGGGCTTTGTCTACCTCGACTCTGCTATGAGATCTTTCAAAGACGCCTTGTCTGCCATTACTCGAAGATTTACTTTTCCAACCGCTAAAAAAGCTTGCTTGTGGTAAAAGTAATAACTTTGATTTTTTTGAAAACAAGTCTCTACTGATCTGATCAATTCTGTTTTATTTTGCGAAGATAAAGAGTATTAAATGAGGATCCTTGATCTCTCTTTTCTCATTAGCATAACGAGCTCCGGAGATAAAGAATCAACCACAACTTTTTCAGGTGTACAGGGACATAGATCTATAGATGGATCGTATTAAATGAGGATGAAAAATCCCTGATCCCTCAGTTCTCATTAGCAAGACGAGCTCCGGAGCAGATGAATCAACCACGAACTTTACCAGCTGTACAGGGACGTAGATTTGATCAACAAATTATGCTAGGTTCTCGGCTTGCAGAGTCTACGATTCCCAACCAGATGGTAGACGCATTAGAGTACCATATCGTCTGAAGGGCGCACAAAAGTAGAAATCGATCTCAATCGACCTGAAGAGAATACCTAACTAAACCAAATTTATCTGAGGACCGGCATTGTTTGGTAGAGCCCTTGGTTCTCCCCGCAGTGTAGTGGTAATTTAGTAAGTAAATAACGTTATTGTAACTTTTATTTACTGACATAATATCGCGCGACTTAAGGTGATATTCGAATCGTTGGATGCAATGTATTCTATGCAGAGGTATTCCATCTACACAACAATTCTCTTTAAACGTTGTGGAAGTGTAAATTAAAGCAGCAAAGCTCTATGAACGGATATTTTCGGAAAATAAATATCAAATGAGGTTTTCAACAGAAAAATGATTCAACAACCATTTGACATGACATTGCTCGTAGAAATGGACTAGTGACTAGGGCAGTCATGATGCAATGCAGATCTCCTCGCCCTTACTGAAAGTCAAATTCGATTGGTAAACAAATTGTGTGCAATAGTTCAATGACTATACACGATTTTCAATGATAGCTTAAGCGTTTTGCAAAGTTGTGAATGAAAAATAGCGTTGTTGATGCAAGTGATCTGTTTTCTGATAGTATCCTAACATCGACGACAAAATAATGATAATTCTTGTACATTTACATTAAACCAATTATATGTTGGGAAAAAAACACATTAGTATCTCGAAAATGGTTTTGATACCCGTCCTCCACAGGCAAACCATTAAGAACTCCGCTACACATGCTGCAAAATTTACGCACGTCACCCATTTAAACGGAATTCCACAAATTACCTTCCACTATATAATAACCTCAACGGCCAATCCTAGTCCAAGTGTAGAACAAAAAAAAAAAGGATTTTCATGAGGAGATGGTTTCATACTTAACAGCATACACAACGATCCCAGCTTATTCCAAGAATTGAAGGAAATTCCGCACTGATCCGTTACGTCAATTTAGAGTAGCAAATAATGCTCTGGAGGTAACGACGAATCACCATTCTAATTCAATGCTTCCGTGCGCCATTGAATGACATGAACTCTAATGCAAAAGATCTACACCAACACACGTACAAAACAATCTACACATGGTTGATAAACAAGAATCTGTCAAAAACAAAAACAAGAAATGCATCCACAAAAACTAGACAACTCACCGAACAGGCTAAGGCGCACAAGCCATTACAAAATACCTAAGACTTTAACCGCATTTGACCGAGAAACGGTCATGGCCAAGGATACCACAACCAACCACACCACCATAGTTGGCGGTGATGATATTTTGCGGCTACGGATATAGTTATGCAGTGTGGTGTGTGCATCACAAAAGAATGCGCTGACCAAGTGCGCAAGTTGGTGTTTGATTTTGTGTGCTGCGGCTGCGCACTATGAAGACCACAAAGCCCGGTTGGGGGAAAGAGGTCTTGGCCAATGTAGTCGAGTATAACCACCCTTATGGTAGTGGTCAGCCGATAATAAGAAAAACTCGTTTTTACTCGGTTGCATTTGGCTCAGAGTATTGAAAAGTTTGCTGTGCGATAAATCGCATAAACCTGTCCGTAGAGCTGGTAGCTCAGCAAAAAAATGATTATACTCCACAAACTTCAATGAGGAGTCATGGAAAACAAAACAAGTCTAAACAATCATGTTAACATGGAATATGCGCAGTAACTATTGCAATGGGCTACGGAATTTGTAAGGCGAGTATAAATGTGGATGTGAAAGGTGGTAATTTGGCATCAAGGCGAGATAAAAGTTGAATATTTTAAAATTGAAGGGGCATTTGGGTAGATTTAGCTAAATCCTTATAATCTATTTTATCACATAACTAGGGCTGCTTTAGAAAAAACGAAGAAACAAAAATTAATTAATCTTCCTGCCAAAGAACGATTGTTCCAAAGAATTTTGATACTCCATTCGCAAGATACATTCATTTGGCTCAGATACCAACGAATTCCACAAGGAAAAATGTAAATAAAGCTGAATGATATTTTAATCTCAAGATGATTGCAAACAAACAATGCTGCTAAGTGGACTAATTTCCCCCTACATATTCATGTGGGAAAAATTACTAAAATACTTTTAATGGATCTAAAGTAATGAAAATATTTTCGGTTCTTTCAAAAATGCCAGTCTGTTACCAGAAAATCCAAAATTCTTAAATCCCGAATGCCAAAATTTGGATTCCAAAATCCCGATGGCCAATATATAATTCAAAAAAATACCCCACCAATCCATGCGGGATAATGACATTGAAGACTTTTGTAGTGGCAACAGTGGCAAGGATGCCAACAAACCATTAGATCAGCCGCAACTGATATGCTAGGTTTCTCGCGCCCACCAACAAGAAACCCCTGGTTTGATGAGGAATGCCGACATATGCTCGCATCCAAGAACGAGGCCTACAAGGCTAAGCTGCAAGTGAAGACGAGAGTAGCCATTGAACTCTATATGCAGACAAGAAAGGAAGAACACCGGCTTTTCAGAAAAAAGGAAAAAGAGCAAGAAAAGCGCGCGATTGAGGATATAGAGAGTTGCAACTCCAGGAACGCTGTTCGCAAGTTTTACCAAAGTGTAAAACGTCAAAACCCAGGATACAAGGCTTAAACAGAACCTAGTCGAGATGAACAAGGAAATGTCATAGTTGAGACAGTGAAGTGAGGATAGCAATATCTAAACTCAAGCTTAATAAGGCTGCCGGAAATGACTTTATAAAGCCGGCGGAGATGACTTGGCAAGTAACATCCACCAACTCATAAGCCAAATCTGGTCGGAAGAAAGTATGCCTGAAGAATGGAACCTTAGCATCGTTTGTCCAATCCAAAAAAATAGAGAGCCTCTAAACTGCGCCAACTATAAAGGCATACATCTTTAAAGGCATACATCGCCTACAAGGTCCTGTCTATCTGAAACCGTTTACCAACAACCTGATCGGCCCTTATCAGTGTGGTTTTATGCCAGGAAAGTCCACAACCGACCAAATTTTCACACTTCAGTAGATCCTGGAAAAAACCCAAGAAGTCCAAATCGATACCCACCACTTATTCATTGATTTCAAAGCCGTATCCGACAGCACCTATAGAGACGAACTATACAGAGCCATGTCTAGTTTTAGTATACCGCCCAAACACATCCGTTTGTGTAGGATGACGATGGAGAATTCTCTCTGCTCTATCAAAGTCAGAATCGAACTCACCGACACATTCGATACAAAAAAAAAAGGATTTAGGCAAGGCGATGCGTTGTCATGTGACTTCTTGAATTCGATTCTAGAGGGGATTGTGCAAAACTCCCGAGCCAACACCAAAGGAACAATTCTCCGAAAATAGGTACAACTATGTACTAACATACGCCGACGATATTGATATCATTGGTAGGACTCAACGTGATGTCATAGCCACGTTTGCTAGTATAGAGAAGGAAGCGGCAAAAATGGGTTTAGCAGTAAATGAGGGTAAGACTAAGTATATGCTGTCAACATGAAAGGACCCACAACATCGACTAATTACTGAACGTCACCTTTGACAAATATAACTTAGTACGGGAATTTGTCTATTTGGGCTCCGCTGTTTCTTCGGGCTAAGAAGGCAATTCAGTAGTAAAGCCCTCACTCGAACTATTAAGGAGATCCTTTATAAGACCCTGATCATCCCAGTCCTGCTCTACGGCGCTGAAGCATGGACCGTCTCAAAAGCGGATGAAGAAATCCTTGGTCGATTTAAGAGGAAATTTCTTCGAAAAATCTTCGGTCTCGTTTGAAGAAAAATAATTTTTTATTCGCGAAAATTTTCGACCTCGAAGTTTTGATTGATTCTTACATTTCTCTTAACCATTTAAACGGTACGTAGTATATAAAAATTAAACATAACTTATAATTTCTCGAAAACTGCTCTACCGATTTTAATTACATTTAACAGAAACATTTGTCGCTAAAAACAGCTACCATATCTGGTAAACAACGCTGCAAAATATGTGGGAAACAAACGTTTAATGAAAAAATTTGATGTGTAAATATTTTCGTATTTTCTTTGAATTTAAAATCACAACATAACAATTAGTGTAGTGGTGTATAATGCGGATTGATTGTTATTTGAGAAAAAAATTCAAACGTCGAAAATTGAAACCACAAAATGTCCCCTGTTGGCATCTAGGTGCTTAAGTTACAATGGTGGCAGATATATTTTTGTAGCCTATATAGAAAACATTTGTTTACAAATATAACTACGGGGCAAGAAAAATGTTACCATTTCTTGAGCCGCTGTTCACCCGCGTGTCATTTTCCACTTAAACAGTAGCAGATTAACTCGGACAATCCTGCCTTAGAGCTGGGAGGGTATAAACATTAGTGCAGGTACAATAAATAACCACAATTAATAGAATGCTGCTTCAATATTCGTTGAAGTTGTGGTAGGAGTTTCTCTATTAAACTCATAATATCTTACCTGTTTGGCTTTTTGTTTAATATACACATTTGTGCAAATACAAGTTTAGCAAAACAACGTTTGCCGAGTCAGCTAGTAATTATATAAATACAAGGTGGCGCAAAAGTAATCCTCCTATCAGAAAATGCTATAAATTTTGCGATTGGCCCCTAATGTCAGTTCTGTTTCTGTTTTGACATTTGTGACACGTGTAGTAAACACGAAATACACGTTAATAAACAATGTTACGCTACACTGCTCCAGAACGCGGAATATTGGTGACTATTTATTTGAGCAATAATCGGTCGGTGACTTTGGCACAACGTGAATTTCGTCGCAGATTTCCTAGCCGTTCAACGCCTACTGGTGAAACACTGCGACGTTTAGCCGCTCGCCTCGAAGAGACTGGCACAACACGAGATGCTGCCAGGCGTGGCAGACCCCGGAGTAGCCGTTCTGCAGAGAATATTGCTGCTGTAGCCGAAGATGTCATGGAAGCGCCGTCGACATCGACCAGACGACGTCTTTACAGCGAAGATTTTAAGATGTTTCCGTACAAAGTCCAGACGGTGCATCAGCTGTTAGCTGCTGACCGCCAATCGCGTCTAACATACGCTCAAGCCATCCTTAATCACCACCAAAAGGAAGATGATTTTTCATCAAAAATAATCATGAGTGATGAGGCCCATTTCCATCTTAGCGGGTACGTAAATAAGCAAAATTTACGCTTCTGGGGCACTGAAAATCCGCGTGTAACCCACGAAGAGCCATTACACCCGCTCAAAGTCACTGTATGGTGTGCTGTTTTCGCTGGAGGAGTCATCGGACCTTTTTTCTTCGAAGACGTCGCGGCCAACGAGTTCTTTTTGCCGCAACTTGATGAATTGGGATTGGAAAACATGTGGTTCCAACAGGACGGTGCAACGGCACACACTGCACGTGCCACAACCGATATGCTGAAGGATGCATTTCCCGGGCGCCTAATCTCCCGTTTTGGCGATTTGCACTGGCCAGCAAGATCGCCTGATTTGACCGCTCCAGACTTCTTTTTGTGGGGCTTTTTGAAGTCGCGGGCTTATGTCAACAAGCCTCAGACTCTTGCAGCTCTTAAAGACAATATCCGTCAAGAATGTGAGGACCTATCGCCGGAAGTTTTGGCCAAAGTGATGGAAAATGCCATAAAAAGGGCTCAAATGACAATCAACTGTGGCGGCGGCCATTTACATGACATCATATTCTCGACTTGATGTAAAAAAAATTAAAAGACCAAGATCTACAAGAAGAATCAAAGTTTTTCTTTTTTTTGCGCCACCTTGTATATACAGACACGCTTAATAAATGGCTTGACCAAAGTATTCGTTGCCTTAAATGATATAATGCTCCGTAAATTTAAATATATTAGAACAGATGACAAACAAATTCATTCAGATCATAGCGGTTCAAGGTACATAAAACAGAAACTCTAATAAACACATGCACGCATATGATTCAGATTCAGCTGAATGGATGCCAATCACACACCCTGTGCGTCATTAAATGCTATTAAGTTGTAAAGTAATTGTGATAGAAAAGTCTCAAAGTTATTGAATGTCTAATGAATTTAACTCATGCTCTGAATACAACGCTTGACACGAGCGTGGTAACCTGCTTATTTATAAAAAGCTAGAATATGTGATTTTTGGTGGACTTTATATTAACAGAGCATAATCAAAACAGTTGTGTGTGGAATGTAGGAATTCCAGTTTATGGGTTGTTAATAATTATTTCCGTTCAAATGTGTCAATTATTCGAAAAGCGATGTATTACTAATATTCTTTCAAATAAGGTCTTAGCTATAGAAATAATAAAAAATGCCCACGAAAAAAATACCACTATTGGTCTTGAAATGTAGCTTGTGAATTTATAAATTAAACCACACGAACTATGCTGGCTCGGGAGCTATGTACAATCCTCTCAAGAATCAAATTGAAGAAGGCACATGACAGCGTATCGCCTTGCCTAAGTCCTTTTTTGGTATTGAATGTGTCGTTAAGGTCGTTTCCGACCCTGATGGAGCAGCGAGAATTCTTCTGTATATAGAGAATGGCTCTGTATAGTTCGTCTCTATAGATGCTGTCGTATGCGGCTTTAAAATCGATGAATAGGTGGTGGGTACCGATTTGGTTTTTTTTCCAGGATCTGCCGAAGTGTGAAAATTTCCTGGCCTAAGCCCACACTGATAAGGGCCGATCGGGTTGTTGGTCAACAGTTTCAGGCCTTCACATATTACGGCAGATAGAATCTTCTTCGGGCTAAGAAGGTAATTTAGTAGTAAAGCTCTCAAAAGCGGATTAAGAAATCCTTGGTCGATTTGAGAGTAAAATTCTTCGAAAAATCTTCGGTCTCGTTTGTGTTGACGGGCTATGGAGATGAAGATTCAATCAAGAATTATACGAGCTGTACAGCGACATCCCCTGCTCAAAAAACTCCGCATTGGTTGTTTAAGATGGCTGTGGCATGTAGAACTCTTCGATTCCCAGCCAGACGTCGGACGGAGTAGAGGGAGACCTCGCCTTAAGTGGCGCGCACAAGTAGAAACCGACCTCAACCAACTTGGAGTGCGCAACTGGAGGCAGTTAGCTAAGGACCGGACTAATTGGAGAGGCATATTGATTGAGGCCCAGGTCCATTACGGACTGTAGCGCATCTTAAGTAAGTAAGCAAATTAGATCTTGAGGAAACTTATGCCTCTGTAGTTGGCGCAGTTGAGAGGGTCTCCTCTTTTTTGGATCGGGGAAACGATGCTGAGGTTTCATTCTTCAGGCATAATTTCTTCCGACCAGATTTGCGGGCTTTATAATGCTGGGAAGGCCGTCATTTCCGGCAGCCTTATTTAGCTTGAGCTTAGATATTGCTATCATCACTTCAATAAGGTCGGGTGGTAGGCAGTTTTCTCTGTATATATATATTGAATGGTTCGTTCTGCCTGACATCGAAACGTTGTTCGTCATCGCCGTTTAACAGCCTGTAGAAATGGTTTTTCCATTACCTCAGCATCGATATTGTCTCAACTACGATATTTCCTTGTTCATCTCGACAGGATTCTGTTCGTGCCTTTTGTCCTTGGCTTTAACGTTTTACGCTTTGGTAAAACTTTCGAACATCATTCCTGAAGTGGTATCTCTCTATATCCTCGATCGCGCGCTTTTCTTGCTCTTTGTTATTCTTTCTGAACAGCCGGAATTCTTCCCTTCTTCTCAACCTATAGAGCTTAATGGCTGCTCTCGTCTTCACCTGCAGCTTAGCCTTGTAGGCCTCATTTTTGGCTGCAAGCATATGTCGGGTTTCCTCATCAAACCAGAGGTTTCTTGCTGGTGGGCGCGAGAAACCTAGCATATCAGTTGCGGTTGATCTAATGGCTTACTAGCATTGTTGCCGTTGTTCTTCGAAATTCGAGGCTGGTGGTATGGTGTTAATCAAGAGGTTTAGGGATACGCGTTGCGCGAAGGTCTTGGCGGTCTCTTGCGATTGCAGTCTTTCGACATTAATTTTTTCACAGTATTTCTGGATGGTTATGGCGTGTTGGATATCCGCATTCTCACCTTGGCTGCAACAAGGTTGTGGTCCGAGTCGATGTTAGCTCCTTGGTATGTTCGGACAACCAAAATACTGGATGCGGGTCTCTGGTCTATCGCAATGTGATCAATTTGGTTGACCGTTCGTTGATCTGGAGAGTGCCATGTCCCCTTATGGATATCGGGGTAAGGAATCCGTGTGCTGGCTATAGTGGCATTTCGTTCGTAGCGAAGTCAATTAGCCTAAGTCCGCTACCAGACGTGTTGTCGTCTAGGCTATGTTTTCCGACAACACTGCTAAAGATGTCTTCTCTTCCAACCTTTGCATTTAAATCTTCCAGCACGATTTTAACAACGTACTTCAGTAGTCGTTTATAAGTTTCTCAAGGAGATCATAGAAGCAATCCTTAGCTATATCATCTTTTTCCTCCTTTGGGGCTTGAATCCATATAAGGCTTATGTTGGCTAACTTGACCTTGATGCGGATTGTTACAATGCATTCGCTAATGTCTTGGAAACATAGGACTCCTTCCCTAAGTCTGGCACTTATAACGAATCCGCATTTACATAATTTTTTTTTTCAGTTAAATGAATACGTTTGATGTGTGAAAGTCACTGATCAAAAGTCAAAACAGCATTTCTAAAGTTTACAACTTTACCTTCTCAGCTGGAAAAGATTTCCCATAAAAATTTTGATAGGTCAAAAGGTTTACAACGTTTACGACGACTTTCCGGCATTGCCTGAATACCTACCGCTTTTGTTTTGAAACCAAATCGCCAATGATAGAATTTATTTAAAAAAAATTAAAGAAGTAGAAGAAATTCTTCAATAGGGTTTTTCAATGATAGCTATAACCAGACCCATATACAAAGTACAGGGTGGCGCACGAATCGTGCTACAAAAATAAAACGTAATAACTTTTTTTTTGTGTGAGTAATCGGCTTATTTTGTTTTTATTTTGTAGGTTACTATTTAGATTTATAAAAATGGATGCTTGGGATACGGAGAAAAGAATTTGGATAGTGCAGCGGTACCATGCTTTGCAGTCCGTCATTTCCGTCCAAAGGGAATTTAGGCGGGAGTTTGGCGGTAATCCCCCGAGTAGATGGACCATTATGAGGTTTGTAAACATGTTTGCCGATTCTGGAAGCATCGCACGAAGGCCGTACCATCGAGATGCCAATGTTCGGGTTCAGGATAAAATCGCAGCAGTAGCATCTGCAATACAGGCCAATCCGAGCGTTTCGACCCGAAACTTATCGGGGCAAATTGGAGTTAGTAGACGGTCATTACAACGGATACTTCATGACGATTTAAACTTGTTTCCGTACAAAGTCCAAATTACTAGCAAGTTAAACCCTCAGGATTTGCCTGTTCGCCTGGAATTTTGCCAAAAAATTATATCAATGGCCGAAGAAGACAACACATTGATCAATGGTTTGTTCATGTCTGATGAGGCCCATTTTGATCTTAACGGCAATGTAAACAAGCAAAATTGCCGTATATGGAAAGAGTCTAATCCAGAAATGCTCTATGAGACGGAACTGCACCCTAAACGAGTCACTGTGTGGTGCGCAGTTTTATCAAGGTGTATTGTCGGGCCGTACTTCTTTGAAGAAAACGGTGTAACCGTTACTCTTTAAATGGGGACCGTTATTTAAAGATGTTGAAGGAGTTTTTTTACCCAGAACTGCGCCGAAGACGTATACCATTCAACAGCGTTTGGTTTCAGCAAGATGGAGCAACTGCACATATAGCCAGACCAGTTATGGCGGAGCTAAACAAAAAATTCGCAAACAAATTAATTTCTAGGAACTCCACTCTTCGCTGGCCCCCAAGGTCACCTGACCTGACTGCACCAGACTTCTTTTTATGGGGTTATGTCAAGCAAGAGGGGTAAAAAACGAAGCCCAGGAATTTAACTGAATTAAGGCAGTCCATAATGACAATAATTGAGGCGATCCCAACTTCAACTCTTCAGGCCGCAATGAATAATTTTTTGATCAGGTGCCGCATATGCGTGGGAGAGCGTGGAGGTCATTTGCGATCTATAATCTTTAAAAACAACTAACTATTTAAAATAAAATTTAATTTTCTAACCAATAAAAAAAAAAAAAGAAATACATCGATTAAAAAAAAAGTTATTTGAATTTCTTATTGTAGCACAATTGGTGCGCCACCCTGTACATGTACAGAGATAAAAACAATATATGTTACTGCGTATTTTACAGGTAGATAACTATGAATATATCTTTTAAAGGAATTTCAAAAAGTAATAGCTAATTCTTTATTGTTTTTTTTTTTAGCAATCAATACTTTTTTATTTGTTTATATACTATTTATTTATTTATCTAATTTTTAATTGATTTATAAATTCATTGGGAATAACCATTTTTAAAATTTAAAATTAAAAAAAAACTGCTTAAAAGAAACCAGCAACATACGAACACATGCCGCCAACTTTTGTTCTCCCTATACGACACTAACGCCATTTTTGCATCGCACATCTCTTTCTGGTACTATTATCAAAGTTGTCAGTTGCATGTGCATTGTGCGATGTCATAACATCGTCTTGATTGTAAACAAACAGATTTTAAAGATGTTTTTCTCCAAGAAATTCGTGAGAAACTCCATTCTCTACAAGTGCAAAAGGTAATTCTACAAATAATTGTCTTATTTTTACTAAATTCTATGCGTGCCAATAGGTATATCAGTGAAAAATCAACGGATAAATGTTACGATGTCGTGGTAATTGGTGGTGGACATGCTGGAACCGAGGCTTGTGCGGCTGCTGCTCGAATGGGAGCAAAAACATTGTTGGTCACTCACAAAAAGGAAACTATCGGTATGTTGACGGAACTATACAAGTGCAAGTAATTTCTATTTTGATTTAGGGGAAATGTCTTGCAATCCATCATTCGGAGGCATTGGCAAGGGACACCTTATTCGCGAAGTAGATGCGTTAGATGGAATTTGTGGCAGGTGTTGTGATGTTTCGGGGCTTCAGTATAAGGTAAAACATAGAATTTCAATGTTCATAGACTATTTCGATTGGTATATTTGATAAGATCCTGAATCGGCGAAAAGGACCAGCTGTTTGGGGTCCAAGAGCTCAGATCGACCGACAACTTTACAAGGCAGCCGTTCAAAAAGAGCTTTTTGGTATTCCCAACCTGGATATTCTTTGCACTCCTGTGGAGGATCTCATCATTGACGAGTGCACTTCAGCCGATAACTCGGAGACGGCTATGGTCAAGTGTTCCGGGGTGATTCTGCAAAATGGTGAACGAATATCATCTCATAGTGTAGTCATCACAACAGGGACTTTTTTACGTGCAAACATCAATATCGGTCTAGAAGTTCGCCCCGCTGGTCGTATGGGTGATGCTCCAGCTATTGGACTCGCGAATAGTCTTGAAAACCTCAAGTTTCGCATGGGACGTTTAAAAACGGGAACTCCGCCTCGAATTCGAAAGGACTCCATCGACTATACGAAATTAAGTGCAATGTATGGAGACGATCCGCCGGTTCCATTTTCATTTATGAACGACAGTGTCTGGATTCAAGCCAAGGAGCAGCTAGCATGCCACCTGACATATACCACATTAAAAGTGAATGATATTGTGAAGGAGAATCTACACGTCAATCGCCATGTTACGGAAGAGATCACTGGTCCGCGATATTGTCCATCGATTGAGTCGAAAATACTTCGCTTTGGTCATAAGACGCATCAGGTGTGGCTCGAACCGGAGGGTTTTCACAGTGACCTGGTCTACCCGCAAGGACTGTCATGCACCTTGCCCGAGGAACAGCAAATCGAGTTAATTCATTCGATCAATGGCCTCGAGAAAGCGGTAGTCGTTCGTCCAGGCTATGGCGTCGAGTATGACTACATCGATCCGCGGGAACTGTTCCCAACATTGGAAACAAAACGTGTTGCTGGTTTGTTTCTAGCAGGGCAGATAAATGGAACCACTGGCTACGAGGAAGCTGCTGGACAGGGGATATTGGCGGGCGCAAATGCAGCTGGCAAAAGTTTGAAACAGTCGCAGATGATGCTCAGTAGGACCGAGGCGTATATTGGCGTGCTGGTTGATGATTTGACGACGCTCGGCACTAACGAACCGTATCGGATGTTTACGAGTCGAGCGGAATTTCGTCTCTTGTTGCGACCAGATAATGCTGATTTGCGTCTAACTGAGAAGGTAGTTGAGCTTTCACTTTGCTCTTATATCATCTGACTTTGATTTCGTTTAGGGGTACAACTTTGGAATAGTGTCACAGGAACGTTACAATCGAATGCAGTCTATGAAAGCGAATCTCACCGAAGCTATAGACATCCTAAAAGATCTTAAACGGCCTTCAAATGAATGGCGATCCTGCTTCAATCTAACCGAATCGAAGAGTTCCGTTCAAAGGAGGTAAGTTTGTGCTTCAAATTTCTATAAAAACCCGTTCTATTCTATTTTTCCCGCTGTAGTGCTTTTGAATTGCTCGCCATTCCTGCAGATGATATATCGTTCCAACAAATCGCAGCCCTAGAACCGAATCGCCTGGGCAAACTAATAGACGACAAACAGATAGCTTCCCGTGTCAAAATCGAAGCGTTGTACGATCATTTTGTAAGCGAACAGGCGAAAGACGTGGAAGCCGTGCAGCGCGAGGAACAATTGTTTATCCCAGCTAACATTGATTATTTCGCGTAAGTACGGTTATGATTAAAAAAAAGATTAACCAAGTAACCAAATTCATGTATTTGGCGGAAAAATAAAAAAAATTACGCAGCCGGTAGGATTCGAACCTACGCTCCCAGAGGGAATCTGATTTCGAGTCAGACGCCTTAACCACTCGGCCACGACTGCTTGTTCTGACCTTGGGTCATAAGTATTACATGACTGTGAGTGGAAGATTTCTGATAAAAGTTGGTCGGCAGAACTAGAAGAAGTGTAAATCGAATGACCGAACTCGCTTTATTTTTTCTAATCAGCGAGTTCATAAATCTCCCATCTTTATCCCTAAGTTATGGATTCCTAAGAATATAGCGAGGCTTCCCAGGAGATTGGAGCTCTTAAACTATGATTTCTTAAGAAAAAAACCAAGCTTTACTGTTTCACATATGGCCTAGAATGAATTGAGATGAAAGGGTATCGACCTGACTCACAATATCGGATCCCTTCATCTCTTAAGTGAATAAAATTCTGGCGCTGTTTCATTTGGTAAGGCTGCTGTAAGGCTTTTCTTCAGCTTATGGTTTATTTGTTTGCCACCGAGGATATAAAAGCTTTCCCATCACTTCGTATTTCCTAAGCTTAAGAGCTTTTACAGCCAATCTTGGACCACAAAAGGCTTTTTAAGTATTTCTTCTGTGAGTTTTATTTAGTTTCCGCTCTCCAGGTTGGTATTTGAAAAAAGACCAAATACTTTCGTTCCTGATCTTTGATCGACTTGGAACACCACGCCACAAAACATAGGAAATACTGCGAAAATATTTAATGTCGAAAGAATTCGCAAGAATTGTATCCCGTAACCTCTCCGTTAACACCATACCACCAGCATATAATGTAGAAGAACATTTTCAACACGCCATTAAATCTATCGCAGCTAGAAATCCATGGTTTGATGAAGAAAGAAGAATCTCGACAGAGTCTCGCGGCCGAAAACGAGGCCTACAAGGCAAAATTTCGCGCTAAGAAGAGAGCTGCCATTGAGTTTTATGGGCAAAGAAGGAGGGAACATCCCTGGCTTTTCGGAGAGTGGACGTCAAAGTCAGGGATACTAGGCGCGAACAGAATCCTGCCGAGATAAGCATGAAAGTATTGAAGTTGAGACACAGTCGATGCTGAGGATATCGAACCACTTCTGCGGACTGTTTAACGGCGATGAAGGAAAATCCCCGCTGTCAGGCCATACAATATTGATGACGACAGCGAAAACTCTCCACCAACCACAATACATATCTTATCTCAATCTTCACCAACTCATTAACAACATTTAGTCTGAAGAATGGAACCTCAGCATCATTTAGTCTATCCAAATACAGAGGCATAAATCTCCTCAACATCGCCTACAAGAACCTATCTGCCCTTATACGTGAACACCTGAAACCGTTTACCAACAACACGCGCCAGATCCTGGAAAAAACCCCAAGAAGTCCAAATCGATACCCAATACCTATTCATTGATTTCAAAGCCGCATACGACAGCATTTATAGAAAGGGAATTTATAGAGCCATATCTAGTTTTGGTCATCTGTCTAATTTGTTATTATATCCATAGTTGATCGGCATATCCATTCCACATACCAACATGGTCATCAACAATGGAAAACTTCTTTAGGCCATCAAAAGCTTGATATCCTGCTACCATGGCTATCAACCATCAAGACCAGTTGTCTACGATTAGTAAACATCCCTAAAACTAGGACGGAAGAAGAACAGAAAAGAGCTCTCAAACAGGGAAGAGCTCCCACAATAAATCCAAAGGATCTCCGTCCGATCAGTCTGTCTTCTTAAAACTTGATTATTTGATCAACACCTCCGCAGTCCGTACTAGTTTAGAACCAACTGAAATCTCCAACTGCCAACATGAATATTGCAAGGGAAAGTCGGTTGAGACAGCGCTTCCCTCACTCGTACGTATCATAGAAAATTCAATAAGTGGAAAGGGGGTCTTTCTTGATATAGAAGAAGTTTTAACAATGCGCTTTCGGATTTAAATGTTTATGACTCGTTGGAAATGCTTATGAATCAGCTACTCACAGGCAGAATTATTAACACAAATCTTGGCGTCTCATCCCCTTATGGCACTGGTCAACGAGCTACTAGTAAATCTATAAAGGGAAATACCTTAATACCCTTAGAGAGCTATTACGAAATTGTCTCTGCACTCTCTAAATGGGCCGCCAGATGCGGTGTCGGCGCGAACTATCAAAAATGGAATTGGTTCTTTCAACTTTTTCTCAAATTTAATGGTGTCAGTCTTATGATTTTAGAATCAACAAATTACCTGGGTCTGGTTTTGGATATGAAACTGTAGCCTTATGCTCTTCTTGTTACAATCGAAAAGGAATGGGTTATGCGACGGCTTTGAAAACAGCCTCCAACCGTAACCTACTAAATTCAAAGATCATCTTGCATATGCATTAGCGGAGCTCTCTAGGGCCTCCGCAGCCCTAGATGATATACTACATCTAGTGCCCCAAATATCTACGGCAAACAGACCACAGCTTATGCCGCTGCGAGACTGAAAGCCTCGTCACATTGGACACCCAATGAAGGTAAACACATAAAAATTCTGAATCACAATAACAATACAGAAATCACCGACCACACCACTACCCAATGAATCCGAGATGCTTTTCGCCTTCCCGAGCATTGTAGCGTTTTCCAGGCGGAAATCATGGCAATTAGAGAAGCTTTATGTCCTGGCTGAAAAAAAAATTACGAAGTATATTAACACCTTTTGGGATAGCCAAGCGGCAATCAAACTCCTCGAATCTACCTTGTTCAAATCGAAATAACCCTACGAATGCCGACTATAACCTAATGAGATGACAGACGACATTTCCCCATTCATCTCTTCTGAGTGCCGGTCCTCAGAGATATTTAAGGGAAATGTAAGACGGATGAGCTCGCCAGACAGGGCACCACCCTTGATATTCTACCACGAGTAGATATGTTAGGTATGGCCCTTACTTATTTACTTACTTAAGTGTCGCTACAGTCCGGAATGAACCTGGGCCTCAACCAACATGCCTCTCAAATTAGCCCGGTCCTTAGCTAACTGCCTCCAGTTGCGCACTCCAAGTTGGTTGAGGTCGGTTTCTACTTGTGCGTGCCACTTAAGGCGAGGTCTTCCTCTACTGCGTCCGACGTCTGGCTGGGAATCGAAGACTCTGCGAGCCGGAGTATTGGTGTCCATTCGTTCTACATGTCCTAGCCATATTAAACGTCCAATGCTGAGTTTTTTTGACAAGGGGCATGTCGCTGTACAGCTCGTATAGTTCTTCGTCTCCATAGCCCGTCAACGCAAACGGGAGCGAAAATTGTTCGAAGAATTTTCCTCTTAAATCGACCAAGGATTTCTTCATCCGCTTTTGAGACGGTCCATGCTTTACCGCCGTAGAGCAGGACTGGGATGATCAGGGTCTTATATAAGATCTCCTTAGTAGTTCGAGTGAGGGCTTTACAACTGTTTCTTCTTAGCCCGAAGAAAAAAAAACACCAATTCGTCGATGTTGTGTGTCACAGCATATACTTCGTCTTGTCCTCATTTACTGCTAAACCCATTTTTGCCACTTCCCTCTCTATACTAGCAAACGTGGCTATGACATCACGTTGGGTCCTACCAATGATGTCAATATCGTCGGCGTATGCTAGTAGTTGTACAGATTTTTGGAAAGAAGTGAAGTTGGAAAGAAGCGCCTTGCCTAAATCCTTTTTTGGTATCGAATGTGTCAGTGAGGTCGTTTTCGACCCTGATGGAGCAGCGAGAATTCTCCATCGCCATCCTACACAAACGGACGAGTTTGGGCGGTATACCAAAACTATAGACATGGCTCTGTATAGTTTGTCTCTATAAATGCTGTCGTATGCGGCTTTGAAATCGATGAATAGGTGGTGGGTATCGATTTTTACTTCTTGGGTTTTTTCCAGGATCTGCCGAAGTGTGAAGATTTGATCGGTTGTGGGCTTTCCTGGCCTAAAACCATACTGATAAGGGCCGATCAGGTTGTTGGTAAACGGTTTCAGGCGTTCACATATTACGGCAGATAGAATTTTTTAGGCGATGTTGAGGAGACTTATGCCTCTGTAGTTGGCGCAGTTTAGAGGGTCTCCTTTTTTGTGGATCGGGCAAGCGATGCTGAGGTTCCATTCTGCAGGCATACTTTCTTCCGACCAGATTCGGCTTATGAGTTGGTGGATGTTACTTACCAAGTCATCTCCGCCGGCTTTTTAAAACTCGGCGGGAAGGCCGTCATTTCCCGGCAGCCTTATTAAGCTTAATTTTAGATAATGCTATCCTCACTTCACTCAGGTCGGGTGGTTGGCAGCTTTCGCTGTCATTGCCAATATTGAATGGTTCGTTCTGCCTGACAGCGGAATGTTGTTCGTCATCGCCGTTTAACTGTCTGCAGAAGTGGTTCTTCCATATCCTCAGCATCGACTGTGTCTCAATTACGATATTTCCTTTTTCATCTCGAAAGGATTCTGTTCGAGCCTTGTATCCTTGGCTTTGACGGTTTACACTTTGGTAAAACTTGCGAACATCTTTCCTGAAGTGGTATCTCTCTATATCCTCGATCGCGCGCTTTTCTTGCTCTTTGTTATTCTTTCTGAACAGCCGGAATTCTTCCCTTCTTCTCAACCTATAGAGCTCAATGGATGCTCTCGTCTTCACCTGCAGCTTAGCCTTGTAGGTCTCGTTCTTGGCTGCGAGCATCTGTCGGCATTCCTCATCAAACCAGGGGTTTCTTGCTGGTGGGCGCGAGAAACCTAGCACATCAGTTGTGACTGATCTAATGGCTTGTTGGCATCGTTTCCATAGTTCTTCGACATTCGATGCTCGTGGTATGGATGGTGTTAATCGAGAGGTTTAGGGATACGCGTTGCGCCAAGGGCTTGGCGGTCTCTTGCGATTGCAGTCTTTCGACATTAAATTTTTGTTTACAGTATTTCTGGATTGTTGTGGTGTGTTGGATATCCGCATTCTAGCCTTGGCTGCAACAAGGTAGTGGTCCGAGTTGATGGTTACCACTTGGCGGCAACTACATGTTAATTACAGATCAAACTGGAAAGAAAGCAAACAGCAGATGGATAAACGGCACAACGTGACAAATATCCAAGCAAATCTGACCTAACTATGACCAGAAGTTTAACAAAGCTAAACAAATCAAACATAAGCACCATAATCGATCCTATTGGCCTACACGCAAAAAGACTTGGCTTTTTCAGCAATTACTTCTGTAGAAGTTGCTTGGACGAAGAAGAGGAGGAAAGTGTTACTCACCTTCTCTGTCCTCTCTGCTCATGTCCAGCTATCTCCGAAAAGAGAAAACTCCATAAAACTTCTATTTTGATAATTTAGGTGGGCTGGGTAATATCAATGTCAGAAACCTCCTACGCTATATAGTCAGCTCTGAAAAGTTCAATTACGTAAACGAATATATGGAAAGTCGACAGACCAGACAGAATCTGTCTGGTAATTAAATAGGAGAAATCTGTTTGTAATGTGAGCCTACGAGTAAGAAAGAAAAGAAACCTAAATAATTCAGTTATCATATTTTTTTTAATTTTAGAAAATCATTGAATCTATCCAATGAAGAGCGGCAAAAGCTGACAATGATACAACCTCAAACTGTAAGATAAATTGAAAAACTTGATTGTCAATGTTTAATTTTTGAAAACTTTAATTTATCAGATTGCTGCAGCAAGTAGGATTCAAGGTGTTACACCAGCCACAGTAGTACGTCTATTGAAATTTATTAAACAACGTCCCAGACCCAAGGAACAATTGAATACATAAATAGAATGACAAGGTAATTGTAAATTATTAAGTTAACATATTAAAAAAATTAAAAAAAAAAACATTTTACATAAAAAAAAATCGTATTTTTATTTAAATTCTACATAAAATAATTTTATAAAGAGTAAACGGGTTGGGTACGATTTGCCGATTTTTAAAATCGGCGCCGCATGCATGTGAACATCATTCATTTTGCCACCGTCGATCAACAAGCCTCTCTGGAATAACTATTAATGTTTACACTTACAGTATTATTTTAATAATATCAACTTGCAATTCCTGTTATTTTTAGACTAGCAACCCGGCTTGACTTCGCCCGGGTACAATTTTAATGACAAAACATTTGGTTTCTGCAACTTAGACCTCAAAGGCTCCTCGAATGCTCCACTCTTGTATATAATAGAGAAATACGCTATAGCATTCCCGGGGAAATGAAGATCATAACGGTGAAAACCACATCGAAATCTGTTCAACAGTTCTCACGATTAGCGCATTCATACATGTCTTGGGACTTTATTTTGTACTATGTAGGTATAGAAGATAAAAAATCGACGTTTTTACCGACAACTATTTAATCGATATTTAAATGGTCGAAATTGTCAACTTTTTTTTTGTCAATCAAACTTCTGTCTATATTTTAACATTCGATGAAAATTGTATTTGTCCAGTCAAAATTGTAGACCATTCGTACGCTTCCCTGGGTGGACCATAGTATATTTTTATTTCGAATAAAATAAAAAACAAATCAATCCGTTGGATTCAAGTTTTGGAAATTGACGCGGCTTTATAAAAAAAACGAGTTGACGTTTCTTAAAACCATGGCACTTGCCGATAGTGTTATACATAATTAGAGTTATCGGGAATTTGTTTTTGCAATGAATTTTTCCAACTCAGCAATGATTGCGGAATGGGAAAAATTCGTGTCAAGTTCCAAAATCAAACGTATTTATCCATGAAGTTTTGACCTACCTGGGCACACACATCCACTGCGTTTGGACCGGGTTTTCTCAAAGTCCAGGAGAGCATATTAATATGCTGAACCACGGTGTGGTTCGGAGATCCATTAAGATTTTTGATAAGTGGTAAATAATTTTCGAGCAGCACTCGTGAAGGGTTTGGGTTAGGACTAGGCTTTAAAACCATTTCCTTGACCGTTTCCACTACAAAGAAGCACATTTAGCATCCTCCGGAGTGCTTTGTTTTTCCAAAGCTGCCTACTTTGCTCAGACCAGGTATTCCCAGAGTAATTCTTTCCTTGGCTCCGGCAATCAAGCCAGGTGTCACTCCTGAGGTGTTGGAAGTTCTTTTTCTTACAAGACAGTCCTCGCATTTTCTTTTTTCTTAAGAATTTTTAGTCTTCCTAAAGAGAGTAATAATTGTTCCGCTAACATGATTATTTTCCAGAACTTTTGGCGCACCTTAAAGTACCATTGGTAGGATTAGGATTCGATATAGCAAATATTTGGACTTTCAGGTAAAAATTTTTGTTTCTCATCTCCACTAAACAAAAATCGAACCAAGTTCAAGCGCACCATTTTCGAATAACCTGAAAAAGAAATGAAACTACTTTTTTCCTGGAGCTAGTGGAAATCTTCATAGACACGATGAGCACGTGCCGGAAGTAGTGTGAGATTTTTACTCACTAATACCACGACCAATTTTGTATTTGAATTGCAACTAAGTATGAGATTTTTGTTTGGCAGGTAATTTTCCCTTAAGTGCTCCTGATTTAGCCGCAATCTAAGAGCTTAGTTCTTTTAAGACGCCTCAATAAATTTGTTTCGTCAAGAATTTGGAGGACAGTTGTGTTAACGTATCTCAATAAACGATTTTATGTTTGCGTGCAAAATTTTTGGTTTCGTCATTAACCGCGGTAATACCCAGATCTCTGCGTAGGTCTTCATTCCTTATATACCACGGCGCATTGACGAAAGATCTTAACATTTTGTTTTCAAGAGTTTGTAGAATATTTAGATTCGTTTCACCGGCATAACCTATTAGTTGTATACCATATGTTTAAAACCGTTGTTGTATTTATTTTTGAGTTCTTCGCATTTCTTTTTTACATGCGACCATTTTAGTTTTGCATCGAGTGTCATTCCGAGATATTTCGCTTCATTTGCAAAAGGGACTCGAACCGTATTTAGAAATACAGGCATTTTGTTTGTCCGTTTATACGAAAAATCTACATGTATCGATTTGCTCTCGTTAAGTGCAATCCGCCAAGATTTTGTCCATTCAATAACTTCGTTGAGAGCGTTTTGTAATTTTATATTTGTTTCCTCTATTGTTGTGCCAGTAGAAGCCGTATCAGCAAACGTGGCAGCTGTTGAATCGTTTGTTTGTGGGATATCACGAGAATAGGAAGTACAAAAGTGGTCCAAGGACGCTTCCTTGGGGCACTCCTGCCGATATTTCTTTGAAATCTGAATATTCGATTCCAAGTTTCACACGGAAGAGTCTATGATCAAGATACGACACGAGGATTTTATGTAATTGATCAGACAGAACTTGTCTTCATTTGTAATGAAGGCCTCTATGCCACACCTTGTCAAAAGCTTGCGACACGTCAAGAAATACGGGTGAGCAAACTTTCTTTTCTTCAAAAGCTTTCTCAATTGCATCTGTAATTTTATGTACTTGGTCCACCGTCGTAAGTTTACTTCAAAGAAATAATAAAGTTTGAACAAATGGTATCACTGTCTGTTGGGCTCACAAAGTTTACTTGCACCATGCTCGAGTGTCTATCACCCCCTTAGTGGAATTTCTGATGTGTATTTTTGGACTCTGCAGGATCAGTAGAAAATTTTGTGTGGCCAAAACCACACTGCTATGGGTTGATGTCAGATAACATATATATCTTTTACTTGAAATTGACGCAGTTATGATGTTTTCTAATTGTTTTGAAAAGGGTACTTTAAAAAGCCGTTGGGTAGGAAGGAAGGAGGAACCACGTCATGGCCAGCAGACATGTTTACCATCAGTATGGATATAGCTATCTTCACTTCGATTAGGATTAGAATTATTTTCTTTTCTTCATCTATATAACCTTTTTCGGTCAGCCAAAAACTTTTAATTACTTTTTGCTCTCATACATCTTGACCATGTATGTATTCTTTCGTTTATGCCGACTTAAGACCGAAGTCATACGTGGTGTCGTGTAGCCGATTAAAATGCTTAAGGTGTCTTATCATTGCTTTGTGAAGGATCTCGTAGATGCAGCCCTTTGCTTTATCATATTTTTCTTCGTCGGAACGTGGCCGCATATAAGGCGGCAAATTTGGCCTTGATGTAACAATGCGTTCGCAAATGTCTTTTAAACATAATAGCCAGAATAGTATCTGTTTATGCTCACTATAACACGGTTCGTAATAGATGACACAGTTTTTCATCCTTTTTTTTCTGGTCCATCTAATCGTATTTCGTGGATGGCAGTAATTTCTGCTTTGTAGTAGGCTAGGTCTTCCGCTTTTTAACGACAATTCATTCCGTGAGTGGGTATTTAATCCAAAGCCCAACGTCAACCTAGAGGGCCGGTTCCAATTTACTAGATATTATCCCTATGACACGGTGCCATCAGTATTCACTACGGGATTGAGCGCTGCCGTTGGTCTCTCAACTCTACCGTCACCATTTCTGTTTAACAGGCCTGACTAACCATTGAGATTCTTAGATAATGGCGTAACTAACTATTGAAATTCCTAGATAACTTGTTGCCCGAATATGTCGGAGCAGCTCAAATATCTCGTTTGTTGTTGACACCTACCCAGCATATCTGCAGATAATTCCTATATACGCCATCCGAGGACGTGTTCGATGTGAGACTAGCAACTCCACATGGTCATGAACAATAAAGCAGTAAGGGCTCACAACAATTGATGTATGTATTGAATATTTTGTCTATTCACTATTGACATGTTATTTAACTTTAACCTTTTGACCATAGAAGCTCCTATAAAACGAAATTCAGATGATATATGTTATTACGTACTGCTATTTGACTCTAATGATATGAACGGTGCTGCCAGACTTAAGCCTCTTAGAACTGTCAATTATTAATCGAAAATGTGTTGCTACCACCCACAATTATACCTATCACAAATCGCTGGGTTTTTTTCCACCATTTCTATCAATAAACAACAAAAACTAATGAAAAGTTTATAACATTTAATTTAAATATAAAAATATTTTAGTTAACGATACATATATAAATTAATACCTTAGCCTACATATAGCGCATATGTACGTAGCACCAACAGTATTATTGTCGTTTACGCCGCATGCCGTACATTGTTGCTATTGTCAACTTTATTCCTAATAGCTAAGTACAGTTATTTACAAGCAAAACAAAATCCTTTATACAGGGTCAGTCGAATTAACAGAAACATACTTAATATTCGCCACGAATCATGTTGTCAAAAACATCGGCAAAAATAAAATCGCAAAAACTCTATCTTCTCCTAATTTTAGGTTAAATTTTGAGTCTCATACGGCAATAAGAGACATGCAACTGCAGCGCAAACAGCCATAAAACTATACACTGAAACCGCACTCCAAACGGATGTTTGTAGTAGAACTTGCGCCACGTATGGTGTTGCCATTGCACCTAATCGCGCCAGAGCCGAACACCCACCGACTCCAATCGACCTCAGGGCAGTCGGATAAACCTCCGGTGTGTATACATAAGCTGCTTGAAAAAGACCAGCTATCACTCCTCTTGCCACGAAAAGAACAATTGTTAGATATATGCGCCTATAATTAGAAATATTTTTACTAATATGTTAAAATAAATGACCGATAGATGGCTCTGTTTACTTACTCTGTAGCAGACGTCAGTAGTATCACGCACGCAGCGTACAACAAGAACTGCAAAGCCATTGTACTTTTCCTCCCAAAACGTTCAATTATAGCGATTGTCGCAAAGATTCCCGGAAACTCGGCCAATGTCGTCCACATAAGATCCATGTAATCGGTTGTCTCTAGCGGCCGACAATCATCAGCGTTATCTGAAACATCTTTCGAGTCCGATGGATAGTTGGCAAATAACTCGGTTGACATAAGCACCAGTCCATAGTAGCAAAATGCACATGACATCCAAATAAACCATAGCAAGAGCGTTGTACGTCTCAGACCCGGACTGAGTAGTGCCTTAACGCTGCCCTTAGTTGTTGGAGAACCGTCGACAACAAGTCGGCCTAGAAGCATTGGTCTTTTGTTATCACGCGCGATCTTTAAATGGATTTTTGAAAATGACAGATTGAAGCATACGAATTTTTAAATCTTACGTCCTCCAAGGTTTTTAGAGCCTTTTCCGTATTCCCATTAGAGACGTGGTAGCGTGCGGATTCTGGTAGCCACTAAAATGCAAATTTTTTTTTAATATTCTTGTATACCTAGGTTTAAAATTGGGGCATTCGAAAACCCTGTTGTTTTTATTGAGCTATGTGGACAAAGTATCCTACAGCCTGCCTGCGATTAATTTAAAGTGTCATTACTCTCGACTTGATTTCTCCGAACCGAAGATTATGGCTCGCTCAATGAAAACGAATCTGTTAATGGGTCAGAAAATTGACATTCATTGGCACAAATTAGGATAGAACTACGTAGAGTGCGCTCTATGTGTTTGCAGTGTTACCCCAGTGTTTGCATTGCTACCCCAGCATCAAACAACAGCATAGCCGACGCATATGATCGAAGAAATTCCCCCGTTGCACTTACCGCCAGCGTCTGAAACGGCTGCAACATTTTAAGCAGTGATGCGTACTCTATGTATATAGTTCTATACTCTTTGGTAAAAGTCACGCTCTAAACCGAACATTTTTTTATTAAGTGGAGAACTTTGTATGACACATAATATTGCTATACCCTACCTACGATTTGTGTGACCCATCTGCATGAAGTTAAGAATATATTTCACGAATAATAATTTCTTTGTAGACATTTGTGTATGAGAGATAAAATCAAGCGCGATACAGTATACTAGACTTATAAGATGTCAAATCAATCAAGTCGACATGATAACCTACCGGTGTGATGACAGCAAACACAAAAAGTGGTGCCGCTGACAATCCAAGCAACCATCTCCATCCAAAGTTCGGAGCCACCGCTAAGGCAAGTGCTACTTCAAAACATGCTCCTAGGGCCCAAAAGCACTTATACAAAAAGGAAGTATGCAAATTATTTAAGAATAGATTTTTTAACATCAACTCACATCCAAAAGAACTACACACTTGGCCCTTTGTTTTGTTGGTAAAAACTCTGCGTATAGGGTAACCCTGGAAAAAAAAGTGCTGCCATGTTAATAACCGAAAAATTAATACAACCCCACTTACGATTGCGGTACACATCCAATTGCAAATCCAACTAGTCCCCGCAACAGTAGTAACCAACCGAAACTGGGGGCCACCGCACTCAGAAGACCGTATAAAAACAACAGAATACCACAAAGAGTTAAAGCCTTTAGAAGCGAACAACAAAATATAAAATCAGTCCTTGCAAATCGAATGAATGCGTCTTAAAACCTACAGGCTTTCGGCCATACCGATCGCTTAGTTGCGTCCAAAATGTCGAACTTAACATCATTCCAAGGAATACAATGGTAGTTGTTAAGGCTTGTTGGTATCTGCTGATACCCCAGTCACAATGTAATGCCGGCCCTAAGACACTGAGTATTGTCATTTCCATTGAATCAGCCATCCAGCAGAGACCAACACATAAAGACAGCTTCACATGAAACCAGCCAAACCCTAAAGCATTGACAGCTTGTTGAACAGTAAAGGTATCTATATAGGAAAAGGGAAAAGTTAAATTTTGCAAAATGTAATCAAGTTTTTGTAAAATTCTTACCATCGGGAACAATTGTTACAGAGGACAATTCGAATTCCGGTCCAAGATCTGGAGCAGCCATTAACGTCGTACCATTTGTTACTGGAATATTTGCTCCATTCATTTCCTCATAGCCACGATTGAAACCAGGCCTTCGAACACCCATTTTTATGGAAGTCTGTAAGGTAATAAAAAAAATTGTAAGGGTTTTATTTTTCTTACTTGTGATCGCGTACTTTAAACAAACTTTTGTCACCTATCAACAAATTTGCCATTTGTCTTACATCCACAGAACAATAAAGAAGAAGAGATATTTTTTGAAGGCATCAGGTTTTTGAATAACATAATAATTTTGCACACCCCTAAACTTTGTTGTAGTCTGCCAATGTCAAAAAGTCATCCGCGTAAGCCAAAAAAGCATTTAAGATCGCTTACACCAATTTCCCGTCGTTGTAATTTTTGACTTAATGGGTTTGTCATGATAAAAGGTTATCATGTGGAGTGGATTTCATGTTGATGGTGCGATTGGACCGTATCTTTTTCGTCTATGAAAATTATTGCCATGTTTTGGTTAATACAGTTTGCAATCGTTCAATGTTGGAAGAATGTTGCTAGGTAGATTTGGATGCACTTGACATTAGTAATATGTGGTTCTAACAACAACTACATAGCATGACACACAGATGATCACACAATTGATGAATATAAGTGCAAGTTAGGGCAATTTTATTATCTCGAGAAATGATCAGTTCAAATGAAACGTTTGTGCCAACAATCAAACAATGCTACAGGAGCATAGGAACAATATAGAACTCATCGAACTTGAAATTGTAAAAAAATTGGCTACAAAGGCAACAGTGGGTAGTGCGTTGGACTACTAAGCACAAGGTCCCTGGTTCAAATCCCGAATGTCAAAGCATCTTTCTTATTTTGAAATTATCCGCCTCTTGCGAAAGCCTGACAAACATCCTACTGTTATGACAGCCTTACCAAATTTGCCGTTCGCAATTAGCGGCAAACAGGAGGTCCTCGCCCTTTTGGTACAAATAATAGATTCACACACACAAATTAATGGAGAAAATAGGTTTGAGAACATATATGGGACGTAAGCCACAAATATTTCATTTAAAAAAGAAATCCTGGGAAGGCACTGGGCCTTTGCTGCAGTTGAAATTCTTCATCCCGAGGTCGAAATTTTACTTCATTCAAAAGTAAGTATTCCCAGAACAAAACGGATTAATCTATGCTGTAAATACTCGATACGCAGGGAATGGGTATTAATATAAGGAGACCATACTTGCCTTGCATATACGGGGATAACAACTAAAAGTTAAAAATACCGATTTTTCGACATAAGAGTTGCAGAAATCCTTAAACCAGCGTCTCCAAATGCATAGTTGGCTCTCCTGATGATAAGGTTTAAATACACCCAAATTAGGCAAGAAAATGAAAAAATGATTGACATTGACATTCCTCATGCAAAAATCAGACGAAAAAATTATGGTTCTGCCACGTCACAGAAAAAATAGGATTTTTCTACTGTTGGGATACACTTAGAAGATCTCAAGAAAATGTTTTGGCACCACGTAAGCCACCCGTAGGTTGTACATATTTATACCCTATCCAATGTTAGTTTTAATACCCAGTTTGTAGAGAGTAATAATTTTACCACATAAACGTTAAGTATATGGATAAACCCAGAATCGCTAGCTGAGTCGATCTAGCCATGTCTCTCTGTCCATCCGTCCGTCCGTTCGTCTGTGTGTCATTGATTTTGGGCCTTAAATTTTGAGCTAGAATATATAGATATAGACTCTCTGTTTGACGAAGCAGAACAAGAGTAAACATTTTCAAAATCCGACCACTACCAATTCCACTTTTTAATAAAATGATAACTTTCGCCAAACGGTAAGAAAATTTTAAAAAGTGTCTGAACAAAATATTTAGATACATTTAGCTTGAGTTTTTTTATAGAAAAAACTTTCGATGCAAATATTTTGAGAAAAATACTGTGAACCTTTCATATTTCGTGAATTTCTCCCACGCCCATTTTTTGGTGCGCTTTTGGTCGATGATACAGTTCTATAAAATATTCGGTGGTCATTGTCCTGTCATTGTTCAAATATGGATAAGTAAAAGGTTTAATACAATTTTAGTGCTGTGTGAAGTGTCTTCAGTTGGCCTTCCTCGTTGATTGATATTAAAACATTTTCCAGTAAAACTGAGCACATTTGTCAAAAAACTTGTACTCTTTTAAACCATAATTGTGAGATTTCTCAAGGTTATACTGGCGGAACTAGAGCCTTCATTGCCAGTGAATCATACTCTCATCAACTGAAAGGATCTCACCTGGAATTTGAACACGTATACGCAATTGCTTTCAAGAATTTCAAGTAAATGGCTTATATTAACCAAGCAATTGCATTGCAACAGGGTGTGAATGAATTTGTGCAACAGTTGAAACCGATTACATGACATTATGTGGGGACAAATTCATTTTTATAAAATAGGTTTGTATTCCAGTGCAACGAAATTGCTGGATACTTTATTATTCGCATGTAAATCACTATGCCAGAAATTTTTTATCTCTGTTACATTTGTATCGCCCCATTTAATTTTACGCATAACTATGCTTTTCCAATAATTTGTGTTTAAATTAGTTTGGAACATAATAAGTTTCGTCATTATTTACCTTAAAAAATCAATTGGTTTTACTGATCTTGTTTCCAGATTATATACCTACAAAATCAAGATCAAAGGACCAGGGTGACTACCTTGAGGCACTCCCAATATGGGTAAAAAGGGGTCTGATACAGGGCGTCTGAACAGAACTTTGTATTGGAGTTCAATAAAAGCAAAGATTATAAGGTTATACAGATGATGCACTGCATACAAGAAAGATTGTTCTATGATGGGTCGTACTGGCACAGCCCGCCATATGTTTAGATCTCGTTCCTCATGTACCATGAATCTGGTGAGGAAAAGTTTCTGTTTTTTTGTTATAAATGCGCCATATGTACGACTTTATATTCTTTCATAAAAGATTGTATTCGATCCATTCAGTTAAACTCAGTTGAAATCCTTGTGCCTTAAGTTTAAAAAGAATGATTTCTTGTTGTATTTAATCGAAAGCTTGACTAAAGTGACAATTACATTGGCTTTTTTTATATTCTCTAATGCACAGAGAGTGCTAGACCGTAACGTTGGTGGTTGTTGACCTTCCTTTAAGAAATCCGTGTAGAAAAGATCGATTTGAAATGAAAAAAAACAATGTTATTGCATGTTCGCATTGTTTATTGAATCCCTATTGTTGTTGGACCCTATTTTTTTAATAGAGTAAGGGACGAATATTTCCATATATTAAAGAACATAGTTCGATGAAAGTAATCGACGGTCTTCTCACTTTAACATCAATATTGCTAGCGTTTAGAACGCTGTTTTATTGTTGAAATTTTATTGAAATTTTTGATTGAAAAATTCTACTTCAGATCAGATCTTAACACGAAAAATATTTCCACCAAACTCATTAATATATAAGTGATGTCAGCATCACTGATTTCATAGTTGTGTGCTGCGTAGTTTTGATATTTTCTCGATATATGAGGCTTTAACAAAATGAACGATGCTAAGGATTGAATCCAAAATGTGTGACACCTTGAGTGACAATCATGAGTTAGTAAAAAAAAAGACTAATGACAGCCGACCACATCGCCTAATAGTGACACTTGCCCGTATGGATTCATTTAACTATTGAAGCGTTAGCTCAACTACCCATTTATTTCCTGCTGAGTTGCAAGTGGTAATATAAAAAACACGAAGCTACAAAACTGAGAACTAGACATTGAAATTTAAAACTTTTCCGTTTCTACTTAAAAATAGGTGCAGAAAAAAAGTATTTTGGACTCTCCATCTCAGGCTCATTAAATCTATTTACAACTCAATGTCGACCTTATATTGGCTACAATGGCAAATTTGCTTTGACAGGGTAAAGACCGCTTTAGTGGCCGCCGCCATTGTTGACTACGATTTGGTCTCATTTTCCATAGTTTTTTTCAGAACTTCAGGCGATAGGTCCTTCTTAACGAATGTTCTTCTAAATGGCTTTCAGAAGTTTTTGGCTTGTTCAAATCAACATAACTTTCAATAACTCCATAAAAAAAAGATTTTGGCGATCGAATAGGGTTATCTTGTTTAGCTGTGAAAATCTTCAAAATGTGATAGCGAAAATCCAACATTTGTATGTAGACTGTGACTCTTGTCGATGCTCATACCTGCTGGAACCACATTATCTTCAGTACCAATTCATCCAATACATCCAATGAAGAAACGCAAAAATTCAAAATGACTCCTCCTGCGTAAACAACACACCATGCACTTACTTGGTGGTGGATGATATGGTTCTTCGTGCATTACTCGCAGATTTTCATTAAATCTCTGTGGGACCCCACACCTTTGTATTTTATTGTATCTACTAGAATCGTTTACGAATTAGATTATTAAAATCTATAAAAATTTCAAGTCCCATATTGTCTAGTGGTTAGGATACCTGGCCCAGTCGCTCTCCAACTCTCGTAGTGGTAAGTTGACTAGTCTGTGCGGAAGTATATTTCAATAGTGAATTAGAGAAGAAGTGGCAAGTAAGCCAAGTAATATTTATCGTCCACGTGGAGTAGTGGTGCTATCACCTGACTCAGGAGTGGGAGTCGTGGGTTCGAGCCTAACCAGACCCCAGTACTTTTAAGTTTTTTTTCAACTCACACGGTGAAGAAAACAAATAACGAAGAGTGTCTCGGCCGAATTACCGGCTATGGAAACCGGTGCGGTGAAAGAAGTCCCGCAAGAGGGTGGAAGTAGGTCGCCCACAAACAAACGGCAGAAGCTGGCGATGCCTGCATCATCAACAGCAACAACATCATCAACAAAGCAGGTACCAGCGACAACGAAAGAGGCGGTACCAACAACAACAGCAGCAGCAGAAAGTGCAACGGCAACAACCCAAATGGGGAGGCGGAGGAAGCTTAATCCCGTACCTAATCTCAACGTGCGGCGATGTATGCAGGTAGCGGAAAATACACCGCTGCCAACAACAATGGAAGAAGAGGAGGAGTGCAACTCGGACCTCGATGAATCCGCGTTTGATGAAGGGGAACCCCGCTACGTTGGCGAGGGAAACCCATATAAAGAGCTCGCAGAGGTTGACGAAGCGCAGCCTGCTGTGAATGATGAGGAGGCCAAGTTGAGCATCCTCATCGCAGAGTTAACGGCTAAACTCGAAAAAATGCGAGAGGCCAGACAAAAAGATGCCCTCGTGGAAAAAGAAAGGAGGCAGAAGCTGAGACAACAAATCGAGCTGAAAGCGAAGCCAATGCTTCAGCAGAATAAACTGCAACCAATGCAGCAACGGTTTGCTATGCAACAGCAACATCAGAAGAAGCAACGACAACAGCCGCAACAGCAGCAGCAACAACAGCAGCACCAACGAATGCAGCAACAAAAACAACAGCCGCAACAACACCAGCAGCAAAGACAACAGAAGCAGCAGATGCAACCCCCAAAGGAAAAGAGGGAAGAAGTACCCCCCATCAACGTAAGTTACCTCAGTACTAGTGATAGTATTAAATTATGTAAGAGATACATTAAGGATTTCGCGGTCAAGCATATCTCGGCCCAAAATCATAAGATTGTTTGTAATAGTATTGAGGACTACAAAAAAGTCCGCAAAGCACTGGAGGGGGTTAAGGCAGAGTACTTCACGTACACGCCCAAAACCGAAAAATTAAAAACAATGATTCTAAAGGGAATCGATCCCGCCGCTGTTGATGCGGAGGAGCTCTTAAACGAGCTCAAGAGTTTTGATAGCGACGACCTTAAGTTCGTCGGTGTAAAGCCGTTTTCCGCGGTTAAGGGTAGGGGTGGTAACCGAAGGTTACCATTTTTCCTGGTACAACTAACCCCCAATAGCAAAATCGATAGTCTACGCAGAATCAATCGCGTATACTATCATGCTGTAAAATGGGATAAATTAAAAAGGACAGATCGCATATTGCAATGTATGCGCTGTCAGAGGTTCGGGCATGCCGCTTCTAACTGCAACATGCAGATTAGATGTGTTAAGTGCGACGAGGACCACATTTTAAACGAATGTCCTCTAGGTAGCGATAGAGTAGAAGATATGAGCAAGCTCATATGTGTTCTTTGCGGGAATGCGGGGCACCCTGCTAACTATAAGGGATGTCCTGTATTCCAACAGAAAAAGAAGAGTATGCTAGCTCGGAAACAGGCTGTAGAAGAAGAAAGGCGGCTTAAAAGTCGCTCTTTCACAAATAGGGTTGAGCCCAACATGTCCTATGCCCAAATGGCAGCTGGAACGGGTAGCTCCCAGACATTAAACAGGCCTAAGGTTGCTGAAAAAGCACCTGAAGCCGATTTGGATATGAAAAAGTTCTTGCTGTCATTAGATAGCAAGATCGATCAGTTCCAAAAACAACTAAACGAGCAAGCAGCTAGAATAGATCATATCTACTCGATGTTTGCCGTGTCTAGCGCGCCATGAATATGATGAGTACGCTGGATGAGGTAAACTTTAGGATCCTAGCTGTGAATGTTAATTCATTAGTCAGGGTCGAGAGAAGAACCGTCCTTACAAACCTGTTGAAAAACCAACTCCCGGATGTAGTTTTGGTCAGCGAAACTAAGCTAAACCAGAAACACAAATTGGGATACAGCAACTACCATGTAGTGAGAAGAGACCGACCCCACTCCTCCCAAGGGGGTGGGGTCGCTGTCTTATTACGCAAAGGCTTACGCCATAATATTATATATAGCGGGGATGTACGTAGGTTCCAGGTGTTGGAAGCATGCATCGTATGCATTCCTCTCCATAGTCGGAGGAGAATGTATGTGGTGTCGCTTTATGCACCTGAAGCAACTCAACAAACTCAATTTATAGCAGAGCTCGAGACACTTTTTCGTTGCCTACAGCTTCAATCGGCTGATAATTATTACTTTTTGGCCGGTGATCTTAACGCTAAGCACGCGGCTTGGGGAAATGCAATCTCGAACACTAGAGGTCGACTGCTTCAAAATTGGAGGGAGCAAAATATGATTGAGTACAAACTTAGTTTGTACGCGACGGATATCCCGTCTTTCCCGAGAGGAAATTCTTTTCTGGACTTAGCCCTTATGGACAATAGACTAGAACTGACAAATAACGAACACGCGCGGAACTGTGTACGAGCATTCGATTACGATGACAGTGACCACCTCGGACTTGATGCCGTATTCAGGATCCCAAACGAGCAAACTCAACTGGAGGAGTTCGACCAAGTGCGTTCTTTCGACTATCGAAAGACGAACTGGCCGCGCTTCACCAGAGTCGTAAAGCGAGAATTACGTCTGAGCGAAATCACCCCTCCAACAAACAGAAACCTGACAAACGATGAAATTGACCAAAATTTACTAAAAATGAATGAGGTCCTCACAAGGTCAATGGATCTAGCTATCCCTAAGATAACTAGTTCTGACGACCAGACGGAGAAATATCGAACGCCAACAATCGATGCACTCCACAAACACAAATGTAGGTTGGTCTCCAGGCTTAAACGGCTGCAGAGACAATTTACGGACAGACGAGACCCGGAGATTCGGACATTGAAGTCATTGATCAAAAACCTTAAACAGCTAATATCGGAAAATTATAGAAAATCTGTAAGTTTGTACTGGGGCAAGAAAATTCAGGCTATAAAAACCAGTAGCCCGAATATGTTCCCGCAAATAAATAAAATATTCAGGCGAAAAGATCATAATGACATTCCATGTGTCCGAATTTCCCAAACGACAGAGAACAGACAGACGCTCACGACTGTCGGTATAAGTCCGGAAAGTGTAGACTCGAACGACGGATTTTTCACGATCGAAGATCCTCAGGAGAAGGCGAATTCGATAGGCGCTATTTTCGAGACCGTGTATACGGTGAACAATCCTGTTCGCCCAAATCGAGATATTGAGGAAAGAGCCTTTCTGAATCACTTTCATCTGCGCACTGAACTTCAAGCTTGGCGATCTGAGAATCACGGTTTTTCCGTATTCAATGACGAAAACCCTTCCAATGGCATAGTCGCCAATAGCCTGATGCTGTTCGTGCAAAAAGATGAACTCCTGGACATCTTGGTATCATTGAAAAATAAAAAGTCGGCAGGAGAGGACGGTGTCCCAAACGTCGTATTGAGACACCTGCCAATAGAAGCAGTCGATATCTTTACCACCCTGTTTAACAATGCACTGAATAATGCACATTATCCGGTGCACTGGAAAACGGCGGTGGTACATCCTATCCCCAAAAAGGACAAGGACAAAACAAACCCAGCTAATCTTCGGTCAATAAGCCTTCTGCCGAATGTAAGCAAGGTGTTCGAGAAGATAGTCAATAGAGCTCTGCTTAAGTGGGTTGAGGAAAACAAAATTATTCCGGATAATCAGTTTGGTTTTCGAGCGAGGCATGATACCATTCATGCCGCGTCGAAACTAGTGTCCGACATCCAATGGAATAAGTCCAAAAAACAATGCACAGGGGCCTGTCTGGTTGACTTTGAGAAGGCCTTCGACACCGTATGGTTAGAGGGGCTTTTCTACAAGCTGACCAGACTGGGCATGCGTAAACCCATGCTATATATGATTTATGAAATGCTTATGGGAAAGAAGTTCGTTGTCAAATGTGGCAACGTAACTTCGAGTAAAGTCTTTGAAATTAAAAACGGTTTACAACAGGGGGCGGTGAACTCCCCGATATTGTTTAACATTTATACAAGTGATCTTGTAGGTTCTCTCAGACACGCTATAGCGTACGCAGATGATTTAGTGGCGTACAGATCAGGTCCGAAAATCGAGGTCATCAACACACTTTTGCAACGTGACTTCGATCACATTAAGGGATATTGCGATGATTGGAAATTGAGGATCAATTTCCAAAAAACCGAAACAATTCTGTTCAGGACCCCAGTGCAGAGGGCTTCTTACGATACCAGAAAAAACTGGAAAAAATTTTGTATCATTGGACAGCATGGACGGCCGTTGGCGGTGAGAAGTGAAGTCAAATACCTTGGCATCTGGCTTGACAAGTTTCTGTATTTTAATAAAAATGTGGATGCTTGTCTGGCCAGGGCTAGGGGGGCTTATGCTCTGACAAGAAGATTGTTTCATAGCAGTCAACTTAATTCAAGGGTGAAAGTCATTTGCTACATGGCCCTCATAAGGCCGATCATCGCTTACGGTTATCCCGTGTGGTTCAATGTATCACCATCCTACATGGAAAGGATACGGCTATTCGAGAGGCGTTGTCTCCGATCCTGCTTAGGGTTGTACCGAACACCAGACTCCGAGTACATAAAATACTATCGAAACGAGGTTCTATACAATGGGGCCCAGTTGAACAGAATTGACAATTTCCTAATTAAGGTGAATCGAAGGCACGCTGCAAGGGCGATGGCTAGCGACAACAGCCTGATCTTCGGGGCTTATTACCCCAATGAAACATATATAGAGAGTGCGCTCATGTCTGGCTTTATTCCACCAGAGGCATTTGTTTATATCGATTCGTTAGGGTTGGTACAAGACAGGAACGGTATCCCGGTTTTATACCACCGCTACCGTGACGCGCGTGACAAACGGCTAATCCGCGACGGGTACGTTGACAATGCTCCGGAGCTCCTCCGCTTTAGCACGGCGGTATCGGATCGCGATAGGACCGAGGCCGAAAGGCAGCGCACCGAATTCTGGTGGCTTCACGACGGAAGTGATTCAGCACTTCCTCTAGACTTTGCGGACTTTTAGTCCAATAATTAGTTCTTTGATAAATTAATGCTAATACTAGGTCTGTGGCGGGGATTGTGCACCATATTGGCGTACAATATGGGTGGTTGCATGCTGCCTGTGGACCAAAAGACTCGATCAGGATGGCGACCCCTCTGGGCATATGCAGCGAGGGCTCGCCACCCAGATTATAATTAAGTTTAAGTAGTTAAGTAATCTTAAGTAGTTAAGTAGTCTTAAGTAGTTAAGTAGTATTAAGTATTTAAGTAGTATTAAGTACTCTTAAGTAGATTAAGTTTTTTTTTATATAAAATTGTCGGTAATCAAAGTTTTTTAAATTTTTCTTTGAAATATAAATTTATTTTAAAATAAAAAAAAAAGAAACTTGAAGCCGAAAGGCAAAATAAAAACTGTTAGATGTAAGCTTACAGCGCCCGCTAAGGGCCATAATTTAGTTTAAGTAAATATGTTATTGATAAGTTAGATTTAAGCATTTTTGTCTAGTATTAAGTTAATATTTTAAGGAAATAAAAAATGAATTTAAAAAAAAAAAAAAAAAGGATACCTGGCTCTCACCCAGGAGGCCCGGGTTCGATTCCCGGTATGGGAAGCTTTTTTTCCAAATTGATTTTGAAAAACCGCTTTCACTTTTGATTGTATTTTGACAGTTTGTAAATATTTTGCTAAATTTACATTTTAGTAGTTTTCTATACCATCTGACTTAAAATTCATACCAATATCTACTCAAACTGAATGTAATGACGTCAAAATCACCCACCGTTTGTTTATTATTCCGAAACCATTTCACAGACATCGTTCATGTGCATGCGCACATGTCCCAATGGCCAGTAAATGCTTGTGTATAAATGGGTTACTAGGTAACTTTACTCAAGACCGGAATTATAAGAATATACGAACTGCGAAGCAAACAACGTTTCACAGAATTTTGAAATCGCTTCGTACACTTTATAATTATTATTCGACTTTCGTCGATTGGGTTCGATGAGCTCAGTTCACATGCAGCATACGGATCCACTATACCTAACAAGTGCATTGAACCTGAGGCACATACCGCTTAATTGTAAATAGATGAGCGGTTTATAAAAAACTACAATTATTCCACAATATTTAAAGAAGAATACAAAGAATGTGGTTACTTACGCCTGAAAATATAACAGGTGGGCGTATAATGTAATATAAATACATCAGTTTCGCTCGAATATATTTGGTAAATAAGCACTGACATGTCTGGTTTCTTTAGCTGCTAATAGGATTTTCAATGTTGACGCTCATAAGTTAATAGCGTTTTCATTGGTACACTTAGAATCAAGGCATTCTGAATACCAATTACATACCAAGGAGCCAAAAAATCGCTGCTATGCATTTGGAAACATTTGTTTAGATCAACTGTAAAAACATATGTGAGAAAATACAGCCACAATATCCCATGCGTAATATAAAGATTCTATTTGTGTTAGTGCATTCTCAAAATTCTCTTCTAAGAGTTATCGGAAGTTTTTTCGCTGCCAATAACCAGTTCTTTAAATTTTGAACGCCTCTGTTACCAATCAAAAACGTCATAAGAAAGAAGTATAAAATTATGTTTGTCTCTGTCCCTCAGTAAAAATTAGTTTACTCTAAAATTTCATTCTTAGTGAGATAAACTTACTTAACAAACATTGTTTTCCTGAAAATATGTCGAAAACACACAAATATCAAGTTAAAAGTATGCGGAAAAACAAATTGAAACCGTCAAAGTTTGATGTAGGTATTATGAAAGAGAGGATAAACAAAAACTATCCTTAACTAGGATTAAGGTTAGAGTACATAAGAATATTTTTACGAACTCAAATATTAAAATAAAGCTTAAAGACACATTATCACGTAAGTTGTAAATAAAAAAAATTGTACAGCTTTCTGTCAAATTACTAGGCTGGGGTTTTAATTGCGTTTTCATCAGGCACTAGCTTGAAGATAATTTTAAAACCTTATAATCAGGTTTCCACTCTGCTTCCAGTGTCAACCACATAAATATTTACAAAGGAATTCCAAGCAACGGTTTTATTGCTACAGTATTTGATCAGCGGCAAAATTCACCAAACTCATTTTCTCATTTTGCGGAATAAAGTCAATCTAGAGTAAATTCACAAAGCAGTTTTTCAGTGCTGGAATTAATTTGACTCCATGTGTAGTGATTCAATTTGGTAGGACTGTTGATTTATCGATTTTGCTGTCAAAAAGTTATCGAAATGTATAGATTGATAAGCTATTTTCTAGAGCTTAATCCCAAAACTGGAATGATCTCGCACTGAAAAACCTGGCCTTAGAAAACAAATTAAATGCAAAATACAACAATACCTTAGTCTATAAAGATTTTGTTGTGCTTGGATAATTATCAATTCTTACACCTTAGCATGGATGGAGAATGTGCTAACCATCATATAGATTTTAATTGTTATCGAAAACTGTCGTCGAAGATGATAACAATGTCTGCCGGAATCACATTCGGTAATCCATCGCTGCAAAATAGTTTGCAAATCACAATAATATTTATTTTGATTAATAATGCTAAATGGGTTTAGAAGTAAATGAGGGCAAGACGAAGAATATGCTGTCAACACGAAAGGATAGGTAAACAACATCGAAGAATTGGACAGAACCCAAACATTGACAGATATAACTTTGAGGTAGTACGGGTCTTTGCCTATCTCGGCCCCGCTATTAACTCTGACAGCAACATCTCGTCAGAAATTAAACGAAGAATTACTCTTGGCAACCGCTGTTTCTTTGGGCTAAGAGGGCAATTCAGTAGTAAAGCCCTCACTCGAACTAGTAAGGAGATTGTATATAAAACCTTGATCATCCCAGTCCTTCTCTAAGAGCTTGAAGCATGGACCGTAACAAAAGCGGATGAAGAAATCCTCGGTCGATTTGAGAGGAAAATTCTTCGAAAAATCTTCGATCCCGTTTGCGTTGACGGGCTATGGAGACGAAGTTTCAACCAAGAGCTATACGAGCTATACAGCAACATGCCCCTAGTCAGAAAAAAAACTTCGCATTGCACGTTCCAGATGGCTAGGACATGTAGAACGAATGGACACCAACACTCCGGCTCGCAGAGTCTTTGATTCACAGCCAGATGGCGGACACAGTGGGAGAAGACCTCGCCTTAAGTGGCACGTACAAGTAGAAATCGACCTCAACCAACTTGGAGTGCACAACTGGAGGCAGTTAGCTAAAAACCAGGCTAATTGGTTGAAGCCCAGGTTCATTTCGGACAGTAGCGCCACAAGGTAATGATGCTAAGAATGATAAAAATAATTTCAAAATGTGATAATACGAACTTTTATTCCGTAATTGAAAATAATCGGTGTCCATGTGAATAATAATAATTTTCCGTTAATGGCCAAAACCAATTATGTGGAACCCATAAACCCAAGCAAATTTAATTTAATTTGGCAAAATAGTTTGCGAGAAATAAACAATTTTGTTTATATGGCCTAAATGCAAAAATCCGTTATATGTGTTTTCTCGAAAAAAAACTGAGTAGGTATGCAGTTTTGTTAAAACTAATGTGCTTATAGTATATATGAAGTTTAATCAAAACCGTTAGAGCCCTTTTCGAGAAAATTGAGGTTATGTATGAATTTTATATGGCAGGTACCGGTAATGACATGGATAAAAGCAAAAAAAAAATGACCTAAAATTATGACCACAAAAATGCATGATACGAAGTTAGAAAAAAATCGGTCAAGTCGTTTAGGCTGGAAGACCTGTACGGACAGACGAACCAACGAACCGACGGACGGTATTCCAAAAACCATTTTTTTTGGTCCCGCTATCATCGTAATGTAAGAATCAATCAAAATCTCGAGGTCGAAAATTTCCACGAAAACAATATCTTTCTCTCTTCTTCTCTTTGTAAGAGAAAGTTAAAAAATGGAACATCATGCTATTCAGTTGTCAAAATTACAAGAACAACAGGTCAACGATTAGCGTTTTTTTTATACCTTATCCCATAGGGGTATATTAGTCCGCCTGTAGGTCTTCGGTTTTTAGGCCTTAAATTTTGAGCTAGGATAATGAAATTTGGTATATGCGATACGTGCTGTTCGAACAAGTGTAAACATTTTCATTGAAAAATTGTTTGAATGAGATATTTAGACAATCGCAATATTTATATTTAGGCTTTTGTCACGCAACCTTTATCCTGTTTTTTTTTTTAAACGCTTTTCGGTCAAATCGTAAAATATTCGAAAATGCGAGATCATTGGTAATATTAATGCAAAAATTTCCTCTTTAGGTCATTTTAACCCAGACTCACTTTTTGGGGGTGTGTTCCTACATTTGTATTCCATACCCCATGGCAAATGCAAAGAACAATTTTATTTTTTTGTAGAACCATAATATGTTGTGACATTGCCATTTTCTATATTCCATCCTCAGAGGGCTCACATTTTGGGATATCAATTTTACCCGCGGAATGGGAGAGGGTTTAAACGATCCGCACAGAGGAATGTATCCTTCTCATATGATTTTTTTTATTATTTATATAGACTAAGAAAATAACAGTACTAATTCCTTCAGTAATTTTAACAGGGATGTCAAGATAGAGGAGATTAAAATGTTATCACAATTTATATCATAATAAGTAAAAAAAAATTAGGAAAAATTAGATCAAATTTGATTATAGATAGGAATTTTTATTTATTTTTATTTTTCCTTAGGTTGGTAGGTATATTCTTCAAACAGTTAATACAAGTTAACCAAACAGTTTTAATTAATTATAAAATACTTTTTGGTATGGAAACCACAAGGATATTTAAACAGTTTATTTTAATTTATCAATTTAGATACCGCGCCAAACTTTGGTAATGCAGAATATGAAAATGGCGTTGGCTTAGAGACGCTACCTGACGTTTTTAAGATTCGTTAAATCTGATTGACAATTCAACTTCATGTTTAGTTATTAATTTAAGAGTTGCCGATTCATCAAAAGTTAGGGTGATTTAGTAAGTGGCGTTAACACCTACTATGTCTTACGATGTAAGATGTAGATATAGGAAATTTAACCCCACTCGCTTAATTTTAAATGACTAACCGCTATAAATGCATTTTAAATTCAATTAAAATAAAAGCAATCTAATTGTTTAACAGCCTGTCATTAAACATAAAAAACAAAATAACCTGTCAGCTTTCGAATACCTTTGACCGCTGCGCCTTATTAGCAATTCTCAGCTCGCGCTGACATAATGACTCTTTCTCATAAGAAGAAACACACACACAAGTTTGTTCATTCATCTATGAACTATCTATCTATCAAGTTGACTATCGGTGTAACTTAATTGTTAGCCGGGAAGTGAAGAAAGCCTCCATCTTGCTCATAAACAAACCGAATTGGTGTCTCGTCTGTACTTCCCGAGCTCTCTAAATATTCAAAATACTCTAATAACAACGAATTGTTTGTTCTCTTCCACTCTTAGCCTTAAGATGACGTTTTGTATTTATTGTGTTTTTCTTTCTTTTCCATTTCGCCAAATAAGCACAACAATGCGAAATTCCACATTTCATCGGTGTAGACTATAACAACACCCAACGACGACGACTCGGGAGAAATGATGTCACTGGAAAGGAGGTGGTGGAAGACTATATGCTAGCAATAGCTCCAGTCAACCGTAAGCAAATAACTTTCCGCCATACATGCCGCCCGATATTAGTTTAGAATTTTTGATTAGGCTACACAATAAGCAAGGGCTTCGCAAAAGCCAAGAGAGCACCATGTTGATGTTTGACCATTGTATACATATATAGCACGCTATCATCGTCATGTGAGACCCACCTGTATCTTCTTGTTCTGCTTCGAGTTGGAATTTATCAAGTTTCTCCTTCACTTTTCTGTTGCTGCTGCTTTATTTAGTATTTCACTACTCTTTAGCGATTCGTTGTTTTAAATAATTTTTGTTTTTGTATGGTAAACACTTAAAATGGCGCGTGTCACGAATTCGCTTATTGATTTTATGCAATCATCTTTCACTGTCAATCATGAATGATGATAATTTCGCTCGCGAGTTCACCACAAGCGTGAACCATGTACGGGTATCCTCGAGATTCACGGTAACGTTTCTCTCCATGCATGGTATTCGAATGATTTCACAAACAAATACAAATATTTAACGACCGATTACAGTTAGTACACGTACACAAATACAGCAATACAATTCAACAACAAAACAAATCACTTCTCTATGAATAACGAAGTTCTCTATTCGAGCGCAGGTGAACTGAACTATCCAAACTTCAAAACCGTTGTCACCGATCAAGCGAACCTCTCGACGTTAACTGAATTTACACGATTTCATGCTGTCGTTTTCTTGCCCCAAGTGTTCATGTATCTTTTCGAATAATAAGCGCCGCTTAGAGTTTGTATTCATTGCAACTGAGTATAGCTAAGGGGAAACTATAAAGTAAAGCGAATTGAAGAAAAAAGAGAAAGAAGAAGGCGATGGAAAAGAGTTTAGAGAATAAGCCAGTTTTTCCACTTGAACGGATGGATTTCCCTCGGCTATTCCAACTGGGGATTGAATTTCTAAAAGTTCCCCAATCCCCACAGACACGCATCGGAAGTAGTTGCAGAAAGAGAATCCGTGTAATGCAGGTGCATTCAGCTTAATTTTTATTTCAAATAGAAATACAGAATGAATAGATAAAAGCCGAATGAAGAGAACCGCATAAGAAATAAAAAGGAAAGTGAAAATATACATGTTGGGGTTAAGATAAGAGATACTAATGGGATTTGAGAAAAGCCGGTTTACACTGACAAAAAATAACCTGCAAATTCAGAAACCTTTGACCTCAAAAGGTGTGTATTTTACGGACTAAAAAAAGCATCAACGGTAAATGCCATAGCTGCGTTATGGCTAGGAAAAACATTAAAGGCTGAACTATAATAGGCAGATGCAATCGGAAGCTTATGTCAAAATTCTACGTTAAGTTTTCTTCAGTAATTCAAATTACTCAAGTTGCTAATAATAGATTTTGTGAATGGAAGCGATTGTCAGAGTGGAAATCGTTTTGACAAAAAAAAAAAATCGTTGCTTATGAACTTCCAAACTTTAATGTACGCAGTTGTTAAAGTCAAATGTTAAATTTTTGTATGAATGAACAAGAGAAAGAGCGAATGAATTCGGTTTTTCGCAAGTAGGCAAAAGTGAACGAAAACTGAACGAATCGAAGCGAAAAGCTATTATCAAGGATAAACTTCCCTTATTAATGGCTATTATGGTCTACAGTAAAAATTGCATGTGTCCCATCTTCCATCTTCTATTATAGTTCAGCCTTAGGGTATTCATGCAACGCCGTAAGTTTACAACATACAACAACTTTAAACTTTACGACAACGTTTTATGAACGCACCGAAGACTGCATGATTCAATAATGTCATAAACCTTTGAATCTTATCTCATTTTACTTAATATTTTATTAATAGAAATATTTCCTTTTTCATTTCCGTTCTAGATGCTTTTGATGTTTGGAAGACACTGATTAAGGCCCTGTTTTTCAGAGCTGAGTTAACTATGACTTGACAAAGAGTTAACTAACACCGGAATAAATTTATTCCAGAGCTAACACATGAATTAGTTTTTCAGTGCAGTTTAACCACACTCCGTGTGGTAACTTTATTTGGTAGCACTCATGATTTATCGATTTTGCTGTCAAAAAGTTATCGAAATGCATAGAATCTGCAACAGCTTAGTAATTATCTGTTTGGTGTTTTTTTTTCCAAAAAAAATAAAAATGGCTTTTGTCGCGATCGTTCCAGACTTTTGCTTCTTACAATACAGTCAAACTCAATATTAATAACAGTTTCGAGTCGCTAGGTTCTGAATTCAAATATATCTTGCATGTATTTAGTCTCTAAAAAATTGATAAAATGTCCATATAAATGGAATAAAAAATAATTGTTTGTTTGGTATTTTATCATTTCTGTCAAAGACACATCTGGTCGACTAAACGATCAGATGATTAGGGTTAACTCATCAAACTTGTTTTGTTAACTCGAAATTAACTCCGGATTTAAATTGACTGAAAAATTACTTTCCTGAGTTAACTCAAGTTTAATCCCGAAAGTAGGATGATTTCACACTGAAAAACCGCACCTTAATGTCAAAACAGCGCGTCAAAAGATTACAACGTTTACCCTCTCAGTTAGCACACCTAATTCGTTTGGGAAAATTCCGATATTGTTTGAAAAGATTTCCCATATAAATGTTGGCTGTTCATTTACCACGTCGTAATTTTCCAATGTTTAAAACGATCATTCAACGGTAGTGTGGGAAATGAAAGACTCAACTCTGCTCGGCTTACCTACCATACGACTCAGCAACTCCACCTCCTGCCTCCTACGCGGTCGAGGATCTGGTCCGGCATATAAATGACACATATTTCAGAGGTGATTCTCTTTTTCAATACATTATGAAACATACCCTCTTAATATATAATCGTGGAAGTGAACCTAAATTCATTTTTAAAAATAGAAGCGAAGTTCTAGACCTAACGCTTTCCTCTAATTCAAACACCCTAACAATTTCCGACTGGAAAGTTTCAAGCAAACCTAGTTTCACTGACAAGAGACGAAGTCATTGGAGGTCCAAAGAACTCGCCAATCGACACAAGGAATCGAGGGAACTCTTCAAGACGGTGAAGAGGACAAACAATGTAAATGACTGGATTACAGTTGATTAGTTGATTCAAAATAGATATAAGAGCAACCAAAAGGAAAGCCTGGAGAGATTTATGCAATAGTATTGAAGACAACAATGAATCTGGCAGATTAAGAAAAATACCGTCACCATGTCAAAAGAAGCAAGCAGCTTCTAAGATATTACCCTCAGAAAAATCTGCTGAGACATTTTTTTAATAATTGCAACAATATTCTCACACAATGTCAAAAATAATAATGTTTCGCATCATAATATTATTTGCGGCAAACAGTTTTGTTTTATTCATTTTTATTATTCATTATCTCAGAAATAACTTACATGCTTGACAAAAATGCATAAAAACTAGCCTACTTATCTACTATTTAACTAACATACTAGCCCTTTGCGGGCGCTCTAAATTAAATACTAATGCCTATTGGCCTATAATCTAATTTATATATTAAAATATGATTATATTTATTTTTGACCAGGAAACATTTAAGAAAAACTTGATATCTTATGTGTATTTTTTTTATTTTATTTAAAAACTTACTAATTAGAACTACTTTAACTAAAACTACATACGAAAAAATTATAACTACAAAAAACAACTCAAAAACTAGACCAGCCACAGCAAGCATTCTTATTTTTGTGCCACCCTTTTACTTAACCTTAACACCTTTGTAGACAATATTGATCCCTAAATTTAGCGATCATTTAGCGATCCCTGCTGTAATTCACTCAATGAAATGGGACATTAAAAAAGAAAACAAACTAAAATCAAATATACTTTCATAGCGGCCAACTCGTTGGTAAAAAAAATATTTTGGACAAAAACTATAGTCTTTCTGTAGATACCACCAAATCCAAATGCCTTATAATTTCGAGTACTTAAATAGACGTCGTGCTTACCTCTTATTAACCTTAAGAGATATAGCGTATGTTAATTCTACAAGGAATCTAGGTGTAACATTCAAAAATAACCTTAGGTACCTACATGGAACTGTCAAATATGTCTCGCTCTTGGTAAAATGTAAAAGAGGCTTAGGATGGTTTGGACATCCTAGCATGTAACTGCTGTTGCAACAAGAAAAATAATAGCCAAGACTTTGTTCGTCCCAGTTTTAATTTGTATGCCTAGCAGCACCTTCCACCCTACGACTTCCATGACCACACATGAAAAAGGGACAATGGAATGAAGTCAGTTTTTACAGCTGGATCACGCTAAAATCAAAAACTACCACTCTTATTTTCGTATCTCTAATATCGACCTGTTCACGATGAAGGCAAATTTCAAATGAGGATTTCTTCTAAAATTAAATAGTTTGGAAGTGAATAGTTCATGTCCTTACTGAAAATTCAGTGTAAAATGGATTCTAGTGGATTTTCGGTGTAATCTTTCCTTCTCTTTTTGTCGCACTCAGGCCCAGTTTTTCAGTGCTGAGTAAAATCTGAGTCATGCCAGAGTCAACTAACCCCGAAATGAATTTAGTCCAGAGTTAACTCATGAAAAAGTTTTTCAGTGCGGGTATAAATTTGATTCCGAGTGTTGCGCTTTGATTTGGTAGCACTCATAATTTATCGATTTTTCTGTCCAAAAGTTATCGAAATGTATAGAATCTGCAACATCTTACCCGGGGTTTAGATTTGCAAGAATTAAATTAAACTCGCATGGTATTTATATGTGATATAGTGTATCTGTACACGAAAGCAGAGCAGATAGCTCACGTGTTACATATGAATTTAATACTTGCAAGACCCTAGTCAGTTATCAGTTTATTTTTACCCAAACAGATGTCAAACTCAATAAATAAAAAAGTTTCGAGTTGCTAGGATCTGATCGTACACGTATTTAGTTTCTAAAAATTTGATAAAATGTTTGCACAAATGGAATTGAAAACAGTTGTTTGTTTGGCATTTTATCATCTGTCAAAAACATCCAATTATTTAGTACCAGGGATACCGCACCAAACTTGTTGGGTTTACTCGTATTTAAATCTGGTTTAAATTAACTGAAAAGCTATTTTCTCGAGTTAACTCGAGTTTATTCCCGAAACTAGGATGATCTCGCACTGAAAAACCGGGCATTGAAATCAAGCTGTCTCTTTGGAGATACATTTTATTAAAATAGATGTGTAGCCAGGCACTTTGGTCTTGCGATATTTGGTAATTACAACTATGAACTCAACAGCATCAAACGATACATGTATGCACGTAGAACATCTCCGCTTGCTGGAAGTCAATATACGGCATACGGCATAAAATTCAAGACCGTTACTCTACTGCATAATTAAAAAAACACTGTTTAATTGTTCAACCCTATCACCTTCTCGGGTTCCCACAAACATTACATTCGTGTCCAATTTTCAATTCATTCTTGTCTAACTTCTCATCACATTCACATGGCATTCTCGTGCTCCCACAAGCTATACATTTGTTTCCAATTTTTAATTCGTTTTATTGAACTGTAGAATTCTTACCTCTTACTGGCTCGAATAAGGAATAGTGTTATCCTATTTAGGAAAACGCTCTGGCAAAACGTTGCGTCACTTTAATCACATCCATTTTTTTGTTTTCATATTAATAGCACAAATGTTTTTTTTTTTTTATTTCTAATTGATGTTTTAATTTTATAACACAATATTAATTTTGATTACTTAAACTGCCATTAAGAAAATTGTAATTTCATTTTGAGCTTGTCATCTTAATTTCTCACATTGTCTATACTTACTATAAACACCTACTTTAAAAATGTCTGTTTCTTCAATAATTTGAAAGATGTTGTATCTTAATTTATAATTCTGAATCTGTCAATAATTATATTGTTGAAACAAAAGACAACAGCCCATTGTCGGCAATGTTTCCAGGTTCGCAGAATGCCTTCTTCAACTTCTTCTTAACGTTTGATGGCGAGTCGAGCAAATCGATTTTAGAGTCCTCCTCTGATGATGACATCTTACCACCCGGCAGTCCGGGAACCATTGGATTCATGAAATGGATTCTCTTCTCGTAGCCTAGTTGTGGCAGGTACTTCTCGGAAAAGGTAAATATCTTACGCTGATCTACACCACCGAATTGAGCATCAACTTTAAGGTACTCCTCATCAAGTGCTTGTAGTCCTGGATACAACAAACCCGACAATAATGGATATTCGACTTGTTTCACTACCTCTGCACCGGCTTTCTTAGCGTCATGCTGGGTTACGACCGACGTTAGCCTGTAAACATCCAAAGTGTACTCCCCGGACAGTTGGTAGTCTGTTCCCTTGACAAATTTTAACTTTTCAATGGGAACCCAAATGGATGTAAGCATAGCCTTGATAGCCGCTTCATAGTACTGTGTTCTTAGCTCGAGCAGAGACCATGGAGCCTTCATGTTATCCAAATATGCACGCAAATCGGCAAAGAGAATCGTCACCTTACATCCAATTTTAAGCTGCAAATCCAGCGCATTAAATGCACCTTATTGCTAAGTGTGCTCTTTTCATGGTACGTCTGTAGTGCCAACCATGCATCTCTTGCAGAAGCCGCCCGCCGAATATGAACAAGCTGTCCATCTTCCACCAATAGACCAATGAGTGCCTTAGCCTGGTTATTCCCCTTTTGCCATTCTACTTCAGCAACAGCAGCAGCATTCTCCTCACCAGCATCTGGTTTCGGCTAATTAACAATATTCCAAAGGCCTTCTTTTATCAGCATTAGTTCCAGCTTGAACTTCCATATTAAATAATTTTCATTATTCAGCTTTGCCACATTAAACTTTGCTCCTTCTGACATTATAGATGCAGGTTATATTTTAATCTTTGATGAGAACTGGGCCCATAACCTGTTGAAACAAAAGACAGTTTTTTTAAAAACCTCGTGTTCACAAAAACGTGTTTTCTTTTATATTAAATAAATCTAATTTACTTTGGTTATTTAATTAAACTGTCTTTTGTTTCAACATATATTCCCTTTTAAAATGAATAAGAGGACAAATTTTCATAACGTCCATCGATTCAAAATTTCCCTCTGAACTGTACATTCCTACCACTGTGCATTCTTTCGGCGCCACAAACACTAAGAAGAATAGAACATTCTTCAATTCATATACCAGCCCTGTTTATTTAAATCTGACAATGATGACATTTCTCGCAGTTGCTACATTTCATGACATTTCGAATCGACGAACAAACTTTTGTGTGTGCATTTTATGTTTTCAGTGACGTTGACCGCTTTTGCAAAACAATAAATTTACAAAATTGTTTTCAGTTAATTAAACTCGTTGCATGTATTGTCAAAGTGCCGGCCCCAACAATGGTTTTATTCGCGTGTGCAAACATTTTGTAAATCGTTAAAAAAAACTGTGTTTGTTTGACCTGTGTAGTGTAGCATGAGTGGTCCTTGAAATTGTTTTTACACGAAATTACACACAGATTCGTTGTGACGGTAAGTTAAATAATAATTTATGTTACGTACAATAAATACTTATCAACTATTACTTATTAAGTGATATCTTTATCAATTAATTTTTATTGTCAATTGCTTGGGGCTGTAAAAAAAAACAAATAAAGCAGAGTCGAGTCGTTCTGCAGTGATATTCTTAATCTTTTTGATAAGGAAAATAAAAACGTTTTGACACATACCAACAATTCTATTTCAATGATTTATATTCAATTGGACTACTGAATATAAATGCCGTGACGTTAATTCAAATGCTGTCCACATTTTATGACTGAAATCCATGGAAAACTTATAAAAAGGCATTAACCGGTTTTTCTCTATGTGTAGTCAGAATTCAAATAATGTATCTGAAGCCACAGAAATTCTAGACAAGACAGGTGCATTAACATATTGCTCCGAAAAGCTTGTTGAATCTGTTATCAAACATCAGCATTCAAAGGGTGAAATGACTTCTGTTTGAGATCATTAACCTTGCACAACCTGGTTGAACCACCATCAGGCTGTTTGATCTTTGGTTGCGGCTCTATTTGGTAAATCAGACAAATTGTGTTGGAACATGATAACATTATTTTTATCATGCTATCTAACTAGAGTGGTGCCCACCACATACTTTCATGGGTTATCTCATTGCAACATCAGACAGAATGAACGTTGTCAAGTGAAGCAATTGTTTCTGTTTCTTCTTTGTTCCATAATTCTTGGCACAATAACGTGGGTTGTTTAAGACAAGAGAGTATTTCTCCAACACAATGATTGAATACAAATAGCACGCTAACCAGAGCTAGATCAGACTACTTTGTCCAATGTCAAAGTTAATCTACTTCTTGATTTGCATTTTAAAACTCTTGACAACGACAAACAGTCGCTAGCATATGTTTAGCTATAACTATTGATGAAGCCACCGTCCTTCACGTTTTCCAGAAATTGTCTGCTGCTGCATATTTCCTATTTAATGATTCTGCGTTCAATTTAAAAATTTTCGGAACAATTTTGTGACTTTTAATAATAAATACAAAATCAACGACACGTGTTGAAACTGAATATAAAAATATAACGGCTATCACTTAAATGTGCATCAGTTTGCAAAAGTCTTTAAAATCAAAAACCAGCACTGTCAATGCACTTTGAAATGTTTGGCAGACGAAAATACACCACGTAACGCTTTTCGGTATTGTTTGCCTTTTCCTTTCATTCGTTTTCGCAGAAACCAACAGATTTGTTTATTTCCTGTGCGAAAATTAAATATAGCAACAAACAATGTGATGTGATCGGAATATGAGACACGGTCGGCGAGAGCTTGACAAACCAATAAAATCTCACGATTCCATTGATTGTGTAATATAATATCCCGCTTATTTTCTTAGCATATTAAATTTTGTGACTGAGAATCAGTTATGCATATGAAGTTCGTTGTTCGTGTTAACTTTGGTGCATGGAATCTGATTGGTGAATTTCTTAACCCTCTTCACATTGTATTTGCTAGCTGCCCTCAGAGAAATTGGTTGTGGGCAGTTGGTAGATGACGTCGTCTTCTACATAGTTGTCCTTCTGACCGGATCTCTGAGTTTCTGTTGCAGACGTGTTAGTGATCACCTGTCAGCAGCGGAGATTACGAAGGAGGATAACTGTGTAGTAGTCGAAGGTGAACCAAAAAGACCACAACCAACTTATCTGAGAGCAGATGTAGAAGAAAAAGACCTCGTCTTTGACAATATCGATTTTCGATTGTTGAAGGTCCTCCGTATACCGTCAACCCGGTATGATCATTGTTAGGTGGCCTGTATTGTGAGTCGTCCAAATATCACACGGATAATTTGTTTACATTTTTTTTTAACTTTCTTTTGTTGACGGTTTATCCATACAAGTCATCCCTCCATCCTCTACGATATTTGGCACGTCGATTTCAGTAGTTCAGGTAAAGCTGCCTGGGGATCTACAATCGATTGATGTTTCAATAGGAGGTGCGGTATTCCTTGACGTCTCGAATCTGAAGGCTGGGATTTGAAGATTCTTTTGCTGGAGCATTAATGTTTATTCGGTTAATGCAGCCGAGGCAATGTAGTTGTGCTACACTATTAGCTGGTGGTTGTATCTTGTTCTTTTGACTTACTAGCATACAACTTACCTACTTAAGTAGCACTACAGTCCAAAATGAACCTGGGCCTCTACCAACAGGCCTCTCAAATTATCCCGGTCCTTAGCTTACTTCCTCCAGTCGGTGTCTACCTATGCGTTCCACTTAAGGCGGAGTCTGGTTGAAAAACGAAGACTCTGCCAGCTGGATTATTGGTTCCCAATCGTTCTACATGCCCTAGCCATCTTAAACTTCCAATGCGGAGTTTTTTGACTAGTGGAATGTCGCTATACAGCTCGTATAGTTCTTGGTTGAATCTTCGTCTCCTTAGCCCGTCAACGCAAACGGGACCGAAGATCTTTCTTAAAATTTTCCTCTCGAATCGACCAAGGATTTCTTCATCCGCTTTTGATAAGACCCATGCTTCAGCGCCGTAGAGCAGGACTGGGTCTAAAATAGGATCTCCTTAATTGTTCGAGTGAGGGCTTTACTACTAAATTGCCTTCGTAGCCTGAAGAAACAGCGGTTGGCAAGAGTAATTCTTCGTTTAATTTCTGACGAGATCTTGTTGTCAGAATTAATAGCCGAGCCGAGATAGACAAAGTCCCGTACCACCTTAAAGTTGGATCTGTCAATGGTGACGTTCTGTCTAATTCATCGATGTTGGGTGTCCTTTCGTGTTGACAGCATATAGTTTGTCTTGCCCTCATTTACTGCAAAACCCATTTTTGCCGTTTCCTTCTCTATACTAGCAAACGTGGCTATGACATCACGTTGGGTCCTACCAATGATGTCAATATCGTCGGCGTATGCTAGTAGTTGCACCAATTTATGGAAGATTGTGGTTTTGGTGTTAGCTCGGGAGTTTTGCACAATTCTCTCAAGAATCAAATTAAAGAACTCACATGACAGCGCATCGCTTTGACTAAATCCTTTTTTGGTATCGAATGTGTCGGTGAGGTCATTTTCGACCCTGATGGAGCAGCGATATTTCTCCTTCATCATCCTGCAGAAGCGGACGAGTTTGGTCGGTATACCAAAACTAAACATGCCTCTGTACAGTTCGTCTCTATAAATTTATTATACTCCTGATAAAAAAAATTGCTGGATATGCTGTCGTATGCGGCTTTGAAATCGATGAATAGGTTAGGTGGTGAGTATCGATTTGCACATTTTGGTTTTTTTTTTCCCAGGATATCCCGAAGTGTGTAGATTTTATTAGTTGTGGAATTTCCTGGCCTAAAACCACACCTATAAGGGACGATCAGGTTATTGGTAAACAGTTTTAGGCGTTCACATATTTAGGCAGTTAGGATCTTGTTGGTGATGTTGAGGAGACTTATGGCTCTATAGTTGGCGCAGTCCAGAGGTTCTCCTTTTTTGTGGATCGGGCAAACGATGATGAGGTTCCATTCTTCAGGCATAGTTTCATCCGACCAAAATTAGTCGTCGCCAACATCAAATGATTCGTTCCCACCTCACAGCGAGAGATTGTACTTCATCGCCGTTTAACAGTCTGCAAAATTGGTTCTTCGATATCCTCAGCATTGACTTTGTCTCAATTACCATATTTTCTTGTTCATATCGAGAGGATTCTGTTCCATTCTTGTATCTCTACCTTTGACGTTTTACGCTTTAGTAAATCTTGCGAACATTATTCCTTGAGTGGCAGTTCTCTATTTCCTCGGTATAGTGCTTTTCTTGTTTTTTTCCTTTTCTTCTCAGAATCATGTGTCCCTCCTTCTTTGCCTATAGAGCTCAATGGCAGCTCTCGTCTCCACCTGCAGCTTAGCCTTGTAGGCCTCGCTCTTGGTTGCGAGCATCTGTTGGCATTCCTCATCAAAACAAAGGTTTCTTGATGATGGGCACGAGAAATATAGCACAGCAGTTTCGGCTGGCATCGTTGTCATTTCTTCGACATTCAACGCTTTTGATATTGTGTTATTGGAGAGATTAAGGTATAGGGATGTTGCGCGAAGCCCTTGTCAGTCTCTTGCGATTGCAGTCCTTCGACATTTTATTTTTTTTCACAGTATTTCTGGTTTGTTGTGGCGTAGTCGATATCTGCATTCTTAGCTTGGCTGCGTAGAGATAGTGGTCCGAGTCGACGTTAGTCCACGGAATGTTCGGACATCCAAAATACTGGATGCGTGCCTATCGCAATGCTATCAACTTGATTGACCATTCGTTGATCTGGAGACCGCCGTGTCCCCTAATGGATATCGAGGAGAGAAAACCGTGTGCTGGCTATCGTTTCGTTCGGCAGCGAAGTCAATTAACCTAAGTCCCTCGCCAGACGTGTTGTCATGGAGGCAATGTTTTCCGATAATACTACTAAAGATTTCTTCTCTTCCTTCCTTTTCGTGAAATCTACCAGCAGATCATGAGTTCTGTTAAGAAGTCTGTAGAAGCAGTCTTTCGCTACATCATCTTTTATCCTCCTTCGGAGCGTGAGCGCATATAAGGCTCATATTGTCGAATTTGGCCTTGATGAAGAGTATTACAATGCGTTCGATAATGTCTTGAAAACATAATACTTCTTGGGTAAGTCTTTCACTTATAACAAATCCACACTCGTATTGTCGCTGTTTCTGCTCACTTTAACACGTCCGTAGTAGATGTCATAGTCTTTCATCTACTTTTTGCTTCGAATCAGTTTAGGGCTTCCGCTAGTTGTTCGCCTACACCTCTCCTGTTTATTGTTCTCACATTTCAGGTTCAGATGTGAACGTCGTTGTCCTTTTTTGCTTGGTCGTCAATCAGTCCTTTCTGAGGCTATTGGTTGTTTCGTAATAATATTTTTGTCATCTCTCTTACAATACCGGGTAGTTAACCCAAGTCACAACCCCCAATCTGGAGGGCTAGTTCTAATTTGCTAGTATCTCGTACTTTATTCAGTTTCAAATTCAAAGTCCAGGTATCGTGACTGTAAGTCTGTAACTCATCACTTTCAACGAAAGATCAAGTACAAATCCAAACACCATTAGTTCCGAAAGATGGTTGATTAACAACCCTCTAGCTTAAGTCATAAAGGCAAGAGCTTGATAGACTTATGTTAGCAATCTTCTTGAATGTCATACCTGAAATGTTTACTAAGGCCATTGTTTTGCAAATGACTATCTTAAAAATAAGAAAGATACAAATGATAAATATATAACCACGTTACATATAAACAACGAATGAAAAATGAATTTATTTACTTATGCGTTTGTGTTAAACTTTTACTGTTTGAGTAACTCAGAACTGTGTACAAATAAGAATATTGTGACGCCATAAGGAAACTGGTGTTTTTTAATTTAAACAAGTTCTATCTGGTATTGAGGTAAAGATAATAAAAGTTCTTAGTAAAGGGATATTTTTGTGGCTACAACTCTTCCAAACTGAGCGACTGATATTGTGAATAAACCCTCATCAATAACCGCTCAATAAATTGCCTTGTTTTACCCTAACTCGTAGAGGTTCATTAGTTTTGACATTAAATTCGTAACATAGTTTTTTTTTTACACAGTATACAGAAAAGTATATGGATCGACTCTGAATTACTAGCTGAGTCAATCTAGCAATCCCTTTCCATCCGTTAGTCCGTCTGTGTGTCAACGCTTTTTGAATTTTAACCCCTGTGTTAATTAACGCTGAGTAGCTAATAAGTGTTTAAATTTTGACATTTGCGCGAGTATAGGCTGAACTATAATAGAATATGGTTGCGGACGACCACTTCCGTAACTGTGCTAACGCATGCAATGTGTATTGTACGACCATAATAGCTTTTCGCTTCGATTCGTTCACTTTTCGTTCACTTTTTCTTACTTGCGAAAAACCGAATTCGTTCGCTATTTCTCTTTCTTTTGTTCTTTCATACAAAAAATTGACATTTCACTTCAACAGCTGTGTACATTTAAATTTGTAAGTTCATAAGCAACAAAATTTTATTTGTCAAAACGACTTTCACTCTGACAATCGCTTCTATTCGCAAAAGTCTATTATTGTCAACTTGAGTTATTGACAGTCCTGAAGAAAACTTACCCCGGGGTCTCCACGAGCAATATTTCATAGCATGCAATGTGTCATTCTATAAAAATTGCTTGTGGAGACCTCAAATAGTATTCTTTGAAAAATTTCTTGCTATGTATTGCTCACTCAATTGCTTTCTATGGATAGTATGCTATGGGCTGTCATTTCTGCTTGAGGTTGTAAGATTGTTTGAGATAGTAAGCAATGGAAATGCACACACTACATTTCATAGCATTCTGTCATTATTTCATACTATGAAAAGTGACAGATAGTAAGCTATCAAATATTGCTCGTGGAGAAGCGGTGTAATGTAGCTAATTTTGATAATAGCTTCTGATTGCTTCCGACTATTATAGCTCAGCCTTATTTCTTATGGGAAAAGCTGTCATGGTATTGATTGATTAGCTAAGCTAATCAGCGTTTAAACATGGGTGAATGTTTATTTAAAATTAAAACAATTTATAAATAGAGTCTCTGTTCAACTAAGCAAAATAGGTGTAAAAAAAATTAAATTGTCTCACTGCCAGCTTTTTAAATAAACGTCATTTTTGTTAAACTTAACACATATTTCGTGCATTTAAACATTTTTTGTAACGCTCACATTTTGGTGGGGTTTTGCTATAAAAAAAATTACAGCACATGCCACACTGTAGGGGTATTTTAATGCTTCCGAACATTTTTATTTAGGATTTATTAAAATCAATAAACATGTTAACTTAATCCAGTTTTAGGGGGTGCTTATTTAAACGATAGGATGAGGTTAGGTTTAAGACGATTCGCACCTTCTCATATCTTTTTCGATGACTATCTCACGTGCTAATTAACTGTCAATATAGAGAATTTATTTATCTATGAACCGCTGTCGCTGTGGAAATGTATTTTCTTGTGTGTTTTTGCTGTTATCATGCCCACCTGTATACATTTTGTCTGTCGCTTTATTACACTTAAACTGGATCATAATAATTATTTACGTGAAATAAAAAGCAAAAATATCAAAGTCCCAGTAATCTCGTTAAATGGCGAAAAAGAGTTCTGACTGTCAATGTCGAAACTTTTTCCAGTTGTAGCATGATAAATATTTGGATCTCTATTTTGATACAACAATGCAATAAGTTGAAAACATTGTTACAACAAGATGATCGTCATGTAATATACATATGTAGACTGCCATGTAAGAAAACTTGTACTGAGGTACCTTGTGACGTAAGGCCATATTTTGAAAAATGGCTCTATAACGCTGTCGAAATGAGCCATAAAGCCTTTACGGTCTTATTACTTTAAAGCTATTTAGGTGAAACGTTCATAAGATGAATCCAACAGATGGGAACAGAAACATATGAAAAGGCTACAATCCGTTGTGCGCTTAGTTAAATACCATCCCATTCCATCCTTCAATCAAAGATCCCAAAAAAGTTGGAGTGGCCTTTTCTCAAAATACCGTTCAAACAGTTTATCAAAATATTTTATGGATCGTGAAAACAATGTTTTTCTGTTGCATATGCTAGGGGGTAGGTTATACAAAAGGTTTTTGAAGAAAACGACGAACATTTTTTTTAAATGAAAACGTCCCCAAAAAGTGGAGCAAAAAACTTTGTATGAAAAAAATATATGTATTGGGATTATGTAAATGAGTTTTTCAGAAACTTTTTCAAAATTTCCTACCGTTTGGCCATAAGCAACGTTTCTCTAAAAAGTGGGCTTAACAGTGGGTGGATTCTAAAAATTCTTACACTTGTTCTGCAGCAACGCAAATGGTCCTCATATTTCAAATTTCATTCTCCTAGCTTAAATATTAAGGCCTAAAAATCGGTTACATACAGACGGACGGACAGCTGAAACGACTCAGCTAGCGTTCCTTTCTCTGACACCTTATTACAACCGAGATGTAACACAGAACTAGTCCACCCGTTTGGAAACCCTCTCACGAGTCCTGAACAATGCAATCAGCTTGGCCTATCTATCAGACGGCCTCCGTGGTGGAACTTCTACCTCTACATTTTGTGGAAAAAATGAAGGCAATTTATTAACAAAGCCAAGAGCTCCAAAAAGACACTAGACTGGGATTAATAAGAGTCACTCAATACATACGAAATCGTGTTGAGGAAGGAAAAAAGAGCATGGTAACATAGAAGAAACCCCAGAGGCTTCCACATTCCGCAAAACACTCTACTATCCAATAATATCTAGCTTCCTAATAAAACCAGACGGTCAAAGGACAACCTCCAGAATGGAAACCATCGACCTATTTCCTCCGGTACTGAACTAGAGTTAATCGGTACATCCATTCTACATACCAATATTATCTTCACCAAAGAAAAACTCCTTTGGACCATGAATATCTTCATTTAAATCCCCTGCACCAGATGGTATCATACCTGCGGAACTCCGATGCAACCTTATTATCCTGCTAAAATAGATACTAACCATCAAGACCAGTTCTCTACGGTTAGTACACAAGGAACTAAGTAGAGGATGTATTCATCCCAAAGCAGGAAAGAGATCTCACATATTGTTCTGTCATCTTTTCTTCTTAAAACTTCGGAATGCTTATTATGATGGCTCATCCCAACGTAGAACTGTAAACTTTGGCACCCAACAAGGAGGCGTCCGGTTTCCTCTTCTCTGGAACCTAGCAAATCTAAAAGAAGAAGGATGCAAGGTGATTGTCTACGCAAATGACGTGGCAACAGCTTTATGATGGAAATGGCTTAATACCCTTAGACAACTTTTACAAAATGGTCTCCTTGTACTTTCTAAATGGGCCACCAGGTGTGCACTCGGCGAAACCGAATTGGTCCTTTGGTCTGGTCTTTGATGAGAAGCTGAACTGGAAGGCAGACATCCAAGCACTTGAAAAAAGACATGTGGAAAGAAATGGCTTCGCAACTACATCTCTTCCTCTAGCTTTACGTGTCTATCATTGACCCATACTCCTGTTTGGTGTTTTAGTCTGATGGACGACTCTAGAAACAACTTCCAACCGCAACCTTTTAGGACCCATACTCCTGTATGGTGTTTTAGTCTGATGGACGGCTTTAGAAACAACCTCCAACCACAACCTTTTAGGAAATGTTCAAATATCATCTTGGATACATTAGCGGAGCTCTACGAAAAACCACCTCCTCAGCCCTAGATGCTATCCTACATCTAGTACCCCTAGATATATACGGCAAACAGACCGCAGCTTGTGCAGCAGTGAGGATATGACAATGGACACCATACCAAAGTGAACACACTACGATACTCAATCACCTTAGCATTACAGAAAACACCGACCCAACTGAGCTGTAAGCATACCTTCAAATCAACCATTCCCAGTCGTATGGGAGTCAGATATGATTGGAGATAATCACTTGATTAACATCTACACAGATAGGTCTAAAACAGAATCTGGAGTGATGAAGGAGTTTTTTCCGCGATGCTTAATCTAAGCATTTCCTTTCGACGTCCCGAACATTGTAGCATTTTCCAGGCGGAAATAATGGCATTTATTATGAAAGTCGACAGTTCCACGGATATTTGTTGGTCTAAAGATGCACCCGCATCACGTGCAGGCACTGTAACGTAACCTAGATCATATTTTGTTATAATTTATATCATCTTTCAGTAAGGTAAACTTATCTGAAATGTCCATATGGAACTCTCTCCCATATGAAGTGTAGAGAACTTATCCAACTTGTTCCAATTACGTACTTATCGCTCAGGATAGTACAATAATGCGGTAAATGGCTTTGGGTTTTTCATTATCAAATTATAAGTCGTCTGTTTGCGTATCCAAAAAGGCAGACAAAGTCTGTTGAACTGCATTAACCAGTTTGTTTTAGTGAGTTTATTTAATTAATGCGTAATTTGAACGATTTGTGGTAATTACATATTTAAGATGAAGTAATGTGTTTGTTGTTGCAGAAATGAAAACATGTTAATCCATTTCACGGATAAATCATTTAAAAATTTGTCAAAACCCCTATTTTTTCGACAGTTAAAAGAGTTCAAGCATAGTGATATCGAACTTCGTCGGGAAACAATTTATAACTTCGGCTATCCACTCACCATGCTACAAAAACGAAACACGGTATATAAATCAGCATTTAAAATTTTCTGTCAGACTGAAAACGTAAGTAAAATTTCTTAAAGACCTCAACTTCGGTTGAGGGAATCCTCAATAGACCCAACTCCTTGATTGTTAATGAATGTTATTGTCTTCAATATTTTTTTTTGAGGTTATTTCACAGCAATATTTTGTTATTATTTAGTAACCTATAGAACATTTTTAATAGTTGGCTTCTTTGGGGTCATGGTCTATCTAGTCATTATCTACTTTAGTTTTTTTTTGGCAACGATGCCAACAATCCATTAGATCAGCCGCAACTGATGTGCTAGGTTTCTCGCGCCCACCAGCAAGAAACCCCTGGTTTGATGAGGAATGCCGACAGATGCTCGCAGCCAAGAACGAGGCTACAAGGCTAAGCTGCAGTTGAAGACGAGAGCTGCCGTTGAGCTCTATAGGCAGAGAAGAAGGCAAGAACACCGGCTTTTAAGAAAGAAGAATGAAGAGCAAGAAAAGCGCGCGATCGAGGATATAGAGAGGTGCCACTCCAGGAAAGATGTTCGCAAGTTTTACCAAAGTGTAAAACGTCAAAGCCAAGGATACAAGGCTCGAACAGAATCCTTTCGAGATGAACAAGGAAATATCGTAGACACAGTCGATGCTGAGGATATGGAAGAACCACTCCTGCAGACAGTTAAACGGCGATGACGAACATCATTCCGCTGTCAGGCAGAACGAACCATTCAATATTGGCAACGACAGCGAAAGCTGCCAACCACCCGACCTGAGTGAAGTGAGGATACCATACCAACAGGATCTACAGTCGAAGAAGAATGCCGACGATGTCAATAAGTCATAAGTATTCTCAACATAAGATCCTATCTGCCGTAGCTTTATATGTGAACGCCTGAAACCATTTTGCAACAACATGATCGGTCCTTATCAGTGTGGTTTTAGGTCAGGAAAGTCCACAACTGACCAAATACTTTACGCCGACGATATTGACACCATTGGTCAGAATAAACGTGATGTCATAGACACTTTTGTTACCATAGAGAAGTTAGCAGCAAAAATGGGTATAGCAGCAAAAAAGTGTGAGACTATGTACATACATATATGTTTTCAATATGAAATTACACACAAAATCGATTACACATACACTCGAACTATTGAGAAGATCCTATACAAGATTCTGATCATTACAATCCTGCTTTACGAAGCATGGACCGCATTTTGGTCGTTTTGAGAGAAAATTCTTTCGAAAAATCTTCTTCGAGCTGTATAGCGACATGGCCCTAGTAAAAAATGGCTGGGGAATGTAGAACGAATGGATCCCTATATTCCGGGTCGCAAAGTTATCGATTCCCACCCAGAAGTCAGACGCAGTAAAGGAAGACCTTGCCTTAAGTGGCGCGCCAAGTAGAAACTGACCTTTACCAACTTGGAGTGCGCAATTTCTTCATCCATTTTTGATACGGTCCATGCTTCAGCGCATGGACTGAGATGATCAGGGTCTTTTATAGAATCTCCTTAGTAGTTCGAGTGAGGGCTTTTCTAATAAATTGCTTTCTTAGGCCGAAGGAACAACGGTTGGCCATTTCATTTAATAACTGACGAGATGTTGTTGTGACCGCATACAAAGCTTATGTTGGCGAACTTGACCCGAATTGTTACAATGCGTTCGCTAATTTATTGAAAGCATAAGTCTTCTTGCTTAAGTCTGGTACTTATAACAAATCCGCATTCAAATAGTCGCTGTTTCTGCTCACTAAAACACGGTCCGTAGTAGATGTCACAGTATTTCATACACTTTTTGCCCTGGATGGTACACTCGTATTTCCTGGATGGTAGTAATGTCTGCTTTGTAGCAGTTTATGTCTTCCGCTAGTTATTCGCCTGCACCTCACCTGTTTAATGTTCTCACATTCCAGGTGCAAATACGGACGTCGCTGTCCTTTTGCGTTCAGCAGCGTTTTCAACAATGAAATCAGTCCTTTCCAGGGCTATTGGTTGCTGCGTAACAATAGATTTTTTCTATGGGTGGGTAGTTAACCCAAAACACAAACCTGGAGGGTCAGTTCCAATTTATTAGATACCCCTAGGACACGGTGCCATCAGTATCCACTACGGGATTCAGCGCTGCCGTTGGCCTCTCGGTTCACCCGCCACCATATATGTGCAAGGGTCCTGACTTACCCTTGAGATTCCTGGATAACCTTTTGCCCTAATATGTCGCAGCATCTCATCTAGGTTCGCCTGGGACAGCAGGATGGGTATTCCGTGCCAGTCTGACCTGACTGTTAGTAGTCTTGCTATCAACATTTGCGATGGATACCCCTTGGAGGTAAAAACACCGGTCAGTGTTCAACAAGATCCAAACAAATTATAGAGATACTAAACTAAACAATAAAACAGACGTAGAAACACTTATTTTGCTATTGATGAAAAATGGCTGAAATTGACATAAGCTGCTTTTACTTATTGCCGCAGGTGTTTCGCATTAGACTAAAATTCAAACCATTGAAAGCATTTGCCAAAAAGTTTGGTTTTTATGATTTAAACAACCAGTCTCAATTATTGTGGATTTATTCAAAATATTTTGTTTTTGTTTGTTCAAAATTTTTTTCAACAAAAAACCTGTTTACACAGCGCCCATAAATGATTAGATAAAAGCTCCCAAGCATGCAAAATGTTAATCTTTGGCGAAAGGTTGTGTACAAACTACTCTTACTAAGATGGTATTCTCGAGGTAAACAGTTTTAAAATTAGTCTGCCTGTACAATTGATATAAAATGACAGATATCACTAATCGAAATTTTAAGTTCCCACAATAATACCTGCCACTATTTTTATCTGCAATTTTCTGATTTAATCCAAACGACTTATCGTCGTTTCCATGATTGCCATTAAACGCCATTTTGAACAAAAATGGAAGAAATTGGTGAATTGTGTTGTGTGCAAAACACAGTGTTCTAGACCGATAAGCTAATCCATGTCATTTCAACGTCATTTAGTCGTGATTTTAAAATTTCATTGCCATGACTCTTCGACTAATTTTATTATTTCCAAACATTAGCACGCTTAAGAATATCAACTGTGTTAAGCTCACACTGTCGTACGCTATTGTTTACCCACTCAGTCAACTGTACAAAAAGCCTTGATTTTGTGAATGAAAAGAGCTCCTGCCCTCCAGAAGCAACAAAGTAAAATAGAAAACTGAGAAAAAAATCTCCCAGATGTGATCCAACAGAGCTTTGGTCAGCAACTGTGAATGAATGAGCCAACCGCCTTGGCTTATATAGCCGCCTTATCAGCCATCCAAATAATTACTTTCTCATTCTTAGTTTGAACATCCGCTTGTGCAAATTGGCTGCTTCAACACATAACTCAAAGGGGATTAGTCAAATGTCAGGGAAGTCAACCCGTTTTATCTGTCAAAAGCACACTGACAACTGTCGAATACACAAAACACAGAACCACTCATCGCTACGTTCGAGGGCACCCTAAGCCCCGCACATCATGATGGTAATACCTCATGCCTAAGGTATCACTCCGACTTGGTCACGTATATTTATCATAGTTTTTGTTTTTTTGTATACTCGTGCTGCTTATGCGGTGAATTTACAAGATCTTTAGATGATAGCTGTTGGGTTTGTTCTAGATCAGCTTTCATCTTGACGTATGAGCGTCAACATTTAGAATAAGACAACTAAAGTCTCATATTTTTCAATGAATTAGTTAGGGACTTGCAAGTATTTGCATTTAAAAATGGTATGAGTTAGCACGTTGGCAAGATAGTGTAACAAGTGAGGAACAATAATTTAACATCTATGAAGACAGCTACCGGCGCTGGTGAGAATTGTGGATGAAATTCTAATGGGTGTGAACACATTTTTAAACTAGATTCTGTAGAAAAGTGCTTTCTTGTAATGCATTAATCGTTTATACTGGCGGTTTTTCGTCGTACAATATTCTTCGGGATTAAATTTTTAGCTGGGACAGTGAAATTTGGTATTTATGGTCTTTGTCCATGCCTTCTGCGAAAGTGTAAAAAATTTCAAATTCCGCTCATACAAAACCTAGCTTTCTTAAATGACCATCACGAAGTTTTTTGACCTTGTCTATGCCGCTGCACATAACTTATAATTCGTAAAACGGGACCAAGTGTTTTTCGCAAAATAACGCCAAAATAATTTGATCCACTTTTGATACCGACCGACCAGCGCTATCTAGTAGGATTGGGATAAATAGGTAGTATTTTAGTACTAGATGTAGTAGAATAAGATTGGAAGAGCCATTTTTGCTTTGATTACCGACGAGATGTCGTTGTCAGATTTTTAAACGTAGCCAAGACAAACAGAAATACTTGCTAAAGTTATAGTTGTCGATTGTGCCATGGTTTCCAATTCGTCGATGTTGTCTTCATTGCTAAACCAACTAAAGCCGCTGAAGCATCAAATATTTTATTGTAATCGATAAATAGGCCTTTGCCATTTACGTTTTAAAGACAATTTCATGTAAATGTTGTCCGCGGCTCCGTTTTAAATGGTCCATTTGGAAGGTCTAATTTGCGGCACTTTTTATGTTATCCTATAAGGCTTCAATTGTGTTCGGCTTGCCCACATAGATTAACGACTTTATATAACCGAACAAGAAATAATCAAAAGGCGTTAAATCACATGATCTTGGCGTCCAACTCATAGGGCCATCTGCTCACCAAATTCATCCTTCAACATTTCCATTATTTCACGAGCTGTGTGACATGTGGCACCGTCTTAATGAAAACACATGTCAACTAAGTTCAACTCAGCCAGCTGGGGCAAAAACAATCGCGTATCATGGCTCGATATCGTTCGCCGTTGACGGTTTCTTCGACGGTCGTATTTGTAGAAAAATGGACCGATAATGCCGCCAGACCATAAACTACACCAAACTGTCGTTTTTTTTTCGGGATGCATCGGTAATTCTTGTATGGAATGTGGCTGTTCATCACTACAGATGCTACAGTTTTACTTATTAACGTATCTGTTGAGCCAGAAATGAGCCTCATCGCTGAACACAATTTTTCGATAAAACAGCGGATTTTCACATTTTTCACAGAGCTCGTTTGTAAGTCTTTCAATGATTAAATGGCTGAGTATATTGAAAACTTTTCACTTTTAAAGACGACGTTGTGACATAATTACTAATCAGTGCTGCCAACCTTAAAAAGTTAAATCTTAAAAAAATCACCCTTTAGGTAGGTGGAAATACGTGTTTACTGTAAAAGAATTTTGTATTGCGTTGTTCGTGTCATTGTTAAATGGACAGCGTTTCTGTGAGATTAATAAATAGACTGGATAATAGAGCTGTCACCAAAGGCTGCATATATAGGGTTTCAGAATCTTTTTGGGAAGCCCACTCAGGTCAGGACTAATTGACTAATTAGGAGTCGCTTGGCTGTGAATCACACCAGAGCAACGTTTCACAACTTCAGCGGTATATGTGCTCATGCCCCTACCGAAGATCCTAATAGGGTCGCATGGTGGAATTTTACGACCTATCCTACTGGCTGGCTGCTTGAACATAATCTTATTAAGCCTCACTTGTTAGTGAAAACAAAAGTTAATTCCAAGCTTAAAAATAGCCTTGAACATCATAGCTTTCTTTTTTGAAATTTGCCATCCATGGTATGCTACGATACCGGGAGGGGTTTCTGTCGACAGGCGCGTGCCAAACCCCGGCAGCTACCATCATTGAAATATCATTTGAAATATCGAGGGGCGTTTACCGTCGCGTTCAACTTTGCGAACGGATGTTCGCGCTCGCTTCTTCAATTCCCAGAGAGACGTCGGGCGCATCAGTGGTCTTAAGTGGCGCGCACAAGTAAAAACCGGTATCCAGCAAATTGAAATGCGCAACTAGAGGCAGTCAGCTGACTGGCAGGCTTATTGGAGGGGCATGTTGGTTGTGGACCAGGTTCATTCCGGAATGTAGTGTCACTTAAAGTAAGTAGGTAAGTTTTGTAATTGCAACCTAGCACGCTCTCCGAAATCGCTTCAATGCAGCTTCGTTGGTCACTGTTTTGGACAGGAAATCAATTTTTACGTTGGTCGCTATGAGTTTGTTAAAATAAAAGACCGAAGTCTCTCAGCCCATCGGAGAACACTGAGGCAGTGCGAGTTTCAATCTTCCATCACCATGTGGTTCTGCGGGCAAACATGCGTCTGTCCTTTTTATTTTTTCATCGTAGAGCGCTATGCTGTCAGTATCGCTTTACGCAACTGGTTTTTTTCGCGCGGCTTAGATGGTCATCTACAGATTTATCAACCTTTTAAAAACATTCCGGGACGGACAAACAAAAATCAATTTTGTTGCTTATCAAACTAAACATGCATATGCATCGAGTAAAAGACTCATTGCTCCCATAGTTGGTCTTATGAGAGTTCGACATTCACAAGATTCGCTCCCTATTAGCGATTCTCTGGGAGCTTACAAATTAATAACAGAAATCAATTCCGGTGAAACAATGTGATAATTCAGAACATCGCGTACAAACATGATACAATATGCTTTAGCCTGAAACTTGAGGTTTGCAAGCCTATTTGTTCACCTTTGTTATCATAACTAGGGAACTCTTCAAACGTTATTAACTTATGGAATACATACCTATTGGAATTTTACTGAACTCTTCCTAACTTAAGAATCCCATATGATGGATGTGTATTCCAACTTCCGACTAACGAGCAGCATATAAAGGGTGTTTTTTTTTGTAGAGGTATAGAACTTTGAAATGGAATAAAACAAAGATGATCATCTCAAATTGAAATTTACTTCATGCGAAAGATAATCTTCTGATTTTAAAATTTAAATATGATTGTCTCGGACGTAGTCTAAACGGGAGGTCCAATTTGTTCAACATTTGTGGCCGTATTTGGGCAATTACGCGGCGAATGTTGTCCTCCAAGTGGTCAACCATTTCGTAGACTACCGACTTCACATAACCCTACAGAAAATAGTCAAGCGGCGCTAAAACGGGGGGCCAATTCACATGACCAAAATGCGAAATCAACGTTTCTTTCAACAAATCAATTGTTGCACGAGCTGTGTGACATGTTGCGCCGTCTTGTTGAAAACACAGCTCCAGCACATCATGGTTGTTCAATTAATGAATGAAAAAGACAGTAATCATGGCTCTATAGCGGTCACCATTTACTGTAAAATTCTAGCCAGCATCGTTTTTAAAGAAGTGCGGACCAATTATTCCACCAACCCATAAAAAAAGTCAATTTTTGTGGAATGTAACGGTGTCTAAACATACACTTGAGGATTATCATCACTCCAAATACGTAGTTTTGTTTATTGACGTATCCTTTCAACCAAAAGTAAGCTTCATCGCTAAACAAATTGGGATTCGCTTACACAAATTGGGATCAACGGCAATCAAATTTTGGGCACATTCACCGAATCTACGCCTTCGTAGGTGATCATGTGGCTTTAATTCTTGCACGAGTTGAATTTTGTAAGCACGCAAACCAAGATCTTCCATAAAGTGGATGGAAACATATCCCATTCCTGTGCACGATGGCGGATAGACTGATTTTTCTCCCTTCTTCCTTTACGCTACGCTCTACAGCAGAAATGATTTCTTCTGTCTCTGCGGATGCATATAATCATTTACAGTAAACGTGGTGTGAAAACGTTTCATACTTAATCGAATTAATTGCTCTGATGGATTGTTATGTTGACAGTAAAATGGACGTAGTGCGCGATACGCATTTCGAACAGAACCATAATTTTCAAAATAAATTTGCACGATTTCATTAATCCAAACTCAAAATAAATCACTTGACAGCTGACTAAATGGCCACCAGTTAAAAGAGTGTTGCCAACTTAAAGATATATACCTCTAAAAAAACACCCTTTAGTTTTAAGGCTAAGTTCATCTCGGAAGTCCTTGCAAGTTCGCTTCATTAAACCTCGAGCTCGATTTTGCTATAGTATTATCATAATGAGAAGAAAATCTGAATTGTTTGTCGAATATGACCCCGAGATCTTTAAATTTTTCGGTACGCTGAAGTCGTAAGATCGTTCATATAATAATCATTTCTTATAGGTGGATTAATACGGAATGCTGTACAAATTTTACATTTCAAGAAGTCATATTGAGTTATGATTACATCATGCCGACAAACTATTACGAGAATCGTCCGCGAAAGTTAAAACGTTGCAATATTTAAAATAACCATGAATATCATTTAAAAATATGAGAAGGTTACAATCCGCTGTGCGGATCGTTGAATACCCTATCCCATTCAATCCTTAAAATGAATGTCCTTAAAAATTAGGCGGGACTTAAAAATTACTGAAAATAAAAAAAATAAAATTACATTGTCAACACATCTTGTTCCGTGTCTATTGTATCTAAATCTTTTTTGGTTCGACAAAAAATGACGTTTTTCTATGGCTTAGCTATGGGATTCGGTATACAAATGGTGTTTGTAAGAAGATGGCCGCAAAAAGTGGACGTCGGTTAAAATGATCTAAAGACGAAAAGTTTATATCGATATTATGGAAGAATTTGCATCGAAATTCTTTAAAATGTTACCAAATAAAGTCTTTTTTCTAAAAACGCCTTGAAAAAGTGGGCATGGCAGATAACTTTGTATGGACGAAATCCAGATATTGAGATTGTCTCTTATGTTGTTCAGAGAAATTTTCAAAATTCGATAACGTTTGGCAAAAAAAAAACTTTTTCTAAAAAGTTGGCGTGGCAGTGGGCGGTTTTTAAAAATGTTTAAGGCTGAACTATAATAGACGGAAGCTAATGCTAAAATTCTACGTTAAGTTTTCTTCAATACTGTCAATTACTCAAGTTGCTCATAATAGACTTTTGCGAATGGAAGCGATTGTAGGAGTGGAAGTCGTTTTGCCAACAAAAATATTGCTTATGAACTTACAAATTTAAAAGTACACAGCTGTTGAAGTGAAATATCAAATGTTTGTATGAAAGAACAAAAGAAAGAGAAAGGGCGAATGAAGTTGCTTTATCGCAAGTGAGTAAAAGTGAACGAAATATGAACGAATCGGAGCGAAAAGCTATTATGGTCGTACAATACAATTTGCATGTGTTCGCACAGTTACGAAAGTGGTGGTCCGCAACCATCTTTTATTATAGTTCGGCCTTTACGGCCTTGATTATCCTTGTTCAACATGTAAGGGTCAAAAATCCGTGATGTACAGACAGACGAACGGACGGACAGACAGGCTTGGCTAAATCTACTCAGCTTGCGTCCTGAGTCGATCCATATACTTTTACAAACTATATATCACAACTAATATACCCCTATGGGATAGGATACATATAAACAAAATAAAAAGCAATGGGCCCAAATGGCTACCTTGCGGGACACCGGATGTTACATCAATTTCGCGAGAAGTATAATTATCGATCTTAACCATTTACTTTCTGTTTGTTAAATAATTATGAAACCATTTAAGAATTGAAGAATGAAAACCCAAGTTTTTCTTTAAGTAGGGTGTGATGCACTCTATCAAAGGCTTTTGTAAAGTCGTTTTAGGGTACATCAGCTTGTAATCGTTCTTCAATTACATTAAATACATAAATAAATAAATACATAATTAGTTAACAAAGTTAAATTGGTAGCATAGGATCTACCTCGAAGAGAACCATGTTGTTTATTCGAGATTACCTCTGTAACTACGAAGAAAAAACTGGAATTGAAGAAAGCTTTGATATAGGTTGATCGTTTTCTACTTGATATCTTAGACAGTTTTTTTTTTAATTGAAGTAATAACGGTTGATCCAAGTAGAGATACTTTTTTCAATAGCCTTTTTTGACAGATCACGTGTGAGTCGTGTCATGCTGTCATGTTATTTTTGTTTAGTATTGTTTGGCATTTCATAATGGAAAGACTTACGCGTGAACAACGTTTACAAATTGTTGAACTTTATTATGAAAATTCACGTTCTGTGAGGAATGTGTTTCGTGCACTTCGCTCAACTTATGGTCAACATAATCGGCCTACTGAGCGTACTATTCGCAACACCATCACCCATTTTGAGACCCAGCATTCATTATTGGATAATATTCGACCGAATAGACCACGTCCAGCACGCTGTGAAGAAAATATAGCGGCCGTAGCTGAGAGTGTACACCAAGACCGTAGAGAGTCGATTCGGCGCCGTTCGCAGCAACTCGGACTGACGTATGGAACGACTTGGCGCATTTTACGGCAAGATCTTAAATTGAAAGCGTACAAAATACAGCTTGTGCAACAACTGAAGCCGCTCGACCTTCCCAAGCGACATCGCTTCGCTCTATGGGCTCTTGAAAAGTTCCAAGAAGATCCGACGTTTTCGAGGCAAATTTTGTTTAGCGATGAGGCCCATTTCTGGCTCAATGGGTATGTAAACAAACAAAATTGCCGCATTTGGGACGAAGATCAACCTGAAGAGATTGAAGAACTGCCACTTCATCCGGAAAAAACAACGGTTTGGTGTGGTTTGTGGGCCGGTGGAATCATCGGTCCATATTTCTTTAAAAATTATGCCGGTGCGAACGTAACCGTCAATGGCGACCGTTATCGTGCCATGATAACCGACTATTTGATGGCTGAAATTGAAGCTCGTGATCTCGGCGACATTTGGTTTCAGCAAGACGGCGCCACTTCCCACACATCGCATCAATCAATGGACTTATTGAGAGAACATTTCGGTGAGCACATAATTTCACGTTTTGGGCCGGTCGATTGGCCACCAAGATCGTGTGATATCACACCGTTAGACTTTTTCTTGTGGGGATATGTAAAGTCAAAAGCTTATGCTGACAAACCCGCTTCGATTCAGGCCTTGGAGGAAAACATCACGCGTGTCATTCGCCAGTTACCAGTCGAAATGCTCGAACGAGTGATCGAAAATTGGACTCAACGGATGGACCATCTGCGACGTAGCAACGGCCAACATTTGATAGACATAATCTTCAAAAAATAAATGCCAAAGAATGTTCTTTCAAATGATAATAAACATTCTCCATTAAATTTGAATTTTCTGTGTTTTTTTCTTTAAAAAAGTAGGGAACCTCGAAATGGATCACCCTTTATAAGAATATTCCCATCCTTCTAAACACTTTCCAATAAATAATGACTGGTTAAATATAATTTTTCATAGACCGACAAAAGATGATAAACCATTTTTTAAATGTTTACTCTGGTATACCGTCGGACACGGTTTCTGTTTAATTTTAATCTATTTAACACTTTTGTTAGGTTAGTACCAAACTGACGTCTAGTAACTCCGGAATTCCTAAATAATGGTTTTGTGTTAAGTGGACCAGTGGTTTATTATATATTGATTCAAAAAAATCAGCAAATACATCGCAAGTGCTCCTCAAATCATTTGAACTTACATTTTCTTACTTCATAAGCGTAGGTAAACCTGAGAGATTTTAAATTAATGTAATTCCAAAAAGATTTGCTATAACGCAAAACCAATGGCTCAACGGACAAAACATACTGCATATACAAAAATCTCTACGATTTGCTCTTGACATTGCGCAAGTTTGTCAATCTTTTATTTGACCACGAAATATTAAACAGATTTTTCAAAACCTGAATTGATTTTTTCTATAAATTTGTTATTACCTGATATTGGATGATATTAAATAAATCCCAATTAATATTTATTTAAATAACTCCCGAGTGCAAAAAAATTGTTTTTTTGCGAAATTATTTGTTACAGCGAACTTTATTTTATTAACATGATCAAAGTTTATATAATGGAGTTCCAAAAGTTAAGCTTTATGATAAATACTATTTGAATCAATAGTATCTAATGCTTCCATAATGCTAAAATTAAGTTAATTATTTAAAAATGTCGAATATAGAATTCCATTATAGCTATTCCGAAAACTTGTTGATTTGAAATAAATTTACCAATAGAATTCCATCTATGACTACATTTTTATTGTTCAATGTGTTATTGTTGTCTAATTGTTCAGTAAGTCGAATTCATTTCCATCCGTACAAGGTGGTTATTTTCCAGAAACACTCAGAACGCGACTTTAATTCTCGGATATTCAAACAAACAGTTAGTCACAGTGTGTTATCTTATTTTCTCAGCTGGGTTCGTTGGTCTGCTATGTGAACAACTTGATGAGTCGGACTTGAGGCACGTGTGGTTCCAACAGGTAGAAGAAAAGGCTCATACTTCAAGGCCATCGATTTTTGGTTTTGATGACCATTTATCTTACAGTGCCCTAGACTTCATTTAAAAGGGGGTGCTTTGGAGCGGCTTTGTTTTTTTTTGTTGTAAATCTCTAGTTAATGTCAACCGTCTAAGGACCTTATAAGACTTAAAGATCAACAAAAGAGGTTGAATTGCAAACATACCAGCTGGTATGCTGGTATGGCAGATAAAATCGCCTTATTGAGTGTAGGAATTCGGAACGTCACTTATCTTCTATGATTTTCAAAACTGAAACATTAAAAAAAATTATAAATACTGAAAATCTGTTGCGTTGTGAAAATGGAAAATGTGGTGCTGCACCCCATGATACATATATGGCTTTTTGCACTTTGGGTTTTTGCCATGAGCGTCGAGGATGTTCTGCACATCCTCGACGCTCATGGACAAAATAAAAATATAAACACGAAAACGATATCTATCTCACCCTGAATGCAATTAAATTGAAAGAAGTTGAAGAGCTTTTACTACATGGTGTAGTGGATTAATGGTTATTGCAATGTACTGCTAAGTTGTTCCTAAATAAAATCCCGAAAGTAACAATACCGAAGATTTTTACTGCCCCACCTCTTCAAAAGCCTGAAAAACATCCTGTCATGTTCTCAAAAGTGCCGCTCAGAATCGGCTTGACGTCCCATTCTTTGTGGCAAAGAGATAACTTCTCCCATACCAAATATGAACGCTGAAGCAAAGTTTTAGGCCTGAATCGACCCTTTATCTGCAAATCATTTAGGTCAACTCTTAAATATTCACCACGGTTGTTTTGTTCCAATTTTGGAGGTTTCATAAACAAGAAATTGGCGTTGCATACGCCTGGATACGCAACGTCTCGAATTTGAAGGTGAACTTTTCGCTGTCATCAAAACAAATTCTCACTATTTACTCGAGTATTTACCTGTCTACTCCGCTCATGAATTTAATTTCACGAAAATCAAAAATAAATCTTCTTCTTGGAGAAGGAGGATTCTTATCACAAAGTACACGTCATATGGCATTCGTACAACAGCCAATGAGCCAAACATCACCACTGCGACACATTCATATGATTTATACATCGCTAAACAATTGACGATGTGATGGTGGCGGGCTGGAGGCGCTTGTGTTTCTCTTTCCTCGAGATCTCAATTTAACCAAGCGCAGAGACACTTAGTTTTCCCAGTCATCGGTTAGCAATTGCCTGTACATGTATCGCGAGTTCACGTTAGGGTTCTAAATAAAAAAAAAGTTGACTGAATGTGTCTGTGTATAGGACCACCGAGAGTCGACACCCTCCCCCTGATTTCTCCTCGCTGCTATCTAACTTTTGAAGTTTTATTGATAATTTAAAGTATTTAAATGCACACATACGCAACGTGACGATTATTTAATTCTCAATTAATCTTTTGTTCTTTTGATTGCAGACACTCGAAGAAGAACTCGCGCTCTGTGTACAGATACAATTTTTGAATTGTACTTCGATAACCAAGTGACTAATGCAACAACGGATTGGTTTCCAATTTCAAGTGAATTGTTTCGGATTTTGTTTACGTTTTCGAATTAATCGTGCTGTGCGCAGTTCGAGCTGTTTGGTTTGCTGATCATTTGAAGAGGAATTCCTAAGAAGGCAAGATGATCCCTGGATATGGACCTGTGACACAAGCGTTGCTTGGCACGCTTCTGACGTGGGGTCTAACGGCAGCTGGTTCTGGAATGGTGGTGTTTGTTCGGGGAAATCAAGTGAGTTTTTGTTTAAAAAAAATTTGTTTTTTGTGAAAATTTATTTGATTGTTTTTTTTTTTTTTTTGTAAGATAATGTGATAAGTGATAAACGCAAAACGAAAACTTTTACATTCTTCCTTCCTTTGTATGTACTATTTGAGAGCTTCCGGAGTGCCTATTCTCATAAGCGCCTGACTTAAAAAAATAAATAAACTGAAGCGGTCTTGTTGGATGTTATTTGTTTTCAGCGATCTTATTCTCATAGATCCCTGGCATAGAAAAAAAAACAAAGAAAAAAGTTTGAAGCGGTCAAATTTGGGGATATCACCGCACCCAGCTCAAGCTGTAGGCACGGTAGTCCTAATTCACATTATCACATTAACCGTGTTGATGACAACTCACCCATAAATTGTGCACCATGCAGTGACCTTAAGTGAATGCAATGAATATTTGTGAATAATACGTGTATTCCAGTGCCCTATAAGCGTGAATTTAGCTTGCTTATGTATCCTTTAAGAATAAAACGGGTCTCGACTTTAATGCTGATTTTCGTCGTTGAATTTTAGAAAAGCCTGAGCGTAGTTAAGACATGATTAGCGATTAGTCTGCACCTTGTATGAGAACATCTTAAAGTCTTTCAATGACATTATAGTAGAGACGAACATGTTATGGCCAATCGTATTCTGCGTATTCTATTTGATGTCGATAAAGCCTCCACGACATCATTAGCTACGTGACCGATATAATAAAACGAACGATAAATATGAGTCCTTTCGGCTCCTCTTTTGTTATTCACATACATGTTTATCGAGTCTCGTTGATGTAAGCTGTTAAACCCCTTAGTTTTTGATCATATTACGTGTTACAGTCCGGAAATCCGAGTCCAAATTTCCTAAGAATTCCACGATCTTGAGGAGTAAAGCATTTCATGGCTTGTTGACGATTATTCTCAATCTGATTACTTCAAAAATGTCAAAGTTAAATTGTGAGAAAAAAAAGTCGACAAGCAATGGAATGCTTTACTCCTCAGAATTTCTGAATATTTAGGAAATATAGACTCGGATTTGAAGTAAGACACCATCGAGATTTTTATCGATGCCATTATGAAAAAAACATCGATCAAATGTTCGCCCTGGCTTCTCTGGTTGCCGCTCATTCGAAATTTCCAATTTCCATAATTCTGGCGAGTAAATCAAGCTGAATTTGACCGATGGCATGGGTTATGTTGGCTTTGAGGGTCGCTATAGTGTGTGGCGTACTCGCATAGACCTGCGTCTTAAGTAAATCCCACAAAAATAATGTAACGGAAGCGAAACGCACGATTTCGGTTCTTATCACCTCCACGTGAGATGACCACGCTCTCGAATCACCGTGCAGAATGTTCAATGTGGTGTGAGCTGTGTGACACGTAATGTCTTCCTGTTGAGACCAAATGTCGCTGGTTTCCATGTCATCCAATTTAGGCCCAATTGGATCCACCCCCACGTGAGATGACCATGCCGTCAAATCGCTCGTGCACATGTGGTGTGAGCTGTGTGGCAGGTATCACCTTCCTGTTGAAATCACATGTCGCTGGACACCAGCATTAAACTTAGGCCAAAAGAAATTGGTAATCATCCACCAATAACGCTCGACGTTGAAGGTGATGGCCTGGCCATCGTCGTTCTTAAGAAATGTGGGCCAGTGATTTTTTCGCTATGCATTGGCGCTCTTTAATCTCATGTGTTAAAACTTTTTTTATAAAGGCGTTTTAAAAAAAAAAAATATTTTTTAGTATTATCCCAAATTCGACAATTTTGTTTGTTGACATACCCATTAGTCCAGAAATGGTCCTCATTGCTGAAGATGATTAACGATTAAAATCAGGGTCAGTTTCCAACTGCTCCAGATCCCAATCCTATGGTCGATTACATTAAAAAAAAAACGTATGGCGCAACAGGCTCGTTAGTACCCAGGGCCTAGCTTTTTTCTCACAACCATTCATGCGTGCGTGTGTACTTTTTTGCACGATGGCGGGACCTCCTGTTTTTTTTTGAGATAAGCTATTCATGACAATTGATACTACTCGGATGATTTGTCAGATCATTACGAGAGGAGGGCCAGTGAAAAATCATTTAGGTGTTGCTACGGCTGGGAATCGAGCCCAGACCTTCTGCGCGGCAGTTCAACGCAGTAACCATCGCGCCACACTGAGCCCGTCAATTACGTTTAGCTCAGTAAAATTGTTTACGCTTGCAGGCTTAAGTCACTAAATTCTCACATTCTCACGGACAATGGTTTATTTTTATTTTAATTTTTCATTAATGCAACAAATCTATACCACTCCTTTGGGTAAGAAACGTTAGGGTTTGCAAAAAAACACCCAGGCCGTATTTCCATCATTTGAGTTCTCCTAACCTTGCTTGGGCCTCTCTTTCTCTGAACTGTTTTTGAATGCGTGGTTTTTCAATTTGGCCTGATCGCCATTTTGTTAAATTAAAACGTATCCACGCATCTAATGGTGATATATATGTTTCTTTGCAAGGCCAATATTGGTCACTGTAGAGGGTTTAACACCAATTTTGTGTTGATAATCCGCCCATTTAATAGCAAATTAATTAACATTCCAAGTGAGTAATTGACTTTCAGACATGTTAGCACATTAAATGATCGCTCCCGAAATAGCTTTGTTAAAGGGATCTTCAATGTCTATGAATGCAACCATAGTATACTACTCCTTGCAGCACAACGACTTTTCGATAATACGTACCATTGTGTGTAGGGCTGTTTCTACAACTTTGCCCTTGCATTACGCATGTTGGGATGCAGATAACTAATTTACATAAATACTATGAATGCCAATCAATCGTTCCAGGGTATTCAGAAATAATGATGATAAGCTGATCGGTCTCAGGTCTTTCGGATTGACGTGATAACTTTTACCAGATTTGGGAATGCATATTACTTTCACTTCCCCCCAAACCTTGGGAATGCAGATCAGATCGTGCAGCACCTAATTGTGGCCAATCAAAGTAGCTCGGCTGGTACAATGCCGTCAGGTTCCGCTGATCTAAAGGGTTTGAAGCTGTGTATTGTCCAATGTATTTTATATGTTGATCTTATAAGTTGCCGTTCAATAGAATGGTTCTATTGATGTCGTCTTGAAAAGTATGTTGTGAGCTACCTGTGGAATTGTTTTTTTTTGGCTAAGCTTGGAACAGTTGGACTAGTGGAAATGATTTTTTTTGGGCCTAGACTCCTCGGAAGTCTCTTCTATTTTATCACAAAAGAGTCTCCAGGATTTGCGTTGCAACTTGTTCAGTTAATATTTTTATTTTGATAGGATCTTTTTGTAGGAGATCCAGTTAGAAAATGCAAGCTATTGGATTTGTTGAAAAGTTTTCTTTAAATTATGGACTTCATGAATTTTCACTTAATAAGCGAACCCATGTTTGACCAGGTTTTTTTCTTAAAAATAAAAAAGGACCCTCTTTTAGTTGATGAACGTCCGATTTTTGATAATTTTATTACAAATACCCTCGGTAGACTTTTAAGAAGACTTATCGAAGTCACTGCTTCTTATATTAGCGATAACTTATTACTCACTGATAGGAGATTTATATTTTGTTTTTCTAATGTGAAAAAAACGACAAACTGCACGTGTGTTTACCAGCAACACATAGATTACGATAATTATTTTATAATCTCATTGCGTAATTGGTGTTTACAGTATTAAGCAATTGGTTAAGAATGTTGAATTCAATGAGTGAATTGGTGGTACATCATAGCCATCAGCAAATATAAAGTAGTTGTGATAAATTGTAACTTAACTGACTTCAAAACATGTGTATGTAGTAATTTGCTTCTTAATAAAATAGATACATACAGTCTATGCGAAATGACGGCTTCATTGGTGCATAGTTGATTCGGTTGATTTTATTTTGACGTAAACTCATTCTAAGCGGAATGCAACCATAAACTGAATTCAATTGCGCTTATTTTATTTATTGAATATAGTCCTCAACCAGCAGCTCTCCTATTACCCCGGTCCTTAGCCAACTACCCCCATTTTTTACTTGTCACGCCACTAAGGCGAAGTCTTCCTCTACTGCGCCCGACCGCGACGGCTGGCTGGGAAACAAAGACTCTGCGAGCCGGAGTAATGGTGTTCATTCGCTCTACATGTCCTAGCCATATTAAACGTCCAATAACGAGTTTTATTGACTAAGGATATAACGCTGTACAGGTCGCAAAGTTCGTGATTATCTTCATTGAATATAAACTGGTAAAGCAAACCGGGCCGAAGGTTATTCGAGGAAGTTTTCTCTCAAGTCGATCAAGGATTTCTTCATTCACTTTTGATACGATCCATGCCGCAGAGACCTACTGGAATGATCAGCGTCTTTTATAGGATCTCCTCAGTAGTTCGAATGAGGGCTTTACTACTAAATTGCCTTCTTAGCCCAAAGAAACAGCGGTTGGCAATAATCAGAATTAATAGCAGAGCCGAGGTAGACAATGTCTTGCATTACATCAGAATTGTATCTGCCAATAGTGACTTTCTGTCTGATTCGTCGATGTTGTGTGTCCTTTATTGGTGACAGCATATACTTAGTCTTACAGTCATATACTGCTAAACCCATTGTTGCCGCTTCCTTCTCTTTTCTAGCAAACGTGACTATGAAACCACGTTAAGTCCGAGCAATGATGTCTCTGGTTGTGGCTCGGGAGTTTTGCACAATCCTGGAGCTGCATAAACCTGGTCAAAAACGTTAGCATTGGAAGTTTGTAAGGACTAGAAAATGTACAGCGAATGTATAGGAATGCTCAGATCCGCAAAGCCTCCATTCCCAGAAAACGGGTAGACGCAGTTGAGGCAAACCTTGTGTTAAGTGGTGCACAACTATTACTAGATGCAGTTAAATATGCACTGCTATAACTGGGAAGGAAAGTTGGTAGAGCCTTATGTACCAAATAGTAGCGCCATTTTAATATCTGCCTACCTTAACAAAAAAAAAAAAAAATAGTCCAGGTGGATCTCGATCCCGAAGGCCAGTTAAAGAATTCCTTTCTGTATGTTAACATATCAAATTGTTCAGATTTCTTGTACCATAGATAAGTCCCAGTCTTACAAGCCATAAAACAGAACACAAGTGGTTTTAGATAACATATCAAACGGGTTGGGACTTAGTAATCCAATCACTGATCTACATTACACATACCTACCACAAAACATTAACATGATCATGAGAGAAAACGAAGACCATTTCAATTTCTTTGCAACGTCTTACGTTTCCGATTATCAAAAAACAATTTGTGGCCTTGTCTGCGTTAGGAGTGAAGTGCCAGAACCCCCCATATTATTTCATTGTCTTGTCTCGACAGACATTCCAACGTGGTTCACATCCAAACCGCAATGAATTTTGTTTGCATGTACATTTATCATTCGCTTAATTATTTCAACAACAAGTTCATCACAATTGCCAATCTCTGAGTATCTATATATCTATAGAGGAATGGTAGATTTTTTCTTCTCTGTTGGCGGGAGGAATCGCAATGTTTAGGAACAGAAATCGTGACATTAATTTTTATCAATGTTGTTGCGGTTGTTTGCTTATAGAAATAGAAGATATATGTGTTAGGTGAAAGGCGTATCTTATCGTTCCATGTTTCAATTACCTTATTTCACTCACTCATGTTACGATCAATATCACAGTGATCGTAACATGAGTGAATGAAATAAATGTCCTTGCCCTTCATTGATTTTAATACGCATTTTGTTTTTGCAGAGGAAATCGCTTGATGCTGCTTTGGGATTTGCCGCTGGTGTGATGATCGCAGCATCATTCTGGTCTTTACTTGCTCCCGCAATTGAACTGGCCGAAAGTTCCGGCCTCTATTCTACGTTCTCATTCTTGCCAGTCGCCGGTGGATTTTTGTTGGGCTCGATATTTGTCTATGGTACCGACAAACTGATATGCTACCTCGGTATCAATAGTTCACACATGATGATCTGTAAGTCAGCAGTGCAGCTTAGAATGGCATGCTATTATAAACAAAAAAATCCTTTCAGCTCTGACTCACACTAATAAGGATAAAGCGGAAATCGCATTGGATGACACCCACATGACACATTCTCGGCATAGTGTTGGTAAGTTAGATCTAATAAGGATTGGTGTTTGTATTCAATATTTTTCAGGCTAACTAAGTGCGATTGCTACTAACTAAGGGGAGCATAATGACAGGACCCAATATGACTCCTTTACTATCTTCATCACGAAAAGATTCTGCTAAGGACTTAGTTTGGTTTTGGCTTAACTTAGCAAGGCGTTATACGTCTATATATCCTTTTTTAGCACTCAACGGTAGCTACCGTCTACGCCTGCAGTGGTACCTTGTGCCGTGAGTCTGCGTGCGAGCAGATGTCGGCAGTCCTAATCCAACCTTAAAGCCTTACACAACAGTTGCGGTCTTATAATCAGATGCTCAACTTTTTATCGGGAATCTAAAAGATACTCATGTCCAAAAGAACGGGGGGTCTCTAGCTTTTCGAGCCTTTGCATAACAAGTTTATTCGCTATTGCTACACGGGTTTAGTGCTGCGTTGGTAAGTGAGATGAATTCTCTCCCGATGTTGTAACAAATCATACGTGTGTGAAAAGGTTACCTCAACTTGGCTGTTCGGATTCAGCCTAAAACAGGAGGTCTCTCTCTACTTGAAAGAATTACATAAGCACACATAAATGGTTGTGATAAAAGGCTAGTCCAATGGTTCTAAGAAGCTTCTTGCGTCAACAATTATTATTTTTAGTATGGCTAGTACAATCCCTGGATAACTGAGGATTTTAAGTTTTGACATTCCTGCATAGAGGTGTGTTTAAGAGGCGATTTTTCTGCCTTCTTAATCGGGTACTCCATACCCTATTAGGATGGAGGAAAGCCTCCTTTTGAGCTAATCGATCCTACCTCAAAAAGTATCGGCAATAATGCCGGATTACTTTGTCACTTAGGAATTTGTGGTATCTAAAAATTTGTAGAGAAATCTTCTACTCCGCGATTGGATGGAAAATTATTCGCTTCATTTTGCCCCATGAGCAATATATCTCAGCGTGGAAATTTATTCATCCATTACATTTTAGATCATTGGGTATATGTACAGCGGCTGTTTGCCATATGATCGTTAAATATCACTTAGGTAAAATAAAAAAACTCATATTAATTAACTACTTAATGGTCATGCTTAGAACCCAGCTGTCGTTCGTGCTCAACACTGTGAACTGTATGTGAATCCCTTAGAACGACTTCTCTGAAGTTTAGTGGACAGTTTTCTAGCTTTCTAAGAAAATCTTTTGTTTTTGTCAGAGTAAAGGCGTCTTGAACATCAAATCATTGGTTTTTTGAGTATCCACTACAATTCGCTACATTTATTTTTTTTTTAATATGATGGCAGGTTTTATTTTCTGACAAGAGCTCACCAAGTTTCCTAGCAAGAATATATTTTGTTTTTATCAGAGGAAATGCGTCTTTGTAAAAAAACATAAAGAATTCGACCTCATCTACCATCCCAACGCTCATTTACAATGACATTCCAGCTGTCCCCTCTCTAGACAAAGCCAATCTGCTCGCTGCCAATTCTATGCTGTCAGATTGTGCCCAGTCTCCCCAGTACTAGAGAACGTAGAACATTCTATGGGACCAATCTACTTTCGTACTCGTGCAGTCGCAAGAGTATTGATCGATCTTGACATAATCAAATCGGCTGGTCCAGGTGGTATCTCCCCCTTAGGTCTGATGAGGTGTTATTCAACGCAGGCAAAACCACTGCGTAAGCTTTTCCATCTACCATATTCATCGGGACTCTTTCCGAGTAGATGGAAAACAGCAGTTATGAAATATCTTGAATCACGAAAAATCCTCAATGACCGTCAATACGGTTTTCATAGCAACAGGTCCACTGGTGATTTGATGTAATATCTCACCGAAAAGCGGTAACCAATCAATCCACCATGGTGGCGAAAACAAGATAGTTGCACTTGATATTTTAAAGGCATTTGACAGGGTTACTCTTCTTCACTGGAATAGAAACTACCTCTCGAAACGCTCAATTCAAGTAGGTTTAGACGGTTTCAAGTCTGCTACTCACCAAATAAATGCCGTTTTGTCTCCGACACTCCTTCTTGTTTTTATTAATGACCTCCATCGGTGATGACAATACCCTCAGCTATTCATATTCGTTCTCAAATTCACGCCCTTCACATTCCGACGTGGAACAAAAACGACAAAATATTTTAATAAATATATCATTAAATTCCGAAATCGACAGCATAATTAAATGGGTTAAATCTAATAGAGTGGAACTTAATGCTTCCAAAACGAAAGCCTCCTTTTGAGCTAATCGATCCTACCTCAAAAAGTATCGGCAATAATGCCGGATTACTTTGTCACTTAGGAATTTGTGGTATCTAAAAATTTGTAGAGAAATCTTCTACTCCGCGATTGGAGGGAAAATTATTCGCTTCATTTTGCCCCATGATCAATATATCTCAGCGTGGAAATTTATTCATCCATTACATTTTAGATCATTGGGTATATGTACAGCTGCTGTTTCACATATGATCGTTAAATATCACTTAGGTAAAATAAAAAAACTCATATTAATTAACTACTTAATGGTTATGCTTAGAACCCAGCTGTCGTTCGTGCCCAACACTGTGAACTGTATGTGAATCCCTTAGAACGACTTCTCTGAAGTTTAGTGGACAGTTTTCTAGCTTTCTAAGAAAATCTTTTGTTTTTGTCAGAGTAAAGGCGTCTTGAACATCAAATCATTGGGTTTTTGAGTATCCACTACAATTCGCTACATTTAAATATTTTTTTAATATGATCGCAGGTTTTATTTTCTGACAAGAGCTCACCAAGTTTCCTAGCAAGAATACATTTTGTTTTTGTCAGAGGAAATGCGTCTTTGTAAAAAAAACATTAAGAATTCGACCTCATCTACCATCCCAACGCTCATTTACAATGACATTCCAGCTGTCCCCTCTCTAGACAAAGCCAATCTGCTCGCTGCCAATTCTATGCTGTCAGATTGTGCCCAGTCTCCCCAGTACTAGAGAACGTAGAACATTCTATGGGACCAATCTACTTTAGTACTCGTACAGTCGCAAGAGTATTGATCGATCTTGACATAATCAAATCGGCTGGTCCAGGTGGTATCTCCCCCTTAGGTCTGATGAGGTGTTATTCAACGCAGGCAAAACCACTGCGTAAGCTTTTCCATCTACCATATTCATCGGGACTCTTTCCGAGTAGATGGAAAACAGCAGTTATGAAATATCTTGAATCACGAAAAATCCTCAATGACCGTCAATACGGTTTTCATACCAACAGGTCCACTGGTGATTTGATGTAATATCTCACCGAAAAGCGGTAACCAATCAATCCACCATGGTGGCGAAAACAAGATAGTTGCACTTGATATTTTAAAGGCATTTGACAGGGTTACTCTTCTTCACTGGAATAGAAACTACCTCTCGAAACGCTCAATTCAAGTAGGCTTAGACGGTTTCAAGTCTGCTACTCACCAAATAAATGCCGTTTTGTCTCCGACACTCCTTCTTGTTTTTATTAATGACCTCCATCGGTGATGACAATACCCTCAGCTATTCATATTCGTTCTCAAATTCACGCCCTTCACATTCCGACGTGGAACAAAAACGACAAAATATTTTAATAAATATATCATTAAATTCCGAAATCGACAGCATAATTAAATGGGTTAAATCTAATAGAGTGAGTGGAACTTAATGCTTCCAAAACGCAATGCTGTCTTCTGTCTTTCAAGCGAAACCAAAATTGTAATGATCGCCACGTAAAGAATGCTAATCAGCTCATCCTCAAGCCTATCTTCGGACGTACTACGAAATATAGATATTCATTCCTAAACCGATCAACACGAATGTGGAATGCCTTACCAAACTCAGTATTTCCTCTCTATTACAATCTACAGAAATTCAAAACCAACGCACATCGGTATTTTCTCTTTTCTACTCCTCTATTTCCTTTATGCCCGCGCTGTGCTCAAATAATAAAAGTATTCATAATCCCTTTAGCGCGTGTCAATTATAAAAAAAAAACATGACACTTCTTTGACAGTCAGTAATTTTTAATATAACATACTTCATCAGTGAGTCGAGCACCAATCACATTTAAGCTTCGGCTTACTATGAAGTATGCAGTACGGATTGTTGCGACGTAGCATACATTAGATGTATACCACACGTTAACTTTTCTAAAGGCTTGAACACCTGTTCGTATTTGAACTCTCGAGCGTTTTCAATTTAGATGTAGCGACAGAAGTAGCTGACAAAATATTGACGGGAATTCACAGACTCTTAGTGGGCTAGATGCCTGCCAACGCTGCAGGAATAATTAAAAAATTGTCAAGCATAGACTTATTGGAAAGTGAAACTCTGCGTTATTTCTGTGGTTTGTCGGTTAATGTCTGTAAGTAACCTCACTGACAACAAAAATGCACGTATAGCTGGGTCCAATGATGCTACTTGAAACATGTTAGTGATACTGAATCTGCGGTGGCTAGCTGAAGTCATTTTAGTCAGTTGCCTTTGCTGGGAGTCCTGTAAGAAACCAAGCATGTATTTTATCTGCTGATACCTAGTGGACCCGCTTTATTTCACCAGTCGCGTTATCTAGTGTACTTCTCCATTATTATGGAGGCCGCGGACTCAGTGGCGCGTTGGTTAGTGCGATGAACTGCCGCGCAGAAGGTCTGGGTTCGATTCCCAGCCGTAGCAAAACCTTAATGATTTTTCACTGGCCCTCCTCTCGTGATGATCTGACAAATCAATAAAACCGGAGGTCCCGCCATCGTGCAAGCAGTACACACGCACGCATGATTGGTTGTGAGAAAGCTCGGCCCTAGGTACTAACGAACCTGTTGCGCCATATATTTTTTTTTAGACTTCTGTAGATGCACGCATGATTGGTTGTGAGAAAGCTGGGCCCTAGATGCAAGAAAAGAGCTAAATGCGGACACACCTTTTTCACTATCCCAGTCTATGTATCCTAAAATGAAAGGCTCTGGGAGAATATTTATTCCAGTATCTAGAATGTCTAGGACCTCTCATCCTTGCTTCTTTATATCAAAACATACCTACCTATTGGTGCTTGGTAATTATTTTATGTCCATATCCCCGAAGCTAGTTCGGACACCACCCATGGAGTTTAAGTCTCCACTACATCCAAAATCTTTCCTATCCTCTCTTTCTTCCCCTTCCCTAACGCTCGTGCTATGGTAACATATAAAAGGGTATTCATAACCCCTTGAGTACGTGTAAATTATAAAAAAAAAAAAAAATATCGAAACTGTCACACATTTTGCTCACTTTATCACGGAGCGTACTTGAATTTGCTTACCCGACCATCTGATTGTATAGTCATAGTACTGTATTTAGTTTGAAATGGAAGATAACAACCAACAGCTGTTTGGACTCTTTGGCTGTCTACCTATTAAACTTTTTTTTTGTTTTAGATCGCACATCAACCAAAGGAATGGATAGCTTTTCAGACTGCCTTAGTGTGCAACACAGTGGAGAATCGCGAAGGCGTAAAAATAAGAGCAACACAGACGTTGAACAGAATACCTACACGGACCAAGCTCGAATTGACCATGAAAATGCTATTTCTCAGTGGAAGCGAATTATGTTGCTGGTCGTGGCCATTACAGTGCACAACATACCCGAGGGCCTGGCCGTAGGAGTTAGCTTCGGCGCTGTCGGTACTACTGAGTCAGCGACATTTGAAAATGCAAGGTAAGAGTATACCAACACGGCACATGGTATAACGAAAACTACATCTTTGTCTCCTTTCAGGAATCTTGCCATCGGTATTGGAATCCAAAACTTCCCTGAAGGCTTGGCTGTTAGTCTGCCACTGCATGCTGCTGGTTTCAGTGTGGGCAGAGCATTTTGGTATGGCCAACTATCTGGCATGGTTGAGCCGATATTCGGAATTCTAGGAGCAGTTGCAGTCACCTTCGCCAACCTAATTCTGCCTTACGCGCTTTCATTTGCAGCGGGAGCTATGATTTATATTGTAGCCGATGATATTCTGCCAGAAGCCCATGCGAGGTAAGTTACTTTAAAAATGCTCAATCGAACAGAACTAACTGCTCATCGTTTCTGTTATCGTTTCAGTGGAAATGGAGCATTAGCCACATGGGGAACAATAGCCGGATTTATTATCATGATGTGCCTTGACGTATCATTATCTTGATTTTCATTACACCAATCAAACGAGTCTCCCTGCAAAGACGACATTTTAAATCAAATTGACCGACTCATCCCTAAGGCATTAATTTATCTATTCTAAATGTGTTTTATTTTAATTCAAAAAATATATTTAATAGCTTTTAAGTGAAATCACAAACAAAGAGAGAGAGTAGAACAAACATAAGCTTGTTACCCACGTTAACTTTCTGTGCAATTCCTCCTCCAAAGCCATTATTTTGTTGTTCTCCCTTCCACTCTCAGGAGGTCATTGTCTTACAAAAAAAATGTGATTACTCAAATACTTAATATTTTTGTTTTTAAGCAACGAGCAAACTGTTAAAGTATATTTTTATATAAGTACATAACTATAAAATCAATGAATATAATGTCCATGTGCAAACAAATATTACAATCGCTTGTACAAACTAACTTTGTATAAATCTAGTGAGCTAGTTTATCTTTTTTTTTTACTACATACATAGACTTTTGCACGCTGTTATTGTCCATTGTCCAATTATAAATAAAAAACAAATTCAATCAAAGTGTAAATATAAAAGATATTTATATAGATCCAACAACAAATTTCGTACTTGTTACACAAAATATTCCAATTGTCTGTAAATGTTTTCCTTTTTATCTTTACTAACATTTATGTATACAATCTATATTGTTTCCATTTATATTAACAACAACAAAAACACACACAACAACCGTTTAATACTGTTTCTGTTGATTTAAGAAAAATAAATGAAATGGTTTTCCTATTTTATTAAAGAGAGATAAAGTATGTTGAAATGTTAGTATGTTATACAAACAAAAAAAACATGTATAGACGCGTATTATTTTTAAAACAAAAAATTGTTTATTTTTACAGTTTTTAATAAGAAAATATTAAACATGAAAACTAAAAAAAAAAAGTTGAATAAAATGAACATTTTGTAAATAGAAAAATTAAAATCGGGATTTTTACTTATTTTTAATTTAAGTATCGTACTAGATCAACTGAGGATCACCAATGATCGTTATCGAGATATCACTTTACATAGGGACTAAATGGTGAAATGCAGTTATCATGCCCCATCAACAATTTTAACACGAATGCCTCGAAATATGATTGTATGATACAGTCTATTGAATAAATAGACCTCTCCAGCTTTAAAACAAGTGGTTCATTGAAATCGAACGAATCATTTCTTCAGAAATCGATCCATAAGCCACATAAAAGACGTCGAATCGATTTTTCCATGATTATGCTAGGGGTACCCCTTATAAAAAAGTTGACGCAAAAACAGAATTTTTTAAAAACGGTTTTAGTGATGTGGTTTCGGATGGAGGAATTAAAAGTCTCTCTAAAAGTTGTTAAACCTATTTTAGACATGCTTTTGAAACGAAGTACAAAGGTTGGATTTTCAACACTCATATAAACGAATTGACTAGTTTCAGTTTTGTATAGTTTCATATGACTATTATTTCATAACTAGTCCTCTCCAGCTTTAAAGCAGGTGGTGGTTCATTTAGAACGGTTAGAGCATTTATTCTGAAATCAATCCACAAGCCACATAAGACGCATACTTGAGTTTTCCAAAATCGTACACCGATGGGCATCAGTAATCAGTGTATCATGGAACTTATCTGTATGTATTCATGGTGAATCACAGTATATTCAAACGCATTCGCATTCGTATGCACTTACGGGTATTCACATATATTCAAGATTATTCACGCATATTCACAAGGTATTCCAGTATATTCACAAGTATTCACGCGTATTCAATGTGTAGTCAGCGCATTTTTACTGTAATCACGTATTCACATATTCATTTTTGTGACTCTTTATCACAAGGTCACAAGGAATTCAGAACTGTGCGTTCGTATCGCCTTGTTGTATTGTGCTAGTCGTACCGTATAGAGAACTTCGTAAAACTGCAATTTGTTACCCATATCATTGTTATGACGGCAAGAGCGTCGGGAGGTTGACATTTTCGTAAAGTTCTTACAGACATTGTTTTGTTCGGGTAAGAATTCTAAGTAATTTTTTTTCAAAGTAGACGTGGGATAAAATGGTGTATAGACACATGAATCACAATACGTTGCTTCACTATTTGAAGGAGTACAAGGATGACATTTGGCGCTACAGTCTAAAATGAACCTGGGCCTTTGGAAAAAAAGTAATGAAAAAAACGCATTTTTTTTAACCGCTTTTGATTTGATCGAAAAATCGTCCACTTCGTCCTCAAGATTGGAATGATTACATTCGGTAAACGTGCAAGTACTTTTTTGAGAGAGTTGAATAACGTCATTTTTTGTCGAGCCAAAAAAATGGAGTGACCGGCGATGTAAGACGTTCATAGGCAGAAGTATAAGAAGAGAAGAAGAATAGAAGATTATACAAACGTTTATTCCGTAATTGAAAGGTTATTTTAACACCAGGCAGCGATGCAAAATTTGATTTTAACAACAATTTCTTATGAAAATCGGGGTTGTCATGGGTGAAATGAAAATGCGACAACGAAGCAGTTTCTTGTTTTTTTTTTGTACTTTTTGCACTTTTTTTGAGTCAAAAAATTGATATTTTTTAAACTTTTTTTTTGGTATGCTGAATTGAAAAAGATATTAAAAATCGTTTAATAAAATCTATTTCTGAATTTTTAAACATATTTTACAAATTTTTTTGGAAATATTTTAAGGAAATTTTAGTCGTTCATGTCATCATATTGAGACAAATGTGAGCACCGATTTTAACGATATACCCCTTATATTGAAGCTGAAGGCTTCTAGTTATATAATAAAATATAAAACATATAAACACATAGACATCTGCTTTTGTTAAATTGACTACATAAAACGCTAAAATCAAATATTTTCTTTAATTTTTCACAAACCACTTATAAAATATGTTAAAAAATTCAGCAACCGTTTATTTGAACTTTAAATGTGTGTACTTTTAATCAACATAAAGACGACAAATAAAAAAAAGGTCTTATCAATTGGTCGGATTCATGTGTTGTACAAAACAAACATTTCAACATGATCTGCCCGTATCAAGCGTTGATACAGCTGGGACACTTCAAAATTATAATAGACCATACGTTTCCAGAGGTGTTCCACACATTTGTGGATAGTGGCATAGACTTCGGTTTTACTGAAAATGTTTTGCAAATACACGAGACTGTATACTGCAGAGCAGTATAGAGATAAAAAACGAACTGCAAGTATGAAAAACACAGTTGTTATCGATATGTACTAAAAAAATTAAAAGTGAAAAAGTCGATTTAAAAAAATTCTGTTACGTGGATTCGAGTGAGAAAGTATGGTTGCTACGAAGAAGATGTTCCTTTTAAAAAGGTAATCATAAGCAAAGCCCATTCAACTGAAAATCAGGATTTTATGCAAGAACAAATTCAAAAACTTTTCTGTCGAAAAAATTGAAAATTTAAAAGATCAGATGAAATTCAAATTGATTCTCTCACTGGTTTTATTTTAACGCAATTTCAGCAGATCCTGAAAAATGTCGTTTAAGACCTTTATAAGGGGCAACCCATAATTGGCGAAAAATTTGAATTTTGCGCTATTAAATATTATTGTGCTCCCAACAGAAAAAAAGAACAATGTTACAGCTGACAATTCGGGGTAAGTTAAAATGGTGCGCTATACGAAAGAACATCGTATTTTCATTGTTGAGGAATATTTAAAATAAATGAACGATTCTTCGAAAAATTAAGAAAATACAGATTTTAAATTTGAAGGCGAAAATGTTTTATTGATTCATACAGTATACGGATTGGAGTAATGTATGGAATAGCATATCGGATTAATGGCCGCCACGCCATTGCTGGCTCGTATGTAGTTAGATCGTAGGTATTCTTTAATTGAAATTTTGTATTACCGTTTCGTATAAATGTGGCTGAATGTTATTAATACACCGCCTAATTTCCTCTTTTAGGGCATTTGTGGTGATGGGCCTATCTGTATAGACTTTTGACTTCGCAAAACCCCAACAAAAAATACCAATGGATCTAGGTAAATTGGAAGATCTGGGTGGCCAATTCGGACACGGCCGATTACACGCTTAGGAAATGACACATGCAGTAATTGAATTGTGTCTCTGGCAGTACATATGTCATAAGGCACTGTCTTGTTGAAACCAAATTTTGGTCACGTCAATATTTTGTAATTTAATTGTTGCTCTCAGACCAGCCGCATTATTATTTCTTAAGTATAGCTTAAGAATGAAAATGCATTGCACGTTCGTATAGCACTTTCATTTTACTAACCACAGCTGATACTGCCACATTGTTATCTATTTTTCCGTTTGCAACACAATACCATCTAATGGCGCGAAATTCAAATTTTTGCGTGACACCCGATCCATTAACACAGATACATACATTCAAATAGGTATGTCACATTCTTTGGAACAAATGCTCAAAAATTGAAGTGCTGCAATTAACAGAAAAAGATTGCTCAGCAGTCGTGGCCGAGTGGTTAAGGCGTCTGACTCGAAATCAGATTCCCTCTGGGAGCGTAGGTTCGAATCCTACCGGCTGCGTATACTTTTTAGTGATTTGTCAATTAATTTATTTTTTAATTTAAACACATGTATTAAAACATTAAAATAAACTTACTGAGGCGAATACGTGATATTTTTTTTTAGGGAGACTGATATCCTTTTTTTTTAATTTTTTTGTAACGGGTGATTTTTTAAGTGAAGTTTTTTATGAAAAATCGAACAAAACACTCAAATTTCATCAAATATTAAAAATTTGTATTGTAATCGATAAATAGGCCTTTGCTATTTACATTTTAAAGACAACTTCATGTAAGTGTTGTCCGCGGTTCCGTTTAAAATGGTTAATTTGGAAGGTCCAACTTTGCGTCACATTTTCGAGCATTTCTGCCTTTATTCCACGAATTACGCGTGTTATGTTATCCTGTAAGGCTTCAATCGTGTTCGGCTTGTCCACATAGACTAACGACCTTACATAACCCCACAAGAAGTAATCAAGAGGCGTTAAATCGCATGATCTTGGCGGCCAACTCACAGGGTCGTTTCGAGAGATAAGCTATTTACCAATTTCGTCCTTCAATATTGTTGTTGTTGTTTCTTGAGATGTGTGGCATGTGGCACCGTCTTTATGAAACCACATGTCAACCAAGTTCAACTCAACCAACTAGGGCAAAAAGAAGTCGCGTATCATGGCTCGATATCGTTCGCCGTTAACGGTAACGTTTCTTCCACGGTCGTCTTTGAAGAAAAATGGCCCGATGATGCCATAAGCCACACCAAACGTTCGATTTTTCGGGATGCATCGGTAATTCTTGTATGAGATGTGGCAGTTTTGCTTATGCACGTATCTGTTGAGCCTGAAATGAGCCTCATCGCTGAAAATAATTTTTCGATAAAACAGCGGATTTTTACATTTTTCATAAAAACTTAACTCTTAAAAAATTACCCGTTATTACCGACCACTCAGGATCTACTCTACTACTTCGTTATTGATGTAACATTCCCGATCGATAATTTCAGGAAATCAGTGTCGATAAACTGCAATGAGAAGAGACCGATCAGATATCTGAAGAATGTATGTCACTTATCTAGTCTATTATTATATAGCGAAGATTCCTTTTACGAGTTCCTTTACAAAACTTATGAGTGACTATCGACGTACGATATAAAAATCGTGCTGGGAGATTTTAACAGAAAGTTAATAAGAGAACAAATTTTAAGCAGTATTGTCGGAAAACATAGTCTACACAACAACCCGTCTGGCAACGGACTTAGGTTAGCTGCCTTTGCTGCGGAACGAAGTACCATTATAGCTAGCATATGGTTTCCTCACCTCGATATCATCGATAATTATAAGGGACATGGCGGTCTACATGCTATTCAGAAGAGACACGCATTCATTATTTTGGATGTCATCACATTCCGTACAGTACATCACAGAATGCGTATCCCTTAACCTCGATTAACACCGTACCATCAGTATCTAAATTCAAAGAAACAATGAAAACGATGTCAACAAATAATTATTTCAGTGCTAGGTTCCTCGAGCAAACCAGCAAGAAACCCTGGTTTGATGCGGAATACCGACAGATGTTCGCAGCTAAGAACAAGGCCAGTAAGTTAAGCTGCAGGTTGAGCTCTTTATGCAAAGAATTAGGGAATAACACTGTCGCTTAGAAAAAAATCGAATGTACCCCTATGGGATAGAGTATAAAGAGCGAAAACAACTGACCATCCGATCTAAGTAAAGTGAGAATAGCTCATAATAAGCAACATTTGGTCGTATGAATGTATGCCCACACAAAGAAACCTCAGTATCATCTGCCCGTTTCACAAAAAAGAAGATCCTCTGAACTTCGTCAACTACAGAAGCATAAGTCTTCTCAAGCCGTAATATGTGATCGCTTGAAAACGTTTACTTACAACCTGATCGGCCATTATTAGTGTGATTTTATATATAACTGATAATATCTTCACACTTCGGCAGATCAGAGAAAAAGAACCCAGGAAGTCCAAATCGATACCCACCACCTATTCATCGATTTCAAAGCCGCATACGACATCATTTATAGAGACGAACTATACAGAGTCATCAAGGTCGGAAACAGACTTACCGAAACATTCGATACCAAAAAAAGGATTAAAGCAAGGCAACACTCTGTCATGTGATTTCTTTACTCTCATTCTTGAGAGGTTCGTGCAAAACTCCTGAGCCAAAATCCTAGGCACAATCACGTATCACGAATCAATGAACAGCTATAGAAGTTGTAAAGCTACATAGATTTGGTCAAAAACTGGAGCTTTGTCCACCAATTTTATGAAATTTTGCGCAAAGATCTTGGTTTAAGACCTTACAAGATCCAGCTTGTGCAAGAATTAAAGCAGCGAGAGCATGCAATGCGACGTGATTTTGGTGTATAGGCCAAAAATGAGATTGATCTCGATGCTGATTTTCATCGCAAAACTTTGTTCATTGATGAAGCTCATTTTTGGTTGAATGGCTACGTCAACAAGCAAAATTGCCGAATTTGAAGTGAAGAGAATCCACATGAGACTCTTGAGATGCCCATTACATCCATAAAAACTGACTGTTTGGTGTGATGTAAATGCGTCATTGGGCCATACTTCTTCCAAAATGCTGCTGGAGAGTCAGTTACCGTTATGGAGACCGGTATAGAGCCGTGCTGACCGACTATTTTGTTCCCGAATTGGATGGCCTGAATGTGGATGAGATGTGGTTCCAACAAGATGGCGCTACATGCCACACAGCGCACAATCGATTTATTGAAGGAATCATTCGATGAGCACATAACTTCGCGGAATTGGCCTGTCAATTGGCCACCAAGATTTTGTGATTTGACACTATTGGATATTTTCTTTGGGGATATGTGGAATCGTGGCGTTATTGCCGGCATACAGCCCCAAATTCTCCAAAAAGTGGTTGAAAATTGGACCTCTAGATTTGGCCTTTTTCGAACCAGCCGCGGCGGCCACATGCCATAAATCATATTGAAACATCTATGGCACAAAATTATCTTTCCAATAAAGTCGAATTGATGGACATTAAAACGATTTTCTTATGTTTTATTTCAATTATTTCATTTATATACCTCTAAAAAACACCCTTTAGTAAGCCTTCTCGTTGGGAAGATTTGACAGTCAATAAAAGTCTGAAAGTACAACATTTCCAGTTTTATGCAATAGGCGCCAGGATTATCCAGCCAAACAACATCAACCATGGAAACTTTAATCCAGTAAGCTAGGCTGCAGCTCTATACGCAAAGAATTAGGAAACAAAACTGTCTTCTAAAAAAACGTACTCCTATGGGATAGGGTATAAAGAGCCAGAAAATCGGTCGATCCGGATATGGAGAGGTGCTTCTCCAGGAATGATGTTCGAAAGTTTTATCAATGTGTAAAACGTCAAAGCCAGGGATACAACACAATCATGTCCAGATGATCAAAGAAAGATCGTATTTGAAACACAGTCCATGCTGAGGAAATATGAGAACTGCTTCTGCAGACTGCTAAAAGGCGATGACGAATATTCTCTCCCTGTCAGGCAGAACGAACCATTTAATTTTAACAACGAAAACGAAAACTACTAACCATCCGACATAAGTGAAGTGAGAATAGCAATATCTAGTGTGGTTTTAGGCTAGAAAATTAACAACTGATCAAATCTTCACACATCGGCAGATTCTGAAAAATAAAACCAAGAAGTCCAAATCGATACCCTATTCATCGATTTCAAGCATGCAAACTACGATCAATCATTTTATTAAGAAGACAACACAATTATTTGTACGACTTGTATGTTCAGTTTTTATTTTATTTCTGTTAAATAATTTCAAAGAGCAACAGTGGTAGACCGAAATAGTTTCATTCATTTTTTTTTACTTAGAATTTTCCTCGTTATTATTATTATTTTGTTATTACTTAACAAACAATAAGTTTTACAATATTTATTATGCTTAAATATATCCAAGAATTTTACATTGTTATTTTATTTATCTGTCTTCTCTTAATTCATTTTATGTATAGAAACAACAACATTTAACATCGGCTTTGTATTTTTGTATTGTAAATTTTTAAAGAATACTTCATCTAGTTTTATTTAATTGTAATTATTATTTTATACTTTTTACTAAGATTTCTCTTTAATTCTTTTGTTTTGTCATTTTGTATATATATATAATTTTGTAAATAATTGTATTTACCCTAGCAACTATTTTTTTATTTTATTTTATATATATTTATTCATATATGTTATTGAGTTATTATTCTTTATTAATCTATAGTTCAGCAAGTCTTTTGAAGTGTTTTAAAATTTTGTGTGTAAATGTTTTAATAAATAAAAATTATAGTTTATCAATAAAAAAAATATAACTTAAAAAATTAAACACATGTGGCAAAGAGAGGGGTGGGAAAAAGTGTTTTTTTTTTATAAATATATTTTCTATTTTATTCTACCTACACGAAAAAAATTCTGTTCTGGCACGTCATTTGGCCTTAATAAAAGTTCAACAATATATTCTAGAAAGTACGCAATGTATAGCTTTTTTATTTAAAATTTCAAGGTACACATTTTGCGAATAGCTAAATTAATTTCCTGTACATGTGTATACGTACAATTTTCTCATTTTGTTTGTAAATAGAAATATTCAACAAGAAACCAGTGAAATAAGATTGAAATTTAATAAAAACCTTCATTTCATTCTTCAATATTATTTCATATACATATAATTTGTTTGTTTTAACATTTAAATTATTAAATTTACGATTTTAAATCTAAACAATGCCTTAAAAATGTACCTACATAATATTTAATATTATTTAACATTTATCGAAATATGTGTTTAAGTTATGTTGTTTGTTTTGTTGGGAATGAAGCATCTAGATTTTTCGTTCTATCTTGGTAAATATTTTGTAAATATATATGTGGATTTTTTCCAGGAATTTATGTACAAATACTGAAGAAAAATATATGCGTACTTATTTCGATTTTTTCTATTTTACTTAACAATGGTATTTCTACGAGTATATTAGAATTAGTTCTTTAATATATTTTTTTTTGTTTCATACCTTTTTGTTTGTTTGTTTGTAAATGCAATTATTTTTTTATTTTACTTTTTTATTATAATAATATTTATTTTGTAGATAACGGTTGTATTGTCAAAGAATTTTAGATAAGTTTTGGCTTTTGCTATAAATTTTTAAAAATACATATTCAGATATTTAGGATTTTTAATAAAATGTATTATAATTTTATTAAATTTTTTTTTTAAGAACGGGATTGATTTAAATAAAATGTAAAATAGGAAGCAGATTTGAATTTAAATTCGAAAATATTAAAATAGTGTTAGTATATTTTTTTTAACAAGTGATCAACATTTTTTTACAACAACTAGTAAATAAGTGCAATGTTTGTGGAAATATTGATCAATAAATTGAGTAGATGTTGAGGTGAAATCAAACAGATTAGTAATAAATGCTGATGGTGATTGGTCTCCTCGTTCGCCGGATTGAACAGGCCCAGGCATTATTAGATGCCAATATCTAAAGAACAAGCAAGAGGGATCTAGCCTACCAACATTTAAAGAAGAACTAGAGGAGCAAATTTATAAAAAGTTAACCTTGATATTAGGAGACATGAATATATATTTAAGCAAACGTAACAACAATTTAGTAAAGAGCTACATTTATGTACGCGTCTAAGGGACTATCCAATATTATTAAAGGATTTAGAAGAGTAGGTCTTAAAATGGGAGTAAGACAAGGGGTGTTTTCATAATCGGCGAAAATCTGCGCTAGTCCAATCGTCTTTTTTCTTTGTTCTTTGTCCGAAAGTGAGGGATGTGGTTTTGACAACGAATATTAGAAGCCTGACAATGGTACCCTCTATCAGCAAATTAGTACACTAGATGAGATGGCCATTTAAAAATAACAAAAAGTGTCCGGGGCAAAACGGAGCAGCATTTATTTGGTGACTTGAAACCGTCCAAAACAGTTCAGATTGAACGTTTCGAGAGGAAGTCTTCAAATCATAAAAGAAGAGTTTCATCGACAACAAAAGCATCCATTTTCAATAAAAAGGTTTTATGCCAAACCTTGTCAAATGCCTTTTTTTCCTTACCAGCGTGTATTGATTGGTTCCTTTATCGGTTAGATCTGACATTAAATCACTAGTGGTCATGTGATTCAGGTGTTTCATAAGCGAACGTTAGAAAGGGGGTAGGTAAGTACAATTGGTCGTAAGTTGAGAAGAAGAGAAGATTCCCCCTTTTGGGGGACGAATCTACTCGAAAAGACTACTAATGAATTGGATAGATGGAAAAGCTAATGCAGCAGTTTTGGCATCGTGGAAGAATAGCTTTACAGAATTATGGGGACAAACCATCAGGGCCAGCCGGTTTGTGTATGCCAAATTGTCAAGATCAGTTAATACTCTTGCACTTACGACTGTACGACTAGAGGTAAGGAAGTGCATTGGTCCCATAGACTGTTCTCTCTCAAGTTCATACAGGAGACTTTACGTTATGAAGCAATGGGTGTTCAATCAATTGGGGCTTTGAAAGATGGATCGTGAGTTGCCATGTGTTTGGAACAACGTTGCAAGTCTTCAATTATATTACGTTCTGTGAAGAATGTTTTTTTCGTGCGCTTCTGCGAACTTATGGTGTCCATTTCTCACTCAATCGATATGTCAATAAGCGAAATTGCTGTATATTGGCATGCTTTTTTTGTTGTGCTAGGCCAAGGTTCAAGTCCCACACCCACCGAAGAGCTAAGAGGGAACAATCATGCCAGCACCGCGCCAACAGGCACAGAATTCTACGCAACGAGATCTCCACAACATTTCTTCGCCTTAGTGACACAAAAACGTATGTCAATATTAGATAATTCTATTTTTTTTGTGATTTTTTACCACTTTTTAATTTTTTTTTAGTTTTATGAATACTTTTGTAAAGTGCTTACTTCTCTTCCACTTCACTTAGAGGTACAAATTTTTGTCACAATATATAAATTCTATATTTGAGGTAGGGCGGCATTCCCAGCCCAAAATTTAAAAAAAAAAATGTAGTTACGTTCTTGTGTCACTATGGCGACGATTTGGTTCTAACAAGACGGCGCTACTCGCCACACAGCCCTTGAAACAATGGACTTACTGAGAGACTGCTTCGGCTTACAATCATTTTCACGCTTCTGACCAGTGAATTGGCCAACAAATTTATGCGATATAGCACAGTTAGACTTTTTCCATATCTCGTCCATGCGAGCATTCCAATTTTCGATGTTCGAACATATTCGTCGGTATCTCGAGAATAACACGGGAAATGTTGCCCTCCAATGGTTCAATCGTAGTTAGTCTCGATATATCGACCAATTTTCTCGAACGCTTAATCGAAAATTATTCTTTCATCATAAGATGTTGTAGTCTCGTCAAACTTGTGTAGAGATAATGAGCTAGGAATCTTGGAAATCAAATGATTGAAAGAAAATTTCCGTCTGAATCAGAGTTATTTTGAAACATTTTTGTATTGCGTTTGTTGCGAGCCATCACATTCCCAATTTGATATCTTTTCTATATCTTCCATACACACTAATAAGCTTCTAGCTGTATGGTTTAATAAGTCCTGTAAGTTTACTTAAGCCAAAGTTTCTGTTACAGTATACGACTCCGGTATTGGGTAGCATTGTTTTTTTTTTTTTTTGCTTTTTTGGAATACTGCAGCAAGGAAAAAGTTTTTGTCACTCAGGCCGATCGGGAATAAATTTTCCCTGTAAAATGTAAATCAGATTGCTGAATCGGAAAAGTTTCCTGGGAAAAATTATTCCCGATATGACTGATTAGTTCGGAGTGAATAATTTAAAATAATTTTTCACGTTGGAAACTATTGGACAGTACTTTTTGCTACAATTTTGTGACCATTTGAGTAGCGAACGCAATTTCCTCCATTTCGTAATTGTGTAATAGCAGTTATTTGCATTCTTAGACTAGTTTAGTTGGATGAAACGACAGGTAAAACGCCAATAATTGTCGAATAGGAATTCGCAAACACTAGGTGTCGAATTTTAATTTAAATGTGAGTTTCGATTAATGATTTATTAATAGGATTTAATTAATTGTTATTTTATCAAGGGTGAAAATAACAACCCCAGAGCAAATGAAACGTTTGATTGAGTTATTGGAACAAAATGTTTCGCTGGCAAGAAATTTCAAAAGAGGTATTCCGCAGACCGACGATATCAAAAATGAATGGGAGCGATAGCTGCACCGCTAAATTATTTAGGACCACCCGTAAGAACTCGAAAAGACGAAAAGAGTGGCAGAAGGATAGCATATAAAATCAAAATTGAAGTGTAATACTAAACGTATATTTAACAGGTTTGCTTCTATGCGAAATTTAAAGTGAGTCTGGAAAATCCAAAGGATCGGATTTTTACCTAATTCTTCTTCTGATTTTGTTCAGCTCTCTTTTTGCAATTTCCTATTCTTCTTCGTCGATTTGCCATGATATAAACATTGCAATGCTATTGATTGTTTTTATTATATTTTTTTTTGTGTACGAAATTTTAAATAGTGAAATAAATGTTCATTTGAAACTTCAATTTGCAAAACATAAACGCTTATCCGTCATTTTTGTATCAGCTGTTTCTGTGGAACTCATGAATCCGTTAAAGTATGTATGGACTCAATACTCAAAGTCCAAGGTACATCAGCACACCACGCAGGCGCTCACACGTTCTCAACGGTTGAGTCACTCATCAGAAAAATCTCTACGTACACACTGACACACATACAACAAGTTTTGTATTAAAAGAAATCTTCCTCGTACTTCTACGAACCGAAACAAGCAAACACGTGTAATAGTGCGAGTAATGAAATCAAAAACATACGATGCGAGTAACGAAATAGGTGACAGTAACTAGACTTAGTTGACAGTAACGACTCGGTACTACGAGTCGTTTCGAATAACCGAATACATACGGTTTGCTACAGCTCTAGTAGTTATCCGTTAACTTATGCGGTGATTTGCCACCAGCTTGACAAAAAAAAATTACTTCTCAACTTTACAAAACATGTGCAAATATCATATCCGAAGATATGTGTGACGGAAGAAAACCAATTTTTTGGGTTCCTACATCATCGTTATGTTAGAATCTAAATAGAAAGTGTTTACGAACCTTCATTTTCTAAGAAAAAATTAAAAATAAAACAATATTTGTAATTGTTAAATTAAATAATGATTTTCTGTTTTTTATTATTGTTAATAAAGTTTGTAATAACAAAAATTATAATGTAAAAGCTTTGTGATTAAATTAAGTACTAAACATAATAATATAATTGATTAAAGAAAAGATGAACAAACAAAACTAACTTATAATCAAATTAAAATCGAATGTAAATGTTTATAATATATAAATTAAATGTCATTGATTTTATCTATTAAGTAAAGTTTATAAGACATTGTTATTTTAAATAGTAGGAATGTTAAATATGCTGAAAAAATGAATCACTAAACGTGTTAACAACAAAAGCAAATTACAAACAAAATTAATACCTAATAATATAATTAGAACACACAAAATTTTCAACGTTATATTCTTGTTTGTTTATTTTTTTTTTTTTGATTTGGTAAAAAACCGATAATGCACACACAAGACTAAAAATAAAATCGAGGAAAACGAAGTTTTTGTAAGGGTATACATAAATATTTTTAAAACAAACTAGGGTTAAAATTAAGTACTTGTTTTTTTTTAGCTATAGGATTTGGTTTTCTGAAGTATGTTTTTTTTTAAATATGTTAGATTTGTTTTTTTAGCAAGGACTAACATGGAATACTATTATACTGTTAAATAATATATGCAATCATTCAAAAGTAAATGTTGTATACAACTTTCTTTTTAATCGATTAAGTTAATACTAATCTTTTGCTTTTTTTAATTTAATTTAGTTAGTTTAAATACAGATAGGGTACATGGAAATCAAAGGTTCCTAAAAAATATCTAGAAAACAGAAATTATATTTTTTTGAATGTAAGTGGAACAACTATTTCTGTGAGTTAAAAGAAAGTTAGGCATTTTTCATCTTTTTGTGTATTACTTTTAAATAATTTCCTAAATGTTTACTAAATGCAAAACTGGAATGATATGGGTTTTTAGTCGAGTTTTCAAAAGACTCGAAATTATTATTTTATTAAATTCAGATTGGTTTTGACTGAACGTATGATTTGATCTTGAAAGGAGGTTTCTCATCAATTAAAATGGTGTGGAAAGTTCTAGCATCGACGACTAATAATTTAGTAAGCTGCAGTCCGTGAACTTGATAGATCTGCATTCTGGGGATGCTGTCTTGTATTTTTATTGATCAATTAAAAAAATACACAATCGTGCTCCAAATATTTAATTTCTATGTTATACCGGATGAACATAAGGTGTTATTTAATTTCATTATAATATCCAGACTTTTTATAATTATGCACTCAACGAACCTACCACGGATATTTGCTAATCGAATATTATATTCTGCACAACTGCTGAATTAGGACGATACAGTGTGCTCCAGTGTTTCATTTATAGATATAACCATGTCAAGAACTAGGATACCTATGCAGGTGTATGTATGCTTCATTTATTTTGTCCCTCAACGGATACTTCGATGGTAAATTGTGTTCCGACCGGAACTGACTTTTGTTTCGGAAATTCTTTGAACGGATACCTCGTTAGAGCTGAATAAGTCGAGTAGATGCATCTTTTGATAAATTGCCAATGATCACTGTGCAGTGTGAATGATAGACACAATTGGCAAGATACTGAAAAAATCATTCGCAAAAGACTCGAACAGTATACCAAAGGAGATAACGGATTTCTCAACCAACAATAAGGCCTCATGAAGAAACGAAGGACCACAGATGCGAGTATAGAAGTGCGTGACATAGATCACGAAGCCATATCTGAAACTTGGTGGAAAGGGGAAAGAAAACAGATCAGTGTCACCCCGGCCACTCGGCGTTAAAATGCATTTGACTTGGCAAGATGGATCACCATAATGACAGCGCTAAATAACATGAGAGTGCCCCAGTATCTAACGCGGTTATTAACAAATTATTTCTAAGACAGAACTCTCTTTTTCGAGACACTAAAACTGACTTAAAACTAACGAAATCACAGAAGTTCCACAGGGGGGGGTAAATTCTAGGACCATCCCTATGGAACATTATGTACGATTGACATAATGTCAACATTGGGTCAACTTTGTCAAATATACTCTCGACATTGCAGTGGTAGTAATGTCCAAAACCATAGATGAAGTGACGCAACTGCAACAGCACAATTAAAGATGTAAAGATATGGCATAGCTCGACCATAAAATAGAAGCCGTTCTCATTAGCAGTCGTACAAAAATTGAGAACTTTAGGAAAAAAGTGAGAAAGCACACAATCGAGTCGAAGCCCTATATAATAATATACCTAGAGGTGCTACTAGAACACAGGCTCAACATCAGAAAACACCTTAGTCGCCGGAATATGAAGGTTTGTCGAATATTGTAGGACCAAACCAGCCAATTGCTTGCAACCGTAAGCAAATCAATTCTCTTGTACACAGCCCCTTATAGGCCACATGTACCTATTGTGTCGCTTAGAGTATATTGTGCATACAGAACTGTATCTGGGGATGCAATAAGTGTGATAGCGGGGAAAATGCATATCGGGTTGGCAGTGAAAATCTCAGCATTTTAGCCACGTATAGTATACACGTATATAATAAGGAGGCTGGAATAGCTCGTAGGCCGGGACACAGAGTATTCATGAAATATTTCACTACTCCAGGACAAAAAATAACCCAAGACGATAACACTAACTAAAAAAGCCCACAGACGACCTTGCGCTCGCTTGCAAAAAAAATTTAAGGAAGTTCAGTTTTTTAAAAATTGTTAATGTGAAACGAGGCCCACTCCAGCGTTAACTCTTTCATTAACCAAAATATGCGTTTCCATGATGCGAAAAATTAGCAAAGACTTATGGAGCAACAGATGCATCTACATCGAATGGCCCCTATGAAAATGCAATCTAGAAATGTTATGTTCGAAGATAATAGCGCGAACATTTTATACGCCACAGCTACATATTTTGTTCCCGCGTGGATAAACTGAGTATGTTAAAGTTTTCCATATTCATGTTGTTCAATTTAGAAACGAATCTCTATGTTTTATTTTATTTTCCAGGAAATGCTAGGTAAATTTACAATCGGGAATGCGAGTATTACAGGTGAATTGAAATAGCAGCAATTTCAATTGAGTATTGCAATTGGAGGCAATTAGTTAAGGACCGGGATATTTGGAGAGAGATGTTAGTTGAGGCCCAGGTAGATTCCGGACTGTAGCGCCACTTAAGTAAGTACATTAGTATTAGGTATATTTTCGATTGCGGTGTAAGACAAAAAAATGTCTATGGTATGCACGCAACACTATTACCTTCGCTAGATTTGTGTTTTGTATCAGTTGTACCGCAGTTTTTGTTATTTTAGATGCAATGATGTTGTTCCTGGGTATTCATCTTGTAACTTTAAGAACGATTGTCCTTGATTATAGTGAAGCAGACTTGCTAGAAACGTAGCGTGTAATTTTTATACTGTAGTCAGTGATCATTCGTCTAAAAAGTTGAGTCTCAAGAGAATTTCTCCGCTGACTCTAATCAAGTAGTATGAACAAAGGGGGATTCTTTGCTCACGTATTTGGAATCATTCTGTACATGGTATGCGAAAATAATAGACCATATAAGTTAGATTTCGGGATCTAATACATGTTTCGTTCCGAACGTAATTTCTAATGGAAATTTCCGATTTAATAACATATTCAGTGAGAAACTAATAATAAACGGGCATGGAATCGATACCTTTGCTGTGGTAAACAACCTAATCTGGCTTATAAATGAGCCAACAGTATTTCTGGACATTCACAGTCAAGCAGCTAAAGCTCTTGACTTGATTTTGACCTCTCATCTTAATAAATACACTGTCAATGTTTCGCCACAGTTTCGTGTCGGCTGATTTCTCCTACTCCAACCATGTAGTTAAAGAACGAATTCCCAAGAGAACCGTATGGAAATACTAGCCAACTCGTAAGCGCTAAACGTTTTTTTTTAATGTTCACTTGTCACTATGCTTCTTCGATAGTGACGAGTATGCTACTGCTGATGCGATAACAAAAAACATTGTCCTGGGTATGAGATCCCTTATCACTCGTCCGGCAAAAGGGTATCAAAACTAAGGCAAATGAGTGGTATGACTCGAGCTGACAGAATTACATTAATTAAATGGGATAGATATAATAGAGTGGAATACAATGCCATCTAAGCGAAACAACATTTAGAGCTATTATCCATGAATGGCACTTGCATGGTGGAAAGCATACCATGCTCGGTATTTGTATTAATAACAATCTTTATTGGAACGACATCATATTCAAATTCGCTTAAACGAATGGAAACATCTAGGTTTCCATACTATGAATGATAATCAATTTACCTCTTATCTTCGGACGTACTATGATATATAGAGATCCATTCCTTAACCGAATAAAACGAATGCGAAATGCTTTACCAAACTCAGTTTTTCCAATCCCCTACAATTCAGAGACATTCAAAGCAATGCTAATCGGTATCTCATCTTTCTTCTCCTCATTTTCTTTAATGCCCGCGCTACACAACAATTATAAGCCCCTTAGCGTGTGCTAATTTAAAAAAAAAATGGTTTGACATGTATAGATGCAGTAAGGTGAACTGTGGTTCATTTGAATTTGAAAAGTCGATACAAATGGTTCCGGAGTAAATAAGAGGTTTCGAAGCAATCATATCTGATAGGTACTGCCTGGGTAATGTAAATAGTGTCACTGAATTGTATAAAGAAAATAAAATCACAATCACAAATGAACAATGGAAATAATGGGCTTAAAGAAAGTCTTGAAACAATTTTTAGGCCCGAGTATGCAAGTACCCTATCCAACGCAATATGGTGTTGTTTAAAAGTTGAATAACATTATACTATATTAAGTACAATCGAAAAACGTTGATTTCCGTCAGGGAAGCATGCTAAAAGTCCCCTCGTTAAAAATACGTATATATTTTTAAAATGTGGTTTGGCAAAGTGCATGCTTTTAAATTTGTATTAGCCTTTGATAAGAAATTCTAGAACCTATAAAAGAACCCAAAAGCCGATTTAGCAACGCAGCATTTACCAGAAATACAATGTTGCCTAAATAAAAACCTCTCAAGACCAATAAGAAACATATTTCTCATACGCCAGAGTCTCCTTCGCATTTCACTTAGTAAAAAAAAAACAAGTGAATGGAATGTAAGCTCTAGAGAGCCTTAAAATAGTAATATACTTGCATAAAAAATATAAACAAATTCGTTGTTATTCAAAATTAGTATAAGAATATAATTATGTTTAGAGGATAGACTCCTTCCCAGTAAAATAGGGAATGTGTGTTATTGCGACATAAATATTGAACAGGCTACCCAACTAGTAGCAAAGCTGATATTCCTAATTGCATATGGCTTATCTATGTATATATTTTTGTTTTGAAATCCTAATAGCATTAAATTTAGAAAAGAAAAAATACTTAATATATAGTGTATGTATATAGAAAAATTAACAATTTATAAAGAACAGTCACAGCTTGATTTTAAATTATTTTCTTCATTTTTTTTTTACATTTTTCTTAAATTTTTTTAAAGCTAAAGAAAGCTTAGGAAGATATAAATTAAGTTCCGCTAAAGTAGAATCTTATTGCATTAAAATTGCCAAACAAATCTGTATATGTCGTCGATTTCTTTGTTAATCTTACATAAAATACTTTTAGTTTTTTTCTTAGTAGTAAGTAAATCTTAGTGGAAAAAAGGAGGAAGCTTTCTAAATTACCTCTTATTATTTTTGCTTACTTATTTCGTAGAATGTTAATGCTTAGCGTAAGTTTTTTTTTTTAATTCACATTCTTAAAAATATATGTAAATATACGTTTTTGTTTTTCAATCGTCAATTCCTGTGTTTTTGTTGTGATTTATTTATATATTTATATTTTTTATTTTTTTAATATTTTCGAAAGTCGCCTGTTTCGAATTTATATTTCCACCTCGACTGGCATATATCAGAAGTAAATCTCTTCTTCATCTGGTGGAGAGGTTTGCTGCTGTTGTTTCTTTTTGTCAAGTGTTGTTTGTCGCGTATTGCTACTACTCGTACTAGTAGTAGAGGCTGACGATGAGGTGGAACATGTCGATGCTGTACTTAGTTTTTGTGAAAGCATTGTGTTTGATGGCGATGGCGCTCCAGAACGTGACACAATCGGTGGAGGTGATGATGGATTTATAGGTGCATATGCACTTGTATTGCGAACTATTGTTGAGGTTTGTTGATAATTTGCGAGGGATGTGGGAACAGCTGCTGATGGAAGACCGACATCGGAATTGCGTAGACGATATCGTTCCGGCAGTTTCGGGTAAGTGTTCGTTCTGAAATTGAAAAAAAAAAACATTTTGTGGTGGAAGTTTAGTAACAGGATGAGATCATTAGTTAAATTAAAGAGCATACGATGTTCAAGGTAGGTTTGCTTTTTCTAACACGTAATTGGACAAACGGAGAATGACCAAAGATAGCCTACCTACATTCGACGGTAAATGTATTTTTTTTAGGGATTTTTGAAAAAAAAGTGACTCGATGACCCCCAAATCTGGTCTTCCTAGCTGACTATTTGCCAATATGGATCATTCATGCGCGACTTTTAAACCCACCAGCAGACCGTTCCCGTGGAACGATTTTAGAAATCTCTACTGCTCGAGAAAATTTTCACTCCACTAACAAATAAGCACACGATTTGTCATTTTTTCCACAAATAATGTCAATTTGACGTGCTCGCAACCTGAAAATTTAGGTGTTCACACGATTAGCAACTTTTGTCCAAAATACATTTGTACGCGACAGAATTTTGTTTGAACATTCCAGTATAATAGTCACTACTTCGACCCGTGCTATACTCTAGCAAACTCAGCTGGAGGAGTTTGAGTTCTTTCGACTATCGAATGACAAAGAGATCGCGCCAAGACCTTCGTGCAACGCGTATCCCTTAACCTCTTGATTAACACCATACCACCAGCATCGAATGTCGAAGAACAATGTCAACGATGCCAACAGGCCATTAGATAAGCCGCAACTGATGTATTTGGTTACTCGCCAGAAACCACTCGTTTAATTAGGAATGCCGACATATGTTCGGAGCCAAGAACGAGGCTAGGCTGCAGGTGGAGACGAGAGCTGCATTGAGCTCTATAGGCAAAGAAGAAGGCAAGAAAACCAACTTTTCATAAATAAGAAAAGGTGCCACTCCAGGAACGATGTTCACAAGTTTTACCAAAGTTTAAAACGTCAAAGTAGGTACATGGCTCGACCAGAACCCTGTGTTATCTCAACAGGGTTCTGGTCGAGCCATGTACCTACTTTGACGTTTTAAACTTTGGTAAAACTTGCGAACATATTTCAAGGAAATTTCGTAGTTGAGACATAGTTGATGCTATGGATACGAAAGAACCACTTTTGCAGACTGTTGAACGGCGATGACGAACAACATTCCCCTGTCATGCAGAACGAACCATTCAATATTCCCAACGGCAGCGAAAACTGCCAATAACCCGACCTGAGTGAAGTAAGGATAGCTATGTCTAAACTCAATTTTAATAAGGCTGCCGGAAATGACGGCCTCTCCGATTATCTTTATAAAGCCGGCGGAGATGACTTGGTAAGTAACATACACCAACACATAACCCGAATCTGGTCGGATGAAAGTATGCCTGAAGAATGAAACCTCAGCATCGTTTGCCCGATCCAAAAAGGGATACCCTCTGAACTGCGCCAACTACAGAGGCATAAGTTTTCTCAAAATCGCCTACAAGATCCTATTTCTCGTTTACCAACAACCTGATCGGCCCTTATCAGTGTGGTCTTAGGTCAGTTAGTTATACCGCAAAAACTCGTCCGTTTGCGTAGGATGACGATGTCACCAGGGTCGGAAACGACCTCATCGACAAATTAGATACCAAAAACAGATTCAATTAGACTCTTGGGAGGATTGTGCAAAACTACAGAGCCAAAAATCAGTACAACTACTAGCATACGTCCACAATATTGACATCACTGGAATGACTCAACGTGATGTCATGCCCACGATTGCTAGTATAGAGAAGGAAACGGCAAAATGGGTTTAGCAGTAAATTAGGGTAAGACTAAGTATATGCTATCAACACGAAAGAATACAAAACATCGATGAATTGGACAGACATCACAACTGACAGATATAAAGTTGAGGTAGTACGGTACTTCGTCTACTTCGGATCCGCTGTTAACTCTGACAACAACATCTCGTCATTAATTAAACGAAGAATTACTCTTTCCAAATACTGTTTCTTCGGGCTAAGAGGGCAATTAAGTAGTAAAGCCCTGACTGGAACTACTAAGGAGATCCTATATAAGACCCTGATCATCCCAGTCCTGCTCTACGGCGCTGGGTATGGACCTTATCAAAAGAATGAAGAATGAATGATGAAGAAATCAAAAGTCGATACAAGAGGAAAATTCTTCGAAAAATATTCAGCCCCGCTTGCGTTGACAGGCTATGGAGACGAAGATTCAACCAAGAACTATACGAGCTGTACAGCGACATGCCCCTTGTCAAAAAACCTCGCATGGAACGTTTATGATGATGGCTAGGACATTTAGAACGAATGGACACCAATACTACAGGTCGAAGAATCTTTGATTCTCAGCCAGACCCCGGTCGGATGCAGTAGAGGAAGACGTCGCCTAAAGTTGCCTAACTTGGAGTGCGCAACTGGAGACAGTTAGCTAAGGACCGGGCTAATTGAAGACGCGTGTTGGTTGAGGCTTAGGTTCATTCCGGACTGTACGCCACTTAAGTAAGTAAGTAATATGTCAAATGATTCGGAGCAGTTGTTCGAACATTCAGAATTCGGGGATGTCTTTTACCTGAGAATATTTATAATTGGGTTGAATAATAAATAAATAAATAATGTGAAACACGATACAATCAGTTTAAAAAAAAATAACATCAGTATGAAACACAAAAAGGATCCTTTTAAAATTAAAAAAAGGTATTTATCTCTTACCTTGTTGCTGGATTCCCTGTTTGTTGGGGTTGTTGTTGAATTATTGCTGGGCTACTTCCGGTTCTTGAATGATTTGGTGTCATTTGGTTCTGCAAAAACAATTCATTTAGAATATCTTCCAAGGCAGGAATTGATTTTGAATTTATTCAGAAAAAAACTACAATGGCCAATATTCTGATAAATATTTGATTGAAATTCATTCGAGTTAAATATTTATTTGCTTTGATAAACAAATATGGCGATGTTATTTAGATTTTTGATTTTTAATAATGATTTGTTGGAATATTCGATTTCGAATAACTTTCGGTGCAAATTAAATTTCAGAATAATGGTGCATGTGTGTTTATACACACAATTAATTAAATTGTAAGTTCCTAATAAAAATGATTAATATTTATTACATCTATGCTAAGAAATCAACCAATAAAAAATAAGTAAAAATTAATAAACCATACTAAAATAAAACCTTTCCCAATCGTTAGTGTGCGCGCATTTAATGTCTGATTTCGACCGTCGAACTAGCGCAATTGGTGTGGTAGAAAGGGGAACCCCATCATTTCAAAGACCGTTAAAGCTAAGAGTTATATGATGTTGAACCGTTTTTTTTATATAGCGAGATTTAATTAGTCAATTTGATGACCTTTTAAAGGAATTTGCTCGATTGCAAAACAAACGCTAAAAACTAATAGGAGAATGTCATCGGGAAACAAAATATCTTGAAAAAGTAGATAGTGATTTGCAACTGCTTGTTTTTGTTCCAATGTTACCACTGCTGCTCGAACTTGGAAGCTTTTCTATACACTATGAGGAGGACCGCTTACGATGACCTTTTTACAATTTTTCTGCCTCAAGCACACGTTTTAATGGGTAATGGTTCAACTGAAGAGTGAACCATAAAGAGGTATTTTTTTTAATGTAAAATTATATAAAAAATTAAAATATATCGTGACATCTTTATTATTAACTTAAAGAACCTTTATTGACAAACACTTTTGAGAGATAATCTCTTTCAAATGTTATTGCAACGGTAGAATATCATGGGCAGTGCCCAATTTGGCAAGTTCATCAGCCTTACATTTACTTGGTATATCTGTGTGACCCGACACCCAGAAGAGGTGAATAGTTAAGTGCTCTTTCATCTCATTGAAGGATAGTCAGCATTCGTGGGCTGATTTCAATATAAATGAGATGGATCCCAAAGATTTGATTGCCGCTTGGCTGTCACTGAATATGCTAATAACGGGTGGTTTTTTAAGAGTTAAAATTTTCAGGTTGGCAGCACTGGTTAGTAATGGCCACCAAACTTAATCTGTCAAAGTCAAAAAATATTTCAGTATACTCTACCATTTAATCATGGAAAGACTTACAAACGAGCAACGATTGCAAATTATTGAAATTTATTACCAAAATTCATGCTCTGTGAAAAATTTGCACCGTTTGTTACAACCATATTATGGTCGTTATAATTGGCCTGATGAATTAACAATTCGTGCTGTTATCACCAAATTTACTTTGTTGGACATTAAACCATCGACTCGCATGCATACAGTGCGTACCGAAGAGAATATAGCAGTCGTAGTGTCCAATGTTAAATGTTAATTCGTTCTCAGCAATTGGGCATTAGTTACTGAACCACATGGAAAATTGTACGTGTCGATTTGGGTTTGAAAGCCTATAAAATTCAACTTGTGCATGAATTGAAGCCGAACGACCTACCACAACGTCTAATTTTTGGTGAATGGGATTTAGAACAGCTCCATGAAAATTCGCTGTTTTATTGAAAAATTGTGTTCAGCGATGAGCCTCATTTCAGGCTCGACAGATACGTAAATAAGCAAAACTTTCGCATCTCTGGAGTGATAAACAGCCACATGCCATACAAGAATTACCGATGCATCCCGAAAAACGACAGTTTGGTGTGGTTTATGGGCTGGTGGCATCATCGGCCCGTTTTTCTTCGACGAACGATATCGAGCCATGATACGCGACTTTTTTTTTGCCCCAGTTGGCTGAGTTGAACTTGGTTGACATGTGGTTTCATCAAAGACGGTGCCACATGCCACACAGATCGTGAAACAATGGAAATGTTGAAGGATACATTTTTTGAGCAGCTTTTCTCTCGAAATGGTCCTGTGAGTTCGCCGCCAAGATCACGCGATTTAACGCCTCTTGATTATTTGTTGTGGGGTTATATAAAGTCATTATATTTATATATTGAAGCCTTACAGGATAACATAACACACGTAATTCGTGGAATACAAGCGAAAATGCTCGAAAAATTTACGCAAAATTGGACCTTCCGAGGGGACCGTTTGAAACGTATCCGCGGACAACATTTACATGAAGTTGTCTTTAAAACGTAAATGGCAAAGGCATATCTTTCGATAAGTGAGTGTTTTATTCAATTTTAAAGAAAAAAACTACGCTTAATCACCCTATAGTCTCCGTGGAAAGCCAGGATACGGATGCTTCAATTGCAATGATTTCCGCCTGGTATTCCACATCTCAGAGAAACAACCTCCAGATTCTATTTTAGAACCATCCGCGTAGCTGTATATCGAGGATCTCCAATCAAACCCGATTCCCACTCAAGCAACTGGGAATGGTTGACTTGGAATTATGCTCAAAACTGAGTTGGGTAGTAAGGTGGTCAGTGTTTTCTGTGATATTAAGATGATCTTTGTATGTTAACCTTGGGTGGGTGTCCTTTGCAACGAGCCTTTCAGCCTCACAACTGCACAAGTGCTGTCTGCCGAAAATATCTAGGTCCATTCTTAAAAGCTTGTGCTAGTAATAATTGGATGGTATTGAAATACAAATTTTGTCCATAGCTTACGAATGTGGTTAGTTAAAAATATACCTCCCCAATAAAATTTCAAATATCTTCAATATTTCTTCATAAAAAGTGCGCATTTGTTACAAAACAAATTTCAAAAAACCGACAACCATTTACAAAGAAAAAAACCATTTCATAAAAATAATAAAATTGACTTAAATGATTTAAAACTAAAATTAAATAAAAATCGATTCTCACCTTTTTATCAGCTAATTTAAGTGGAAACATTTGTGTGATACCTCCACTTGAATTATTACTGCAATTAGGTGGTGAAGTGATGTTATTGCTAGAATTTGTGGATTGTGGTGATATTTCAGATTTTGTGCTAAAAGAAAATAATCACACAAGCAAAAACAGAATAAAGGGGAAAGAGAGAGAGAGAGAATGGGAGAATGAACAGACAAGGATACAAAGGATGGATAGTATTGGATATAAACAATCAAAGGAAACACTAAACGAATAAATAGTTTACGGAAACAAACTGCAGTTAGAACACAATGATATGAAAAGAAAGAGAGAAAGAAAAAAAAAGAAAAAAATAAACAGTGAAGAAGGCCAAAAACAGGACTCAAACAAAAACAAAAACAAAAACAAAAACAAAAACAAAAATAAAAGTGAGAATGAGAATGAGAAAGAAAAGAAAATATTACTGGATGCTGCTGATGATGCGGTGACCAACATTTTGCGTGCGCACGCTCTAAATAGTGAACACAGTAAAATTACCTAGACAGCGAGGATAGCTTCATTGGAATCTGTTGCTTGACACTGGCCTGATTGACTTTGGGCGCATTAGTGGCGCTTAACAGATTCACTGGTGGTGTCTTCGGTATTGCTGGAAGGAAAAAATCTTGTAAATGAATCTTTAAACTCTTCAATCGATGGAGTTAAGTTTGCATTGTCGTCGTTGTGCATCGATTTGGGCTTCTTAGCTTTCAGCGATGCTCGACGAAAGAGGGATTTTCTTAAATCTATGGAATGTTGGGATCATAGGAAGATCATGTTGGCTTTAAATATAAACTCACTTGAAGCTGATCGCCACTTGTCTTTTCGCCGATCCACTGTATCGACTGAGTGATGCTCATCGCCGCTACTATGCGGCGGGTGGTTCTCATCCGTATTCGGTACGATATTCGCTATCGGAAGAGGAGTCTGCAAAACAGAAACATTAGCTAGAGCTTGGCATTCGGTCTATTGCTTAGCATACACTTGGTGACAACAGAAGCCCCTGACTGGAGAGCAATTCCATTTTACGATAGAGCTGCTCACGTTGCTGCTTGATATCCTCCTGTTCGGCCTTGATTTGTTTTTGTAGCGCCTCTTGGGCAGTTCGTTGTTCTTCCAAATCACGTTCTTGCTGCTCCTTTTGCTTCAACCACGTGGTCTTTTCCTCTTGCAGTTTGTCCTGAAGGTTACGCAACTCCTCCAATTGATCGTTATGCTTGTACAGTGTCTTGGGATTGTCCCGAAACGAGGCCAATTGCATTTGTAGATTCTGTATGGTGGTCATTTGTTGTGACACTATACAGAGTAGGGTTTGTAGATAATGTGACACCTGTAGGGCAGCATAGTTATTATCCTTGAGGCAAATATTCTCGGTATTGTTGCGTAGAATCGCACTCTGCTGTACAGACAGACTATTCGAGTTGGCATCGTATTCGGGTCCTATTGACGATGTAGATTCTTTTAGGTGATTGTCGCGACATGGTATTGGAGACATGGGTAACGTCAATAAAACAGCATCGCGACATGAGAAGGCGTTCTTTGAAATACAAAAAAAAATAAAATCTTTGCATATACTATTAAGATTCATACAAGGTCCAACCTTGCTTCGTTTCTCATCGAAACCGCCAAAGGTTTCAGCTCGTTTGGGCAATGTCGGTGAGGAATATGCATCGCTTTGTTTCTCACCCACGGAACTGGTGGAGCGTGACACAGATAGGCCAGTTGCAGCCGTATACAGGGTCGATGCCAGTTGGTAGATTTCCTAATGGAAACAAAATAGAATACGTTTTAGAATGGATAGCAGTGAAGGAAACTTGTGGGATAATCACCTGAACAGTATTTAATACTCTTTTCCATATTTCTATGGTATCACAGTCATCGTTAATTAAGTCTCTATAGGTTCCAAAATTCGATAAGAACGCCTCGGCACTTGGAATTGTCGATTCGGGTCTTTTCTCCTTAAGTAGGCTGAGTTGTAAGAGGATCTTCTCTTCAAGAATGAGTGCCTGTTCGATGTCCTTTTGACGCATTTTATCTAAAAAAAAAATTTTGTAGAAAAAAATAAATTGAGTGCATTTTGGTTGCTATGAGGTGGGAGTTATGTCAATGGGTGTAATTTAGCTGCGTGTGTGTATGTGCTGTACAAGTGAGTTTTTTTATTTGATGATATGTTTTACATTTAATTGTTTGGGAATGACATAACTCTGATCAGTTATTTGTAATTGAATCTGCTCAGGAGAGACTGTGGGGATGTTTTTCAGGAACTGTGTATGGTAAGTGAACAACAGAAAGGGAGTCGATGGTATATCCAACATTGTACTGCGACATATACGCACTGAAGCTGTGGACATTTACCCCAAGTTGTTCAACTACGAGCTAAGTATTGCATCTTATCCAGTGCGGTTATTCATCTTTCCCAAAAACGAGATTGCCTTGGTGATAAGACATTCGAAAAAGTTCTCAATCGATTTATGTTTAAGTTTGGTTCGAGGCAAGTCATGACACCGTTCATGCCGACTGCAACATTGTCTCTGGTTTTCAAAGAATCAAAGCCTAAATGCAGTGTACGGGTGCATGTCTGGTTGATTAAGCGGAGGCTTTCACATTATGGTTAGCCAGACTGACTACATGATATGCTGAATGGTAGAACGTTTGTTGTCAAAAGTGGCAATGTAACTTCTACCTTATAATTGTTTATTAAAAATGGTCTGCAACAGGCATCGGTCTTCGGGGACCGCATATCCATTAACTTCTCGATTAACACCATACCAACAGCATCGAATACCGAGAGCAATGGGAAAGATACCAAAACGCCATTAGATAAGTCGCAACAACATACTGCTGGTGTGTTAGCGCGATATCAAGGATATAGAGAATATAGAGTTGAGCCACTCCGGGAATAATCTTTGCAAGTTCTACCAAAGTGTAAAACGTGAAACCAAGGATACAAGGAAATATCGTAGTTGAGACACAGTCGATAGAACCACTTCTGCAGACTGTTAAACGGCGGTGACGAAGAATATTCTGCTGTCGATAGCGAAAACTACCAACGACCAGACCTAAGTATATGTGGACGCCTGAAACCGTTTACCAACAACTTGATCGGTCCTTATCAGTGTGGTTTTAGGTCAGGATAGTCCACAATTGATGGAATCTTCACACTTCGGCAGATCCTGAAAATAAAAACAAAGAATTCCAAGTCGTTACCTACTACATAATCATCGATTTCAAAGCCACATGTTAGCATTTAAAGATTCGAACTAACAGAGCCATATTTAGTTTTGGTATACCGACCCATTCTTTACCAAAAATGTATGTAGGCAAGTAGATACAAGTCATGTGACTTCTTTAATTTGATTGCGCAAAACTCCCAAGACAACACCAGAGGCACATTCTTCCAACAAAATTTAGAAAATTTTTTGCAAAAATCTTCGGTCCCGTTTGCTATAAAACTGTAGAGCGATATGACTTTAGTCAAAAAAAACTTCGCAATGAACGTTTAAAATGGCTATGACATGTAAAACGAATGGACACAAATAATCCGGCTCGCCATCTTCGATTCCCAGCCAGACGTCGGACGCGCAAGAGAAGAAACCGACCTCAACCAACTAAGAGGCAGTTAGCTAAGGATTAGCAAATTGGAGCAATGTAAGTAAGTAGTCAGTGGATTTGCCTATCTAGACGCTGCTGTTAATTTGGGAAATAATAACTCGGTTATCAAAGTCTCTTTGAGCAGTTGACTAATTACAAAGACAACCCAGAATACTCCGTATAAAACATTCATTATCTCAGTATTGATTCGGAACCATTGACCCCGGCCAAGTCGGATGAAAGCTCTCGACTGCACATCGACATAAGTCTAGACAACAAAACTCGTGGGTTAAGATGGGTGGACCATGCAAAACAAATGTAAATCCATTGACGCAATACCAGATAGAAAATTCGCCTTTGAAGGACTTGGTGTACCGAATTTGAGACGGTATGCATGATGTCCGGGAGCACCATGCAAACCATCAAAACGTACCAGATCAACCGAACCCACAAATACTTCGACATGAAAATCACGAATGTATGCAGCAAACACCAGCACTCCCCCGGTTTGGTTTTATTCCCATTTTTGCGTCACCCGTTCAATTAACGATTGGTAATCGATTGTTATTGTTATCGAATCCACTTGTTCCAATTTACGACGATCGATCATTTGCTAGTTATACAAACGCACACACACCAGAAAACTCAACAGCAAGTTCAATTTGACTGAACACATAAAATAAACAAACAAACGGCACACGCCTCACTTAGCGGTCAATTCGACTCATGCATCCATAGAAGATGTTGCTCGTGGATAATTTGCGTCAGGACTGTGCGCACATTCATTGTCCGACTGCATCCATTGACACACAAGCGGGTCAGATAAGATTGTGCATTTCCGTAACAAGTACACTGATTGCGCTCAGTCAACACACTGCTCCACTGGAAAGGTGTACACAACAGCCTTATCTCTGGCGATAAGATAAAGAATGACTCGCTGATAAGTCGTTTTCGAGCTTTTTAAGCTTCACAACACTCATGACAATTCTCATCGAATTAGTTTAACTTGGTAACCTTTTAAAGAACGTGAATCGGTGCAAGGAAATGATTCCGCGAGACATTTCAGTGGTATTCTATAAACAATGACAATTCCAGTAGGATCGATGCAATCGCTCATCACCGTGGTTCTAGTGCTAGTTGGCGGGCATACAAATGGTTTGGAAACAAAGCAATGTCCTTTGTATTGTACATGTGACTTGTTCGAGAATTTCAATCGCGCCGATTGCAGGTAGGCAGACAGTCGATTATCGGATTAGAAGTAAATATTTGGAAATTCATGACTCACTTTATAGTTACCAGCGATTGATAGCCGCAAATGTGGAGGTACCCTCTGCTGTGGAGGTGCTTGATATATCACACAATGACATCACAACCTTGGATAATGTTTGCTTTGAGGTGAGTTAGTGTTTTCTGGGCGATAATTTGTTTGTAAATGAAGAGAACCGTCGATGAGGAATGTCATTTGCTAATTTAAACCAAAATGACTCCCAATTGGGTGGAGTTTAAGAAAAGCCTTGAAAAAAGTTATGATATAACGATGTCCTTAGATTTTTGACTTTAAGAGTCAATCACCAATGCAGTCCAGGCTCCGGTAACGAACTAAAACTACAAATCACCATAAGACGTTTTTATAGAAGTCTTCACTTCACTTTTTTAGCCGAAGAGTTTAAAAGGTCAAAAAGTTGTTTTCATATAAATGTTCAAGTCAATTTTTGAAAACTTCTTAAATTTCGTACTTAAGGAGAAATGCTTAGCCGCGTTTTAGTTTCGTACCTAAAGATGGAAAGAAAGATTCTTTATCAACATTTTTAGTTTGCAGAGAAGTTTGAGAGGAGGAAAACTTGTGTCAAATTGTAAGCTCGTGTTTAAAGGGATATACTCCGTATGTTGATTGACAGTCTGCGAAGAACAGAATTTAATAAATGGACTTCACCAAAGTGGATAAAGACCGCGATTAGAAATCCTTTGACAAGTCTAGCCTTCATTTAGTTGATCTTCAACTTAAACTATTTTTTAACTGATCTTTAAAAATAAAATTCAATAGGCTCATTCTTGCAGTGGCGCCATTAAATGCCGCTTAAAAGATATGGATTTCATACCCAGCTGTAGAAACACCAAACTCTATTTTCGCTGGCCCTCCTCTCGTAATGATCTGACAAATCACCTAACAAGTATTCACGAAAAGCTTATCTCAACTTAGTCATTTGGTATCGGCATAGTGAAAGTCCATCACCCAGTTAGTTGTAAAGAAGGCTAGGCCATAAAGTGCCCAATGCGCTCTAAAATTATTTATATTTTATGTGTACAGTTTGTTTGAACCAGGGTTTTTGAAAACAGACGTTTATAAAACCCACCTCAAAGGCTTGAGGAATAAGCCCTGCCACAAAAATACATCACCACCCACGGCTGTTATTGTCAGCTTAGTTTGGCATTCTATTAAAATTTTGGTGAATGCAAATTTTAAATATGACTGGGGGCATGCTGCCGCTCTGGGGCCCTACTACTTGGTTTCACTGTTTGATTTGGGTCGCGTGTGAGTTTGGATGTATGCAAATCAAATAGACCCCGCAAGCAAAAAGCATTAACAGCCTTTGGAAACGGGGGTTTTTTGCACCATTCTCCTATGATTACAGAGATCAAGCCAATGTTAGGTGTTTCCTCATGCAGCTCCAGGTCCCAATGACACTTCAAAGGGCCGTCGTTAGCCTATGTATCTTGGTTTCTAAGAAGTTTTAAATTTCGCCCAGGGCGTGAAGCACTTTTCAGCTCAAACGTAAGATTTTATACCTAAGGCATTAGTACCATAGTACTGTCTTTACCTTGTGACCTCGGATTCGAAGATCACCTTGCCTTCACATATTAATTCAGTGAATGTGACCGACCCAATATTAGTCGACGTATTTTAACGCTTTGAACTATAATTCCATTTTCGTCAGCTTATCCCTCTGTGTGTCTATATTTGCTAAGATTTCATGCTTACTATCTGGAAGAATTAGGGTCTGGTATAGCATATATTTGGACCTCGGAATTCACCCTTTTTGGCTTCAACAAAACAAGTTACATCAATCATCACTTAGTGAAAATGTTGTGCATCTGATATATCTGAGAAAGGCTCTTTAAACTGGCGGTATGTATAGAAAGTACACATCCTCTGTCTGAGAAGCATATCATCGTAAATTATTGGTCTGTTTATGTTTAAGTCCGACCTAATCTAGGCTTATCTCACCATTTGTTTGCTTAGCATCTGTTTAAAGAGCGCATTGTATGCTGCAAGTGCTTGTACAAATAGATCGTAGCGTTTGTATTTGTTTCAGTTGTTGATCACATCGACCCAAAGAACTTAATCCATCTCTAACAAACTTCTCATTTCAGGATCTCATTTACCTTCTAAACCTTACCATCTCTAACAATGCCGTGCATACAATTTACTTAGAAGCGTTTAGCCCCCTGAAAGATGTCAAATCAATCGATTTATCATACAATCGATTAGAATACTTTGACGAGCGAATATTCGAGACAAACACGAAGCTGACACGCCTAGATTTGTCGGGAAACAAATTCATGACACTACAAAATAAACCATTTCTTCGAAGCACATCAATGCGATTTTTAGGCCTACAAGACGCACAAGTCACCTACATCTATCCCTTAATGTTTACAGAGACACCAGCCCTACGCGAAATTGATTTATCCAACAATCTCATGATAACTCTAAGTGCAACCCCATTCAATAGTTTGCAGCAGCTGGAGGTCTTGAATTTGGAAGATAATCGTTGGATCTGTGATAAGACACTGGACAATGCTATTCAATCGCTTAAGCAGGAGGGCAAAGAGATAAACTTAAGTAAGTGCTCGTTTGTTGAGTATAAGAAAAGTCGTGGCAAAGGTGGACCGCATATGTTTGAACGAATGATGGAGGCACCCCTCTCTGAAACGACGACGACGACCAAGAAACCAACATCAATTGAAGAAATTTGGAAGCCAAAGAAATCCATTGAAATGGAAATGAAATGCGAGACACGAAGTACTGCCAAAGTGTGTGAATTATATCACAACTGCTTGGCCAGTAAGCAAGACAATATCGGTACACCTCGTGGGCTGTACACTCTAAATGATATCCATTTTGTATTCTTTACGGGAATTTCATTAGGGGTAGCTACGGTCATGTGTTTGGTCAGCTGTTGGGTTTGCATCAAGCGTTGCTTGGCAACGCAGAAGAAAATATCACAGAGACGGGCAGAGAGAGGTGAGTTTTTAATTAAATTTTTTGACAGCATCGCTTTGATGAAATTTGGCTTCGGGTTACATTTAATAAAATTAGTTCTCCAAAAATAGGCGCATTTTACAATACAGCTGTTCAATATGGTTGTGGAACGATTTTGTCGCAACGATCATTTTCAAAATTACGCGTTAAAAAAATGTTAATTCGTTTGCCAAATCGTAAAATGTTTTATTTTTTCTTTTAGCGGCAAACTCTTTTCCACCACATCGCCCAATTCCTCCATTAGTTCCTTTAAGGCAGCATCGATCAAATCGAAGATATGCATTAAATCCACCACCACTGAACCGGTCTTTGTCAAGCCCCGCTCGTAGAGGACCATCCGATCAGAGTGACTTTGCAACATTTGTGTCTCGATTTTTTGAACGACCTGCCCGACATCAGTACTACAGGACGATAAATGAGAATGCTGGAAGGATGATACGTCGTTTGAGCCAGACCAATCTTAGCAATCGCTTGAGTCAGCACTTTAGTGGGCCACGCAGTGGTAACAGTGAAAATGTTCAACATATGGAACCACTAATCTATTCACAGCCAGGTAATGATCGTTATTCATCGAATCAACCCCAAGTGCATCATTTAGCGATTAGAATATCAAGGGATGAAGCAATACCAACACCCGTTATTCGCCCTGAAACACCGCCACCATCCTATGGGGATGCTGTGAAAATTTAATTGGATGGGTGACACTAGAGTTTAGGGAATTTCCAGATCATTTATATATATAAATCGAGTAGTTAGTGAAAACATATCACATTGTCGTATTAATTATTTTACTGATAATAAAGAAATTTTAATTTGAAACAAACAATTACGGTTGTAGGTCTTTTTAAGGAAGTTAGGGGCAGAGACCACAACATGTCAACAGCTGATTGACCAATCGACTTAACGGTTAAGACTTATTTATGAAGAATTTATGTTTACGGAAACCCCTTAAAATACTCATGAGACAGATAAACTAGCCGAGACCTGTTTCGAAATTAAAAAAATATCCAGCTAAAATAGTTTTACTTTAAAGTTATGTTTAAATTGTTTTGTTTTTTGTTTTATCGCCAAGCATTCAAAAGTGTAAAAAGTGGGCGTGGCAGTAAAGGAATTTCGACAATTTTTGAACCTTTATTACGTTGGCTAACAAACAGTTTATATATCAAGTTTCAACATCGAATCTGACAATTCCGATGCCATAAATAGGGATAAATGGAGTTGCTAGTCTTCTATCGGGCGCGCCCTCGATAGAGGAATACTCTGGCAGATTAACTCTGCAGATATGCGGAGTAGATAGATGGGAAATAAAACACCACCCATGGAACAAGATAAGGTCCCACAGCGGAAGAAATCCCAAGATGGAGTTAACGCTGGTGGCTACAGTTCCAATTAGGATGCACAAGGTAAACAAATTATTTGCGCTGCTCGCACATATTCGGACAACATATCATCTAGGAATGTCAAGGATTAGTGAGGTGATTTCAATAGAGATGGTGGCGGAAGAGCTAACAGGCGAACGGCAGCTCTCACTCCCGTAGTTTATACTGATAATTATGTCCTAGGGGTCTATATATTGGATCTGGCTCTCCAAATTTGGGGTTGTACTACTACGGTAAGCTAGACACTCAAGGACTAAATTTTGTTATGAAGCAACCAATGCCCTCTGAAACGACTGAATTTATTGTTGACAACCATGCTAAACGAAAAACTGACAACGACGTTCGTATCTATATGTAAGAATATAAAACAAGAGAGGAGCAGCCGAACAAATAGCGGAAGCCCTAATCCGTTTAAAAGCAGACATTACTACCATTCAGGAAATACAATGGGATGAGCCCGCAAAAAAAAGGATGAAAAGTCGTGACATCTACTATGAACCGTGTCATAGTGAACCGAAAAAGCGACTATTCGGATGTAGATTTGCTATAAGTGCCAGACTTAAGCAAGAAGTCTTATGCTTTCGAGACATTAGCGATCGCATTGTAATAATTCGCATCAAGGCAAAATTCGCCAACAAAAGCATTATGGACAATGGACTTAGAATAATTGACTTCGCTGCAAAATGCCAAGCACACGGTTTCCTCACCACGATAAGGGGACATGGCGGTCTCTAGATCAACGAACGATAAATCAAATCGATCACATTGCAATAAACAACAGGCATGCATCTTGTATTTTGAATGTCCGAACATTCCGAGGGGCTAACATCTACGCAGACCACTACCATGTTGCAGCCAAGGTAAGAATGGATATCCGCATTCACACATCATTAAAGAAAACCTGGGAAAAGATTTAATGTCGAAGGACTGCAATCGCAGGAGAACGCCACAAAAACGTTATGGAGAGGTGAAAAGTTTCGCGTTCTGCGAAGGATACCATACCACCAGTATACTGATATGCGAGCGTTCTCGCTCCCACCAGCAAGAAGACCTTGCTTTGATGAGGAATGACGACAGATGCTCGCATCCAAGAAGGACGCCCACAGGTGAAGACGAGAGCTGCCATTGAGCTCTAGGGGCAAAGAAGATTGAAAGAACACAGGATTTTCAGAAAGAAGAAAATAGAGCAAGAAAGGCGCGCGATCGAGGATATAGAGAGGGGCCACTCCAGAAATGATGTTCGCAAGTTATAGCAAAGTGTAAAACGTTAAAGCCAAGGATACAAGGCCCGATAAAATCCTGTCGAGATGAACAAATAATTAGCAAAAGTTCAGACACAGTCGATGCTGAGGATATGGAAGAACCTCTTCTGCAGGCTGGTAAAGGCAGAACGCACCATTCAACATTGGAGACGACATCAAAAACTTTCAACTACCCGACGTAAGTGAAGTTTGGATAGCAATATCTAAACCAAAGCTTATCAAGGGAATGAAGGCGATGATTTCATAAGCAACATTCACGACGAGCTCATAAGCAAAATTAGCTCGGATATGCCAGAAGAATGGAACCTAAGCATTGTTTGTCCGATCCAGAAAAAATGACACCTTCTGAACTGCGCCAACTACAATAATATATGTCTCCATCACGTCGACTACAAGATCAAGCGTGTCGTAATATGTGAATGCCTGAAACCCTTCACCAACAACCGGAAAGGCCTTTAACAGTGTGGTTTTAGAACAGGAAAGCCACAACCGATCAAATCTTTACATTTCGGAAGATTAGGAAAAAAACAAAGAAATCTAAATAGATACTCGCATACGATTCATCGATTTCAAAGCCGCATACGACAGAATTTATAGAGACCAACTATACAGAGCCATGTCTAGTTTTGGTATAACGCGAAAACTTGTCCGTATGCGCAGGATGACGATTTAGAATTTTCGCTGATCCATCAGGGCCGGCAACGATCTCACCGACACATTCGATACCAAAAAGGATTTAGGCAATGCGATGCCCTGTCATGTGACTTCTTCAATTTGATTCTTGAGAGGATTACGCCAAACTCCCTAGGCAACACAGCATACGCTGACGATATTGCCCTCATTGGTAGGACTCATCGCGATGACACGTTTGCTGGAAGTGACAAAAATGGGTTTAGTATTAAATGAGGCTAAAACTAAGTATATGCTGTCAACACGAAAGGAACAACATCGACGAATTGGACAGAAAGTCACCATTGAAAGATATAACATTGAGGTTGCACGCTACTTTGTCTACCTCGGCTCCCTTATTAACTCCGACAACAACATCTCGTCAGATAATAAACGAAGAATTACTCTTGCAAAGAACGAATGGACACCAATACTCAGGCTCGCAGAGTCTTCGATTCCCAGACAGACTTCACACGCAGTAGAGAACGACCTTGCCTTAAGTGGTGCACACAACAAGTAGAAACCGACCTCAACCAACTTGGAGTGCGCAACTGGAGGCAATTAGCAAAGTATCTGGGTAATTGTAGAAGCATATTGGTTGAGGCCCAGGTTCATTCCGGACTGTAGTGCCAATTGCACGTCAAATAGATCGCTTCTGTAAAGCTTTTTAAGTATTGTCTAGTCTAATGTTTCCTTTGGGAAGTAGGAACTTGAAAAATTGCTCATATCAGGAATAATTGTGGCGAGCCAATGAACGGCTCTACAGTTGTTGTTCAGGAAATATCGCATATATGGCGACATTTGCATCATAGCAGTATCTGGTCGCGAAAACACTTTTTGCTCTTTGGAAGTACAACAGCTTAAGTTATATTAACAGTAAAATCCCCATTATCGTTATGTTTTTAAATTGTGTGCATGTATTATGTACAAATGTAGATGAGAGAGTGCGTATGATTTCACTATATATAGCATTTGATTATTTTTTACAAACATCTTACCTTCTAGCTCGCTATTTCCCATTGCTGTTTCAATATTTTAAGCAATACAAAGAATATACAAAAGCATTGTTATTTATATTTGAATGTGGTTAGTAAAGTTCTGAGGATGATGAAGGGTATCACAATGTGAGAAAAAAAATGATGAAGCAAATGAGTGTATGACTAGTTTAGGATGGTGATGAAACTCAATGGGACAATATTTATGACAAGCTCTATAATACTGCGCGACACTTGTATACAAAATAAAAAAAATGACATGTACCACTTGTGTACAGCCTCCAAGCTTACCAATTAATTCCCTCATATTAGCCTGCTTGGCGTCAATTAGTTTCTGTTTTTCCTCAGCGGTTAGATCATCGGTCTCGATGTCATCCGAGGGGCATTCGATTACAGCGGCTCTGTTGAAGAAATCAGTTTTACATTTAGATGGAAAAGGGAGCTTCATTAAATCACCTAATAGCTTGAATCCAAGCATTCTTGTCCTTTGGTGTCTGCACTTTAAGCTCGTACATCTCGGGGAAGGCAGGATTCGAGGAGATTATATAAATGCCACGTGATTCAGTGCCGGCTTTCTCGCGTATGAGCAACTTTTGCAGTGATACAACTCCAGCCTAAAATAAAAAATATATTAAATCGCTGCTTTCCATCACCATATTGTCTACGCCTCACCTTATTCTCGGGGGTAAAGAATGTGTACTTGTTGTGTGAGCTCTCCTGTAGGAAGAATAAACAATCGGACAGCACTACAACTAATACCTGTTGCATTTTTGAACGCCCCTGCATAAGTAAAGCGATTCCTTCAAATCTGCAATAGAAACAGTTTTCAATTTCAAACCGCCCCGAGCAATCGCCAACACTCACTTCAATCTCCTTTGAGGGCCAACACAAATCTCGGACTTTCTGAACTGCTTGTTCTTGTACATGGCATACGACTTGACATCGATGCGGCGAAAGATCTCCAACTGACGATCCTGTTTCTCCTTCTCGGCTACACACGCGTCAACATCCACCAGCATACTCTTAACAAGATTCATGGCTCGCTGTAGTTTCTCCTGTTCGACACGATCCTCACGTGAACTCTTTAGCAACGGATCGATGAGTAGGGGATATTTAGTGAGACGCTGCAGAAAGAAAAAAAATTGAATTTAACGTGTGTTTTCATTTTTTTTTTGTTGTTCATTTTGTCAACTCACCTGCGTCACAAACAGTATACACTCGGGTATACCTTTCTTCTTGAGCAGCGGATTGGAGAGACAATGCTTATACCATTCGGCGAATGTTTGATCGCTGGTCATGCAAAATTTGAATTTATCGAGCGCAGAACGATGATTTGAGCAGAATTCACCTAGAAGAAGAAGGAGGGTGAATAGTGTCATAAATCATAATGTTCAGAGAGGAAACCGGGTGGTGTATGCGCGCACCGTACGCGAATCATTGCTCATCGAATTACACTGTAATAGTAGATGGCTTTCGCTGGGGTGTGCATAAGCATAATTGTTTTCAAGTGTAAACCGAATGCGATAATGAACGAGCTGCCGACACTTCAGCACTGCCGATGTGAAGGGGTACATACTCATGAATATGAGAACTTTTAGTCTTACGAAGTTCAAATTGGAAGAAAGGTCGCGTGGGTTTAATTACCTTGGCTGGTGCAAGTGGGTCACTTCTGTTGGGATCTGACATCGGTGGCAGTGACAACGGCGAGACTATGGTGGTTTCTCTATTGTTTAGCCGATGATGTCATGTGTAAATGAGTGCGAGAAAATAGTGTTTATGCACCATGCAATTATGCACCTATAGACGGGAATTTGTTTTACACAGGTTGAGGTATTTAAAGTCACGTTAATGTTGGTTTAACAAGAGGTAGAGATTTCAAGAATTTTTTGGAGTACGATGATTTCGATGAATGGGAAATGGAATACACCTGAGTACTGAGGTTAAAGTTATGGTGGTTGCAGCCTAAGTGAACAGTCAAAAAACTCCTATAAAGCGGAGTAAGTTAACTATGATAATCTTTACTCGGTCACCTAGGTTGTCAAAGAAAAAATCACCGGGCGAGTGATTTGAGAGCGCTGAACATGAGCAGATTAACTGTTGTTTAGGTTAATCGCTATGAGAGTACTTTATCAAAGCTTAAAAAAAAATCGCTTAAGATACCCCCGCGCCTATAGAGAGGCTGACAAACGCAATTTAGATTTCTTTTTTGCTGCTACAACTTGCTTGCATTACTTATGGAACTCTTTGTTGAATTAAAATAATTCCATACCCAGAAGAATGACCCCTGGTACTGGTACATAAAGCTCGATGACAATCAAATATCTTTGGCATCGATACTTTTATTTAAGTGTGATCTCAGTTTCCTAAAGGTCCAGCTATAGCTATCATTCACTTTTTTTTAACTTCTTGCGGCTTTTTAATAAATTCAATCATTGGCAAGACCATGGTTATCCAAAAATAATTGAATTTTTAATATAAGTTTTATCAGAAAATCACTTTTTGTTTTTAATTATCAAGATTTGTTTTTGTAAAATAATGTTTGCCATTCTACCGAAATGAAACGGAATTTTCCAACGATTCCTATAACTAGCTATGGAGGTAAAATTTCAATTCCATAATATTTTGTGTTCCAATAAAGTTCTTCAATGATAACTATAATTGGACCCTAATGCAGCAGATATTGAGATTTGAAATCTAAGAAATATATACAAGGTATTTCCAAATCTGTTATGTGTTGGTTCTACGACAAGTTGGGACAAGTTTTGGTAATTTCAAACATTTCGCGGGAACCTTAAAATCGCCGAGAATGATAACTTCGGATGAGATGTTATCATTGGATGTTGAAATCTTTTCCAGACAACCTAATGCAACACGGAATTGAGATTCCCTGGAAGACATGTTGAAACAAAAAAACATCGATTCGATTTTGTATATGAACAATATTGAACATAGACTAGGATTTGATGAAACAATATCCATCAAGCACTAGGTGTTGCAATTGATATTAGGTGTGGTGTACGCATATAATCATTACAATGCTCGTAGTGTGTTGTGGACAATTTTAAGCAACATCATTAACAAAAACGAATGAATATTCCATCCCTTAACATTAAACAACCAGGCGTATGTAAGTTGTTTTTGTGCAAAAGGCAATACAAGTTTTAACCCTTTGGGGTTGAGGGATGTTTTTTTTTTTTTTTTGTATTCTTAGGCGAAAAAAACATTCCTCAACGTCAAAGAGGTGAGTTTTAACATTACAATCCAATACGGCTGTATGAACCGTATTCTGTGAGACTATTTATGGGGTCTCTTTATTTGTTCTCCTTTATCGGTGTGAAGTGAATCAGAGGCACGACATGCGTGGAATGAAGTAGGGGATGTTTCTGACGGTGAAAAAACGCGAGAGCCGCGCAGCATTTACAAAAGCGACCTGATGATGGTTTATTTTAATTGGTTTTAGTTATGAAAATTGTGGCCACTGATGGAGAAAATAAATGTTGGTTCTTTTTTTAACAGCTGGAGCCTGTTTATTTATAACTTTTAAGTTTGTGTATGTTTTTATATTTTTTACATAGCGAACCCAGCAAATGTGTGATAACATGCATTAAGGTGAGTGTCTATTATGATTGCCAATAAGCGATATACTATCGACATTTACCGATCGTGGATTGTCCAGTTTGCAATTGTGTATGCAGCTGTGGTCGACAACCTTCCAGGTCGATTTTTTTTAATTAAAAACACGTGCAAATATTATAAAAATATTGCATAAAATTGGAATAATAATAGATATATCGAAATACTCTCGGCTGAAAGTCCTAGTAGCTAGTGCCATGAAAATATTATTTAAATGATAATACACATTTTGGGGGGTCGTTTTTATTAAACAAGCGACCGCTTTATGCTGGCAGTTTAAGCTGGAAAGCTTAAAGCTTATGCTCAAAGTGTATTATTTGATTTTGGATACACCAGGTGGAACTAGGAAAACATTTCTTATTTCGCTAATTCTCGCCGAAATACGATCGCATTGGCTGTTGCATCATCTGGCATTGCAGCAAATTTGTTTGATGCATTAAGAACACCTCAATCAACATTTCAGCTGCCTCTGAATATTCGAAGTAACCCAGATGAAGAGTTCAACATAAAAAAACACCATTATCGAGGGCCAAAGTGCTGAAAAAATGCAAAACTATCATTTGGGGTGGATGGAATGCGGCACACGAAAATTGTCTTGAGCTGTTTATCAGATCACTCAATGATAAAAAAAAATCAACGACAAACTATTCACTGCATTCTACGTTCAACAACGTTGAAAAAGTCCAGCTAAAAATAAAAATGTGTCTCAAAATGCTACAAGATCCATCCGCTGATACATACTCAAAACAATTGTTAGATGGAAAAGTAGCGGTCCATGAAAATACTGATTGCATAAAATTGCCCATCGATTTCTGCACAATCGTTGATACGCAAAATGCAAAATGCTCTCAACGACCGCAAATTTTCCGATGTACGTAAATATAAATGCAGAAAGAGCCGTTTTGGCAGCAAATTGTGCGATGCTAACAAAGCTGTAAATTGTCCAGCAGAGTTATTGAACTCACTGGATATACCAGGCATGCCACCACACCTACGAAATTTGAAAGTTCAATCTACGATTATTTTACATCGGAAGCCAGATCCACCATGTTTATGTTTATGAGGGCTCAGTGGCGCGATGGCTAGTGCGAAGAACTGGCGCGCAGAAGGTCTGGGTTCGATTCGCAGCCGTAGCAACACCTGAATGATTTTTTACTGGCCCGCCTCACGTGATGATCTGACTAATCATCCAAGTACTATCGATTGTCATGAAAGGCAGGTTATCTCAACTAAGCCGTTCGGATTCGGCATAAAACAGGAGGTTATCGCCATCGTGCAAAGATGTACACACGCACACATGAATGGTTGTCAAAAAAAAAGCTAGACCCTGGGTACTAATGAGCATGTTGCGCCACAATTTTTGTTTTTTACGGATTTATGTGCAATGGCACATTGGTCATTTAAAAATTAATGAAAAACATTATAGAAGCCACCATTTTCAATGACGAATTCTGAGCTAAAAATGTTCTGATGATACGCATTCCAACGTTTCCCACACACGTGCCAATTGAATTCAAACGCATCCATTTAACTATTCTAATGGCAAGAACAAACGATGTACGTTTGCGGCTCAGAATTAGGCACTCCATGTTTTTCACACCGACAGCTATACGTGGCACGACGGACTGTCTACAGCGCGCAATTCCTTTTTTTGTCATAGATCCCATCGAAACATATCCGTTTGGTCGTCATCAAAGAATCGACCGTCATACTCGGGCTAGGGAAGAACATTTTCTCACGGCGCACAGTGTGCGGATTCGTCAATTTAGCTGGACATAAATCAAGGTTAAGTGAAATGATTTAAGATGATGTTGTTTACTTCCCAATACAATGAGTAACTGTAATCCGTATTTTGTTTTCTGATTTTTTCGCTGATTAGAAAAAAATTAGCCTAGTCTGCAGTTTTACAAATCTAGAGACACCATCGGGAACCCTATTTTTCTTTGAGTTTGTATGCCGATTAAAACAGTTGTGGTAATTCAATATTTTTTTATTTTTATAAAGTCTTTCTTGAAAGTAATTAATATTAACTTAAAGTCTGCCAAATTGTAATTATTTTATTAGAATTTTTAAGAAGAAAGTTGAAAAGTGCGATCTTGAAATTAATTTTTATTTTCAATTAGTTCAAAAGGAAAATATTCAGCTGAATTCCAGCCTGAAATTTAATAATGATTATTCGGAAGTGGTTCCTTTTGGGAAAACCAAAAAAATCTTGCACGTTTTTGTGACACCCATACACTTTTTTTTTATTTTTCCAGAATGACCTCCTCATTTTTGCGGAAGCAAATTTTCGAAGTTGGCAACAAACTGACAAAGTTTAACGCAAAGAAGTTGTTTTTACATTAATAACATAGTGATATATAGATATGAAGATGCTTCGAAAAAACTGAAGGTGACTGCCAATATTTTAACTTGAAAATGTTTGAAAAATGGGAGTAAGTGGTAAGCATCGTGACCGATTAGCTAAAAATTCAATCTGGCAAGTTGAATCATATGTGGTGGCTAATATTGAAGACATAGAAGGAAGCCTCTTCTTTAGATAGATAGATACATTTTTTTTCGTGAAATATACATTTGGTTTGTTATCGCACATTTTACATTTTACAGAGATTTGATACGTTATATCTTTCTACTGAAACATATTTTTTATAATTGAATTCAAAGTGATTTAAAGCCAAATAAAACTCCTTTACAGTTACCAGCGATAATGAGACTAATTTCATAGTAAAGCCTACATCTATGTTAACTATGATAAACGCAAAACTTTGCTCTATACTTTCATATATTATGGCGACCAGCGATGAGGATAATTTCTGGCTCAACGGATACGAAAATAAGCAAAAATGTCGCATCTATAGGGATAAACAGCTACATGCCATACAAAAACGAACGATGCATCCCGAAAAAAAGACAGTTTGGTGTGGTTTCATGTGCTGGTGGCATCATGGGACTATTTTTCTTCAAAGACGACCGTGGAAGAAACGTTACCGTCAACGGCGAACGATATCGAGCCATGATACGCGACTTTTTTTGCCCAGTTGGCTGAGTTGAACTTGGTTGACATGTGATTTCATTAAGTTGGCCGTCAAGATCATGCGATTTAACACCTCTTGATTATTTCTTGTGGGGTTGTATAAAGTCGTAAGTTTATGTGGACAAGCCGAACACGATTGAAGCCTTACAGGATAACATAACACACGTAATTCATGGAATACAATGCTCGTAAGAGTGACGCGAAATTGGACCTTCCAAATGGACCATTTGAAACGGAGCCGCGAACAACAAGTTTTGTCTTTAAAACGTAAATGGCAAAGGCCTTTTTATCGATTTCAATCAAAATTTTGAATATTTGATGCAAATTTGAGTATTTTATTCGTTTTTACACTCAAAATCGTAAAAACAAACATAGGTGATGAATTTTGAAAAAGTGTCTAAATAACATATTTGGTTTACATAAAGTTTTTGCCACGCCTACTTTTGGGACGTTTTTATTAACAAAAAAAAAAAAACAATTTATAGTCAAATTTTAAAGAAATTTGAACACTACTTTCGACGCAAAAACAATGGCTATATCAATTTGTGCATATTATCTGTTAATCATTTTAACCTACGCCCACTTAATTGGGGCGTTATCTTAAAAAATCGATTTATATACTCTAACCCATAGACGATGAAAAGGACGCGAAAAATCAGAACGCGACCACGGATAATTACAATGACCACATATGCAGTAGAAAAACGTTTTTTTTTTCAAACCATAAAAAGATTTTGAACAACTCTCAGGGACAATGGCATTTTCTATATTGCACCTTCTTTTAGATTTAAGCCACGCCCACTAGAAATAATTTATATGGCAAAAACGGGTTTGCCGGGATAGCTTGTATACTTGATATTTGTGGATTGCATTGTTAATTGCCTTTATAATTATGTAATCAAAAATAAATGTAATCATCATCCCTGAAGACATTTCGAAAAACGAAAACAATATCTTAAAAAGCTGTCAAATCTACTTGCATTCACAATAATAAATTTGTATTCACAATAATAAAAATGTCTGTCGATTGTCTTACAAAATACTAAAACCAAAATCTATCGACATGATCTACACATAACGAGTCGATAAATCGATCGACGCTCACATAGCGCCCGTATGATTTTTTATGGCAAAACTTTTCGATCATGTCGAGTGATGAAAGGGCAGATAACAAACGTTAACCTTCAGATGTTTGTTTTGTTACGCAATAATGTTTGTCGAGAACGGTTCAGCTGGTATATTATATCAACTTACCATAAGCAACTTTCAGCCTCTGGGCATTTAACGAAGAAAAGAAATCCACAAGGATGTCGGCAATACTGTCAACTATGTAATTCTCCCTCTGCTTTTGTCGCAGCTTTTTTAGAAAGCTATAATTTGGAAAGAAACATTTTATTTTGTATAGTTTTAAAAACGAAATATTTAAAAGATTTTCTTGATTTCACTTACCACGTGTGCAATTCAGTCAATTCAGCCAGACGAGGGAACATACGATTTATATGCAATCCGGCAAAGTGCCTTTCCAGACTTTCAACAAACACTTTCTGCATGACTAGAAGGGTCTGGCAGTGATGCTTTTCTGTCATTATGAACTCGTAAATGTGTTCCTGACGTTTAACCTATTGTAATGAATTTAAAATTTAATGTGAGAACAAATTGAGGGGCATGTATAATTGGCAAAGTCAAACTTGCACCAACATAAGCTGACGGAAATTCACCAGACAATGCCTGGATAGTTGAATATAACATGAGTTGGTGCAAGTCACGATAAAAGCATTTCCGGCGTTATTTTTGCAAAATCGTAATTTAACATCAGAATTTTCAAGTTAATCACAGTAGTGCCAAGAACATTACATCTTCTAAAAGCATCACAAACCTGTTTATCCTTTAGCGATTTGACAACTTCTTTTGGCACACTAGGACTCCATGAGTCATGCTCATCAAGTGCTATACCCAGTGCAGCATCTGCTCCCAAATCGTGTGGCCCTATCGGCGGTTCATTTAGGAACTCAACTCGAATCAAAGGCGTCTCATCGGAATAACTGAAATTAAAAACAAATATATAACACAAAAAACCATTGTTAGATTCATTCTTTAAAGAAAAAATCAATTTAAATCTAAAAAGAGTCTTTAATTTGATAATAGATTTTCTTTTGTGTGAAAGTGTGTATTTTTATATACAGTAAAAAAAATGCTGTTTACAGAAAACATAAATTTAAACGTAGAATTGAAATAAAACAAAACTTATCAAGTTTCTACACATACATTAGTTTCAAAACAGCAGTCAGGATTTTTTTTTATTTGTTAACAAAAATAATGAAAAATGTATCAACGTTGAATAGACAATATTAAATATTAGATAAGGAAGCGAAATAGATACACAAAACTGTTTATAATATTCATTATGTATAGAGTCTGATTTAAATGCAGCTTTCAGCGTTTGGGCGGTACTTACTTTGAGTGCTCGTTTTGCGAATGTCCATCATAGTAATCCCGGGAATCGTCATGATGCGTAGTATGGCTAAATTAGAAAATGCAAGCGTAAAAACAAAAATAATATGAAAAATGGAAATAAACACTGCCAAAACGAATTAAAAACAAACAAAGTAAAACTAAATACAAATGAGACTTTAAATAGCTCGTATAGAAATAATACAATCAACTAAAAAAAGAATAGAAACTAAATGTTAAACATAAGCAAATATTATTTTATTTGAAATGAAAATGAAATAATTGGCAAATCAAAAATATGTTCTTCTAAAACAACTTTCAGGTACGAGGAGTAGTGTGACATGAGGACGATAGGACAGGTGAAATATGAGAAATCTTTCAATTATTTCCGGTGTAAGCCAACTAATTTATATTTAATGTATTTTTTTAAGTTCAGATATTCAATTCGTTTATATTCATAGTTATGCTATTCAAAAAAAATTGGCACTATTCATGTTCTGAAATATTTTACAGCAAGCTTTAAATTTGAAAAAAAAAAAAACAGTCAAATCACTGCAATAGAGAAGAGATTCTCTCATTTAAAAAAAGGACAGCTGAGTCTTAAACTATCCTTAAACAGGTGCGATTGATTCGCAACGACGCATGATGACACCGAAACCGCCTGTACGTCTACTCCAAGGCGACATCGACAGTTTTTCGAAAATAAAAGTGAGAAATGGAGAAAGACTTTATTTGTATTTACAAAATATTTAGTCATTACAAAAATGAAACAAATGGAGGAACTTTAGTAATTCTGTTGTTAATTCCAACCGCCATTATCTACCCCTCACGGCACAAGAATAATGACGTCTCTTTGTTTTATCTGTTATTTTATCGCTACACTTTTGATGCCATATGCAGAACGAGTATCCATTAACACCATTCCATCAGTATCTAATGCCGAAGAACAATGTCAACGATGTTAAAAAGCCATAAGATCAGCCGCAACTGACTAGGTTTTTTGGGTCCGCCAGCAAGATAACCATGATTTGATTAAGATTGTCGGCAGATAAAACAGAAATATATATTTCTGGCGCAACAAGCTCGTTATTACCAAAGATTATAAAGTCATACAGATGACGCATTGATAACAAAAAACAGAATGACCCGCCATAGAACAATTTTTCTTCTATGCAGTGCGTCATCTGTATGACTTTATAACCTAGGTACTAGGGCCGAGCTTTCTCACAACCATTCATGTGTGTGCGTGTGTTCTTTTGAGACGATGATGGGGCCTCCTGTTTTATGCCGACTTCGAACGTCTAAGTTGAGTTAAGCTTTTATTTTTATAATTTATACTACTAGGATGATTTGTCAGGTCATCACGAGAGGAGGGCCAATGAAAAATCATTTTCGTGTTGCTCAACATCGCTCCACTGAGCCCGTGATGTTGGATGCTCGCAGCTAAGAACGAGACCTTCCAAGTTAAGCTGCAGGTGAAGACGAGGGCAGCCATTAAGCTCTATACGCAACGTAAAGGGAAGAAACACGGCTTTTCAGAAAGACGAAAAATAGGGGGAAAAAAGCGCGCAATCGAGGATATCAAGAGGTGTCACTCAAGGAATGATGTTCGCAAGTTTTACAAAAGTGCAAAAAGTGTTAAAGCCTGGGATACAAGGCGCGAATATGACCATGTCAAGCATCTGCGATGCTGAAGATGTGTAAGAACCACTTGTGCAGAATCATAAACTGCGATGACGAACAATATTCCGCTGTCAGGCAGAACGAAGTATTTAATATAAGCGACGACAACGAAAACTACCAACCACCCGACCTAAACGAAGTAAGGATAGCATTATTTAAACTCAAGCTTAACAAGGCTACCGAAAATGACTGCCTTCCCGCCGAGGTTTATTAAGCCGGCATAACTGATTTGGTTAGTGACATTCACCAGCTCGTGAGCAAAATTTGTCGTATCAAGGTATGCCTGAAGAATGGAAACTAAGCATCGTTTACCCGATCCACAAAAAAGAAGATCCTTTTAACTCAAAATCCTATCTGTAGTAATAAGTATGTGGAAGTCGAAAAATGTTTTCCAACAACCCGATCGGCACTTATCAGTGTAGTTTTAGGTCAAAAAAGTCCACAACTGATCAAATCTTCACACTTCGGCAGAAAAAAAAACCCAAGAACCCAAATAGATGCCCACCACCTATCATTGATTTCAAAGACGCATACGACAGCATTTATAGAGACGAACTTTACGGAGCCATGTCTAGTTTTCGTACACCGCCCAAACTTGTCCGTCTTTGTAGAACAACGATGGAGTTTTTTCCATCAGGGTCAGAAACGACCTCACCGACACATTCGATACCAAAAACAAAGGATTTAGGCAAGGCAATGCACTTGCATGTGACTTCTATAATCTGATTCTTGAGATTGTGAAAAATCCCGAGTCAACACCACAGGCTCCACAAGTCGGTGCAACTTTAAGCATATACCAATGAAGACTTGGGCAGAAAGACTTTGAATGGTCGAGAAATTGCGTCTTAATAGAAGTAAGATACACAACACTATGTGAAAAATCTAAAAGGATGCACGGCAGAAGCAAAAACATTGCGACAAAGGCTGGTAATTCAACGGTGTGCCTCAAATTCTACTCCAGCAGAGACTAAAGCAAGGACAATAGGAATTTATCAGCCAGAAAAGCAACGGTCCGAAGGATAACATGAAAAAGTGGTACTATACACAGAACAAAACTTAAAATGAAACATTTTTTGAAGCAAGTACACAAGCCATAACCGAGTTTGAGTTTTTGTCCATTAACGTAAACAACAAATGTTTTTTGGAACTACAATTTCCAAGAGCAAAAAACATTTTCGGACCCCTGCCTTGGCTATTCCAACAAGACAATGCCCCCGTCCATACTTTCAGGGTTGTTGTTGAATTCAATCGGAACACGTTGATCTTTTGCCATGCCTTGGATATCCCAACAAGACAATGCCCCCACCCACACTTCTTGTTATTGAATTCAATCAGAAAATGTGGATCTTTGGCCATGGCCGCCATATTCACCGGACTGGAACATAATCGAAAATGTTTGGACATGGATAGTGTATGAAGGCCATAGACAATTCAAAGTTTTCTGGAGCCGCAATTTCCAAAAGTAAAAACACATTTTCGGACCCCCGCCTTGGATATTCCAACAAGGCAATGCCCCGATTCACTTTCAGGGCTGTTGTTAAATTCTATCGAAAGACGTATAACCTTTGGCATAGTCGCCATATTCACCGGACTTGAGGCCGGCAGACAATTGTAAGACAAGGACACTTATATCAGACCTATTCGTGATGAATGGGCATAAATTTCTCTTATATAGGTTTAAAGTAGTTCATAGTTCGTTATTGGGAACGGTTGTTCCTTATTTACCCTTTAAATTTAGTAGTACATCGGCTTGGTAGACGAAACTTGTCATTTCATTAACTAAATTGAGCATTTGAAAATAGTGTTCATACAAAAAATAAAAACGAATTCCAACAGTGTACTTGTACTTGTGTACTTTTTACATTTTTAACTTTCTTGAGAAAGATATTGTTTACGTGAAAATTTTCGACCTCAAGATTTTGATAACATTGATAGCGGAACTCAAAAAAGTGGATTTTGGAATTCCGTCCGTCGGTTCGTCGGTCCGTACAAGCCTCTCCAGCCTAAACGACGTGACCGATTTTCTTCAAACTTCGAATCCAGCGTTTGTTTGGTCATAATTCTAGGCCATTTTTTTTGTTTTTTTTTTGTTTGCTTTTAGCCATGTTATTACCGGTACCTGCCATATAAAAATCATACATAACCTCAAGTTTCTCGAAAACGGCTCTAACGATTTTGATTAAACTTCCTATATACTATAAGCATATTAGTTCCAACAAAACTGCATACCCATTTTTTTTTTTTTGTTTTCGGTTTTGCTTGAGAGGCAGTCTTCATTATCGGGGAAAATAGGTATTTTTTAGTTGATTGCAATTCATGCTTCAACTAAACTCAGCGTTCTAAAATCACGATTTTCGCTGAAATGACGCATTTCGACTCGTTGCAAACGTATTACAAGACTTCCTGTTGGGAAAATATGTACCTTTTCCAGGTAGTAAGTTTCCGGGTTCAAAATTTCCATCAGGTATAAGGAGTGAAATTCGATTGCAAACTGTATAACCTCATTCTTGTGATCGCCAGAGTACTTCGAAATTTGACGTTTTTCATTTTTCTGTGCAAAAGCTTATTTCCTTGAAATGAGAATTTGGTATTTTTTCCTAAATTTAGCAATTTGCGACTTTCACAGAAAATCTTACAAAAACCGTGTAAAAGAGAAACACCTGAGTTATATAAAGCGATTTCTACAGTTAAAACGTTTACTTCAGTATGTCGCGTTGTTTAAAGGAAATAAGGCTTGTTTTTGTTACCAAGTGAAGTAAGATTTCACACGGAGTATAAATACAACAAATAACTGGGAATTACTTTACTTTTTTATGCAGAGTAAGATTGAGTTGGGATAGATTGATAGATAGTACACCTACTCAACATCAAGGAGCGCTGAAAACTATTTTATTAATTTCTGAGTTTGGGAGCCCTACCATATATTGACATTTAGTGTGTTTCGTTGAAAGAAAATGGACTGCCACAGTGGGCCAACTTTTGAAATCTTGATACGTAATATTTGGCATGTGTTTGTAATCCAAAACAAATTTATTTACTGGATTAAGAAATATTGGAAGCTTCAAAAGTCGAAAGACATTTCAAAACAGTTCGAAAGATTATTTGACCTTATAAAAACGACCATTTATACTTATATAATTCGTCGCCCTAGTGACACAAGAACGTATCTACATTTGTTTATAATTTTGGGCTGGGTATGCCACCTTATATAGAGTATATATATTGAATAGAATTTATATATTGTGACAAAAAAAAAGTTACCTCTAAGTAAAGAAGAATAGAAGTTAGCACTATTCTAAAGTATTCATAAAACTCAAAAAAATTAAAAAGTGGTAAAAAATCAAAAAAAAAATAAAATAATCAAATATTGATATACGTTTTTAGGCGACGAATTATGATCCAATTTGTTTTTTATTATTGCAAAATTTTAAGATTTCCGGAAAGCTGTTTTCAACTCATTTTTTTTTTACTTTGAGTTGAGTTCTAGATAACATTTAAGAGTCTTTAGTCTAAGCTTAACGGAAATCAATTTAATCTTTGACTATTTTTGAAACATTTACTAAGAAAACCAGAGATTTTACGGAATGCTGCCAATAGAACGATGCTCTTGAAAAAATGAATTTTTTTCATACCAATATCCTTGCAGTTTTATGAAAAAGCTTTGTATATTTTGGTCGTTTCCTTTTCTGAACACAACATATGATTCTGAAACACCACGCTATTTTTTTAATACTCACGAAGTTGCTAGCCTTGATTGTCACCTTTATTTAAATAATACAACATTTTGACTCGTTCAAAAGTGATTTTACGATAAATGTAAACGGGTCCACTGTGTATTTTGAAAACTAATGGACATCTGATTGCGAGCAGGTGAACCAATCTTCAAAAATTTAATAGCAGATTGAGTTTGGATCGTCTTGTGAAGAACCTTTTACTTTGCTTTCCGAAATTCTTACGAAAACAGGCCTATAGTTATCTTCTGTTTAGTATTTTTGTCTATTTTTCCTTCAGTTTTGTCAGGTTTTCACACAGAGTTCAAAACTGAGTTTCTGTCAATTCACATGGAAACTGACATTTACACATATATTTCTAGGACTTAACCGTGTCATTTTGTTTAAGATAGTTGGAACGAACACACCTTTTTATTTGAACATTGCAGAATTTTTGTTTTCTTTTTTGCCACAAATTTAAATGGTAAATAAAAAACATTGACTGACTTCCATACAATTCGTGAATAATCCGTTAAGTCAGAATCCAAAATCTATTGTTGGATACTGCATATATTTGTATATAACTGAAAGCATTATATTATTTTTATTTTGAACGTCAAACAAAATCTGATCGGCGTTTGGGATGAAAGTGTCAATTAGTTTTCTAAAACTTGTAATTGTTACATATTAGAACACAACAGCACCGCTTATACTATAATTATAAATGTGTTAAAATACATTTAACTGCATAAACTAGCTTACACTATATATATTTTTAAAGATATTTTAATTGTTTTAAAGTTGACGAAAGATTTAGGAAAGAGAAGAATTGAAAAATAAAAATGTGCAGAAATATATACCTTTTTTTAGTTCACAAAAAGAGCTACTACTCATAGACTTACGTAAAATATCCGTTTACAATGAATAAATTCACAAACATCAAAGAACACACTAAGATGTTTAAAAATAGTCTACACAATTAAATCTCCATGCATTTTCACTAAAACTACTAGTATACAATAATAACACAAAGTAAAAAAATAATTAACTTTTTTTTTAATGAAAACAAATCAATTAAATTTAAAACACAATCTCTTTGTATTCACTATAGGCAGCGAGTTAGTAATAGAGCGAAAGAGATTTAAAGGTCAGAAACCATAAATCGAAGATAAAATTCAATTGTTCTGGTGGACATATGACAGCGTCTATCACCAGACAAAATAATTGACTTAACGAAAAAATGACAATCGGCCTTTGACAAAATAAAATGATTTTTGGTTGCAGAAATAAATTAAAAAATATCAATAACTAACAATACGTAAATTTTCAATTTTTTTTAAATTTTTAAGCCAAAATTAAGACAGACTTCACATTGCCGAATATACAGAGAAGTTGAGTGTGTTGTCGTGAAAGACTTGCCAGTGAGTATTAGGTGTCATTGTTGAGGGTGTACTGTATAAATATGAAATCAAGTGTTTTGAAGAAGAAAATATGTGTAACTAAAGGAGATTTTATTTTTAAAGGACTCGAGAAACTACACGAAAAATGTGAAAAGGAATAGAGGTTAAGCTTTAAAGAGTTGAGAGTGTTCTTAAATATACAAAAGTTATTTTTCTATCAATCGCAGTTAGAGATTTAAATGGTTAACAAATATTTTGAAAAATAGACAAACATGAAACATGATATTTTAAGAGTGTTTTTTTTTAATGATGTAACAATTTTGATTGGAATAGAAAAATTTAAAAGCAAGGAACAATATTTATTAACATCTAAAACAGATTGCATTTTATTCGGAATTTTATTACGAATTTCAAAGTACTGTCACAGAAATAATTTATCATAGTGGACAATTTTGTTGCGGATTTAGAAATTCTTAAAATGTGGTAACCTTTTTTAAATTACAACGAGTTGACATGTGACAATTATTCCTATATTCATGAATTGTGCGACACCTATAGTAACTGTTTCTATTTGTTGCTTAATAATGTAAAACAAAATTACAGTCGAAGAGCATCGGGTGGAAGCAATGATTTATTCCTTCGAAAGATCTCAAAATTGCTCAAGGATTTACAAAGAGCTCAATATACATGTTTCTATGGACCGTGAAACAAAATGACAGGGAATAGTCTTGTACTTCACAATTTTGCGAATTATATTGATAATGGACACAGTCTCCTTTGTAATAAAAAAAATCAATACAATTTTTAAATTTTCTAAAAATAGAGACTCCATAAACAATAACATACACTGGAACTACCTCATATTGGTATCGACTTAACACATTTGTGAACACACACATATTTTAAAGCTTTTTTATGGTGGACATTCCGTTTTGTTACGGTGGATTCTCTGACATACGTGATTACAAATGAATCTACTTGAAACGATAAGGTTTAGACCATTTTGTTTTAAAATGGTTCGGAGCTTAGATGATTTTTTGTGTCTAAACTAACACAATTTAAACTAAAATATTGGAACAGTATGTGACAAACAATTTTTTTGACGTAACAAAAAATGCTTGTTCCGAAACCTAATAGAAACTATTAGCTACCAAATGATATTTAAAACTGAGACCTAGACCTGTCAATGCATTCTTTGTCGCACAACTTTGGAAGAACTTCAAGGCTGTCAAAAATTCTTGATTTCACGCATTACGCAGATGCGCGATCGTCGGAAGATCTTTTCGATCTTTTTTTTTAATTTTGGGACACTTGGATTGGAAAATTTCTAATTGAATATTTGGGTTTCGTTACTTGCGTTTACGTATTATTTTAGCATCTGCTTTTTTCTCATGAATTGTAGAAAAAAACTTGTTCGAGATGAAACTGCTTTATTTTTAGTATGATTTTATGTCAACTAAGTTTTTTTTAGGGAAAGGGGAATACCAAGGTGTATATTTTTTGAGTGTACAAGTATGTTCGCAGAACGCCATTTAACATTTCATATTATTTTAAAAAAATAGTTTGAAAAAACATTCCATATATTCCACTTGAATAAATCAGACACTCTTGACAGCCATCTTGTAAAAACGCCAAAAACCTCATTGGTCCTGCCAACGATTACGTATTTTTACTCCGTTAATAAATCTGGGCAACAATTAAATCTGATACAGCAATTTAACATTGAAATCTGATTTTCCTCCAAAAATATCGAAGAATTAAATTTTGTTGGTAGAGTTCCCGTCTAATTATCGAAAGATCTTCATTGATATGTCACAGATGGATGAGTAACATCGACCCAATTTTGGCTTTCATTCTGATCTTTTTGTCTGAAGGTTTATTGAGATCGCACATTTATTTTTTGCCACTTTGTCAAATATTTCTTATGACCAGAAACCCAGGTGTGATCGGCATTATGTTCAAACTTCAATGCCTAGTCGGTAAACCGTTACGGGGACCTGAAGGATTGATTGGTCACCATTAGATAAATTTGAAGATGATAACATGGAGTATGTATTAATGGCTTTGAAGTCGACATCTCCTACACAGCTGGAAAAATATAATTACCGAATTATAATAAAAAAAAAAAATGGAACAGTAAATTTAGTCCCCCTTGAACATCTGTTGACAGAAGATCTGTTGACAGTGTCTGGATGTACGTCCACATACTTAAAATAAGGTAAACTCTCCCCCAAATGCCAGTTATTTCGACATTGGGCAACGCAGGTTTCGGCTGAAACGCGATCCCGAATTTTGTAAAAACAATAAAAAAAGTTTTCGTAATGCACTATAATATAAGTAATTTGTGAGTTGGAATATTCGCATTCATTATTCTATATGTAGGGGGAATAGCAGCTTTTGAACACCTTAACTGATTAAAGTAAAGAGGTATTTAAGGAACAGATCCATGAGTCGATTCCTCAAAACATATAAGTGCAAAGACTTATGCGTTTGTATTTTGGTATCATATGCAAATGTTTTCATTAAATTCAAAAATATTTTCCAAAGGTTTTATTTTTGGATTCATGGCTACCTTCTGGCGTCTGTGAACGACGTTCATTAAAAACTATAAAACTCCGATTTCATTCAAATTTCCCACTTGGATTATTTAAAAACATTATTTTGCCAAATGCGATCTCTTTTCGCTAAGTGCCCTTGTTCAAATCCGGAAATTGTTTTTTTTTCACTGCTCCACTTCTTGCGAAAGTTTGATAAACATCCAAGAGGAACACTGTCATAAGAAGCTTCTTAAATTTGCAGTTTGGATTAGGCGTTAAGCAGAGGTCCTCTTCTTTAAAAAAAAAAAAAAAATGATGGCGCAATAGGCTCGTTAGTACACTTTTTTCTCACAACCATTCATGTGTGCGTGTGTACTTCTTTGTACGATGTTGGGCCCTCCTGTTTTGTGCCAAATATGAACGGCTAAATTGAGATAAGCTTTAAATGATAATACACGGATGATTTGTCAGATCAGGAGGGCAAGTGAAAAAGCATTTAGGATCTGCTACGGATGGGAATCGAACCCAAACTTAATGGCAAAAATAATAGCTTAGCATACGCATATGAGACCCTGTTTGCGCCGTAAATGGCAAATATTTTTTTTTTTTTTCTTAGCTTTTCGCAATTATTTTGACATTTGTGATACCTTGTTTTCTCGAACGGATTCGCCGCGTTCCGAACTTTCTTAGCTGAATAATAAAGCAGAAATTGTTGCCTTTTGTTCCATCGGCCTAAAATGGCAGATTGACCAATGAGAACATTGGCGGCCATTTTTTTCCTTTATCGATGGAATCAAAGAAAAATTTCCCGCTGTCATATTATTCAGAATAGGAGAGTACAAAATTCCCGCGGATTTATTACTCATGATTGGAAGCATGGACCGTCTCAAAAGCGGATGAAGAAATCCATGGTCGATTTGAGAGGAAAATTCTTCGAAAAATCTTCGGTCCCGTCAACATCGGCTATGGATATGAAAACTCAACCAAGAACTATACGAGCTGTACAGCGACATTGCCCTGATCAAAAAACTCCGCATTGGTCGTTTAAGATGGCTAGGACATGTAGAACGTATGGACACCAATACTCCGGCTCGCAGAGTCTGCGTCAATAAGACCCCTGAGCGATTACTTGAATAAAGGTGCATGTAGCATCAAATACACGTTTTTATTTATTCGCATTGAATATTGAAATAGATTTGGGCGTTTTGAAGTGAAGCTCCTCAAGATACCAGTGTTGGTCCACACCTATTTTTTTTAAACATATACTGTCTCTATATAGTGGAAAAACGTTATCCTTTATCTAATTGCAAATAAATTAGCTTTTAAAAAAATATTATCTAAGTCATATAATTATTTTAACAACTCATTGTTACATCATAATACCGAAGAAATGTAAACTTTGAGTAAAATATTAACAAACAAAATTCTAACCTACAATATAAGGATTGGTTATCGTTTTACACTAAAAAAAAAAAAAAGAACATCAGAACAGACTGAAGAAATGATGTACATAGGAGTTGAAATAGTGAGAGAAAGACATTCTTCAAGTTCAGAAGGGGGAAACAAATTAAATCAGAAGAGTGTACAGTACAAGTAGAAAAGAGAACAAAGTTGTTTTGATTTTGTTGCTGTTTAAAATTTGTGAGAGTGAGAGACCAATCGAAGCTGAAGAAGAGGAAAAGAAGTGTGAAGAACAAAACTAAGTTGAATTCGCTTATTATTTTTTTCCTCTATAACAATTAAACAAATATATACTCTAAGTGAACAAAATCATAAAGCACAACTCAGAACAAAAAGGCAAAATTTGTAATTGTTTGAGATTTTTTTTTTGTGTTTAACTGTAGAGAATTTTTAAGGAACATTTTGTGTTAATTTTTTAATTTTATTTAAAGACAAAATTTAACGAAAGAAAACAAAAATAATTTTAACTACCAAATTTGTTTAAGCAAAATTACTCTCATCTTGATTAAGGTAAATTTTAAGTTTTTTTTTTTTTTTTTGTTTATCTTATTTTTTGTTTAATGTTTTTTTTTTTTAAGTAATATTTTTTATGTTTCTCTGGTGGGTTATTTGTTTCATATGTTACCTAGCGTGATGTGAAGTCACGCCTAATTTGTTAGCAACCAATCTCCAAGGAGAGTAGCATCCGGTCATTTTCTTGCCGCTTTGAAAAATGCAATATATCAACAAAAAAAATTAATTGAATTTGTTTTTGCTTTTTTTGTTGTTTTTGTATTTCAAAAGCGTTTTTTTGTAATTTCAATTTTTTAATACATAAATTTTGTGACAATTTTGACAAAAATTAGGAAAAATATTTAGGAACACAAGAGTGTAACGAACAGAAGTTAAAACAAAAATAAATCCAAATCTACTTCATACAAACTTTTTTGAATTTTATTTATTTATTGTTATTGTTTTTTTTTTTTTTTGGAAAAAGCGTAGTGGGCGAGAAAATGTCCTTAAATGCATATGTATATTATTTAGTAGTTGGTAGTTGAAAATAAAATTAATTGGTCCTGCAAGTCATAATTTCGAGTATTGTATGGCGTAAATGTATTTTGACATGTATGTATTTGATTTGTAGACGTTTTTGAAAGTGTAGAATAAGAAGGTTTGTTGTGCTTATTTGGAACTCTTGATATAAATAGGAAGTCATTGACATAGCTAGCATTGACTTTTTTTATTGAAATAAAAACGGCGTATTACCACGATGGATAAAACAATTTTGAGATTTAAATTTATTAAGTAACCATGTTTGGAGTGGCGGCAATTTGACAACTCAAAGTCGTTATACTTGCAGCCTTGGCTACACATCAATTGCCCTAAGCACTGGTAATCGTCGGATGCTGATCTCATCCAGCTGTATTTGACTTACTAAAGTTAGAAGTGCGAGTGTAAGTAAAAAGACGAATAGCAGCAACGCTATTAAGATCGTGGTCAGAATGAAACTTCTTAGTTGAACAAAGGTACCTCAGAGGTTATGCTTTGGGGTAACTACCCATTTACATAAAGCGCAGAAGTAACTTATAGCCTCGAAAAAATTTCATTTTATTGTTGACAACCATGCCAAGCTGCAACAAAGCAGACATTATTGCCATCCAGAAAATACGTTGGGTTGGGCCGGGCAAAAGGAGGATGAAAAACTATGATATCTACTACGATCCATGTTATAGTTAGTTACCAGAAACAGGGACTCTTCGAATGTGGGTTTGTTATAAGAACCAGACTTAGACAAGAAGTCTATGCAAAGAATCCTCATCAAGGTCAAATTCGCTAGAATAAGCATATTATGCGGTCAAGGAGGAAGAAAGTGATATTATTTGCGACTAACGAGGTACAATGTAAAAGTCGAGCTAGGAGAATTGAAGGCAAACAAATAGGAAGGGAGAATATATTTTAACAGAATTGTCGGAAAACACAGCCTACACAGCACCACATTTAGCCACCGACTTAGGCTAATTGACTTCGCTGTGGAACGAAATTCCACTATAGCCAGCATACGGTTTATCACCTCGATATTCATAAGCGGACTTGGCGGTCTCCAGATAAACGGAAAGTCAATCAAATTGTTTAATAGTAGTTTCGATGTCTGAACAATCATCTGAGGGGCTTACATCAACTCGGACCACTATCTTCTTTCAGCCAAGGTAAGAATGGGGGATATCCTCCACTCTACAACATATAAGAAATACTGTGACAATATTTAATATCGAAAGACTGCCATCGCAAGATCCCGACAGGCCCTTCGTGTGTGCTTTCAGCTCCCCATTAACACCATACCACCAGCATCTTATGTCGAAGAATAACGGCAACGATGTTATCAAACCATTAGATCAGCCGAAACCAATCTGCTAGACTTCTAGCATCCACCAGCAAGAAACCATTAGTTTATTGAATAGTGCCGACAAATGCTCGCAGCCAAGTACGAGGCATAAGAGGTTTAGCTGCAGATGAAGACGAAAGCTGACATTGAGCTCTATAGGCAATGAAGGAGGGAAAAACACCGGCTTTTCAGAAAGAAGAAAAAAGAGCAAGACAAGCGTGCCATCGATATTATAGAGGGGTGCCACTCCAGGAATGAAAGTTTTACCAAAGTACAAAACTAAAGAAATATCGTAATTGAGACTTAATTGATGCTGAGGATATGGAAGAACCTCTTGTGCGGCGATGACGAACAATATTCCGCTGTCTGTCAGAACGAACCATTCAATATTGGCGACGACAGCGAAAACTACAAACCACCCTAAGTGAAGTGAGGATATCAATATCTAAACTCACGCTTTAGAGAGCCGGCGGAAATGACTTGTTAAGTAACATCAAAGATATAGCGGGTTGTACCAGCACCACCCGCCATTGAACAATTTTTCTTGTATGCAGTGCGTCATCTGTATGGGTTTATAATCTTTGGGAGCATTTACCAACAAAATTTTGTCGGATGAAAGTATGCCTGAAGAAAGTTATAAAAGAAGTTTGTGCAAAGCTCTCGAGCCAACACCAGAGGTACAGTCATAAATCGGTGGAAATACTAGAATAAGTCGAAACACTGCGACGTTAAGCCGCTCGCCTCGAAGAGACTGGCACAACACGAGATGCTGCCAGGCGTGGCAGACCCCGGAGTAGCCGTTCTGCAGAGAATATTGCTGCTGTAGCCGAAGATGCAAATGGGTATCAGTCGACGGTCTTTACAGCGAATTTTGGTACAAGATTTGAAGATGTTTCCGTACAAAGTCCAGGCGGTGCATCAGCTGTTAGCTGCTGACCGCCAATCGCGTCTAACATACGCTCAAGCCATCCTTAGTCACCACCAAGAGGAAGATGATTTTTCATCAAAAATAATCATGAGTGATGAGGCCCATTTCCATCTTAGCGGGTACGTAAATGGCCAAACGGTTACTGTGAATGGTGAGCGGTACAGAGCAATGATCAACAAGTTCTTTTTGCCGCAACTTGATGAATTGGGATTGGAAAACATGTGGTTCCAACATGACGGTGCAACGGCACACACTGCACGTGCCACAACCGATATGCTGAAGGATGCATTTCCCGGGCGCCTAATCTCCCGTTTTGGCGATTTGCACTGGCTAGCAAGATCGCCTGATTTAACCGCTCCAGACTTCTTTTTGTGGGGCTTTTTGAGGTCGCGGGTTTATGTCAACAAGCCTCAGACTCTTGCAGCTCTTAAAGACAATATCCGTCAAGAATGTGAGGACCTATCGCCGGAAGTTTTAGCCAAAGTGATGGAAAATGCCATAAAAAGGGCTCAAATGACAATCAACTGTGGCGGTGGCCATTTACATGACATCATATTCTCGACTTGATGTTAAAAAAATTAAAAGACCAAATAAAAATAATCCACAAGAAGAATCAAAGTTTTTCATTTTTTTTTTAAATTACAGCCAAAAAACATCGGAAGGTTATTTTTGCGCCACCTTGTATATGCTGTCGCGGGAAAAGACAAAACAAGCGACGAATTGGGCAGAACAACACCATTGCCAGATATAACGTTGAGGTAGAACGGACTTTGTTTACCTCAGCTCCGCTGACGTCAACATCTCTTAAGAAATTAAACGAAGAATTACTCTTGCCAACCGTTGCTTCTCAAGGCTAATAAGGCAATTCTAAGGCAAAGCCATCTCTCGAATTACTAAGGAGATCCTTTATAAGACCCTGATCATCCCAGCCCTGATCTACGGCGCTGAAGCATGGGCCGAATCAAAAGTTGATGAAATCCTTGTTCGATTTGAGAAAAAAATTATTCGAAAAATCTACGGTCTTGTTTTCTGGATGTACAAGTATAAGGAACATTTAATTTCCGAACGAACAAGAACGAAGCTTCCTAACGGGTTGCGCAAAAGTTATCAACGTTTTTTTTTGAAAATCACTAGAGTGACAATAAATTCAGAAATCGTCATCATTCTAGCGAAAACAAATTTTATTATCCAAATATTGGAAACTTACCCTTAATATGGTCCATGTTTAATAAAATCCTCTTTTGAAATAATACCGTAAGCGGTACGACAAAATTGTTTCCGTGCCTTTCTAACAAAATTTATCACCGACATTCTTTGGCTCTACATATTTGTTGTTTTTAACTATTCCGCAAAAAAAAAAACCAAACATTTTTTTCCGAGAATTATGTCTTTCGTGTGTTTATAAAATAACTTTTAGATTTTTTTGCGGAACATAAAAACAAACAACTTACAGCTCCACCTATTAGAAAGCCACGGAAAACGATTTTGTCGCACCGATTACGATGGTATTTCAAAAAAGAATTCTCTTGAAGCATAAAAGGGGTAAGTTCCAGGATATGGGAAATTTTGTTTTGGCTAGAATGAGGTGGAGTTCTGAATTCATTGTTTCCACAGTCACATTCAAAAACTTTGTAATTGATTTTAAGGACTGTTAATGTGTGGATTCCACGGGTATTTGATACAGTTCGAAAAAACGAATCGTTACTGACAACTAAGTTTCGTTACTTTCACAGGTTTCGTTACTCGAATCAGATTCGTTATTTGTGTGTTTTTTTTTCGATGCTCACCCCATTACGTTTGCATGGTTCGGCTCGTTTGGAAAAATTTTAATAATAATTTTAACACTGTATGTTCTATCTTATGTGTGCTTCTTAGCAGGTGCTATGTAAACAGGGAACGTAATAGCAAAGAGTACAGAACTACATAATGACGCTTCTCATACAACGACATTTTCTGATATAAATAGATACCCCAGCGTTCACATTGCTACCCCAGCATCAAAAAGCAGCATAGCTGACGGATACGATGAACCAAATTTCCCCTTCGCACTAAACGGCCCCGTCTGTAACGGCTACAATTTTTTGAGAACATGTGAGTGGCTCCGTGTTGTGCTGACTTACCTTGGTCTCTGAGTAGTGAGTACATACGTCACACATTCTTTGAAACATAAATGTACCGAACATATGAAAGTAACGAATTCTTTGTAACTGGTAGTCAGTAAAAAAGTACCGAATTCATACGGGTATTTATTCTGTCGTTACTTTTACAGCTCTACTGACAAAATGAATGAGTGGAAGCTATTTAAGAAAGGTGCCGGGACATTGTGCCAAGCGTCATTATGCCAAATATAAAAATAAATATAAATGGCAGAATGACGCTTTTGAAAGTGACAAAAGGACGAATATTACCATTTGGCATGATGTCACTTCGGTAAAGTGTCGAGAGTGCTCGAGACTGTACACACTACACTTGTTTGCCAAATTGGATTTTTTAAATGATCTGGTTTACTGGCCGGTGGGGTTTATTCCTGGAAAAAAGTCCCGCGATTGTAGATGCTCCTCGCTTGTGGGGCTTATATCCTTTACATACATGCAACGGCGCATGCAAACCAAACCCAACAGTGACCACAAGCAGGGGGTAGCAAACATATTCAAACTTTGCATACATTAAACCTCGCACGCACCCAAAATTGTTCAGTGAGCCCAAGAAGGAGGTTGCAGGGTGCAGCATCTCCCCATATATATTTATACATCCAAATGCAAGTTTGGGTGTATGCAAAGTATAAACCCCTGCTTGGCTGTTAGATTTGGGTTACGAGCGAAGTTGAATACATGCTCAAATTCTGTGTATTCATTGGCCTTATGACACTACCTAAATGTCAATATTCGGCCTAGTGTCACTTTCTAAAGCTTGGCAAAATCATGCTTAAACTTTTTTTTTTTTGAGAATTGTCTGTTCCTAATATCAAAATACCCGTGATAAAAGAAAAAATAAAAATCTTGTAATTACAATTCCACTGTTTAAACGTTTTTTTGTTTTTTGTTGTATTTAGTTATAAGCCAGAGTTTAATTTAAGATAGAAACAAAAAATACACATAATTAAAAAAAAAAAATATTGCTTTGACGCATTTTTGAATTTAAAAATAGTTATGATATTTTAATGCATATGTGTTATTATTCATATAGTTACCTTCATAAAGAATGTTGAATAATTCCGTGGACCTTATTACCAAAAAGATTTTAAAATATTCTAGCAGTTTGCTAAACTAGCTAAGTGCATATTTCTATTCAAAATTGGATTTTTCTTATATATTTTTGAATATATATAGGTAGGTAGGTATTATAAAGGTATGTCAATACTTCTCGCATGTGCCCACTACACTTTTTTTGACTAAAATGTTATATTAATTTTAAAAATTAAAACCAAACGCTTTTTTTAAAATTTATTTACAAAGCATGAACGATGAATAAATTAAAAAAAAAAGTAAATTTAAGCAACTGAACTTGCAAGTGCAAAAATATTATAAAAATGCATGAACTATAATTTTTGTTATTGTTTTTTTTTTTAAATATATTTTTTATATTACAAAATATCAAGCAAGTCTATAATTCAATTGTTATAATTGCTAGCCGAAGCGACTTATATGTTGTTTTTGTTGTTTTAATAAATCAATAAAATTAATTAAAACAAATTTAACTAAAATGGTTTAAAAATGACACTTTATCAGCTTTAAAAAAAATGAAAATTTTATGTTGGCAAAACTAAAACCATTGAAAATTCATGAGTAGTTTTATTTAAAATTAACATTAAAAGGCACGTTAGTTGAGCAAAAGCAAGCCTTGCCTGGGAACAAAATAAACACCTTCATTAGGGCATATCCCTTTCTGCACAAAAATAATTTACATACAGGATATCAGGGATTTAAGTTTTTTTGTATTCAGCAATTTTTGTTGATGTGGTTCAAAAGAAAGAAGAATACACTGAGATTCTAATATTGTGATCCTCATCCTGCTAAGGTTGTATAGAACCACAAACACAGAATGTATTTTCTCCTCCGCTGCATGACTATTGACTATGAATTAAATTAAGGGACAATTTTTGGAGATGATTCGAAGTATTTGCCATGGATTTTTTGAGCTGTCTACTCAGATTGTTGAAAAAATTTTTTTCCATAAGACAATTTTGATTTGTTAATCATTTCCTCTACTTAAACATCAAGCATCACCAGATCACCAGAAATAAAGGGTCTTCCAAAAGGGACTTGGAACTTAAACAGTTAATAGCGGCCATATTGATGAAGCCACATCAGTCAAATGGGCAGTCATTTATAACGCCTCTTTAGTCAAATCACCATGGCTACGTTCAAATGATAGATTTGTTTTATTATAGTGAGGGTTCTTTTCATGCAAGGTTTCGCACGATTCGCATATCTTACGGTCGCCATAATCGTCCCACCGAGAGGACTATTCGCAAAGTAGGGGATAAATCAGAGTCCACTGGTTCAGTAAACGATATACCAAGACCCGCTCATCGACGAAACGCACGATCTGCCAAAAACAACACTGATGTCCGTTAGAGTGTGCAGGAGAATCCAAGGCAGTTGATTTGACGTCGGTCACAAGAACTTGGCCTTTCGCCGACCACAACTCGCCAATTTTCGCGTCGTGACTTCAGCCTGCGCACAAAATTCAACTAACCCAAGATCTGAAAGTAAACGACCATAGACAACGAGGTGTGTGCTAAATGGGCACTGGAAACTAACCCTAATTTTCATCGAAAAATCGTCTTCAGCGATGGAGCACATTTCTGGAGAATCGGTAAGTGAAATCAATAGCAATCGATAGCAATCCACATGAGACATAAAAGAGTCCAACACATCTCGAAGAAGTTACTGCTTGTTGTGGATTTTGGGCTGGCGGTGTCATCGGTCCATATTTCATTGAGAATGACGTTGGCCAGGCCACCACCGTCAACAGCGAGCGCTACAGGTCCTTCATTAGAGCATATCCCATTCTGCACAAAAATAATTTACATACAGGATATCAGGGATTTAAGTTTTTTAGTATTCAGTAATTTTTGTTGGTGTGGTTCAAAAGAAAGAAGAATACACTGAGATTCTAATATTGTGATCCTCATCCTGCTAAGGTTGTATAGAACCACAAACACAGAATGTATTTTCTCCTCCGCTGCATGACTATTGACTATGAATTAAATTAAGGGACAATTTTTGGAGATGATTCGAAGTATTTGCCATGGATTTTTTGAGCTGTCTACTCAGATTGTTGAAAATTTTTTTTTCCATAAGACAATTTTGATTTGTTAATCATTTCCTCTACTTAAACATCAAGCATCACCAGATCACCAGAAATAAAGGGTCTTCCAAAAGGGACTTGGAACTTAAACAGTTAATAGCGGCCATATTGATGAAGCCACATCAGTCAAATGGGCAGTCATTTATAACGCCTCTTTAGTCAAATCACCATGGCTACGTTCAAATGATAGATTTGTTTTACTATAGTGAGGGTTCTTTTCTTGCAAGGTTTCGCACGATTCGCATATCTTACGGTCGCCATAATCGTCCTACCGAGAGGACTATTCGCAAAGTAGGGGATAAATCAGAGTCCACTGGTTCAGTAAACGATATACCAAGACCCGCTCATCGACGAAACGCACGATCTGCCAAAAACAACACTGATGTCCGTTAGAGTGTGCAGGAGAATCCAAGGCAGTTGATTTGACGTCGGTCACAAGAACTTGGCCTTTCGCCGACCACAACTCCCCAATTTTCGCGTCGTGACTTCAGCCTGCGCACAAAATTCAACTAACCCAAGATCTGAAAGTAAACGACCATAGACAACGAGGTGTGTGCTAAATGGGCACTGGAAACTAACCCTAATTTTCATCGAAAAATCGTCTTCAGCGATGGAGCACATTTCTGGAGAATCGGTAAGTGAAAAGACGCAATTGTCGAATCTGAAAGGATAGCAATCCACACGAGACATAAAAGCGTCCAACACATCTCGAAGAAGTTACTGCTTGTTGTGGATTTTGGGCTGGCGGTGTCATCGGTCCATATTTCATTGAGAATGACGTTGGCCAGGCCACCACCGTCAACAGCGAGCGCTACAGGTCCTTCTTCTGGCCTGAATTGGATGATAAACACCAACGATTTGTAGTTTGAACAGAACCACACAGCTCACGCCACCTTGGATATTCTGCACGAGCGATTCGAGTGCCTGACCATCCCATCTTGTGGTGTTTTGAAATAGCAATTGATATCATCGCCGCGGCTGACATTTAAACGTTGTTTTATTACATACATAGGCATCGATATGCCTTTCAAACGAATAAAAAAATGTCGAAGATATCTCACACACACTTTCGTTTTATTTAAATTTAGAGATAGGAACAGCTTATGTAACCCTTTTTACTTCAGGAAGATGTTTAAAGGCTGCAAACAATGGCAAATTTATGCTCAACAATCAAAAAGCTGCATGGCTTTTTATCTTCATAAAATATGTGAAAAATTGCAGAAAAAGGGCAGCTAGAGAGACTTGCATAAATAAGACTTGTCAACTTTAAAAATACCTCATGAGCATTTTTACTAAAAGTGGAAAGACAAAGATCGGACGGAAATGCGTCCTTTCACTAAAGCTATAATAACTAATATATACGCCCTCTGGATGAAGTTAGGGGTATCATGTTGAAAGAACACAAATATAATATACCCAATGGTCGAGACGTGGAGGCTGAGTGTAGCAGTTGGTAGGCATCAGCAAGGTGAAAACGCTTATGTTCTGGTATAATAGCATTGCCAATTAATTATCTATGTGGAGGACGTAGCCATCAGATTACAAAGAATAACGGGTTGCAAGTTTACTGACAATCTACTATCACATATATTTACTGCTAGGCAGCCCGTTTGCCAACATCTAGTATGCACTAACATGTACGTGCAGTCGATAATTACAAGGCTTTTGATCAAGTTAGACAGCATAAAAACGGTCTCAAACTCTCAGCCAGATGTATACGAAAAGTGGAAGCTGTTATGTAAACAAAATAAGCAAAAAATGCAACAAACAGGAGTACATTACTAACATTCAATCTACAACAATTCAAGAGGAGAGTCAATAAAAATCTCAAGCGTAATGTCTGGGGTTTACCTAGTAGAGTGGTTTTCGAGTGGTGTTTGGACAATGTAGAGATTATTTCTGGGTTGCCACTCCTAAATCCGTAGCCTATTCATGTAGACTTTGGATTTTAGATGTACTAATGACAAAATGTCTGAAGATTTGATATAACATGGTCTAGGTGGCGAACTTATAGCACCAAAGCATGAAATTGACCTTTTACCGAATTGTTTTCGCAATAAAGCAAAGCTTTGTGGCAAGTAGCACCGTCTCGGTGGAACCAAACATCGTTCAGACAGCAAATAGACCGTTATCATGGTTCAACCAGCCCATAAACTACGCCAAACGCTAATTTTCGTAATGCAGCTGAATAATTTGTAGACGCCGTTAGGCTACGTCTTTCCATGATGAAATGTCAAACAATACTGAGCGAAAAATCCATGACAATATTTGTCAATAACCCGAACTTAGAAATAGTACCTCTGAATGAATCACCCTTTACATATAAAATACAGTTTCGTGGCTAACTAGCAGACAACGCACACCAGGCCACTGGACCTAAAGGGCTGAAGTGATGATTTTTCGAAATTTCATCCCTAAGATGTTGAATTGGGACAGCTGAACAATTTCGGATAATAGTAATCCACGAGCGAAGGTTAGCTCTATATAGGTGCAAGTATATTGTGTTAATGTACACACATGTTAATTGATAAGACAAACACGATTTCGATTTATCAATTTACGTGCGAGTTAAATAGTAATCACACGTGCTGGAATAATCAGCCGCCCAATAACAAGCAGTCGTGGCCGAGTGGTTAAGGCGTCTGACTCGAAATCAGATTCCCTCTGGGAGCGTAGGTTCGAATCCTACCGGCTGCGTATCCTTTTTTTATATTTATTTTTTTTAACTTAACATTATCATCAACAAATCTGTAAGCCGGTGTTTAAGGGTAGTGATATGATTACATGAGAACACAAGCGTTCTCACTCTAGCCTCTCAGCGCAGGATTTTCCTAGATGGAGTCAACGCTGGCGCCTACAACTCAAGTTACCAGATCGAACTGGTAAATGTAATGAAATGTGTGCTCTACAAAACCTTGATCCTTCCAGTTCTGCTTTATGACGCCGAGTGCTGGATGATAAGCAAGAAGGAAAACCTGATACTGGGCTCCTTCGAGAAAAAAAAATACTTCGGCGGATTTTTGGTCCTGTCTGCGAGGAGGGCGAATAGAGGAGAAGATACAACCGCGAACTCTATGAGCTGTACCAAGATGTGGATGTAGTCCAAAAAGTCAAAACACGTCGACTACTCGGCTCGGCCACATCCAGCAAATGGACAATAATGCTCCAGCTAAGTGGATCTTCGAGTCGCAGCCCCCAGGTTCGAGAAGGCAAGGAAGACCGAAACTCCGTTTCAAAGACCAAGCAATCGCGGATGCCAGAGCGCTTGGTCTAGACAACTGGAAGCAACGAGCCCGGGATCGTAGAGGATGGAAGGCTGAGGTGTCTCAGGCAGTGACTCTTCACGGGTCGGAAGCCCGATAAGTAAGTAGCAGCCTATATTACAGAGTTCCCTACATCAAGCATCGTATATTAATTGTAAAATCATTAGTAAAAACAGTCCTACTTTGTTAAGTGATGATTTTTTTAGTCCTCCGCGGGTTTTTCTTTATAAAAAGACAGCCAAATGTAGTTCGCTATGGGATAGGATGTCGAAATATGAGTAAAGGAATGATCCCGATCTAGTAGATGATCGCATCATTTATTTTTAAGTCGCTTGCCTAACGATAAATGAGTGAAAACTTACATTCATTTTGCATTCGATGACGATGACCTCTTTATCATTTGTAGCAAATTTCATCATACTTATTTTCTCTAATTAAATAATTAGAAAAGAAGAAATATACCCCAACCACCGTTTTTTAACTCTTATGATAAACAAAACAAACAAAAATCAACACTACAAAGCAAAAGCCAACAAAACAGAAAAAATAAAAAAAAATCTTAAATAAAAGTTTAAAGCGACATAATATTGCGCATTCGCTAGCTGGGAATAAAATATTTACGTATATTTTACACGCTTTTAATATATTAATTCTTATTACAAAAAAGCATGACATATTAAATATTATAACAAAAACAAAACAAAAAGGTTAAATAAAAAAAAACGTTCAAAATTGTTTTTAGCAATTAAAAAATAAATTGCAATGCAGTTTAAACAAAAATTAAATGTTTCAAAAATAATATTTCTTGTAACGTATTTTCTGGTTAATTTATATACGAGTATATTTGTATATATATATATATATTTATATATTGTTTGTTTTTTATGCTGTTAGTAACTTTTGATTAAAAAAAATATTAAATTTATTCACACAAAACAAGTATACGTCTATAATGTATTTTTTTTATATATGTTATATATTATATTTAACAGTATTTCAGTATTTTTCTATAGATAAACCTAAATTTCAAAACACTTTTAGTTCATTTTTACAAAAGAAAGAAAATTACCTGTTCGTTGAACTCTTCTTTCCTGAATTCGATTTCGACGATTGCTTTTGAGCATTTTTCCCCTTGCATTCGAATTGGTGATCCTTAACAGTTGAGAGGTTTATCACCGTGCCGCATGCTAGGAAAATTTTTATTTAATGTTAGTCAATTTATTTTAAATAATTAAGTAAAACAAAAGTTTTGTTGTTAGTTGTTTTAGCCGAGCTAATTTTGTTTATATTTTTGAGGAACTTTAAAATTTTGTTTGTGTTGATTAATAAGTTTATGCATTCCCCGAGCCCCAGGCTAAGCGGGAAGCATGTGTTATATTCCAATCAAATAATATAACATAAAACAAGGGAATGCAGTCAACTAAGATAACAAATCAATAAGCCAGTCCTCATACCTTAAAGGTGAATCGTGGATAAATTACTAGCTATGAGCATAAAAAACGTTAAAACATACAAATAAGGACCTATAGGGTGGCCCAAAAGTCTCTTAAATTTGTACCGAAAATAGATTTTGCTTAAAATGTCATTAAAAAGTGGACGATGCAAAAAATGTATATTCACAAAATATAAATATTGGAAATGTCTATCTTAAAATAACGTTTTTCTGAAAGTGGGCGTGGTAGTGGGGGGATTTTGAAAATGTTTACTCTTGTTCTGCTTCACCGAACAGAAAGCGTTAATTTCATCATTCCAGATAAGAATTTAAGGCCCAAAAATCGGTGACACACGGACAGATGGACTGGCTTAGAATCTGAGCCGATCCATATACTTTAAGGAATATATATCTAAATTATTTCTCTTTGTTAAAAACTTAATGCCAAAACGAATATACCTCCTTGAGATGGGGTATAATAACAGAAGAAGCAATTCAACGCAAAACAAGCGCAGCGCAGGATGAGTATCGAATCAGAACAAGGAGAGAAAAAAACCTGCGTAGAAAAAAGAGAGAGCAGCTCTCAGCTGCTCAAATCGAAGATTATAGCGACAAGAAGAACATCCGTCCGTTCTTCAAAAAAAGGCAAAATAACTGGCAGCTGGCTTAAAATCTCGCTATTTCGCAATGCAACATATTCTCTGACGCGCAGCGAGTTGTAGATGTATTTAGGTAGCATTTCCAGCAGCTACTTAATAGGTATAACGCCGATAGGGTAAGAAACCAGTTCAACTCCAGTAAACGAAGAGGTAACGCTTCTTCACAGTATCGAAGAAGTTAGTGTTGCCATAATAAAACCTAAGCACAACAAGGAAGTCGGTTCTTTTGGATTACCAGTAGAACTCTTCAAATACTCAGGTATTGCTATAAAAGTAAATATATACCAAATCATCAAAGTCTGGATGTGTGAGAGCATACCAGATGTCAGCTCCTTATGTCCCATTTCAAAACAGTCGATCTAATGTATTGCATCAACTACCGAGGTATTTCCCCGCTAAATGTCGCATATAAGATCATATCTAAGGCAATGTGTGAACGTCTTGAATCTTTCTTGAAAAAAAAGATAATTACTAAGCAGTGTGGCATCCGGCCCGACAGATCGATCATAGACCGAAATTTCAAAGCAAATACTTGAAAAGATCAACAAATTCCAAGTCGAGACAGATCATATTTTCATTTAATGTATGAAATTTTATTCTTTCCTATCGTTCTTATCTGGTCACCCTATACTTGAGTTTATTGGTCTCTGATAGCACATTTATGCCTGAGATAAGCATTGCTTCACAGTTAATGGGCCATACGAAATATATCCGATTATTGTATTATCAGTTAAACAATTATAGTAAGATACTCCAAAATAAATTGTTATAAAACACGCCTTAGAGAATTTCTAAAGTGAATCACCAAATTTCAAACAACATCGACAAACAACTAAGACCACCCACTACTTACCATCGCATGTAGTTGATTGTCCTTTGGTTTTTGTTTTATCCTTTTTCTTACGAAAGAACAGGGAGCCTCGTTTTCGTCGCTTCTCTGGATGATCGTAGACTTCACTGTAATTTAAATACACACACATCATTAATAAAATTATGAATTAATTAACAGTTTTTTTTCAAAAAGCTAAGACTATAAAAAAAATATTAGGACACGAATGACACTGTGCATACATAAAATCGCATATTGAAAGCATTTCAGTGTTTTACAAAATCAATAAGGAAAAAAAAAACACTAAAAGGATGTGTATCTATAAATTCAAACAGAAACCGAATTTGCAGTTTCTAATTTCTGTCTAAATGTCCTTCTACCTCAGACAATTTTAAAGGGTATTTTTTGTTGGTTGTTTTTTTTTTTCTTTACACTACATGTACTTACATTTTATCATGCACACACAATAATGAGCGATCATCTTGATTGTCGTCTTCACTATCAGACAGATGTCTTGATCTGTGATTGATTCGAGAAGAAAATGAGCCAAAAAAACGAAACAAACAAAACAAATATAAAAAAAATAAACAAATACAAATAATAAGAGAAATTAAATAAATATTTACAAAAATGTGTTTTTCTTTTAAAAGCCAATTTTTTTCTATACAAGTTTTATTTTCTTTTTGATTAAAAATCAATAAACAAACGAGTGAATTTTTATTTGCAAAACTAAATGTGAACAATTTTACATAAAGATGTATTGAAACAAATTTTTTTTTTTTAATTTCATGTATGAACGTCTAAATGTTTTTTTCTTTTTTTTTTAATTGTTAACAAAATCAAATACAAGACTGAACAAATGGCGCATAAGCTTAAAAATAAACAAAAATAAAACACATAAGCGTTTAGCAAAAGCGATGAATTTATTTTTACTAAAAATGGTTTTGTAAAAATATTGTTTTAAACTATTTATTAATTTTTTTAAGTAAATAAAATTATGTAGGGCTTTGGGAAGCAATGCAAAATGGTTGAAATTGGGTAGTTTCAAGGCTGAAATTTTCAGGATTTTATTAGGTGATCAGACTTAAATTTTAAACTTTAATAGCCATGCTTAAGCATTTAATTTGTGATGGACTACGTCAAATACGCGTGGGACAGTTTTGAGACATTTAAATTGTTTAAGCTAAGGGGCACGCAATAATAATAATCACGAGATGAACAAGGGAAAATTTTAAAAGCGTATTTCAATAGCGAAAAGTTAAAACTTTCAGTGTTAACGCACACTGAAACCGATTACCGAAATATACAGTCAAATCAACATTTCCATCATGGTTAAGGACACGAAGGAACAACGTTTGCAAATAATTAAAATGTACTACCGAAATTCCGAGTTGATGGTCGCAACTTTAAGAGCGGTAACGCCCATTTTCGACAGTAATTCTCGTCCAAGCAGACAAGCAGTTCATAGTCAAGTAAAAACAATTTGAGTCAGAATAGCAGCTGCTTGATATTGCCGTGACAGTGAGACTACGTCTTTCCCAAATTATGGAGAATATTGCTGTCGTAGAGGCGTCTGTCTCAAACGAGCCAAATCAGTCGATTTCACGGCGTACTCAAGAATATTGGGCATGTCACAGACCACATTATGGCGAATTTTACGTAAGGATCTTGGCCACTTGATCATATGAAGCGACGTACGTTCTCGAATTGGGCTCTGGACATGATGGAAGAAAATAAAGAATTTCGTCGCTAAATCATCTTCAGTGATGAAGCCCATTTTTAGTTAAACGGCTTCGTTAATAATTAACTGTAACTGTAAATAATAACTGGAACTGTTGGAAAGTTCCTCACGATTCCTCTTGGCGCGGATGTGGGTTCCCAATCGTCGCTTTAATAACTTCAAGGCGCGCTTATCCTTGGACGCCTTCAACAATTCCATGGTTCTCTTTTCCAACAACCTCACGAAGAAGATCCCTCGTGGATCTTGTGTGACGAGTTTGAATGTTTTTTAGTCGGGAAGCACGCAAGCTCTTGACTTGATTGTCGCCGGTGTATTGCACATTCTTTATTTTGGTGGTTTTGAATCCCTTATTGAGACCGATGCAAAGTTCGTACTGAATAACCATTGTGCTCAAGACGTCAATGGGCAGAAATATGCTAAATATGCGTTTCTAGACAGGTTAGAACCCTTATGAAACAGCACTTCATCTGCAAAAAGTCACTGTTTGGTGCGGTTTTCATGCCGGTGGCGTCATTGGTTCATCATTTTTGTTTCGTCGATGAAAATGACCCTCACGTTACAATATATGGTAGTCGCTACAGAGACAGGTTGGAACGTTTCTTTGAGAATTTCCATGAATTGAACATCTGCGATATGTTGTTCCAACAAAACGGTGCCACAAGCTACGCAGCAGGTGCAACAATCGAGTTGTTAAACTCTCAGTTCGGTGAACGTGTTATTTCAAGAAACGGACCCATCGGTGGCCTATGCCAACAAGCCGACGATGTAAGAGGAGCTCAGGAGCTCGGAAATGGGAGACCGAGTAATCGAAAATTGGGTTCAACGTATCGGACGCTGCAACGTATCGACCGTGGTTGAAATATGAACATAGCCAAATTCCATTTATAAATGTTTTGATAGCAATTCAAGCCAAATACCATTTTTTCGAGATGCCTCAAGTAAATTTCATTTTATTTAAAAAAAAAGTTGTCACGTTCTTAATAAAAAAACCTTTTAGTTGAGACACACTCGATGCTAAAGATATGGAAAAACCACTTCTACTGTTAAATGACGATGACGACCAATCATCAGCTGTCAGGTAGAATGAACCATTCAATATTAGCGACGACAGCGAAAACTACCAATCATCAAATAAGTGAAGATAACAGTGGACCCTTCGAGGTATCCGTCCGGAATAATTTTCGAAACGAAAGTCAGTTTCAATCGGAACTCAATTTGCATTCGAGGTATCCGTTAACAAAAACAGGCTTGTTGGTACCCAGGGCCTAGCTTTCTCACAACCATTCATGTGTGCTTGTGTCCTTCTTGCACGATGGCGGGACCTCCGTTTCGAATCTGAACGCCTAAGTTGAGATAAGCTTTTCTTGACAATTGATACTACTCGGATGATTTGTCAGGTATCCGTTGCGGAACAGAATAAAAAAAATACAATCGCTTTTATTTGATTCTGCAGCAAATCTTCGTCAGGCGACTTTGTTAGAAACTCAGCGCCAAAAATTGTTGACATAATGCATATCGCCGATGCGAAATCATGTAGTTACATTTCGTCGGAAGATCTGTGCAAAATACTAATCGGTTGATATTGATCCGATTTCGAACATATCGGAGAACATTATTCTTCCGAACGGATACGATAAGGTTTTGGAAGTGAAAAACGTATTTTTCAGGATGAAGTTACTAAGACCCTCCAAGTTGCTGTTATGAATGTGAAGAACCCGATAAGCCCGAAATTATTTTTTTTCGTTATTGCTTTCAAATTATCTATCGAAAAGAATTTATAAATTTTCTTTAAAAAAATACTTTTCAGCATCAACAAGCTTTAACGATTACCATTTAGAAAATTCAGACAATTTTTTTAAATAAATTCTGATAATATCCTAGTGACTTGAGCGAGCATAAAATATCAAAACATGTCTTGAACTTAATGCTTGGTTACACGAGCGCACAAAATTCTCATTTCTTTTTGTTGGCGAAGGAGAATGTTTTTGTTTTAAGATCTGTAAACCGTTATTTTATACAATGACTAGTTGGGCACGAGCTCAACCGACCGTTCCTCTACTCTCAAATTTTCTTGCATGCCCACTTAATTTCTTTTCTATGTGTATCCACAAAAGTTTTTTGCGCTCGTGTAACCAAGCACTTAGGCAAGCAATTGTATCTAGGTTTAACTTTGTTTTTTAAAAGCAAAAAAGCAAGCGTTTTTTAATGTTCAATAATAAAGATTATTATTTTTAAATCGCTTTTGTTTCATGTTGCTTATTATCATCGAATAAAGAACCTGCTAGCAAATAAAGTTTAAAATTTAAAAAAATGCATGCAGTATGCATTTATCTGCCAACCCCAACCAGCTAGAACATAATAGAATTATTGCGTCTGGAAAGCATTAGTCATAAAACGCCAACAAAAACACTGTGCCAGCAATAAGTGTAACTCAAGACAAAAATCGCAAAAAAGCAAATCGGGGGACCGCTTGAAATCATTTTTTACTGAGTGGTGGTTCTCCCTTAATCAGAAGAGCCCTCGATTTCATTGAACTGTGAGCAGTGATCCACCATGTTGAAACCCCTAAGTCTAAGTTGTGGAAAAAAATTCTTAAAGAAGCATATTGCTCTGAACTCACGGTCACTATGATTTGCATTCTTAAAAAAATAAACAAGACCAACCCAACCTCCTATTTTTTTTAAGACCAACCCAACAGAGGAAAACCGAAAAAGTTCAAAAACGACTGTAACGTCCATTTGTGGAGTGTCCAATTCATTTATTACCAAGAATTGATGCAACTAATTCTAGAATGTCCCAGAGGTAGTAAAAACTTTTGGTCATTTGTCAAATATATAAAAATAAAAATCGTCCTCAGTTCCGACGCTCATTCACAATGACATTCTAGCCGTCAGTTTTTTGACGCATTTTCAACCTAAACAGGGTCATTAGTAACCAAGGGCCTAGCTTTTTTCTCACAACCATTTATGTGTGCGTGTGTACTTTTTGCACGATTACGGCTGATGATTCGTCAGGACAAATAAACAAATTTTTCGCGGCGCAGGCTCGTTAACCTAGCTTTCTCTCATCATTCATGTGTACATGTGTACTTCTGCACGCTTCCTCCTATTTTATGCTGAATTCGAACGGCTAATTTGAGAAAAGCTTTTCATGACAAATGATACTATTCGGATGATTTGTCAGATCGATCGTTACGAGGGGGGGAGGGCCCATGAAAAAAACATTTAGGTGATGCTACGGGTTGAATTCTTAACCCAGACCTGCTGAGTTGCGTCACTAAACTAAGCTGAGGATACTGCTCACCACACTGTGACTTTGGTGCAATTCTCAGAGATTGGAGTTAGGCCAGTAGCGAATGTTCAGCTGTTTGTTAACAATTTCATCAAGTAAAAATGGGTTGAATCACCGAAAACGTTTGCAAGAAGTGCCAGCCATGCGTTTCTCCGAGATGGTAATAAAGGTCAATAATAAAAAATTCGATGGGCAGATGTATTTTTGCGCGCACAATATTGTGGGGATTGCAAGATAAAGCTCTCACTGCCTAAATGTTCTCAGGTGATCTGATTGGCCGAGTGACTCCATTTCTTTGTCTTGTCACACTGGCAGTTTGCCTGAACGTAGTGATGTAAGAACTGAGATCTGATGCGTTGGCCCGGTTCCAAAAGAGCGCTGGGTTGCGATCATATGCAACCTCATGTTCTTATGCTCCTTACTGTTCCAACGCATGATGACCGCTGACAGGGTGGAGAACAAACTTTTAGAAACACGCCTGTGACATGAGACCCCTACGACTCTTACAACTTCGGTGGCCCGAATTTCATAACAAATGTTATGTTGCTGCACACTTCCAATTTGAAATTTTACAATATATCCGCTTAAGAGTTGAACCATTGTGACTAAAAAAAATGTGCAAGTTGGCCTAAAATCGAGGAATTCGGGATACCATTAAAACTGATTTAGCTATGTCGCTTAACAATAGTTTGTATTGAAATTTTTTGAAAAAATAACCATTGAGACACACTATTGCATCGAAAAAAGAAATTCCTAAGTCATTTGCTTTAAAATCCTCGACATAAATTGCGTTCACTCTAATAAATGTTAAAACAAGCGCAATAAAAAAGCTTTTCCTAATCAAGCCAAATAAATTCTAGTAATCTAAATACATATTTTTTTATATTAAATTATTTTTTTTTTTTAGTAAAAAAAACTCTAAAAATAGAGAGACAAAAATTTTGACTGTACATACAAAATATTTGACAAACAAATAAAATAAATAAAAAAAATATTTATGTTCCAAAAGTGGATACAAGTTTTTTTTTAATCATCACATTTATTAATTAAGCTTAAGAAATATTTTGGTTACAAAAACCTGAACTACAATCGATAAAGTGCAATGAAATAGACATTTCTTAGGCATATTAGGTCTGTTCCCATAAATTTTTTTTCTTTACTGATTCTAAATGATTTTACTGATGTTTACTTATTGTCATCCCGTATATAGGTATAAATTAGATAAGAGAGAGCTAATATGAAAGACAAAAAAATTACCCCTCCATACAAATCTGCAATGAAGTTTCGATCGGTAGGAATTAGTAAACGTAAGTTGGTATCAGAAAGTGACAAGTCGTTCGTTTTTATTTACTTAAACGCGTTCCCGTACTATTCAGTAAATTTGTCTCTTTCTGAGAGAATTACTGCCGTTCCAAGGAATTTAAGAAATTACTAATTTCGACTGCAAAATATGGGAACAGGCCTATAAAGATGAGTTGCACTACGAGCATCCGTCATCTCTTCTGAAAAAATAGCCAAACAGATGACAAATGGCTTCAAATAAGAACGTAGGCTCTGCGAAATAGCAATGGCAACCTATTCACTGACGCGCTGGGAATTTTAGATGTATCAGGCAGCGTTTCCAGCATCTGCTTAATGGGCCATAATATTGATGGGGCAAGAAACCGGCCTACCTCCAGTCAACAAAGAGGTCAGCTCCCTCTAAGTATTGAAGAAGTTAATGAAGCCATCAATAAAACTGAAAAACAACAAGGCATCCGATCCTGATGGATTACCGGCAGAATTCTTCGAACAAGGAGGTCTTGCCGTCTAAGTGTTCATGCAACAAACCATAAAAAAAGTCTGGATGGATGAGAGCATATCAGATGACTGGAAATCAGCTCTATATCAACAAAAACAGGCTATCCTATGTCTGGCATCAACTACCGAGGCATATCCCTGCTAAATTTCGCATATAAGAACCCATCTAACAAAATATATAATAGGTATCCCATACTGCAACACACTTATCCGTGCAAAGCTCCGTATGATAGACATGAGCCTTGTAAAACGATGGCGGAATTCGGGATATCATTAAAACTGATTCAGCTATGTCGCTTAACATTGGAGGAATCGTAAATGAGATGCGTGGTTAGGTTTGAAACAGCTCATTTGAATTTTTGTAAATATGTACCGGATTTCGATAAGGAGACACGCTACCATGCGATTTCTTCAAGTTTGTGCAGAAACTTTCGATGTTAGTTGGTCTTAAATTTCTGTTAAAAATTGTAATGAGCTGAAAAGACTGCTCATGAATGACCCTCTATATTTTATAGTACTTCTCCGAAGATAGACTAGAGGGTGAATTCATTCATGGTATGGCGGGTATTACGGTTGAATTGTTGAAAGGGCGGAATGCATTTGTTTAAAGTATTTTTTTGTTATAATAGCGGTAAAAGAGTGTAAAGGCAGGAGGCAATTATAAAGTAGATGCAATGACATTTTTGGCGCACCTGATATTATGCGAGCGTTGAACTCAGGTTTGGGACCTTTATGCGCTTTATATCTCCAGCTTTATCGCAAGCTTTTGTATCCTTCTAGCGGGTACAATGATGGTTTTTCTACACCTGCCCAAATGTGGGAGTTTGATGCAGGTTTGTCTTTATATATTGTGGTCAGATCAGAAGAGCAGAAATATTTCTTGCATCGGTTAAGAAAACCAAAATATTTGCTGCGTTTTTGGGGACAACGACTATACGGCCGTTCCAACGATTGTCGTTACCAACACACATGAGCATGAAAAGTTCTTCGGTTTCGACGATGCGAATGGCATTCATGGCTAATGGAGATTTTGGTTTGGCTTTGAAGGCAGCATTGCGTTATGGAAGATTTATGTTCCACTTTATTGGACGGAATTTAATGGCACTGAAATGTTTTTATTTTTTTCGATTTTGTTCCACGTCCGAAGATGTCGGGCACATAAGGTAAAAACACGTCGACGGCAATGTCTCAGTCACACCGAGGTAATGAAAAATAAAGCTCCAGCAAATAGAACATTGGAATCCAAGCCTTCAGGTTCGAGACGACAAGGAAGAACGAGCCCCTGGTTTATCAAGCGATCGCGCATGACAGCGCGCTTTGGACTGAACAATTAAAAATAACGTGCTCAGGATCGAAGAGAATGAAACCCTGTTTTGTCAAAGCCCCTAACTGGTGGAATACCCATTAAATAAAGAAATCCCGTTTAATCCCGCTGCCAAATCGAATTTCTTAACAGACATTGGGCTCTTATTTGCTAAATTCTTTTGGTAAGATGAAAAAATGTACGCATTTATAAAAACTCATCGTTGAAGGAACCGAGCGTGCAGACGAGCTGGCCAGACAAGGCTCAACAATTCACGGATTACTTGCGGCAAGGGTCCATTTCCCGCTAGTTGCGGTTAAGGCTGAGGAAGGCTGACTTCAAATGGAGAACGTTAACAAAATGAGGAAGATATGGCCTACCTACGACAAAAACAGAGCAAATTACTTACTTAATAGAACTAGCCCAGATATCACAAGAATTACTGCGATTACTCACGGGGCACTGGCCATGCGCCTAAATTAGGGATCCCATACAACCCTCAATGCCGCAGTTGCGGGAACGCTTATAAGTGAGAAACCCCTTTCCATTTCATCTGCAAATGTCCGGATATAGCCAGAGCCAGATTGAGAGCATTAGATCAACCCTTCTTCGACGACCTAAGCGACATCTCGGGTAAAAGGATACAAGATCTTATCCGTTTTCTAAATGTGATATACAATGGATAAGATCCGGAGTGCAGGAAAGTAGGACATGCCAAGTTTTTTTTTACATCAGCCTACGAAGGTCGGACATGTAAGGATCCTGGTTTGTAGCGGGAAGCCGGCTAAAGAAGGAACCCTTAAGTTACAGTTAATCAGTTATGATTAGCGTAAGATCACAAGCCATAAATATACACATCCCGGTACAGCTGGGTTTGAGGAATTTAATAACCTCCGGGACGGAGATTGCTGAATCATGTAAGCCATGCAAGAATCGTACTTCAAAATGTCAACACCAAAATTGGAAAGATAGCTTGAAAGAAATTTGCACCTGCTTGTAATGCTTTGCTTAGAAGTACTGAATTCGTCAACTAAAATACACAAAGCAACCTACCGATCTTCAGATTTTTAGGTGCCCACGTTTTTTTTTTGCGACGCAAATAGTGCTGAAAATGACTGCGCTTTCCATCCCACCGAAATCTATGAAATCGTGATTCGAAGTAATACCAAATTTCGAAGACGATTTTGTAAATCTTAGGAGCTTATTAAGGGTCATTCGCAAAATTTATTTGCAAGTAGGGATATGCCATTGAAACACTTTGCCGATTGTAGTCCAGACCAAGTCTATGCATTATTGTTTTTATATATATTTTGAAATAAAAAAAAAACTTGCTCTACACTCGTGTATTATATTAGATGCAAAATATTATCAATTTTCTAACTAATTGAATGCAAAACACTTACGTGGCTATGTTACTTTCTTCTTTGGCACTCGGTATTCGTAGAGGAGCTATCGATGGTGTAGAAATACTCTTTTGCAATGGTATGCGACTGATTAGAGCCGGCGCTAAATTGCGTTTAGCTGCAATCCGCTCAAAGTCACGCTAGAGAAATTAAAACAATTGAAAAAATAAGTCGTAGTACTTTGTAACCCTTTATAGTATTTATGGGCCAATTGCACGAACACATTTAAACACTGATTAGTTGAGTCAATGGGTTCCTGCAAGCCGCGCTAAGGTGATACACATTTGACTTACCGCTAATTCAGCTTCATTGAGGGAATGCGTAGAAATGCCACCAGTGCTATTTCGACTCGAACGATGTCGCTCAGCTACGCGTATGGATTCTTGCTCTTCACTGTCCAGACTCGAGAGGCTCACACTGCTTTAGAAAGATTAAATCATCAATCTGAATTAATAAAATGTAACATTGTCAAATATGCGAAAAAAATTAGCAAAAATACTACTGTTGCTGTATTATATATATCAAGATTTTGCGAAACCACTGAAAAGACTTGGAAAGAAAACAAGGACAACATTATTGAACGAAGGCCACACGCTTAGAAAAGTCACATCAAATTTTCAGAAAGAACTAAAAGAGCATGAAAAGCGAACCTTGAAGGATATAGAGAGGTGCAACTCCAGGAATTATGTTCGAAAGTTTTACCAAAGCGTATCAAGTCAAAGCCAGGTTATCAAGAAGCTAAAAGAATCCCGAAAATATTGTAATTGAGAGACAGCCGATTTTGGGAATATGGAAGAACCAATTTTTGGACTGTTAAACGACGATGAAGAACAATATTCAATTGTCAGGCAGAAAAACTACCAACCACCCGACCTAATGGAAGTGAGGATAGCACTGTCAAAACATAAGCATACCAAGGCTGTCGGGAATGACGGCTTCCTGCTCAGCTTTATAAAGCCGCTGGAGATGATTTGGTAAGTAACATTCACCAACTCATAAGCAAAATTTGGTCGGATAGAAGTATGCATAAAGAAGCAACCTCAGCATCATTTGACAAATCCAATAAAAATTAGTCGGTTTGGACGGCCGCCGTTAAGAACAAGAGGGGTTAGTCTCGTCAGAATTGCCTACAAGATCCCATATGCAGTAATATGTGAACACCTGAAACTGTTTAACAACATCCTTATCGCCGCTTGTCAGTGTATTTTAAAGTCGACAACTGATCAAATCTTCACACTTTAGCAAATCCTGAAAAAAAACCCAAGGAGTCCAAGTCGATACCCACTAAATACTCATCGATTTCAATGGTAGAACGCCCAAACTCGTCCGTCTCTGCAGGATGACAATATTGAATTCTTGCTGCTCCATCAGGGCCGGAAACTATCTCACTTACATATTCGACACCAAGGCAAGGCAACATACTGTCATGTGACTTCTTTAACTTCATTCCTTAGAAGATCCAGAGCCAACAGCAGAGGTGCAATCTTCCATAAGTCGATGCACCTACTACGCCCACGATATTGACATTATTGGTCGGACTAAACATGATGGAACCAGCAGATAAAATGTTTTGATAGGCTACCCGATTGCCATCTAACTGAAATATCGGCCAATTTTCTAATAAATAAGGCGTTATAGTAAAGCGCGCACACCACCGATATGTAAAGTCGGCCGTTTGCTCATTTTGCCCCGAACTTTGGAGCCTGATTTTTCGTTTTGCGACCACTCTATGCAAAATCCAATTGCCAAACTAGCAAATCGTTCGAGAGCAGTCGGCCGACTGTTGGATATTGTGTGCACTCACCACCAATCCGACTGTTTATCCGGCCCTGTTTGCTCACTAGCTGACCAACCCGATCAAACTATGGGCCGATAGAAAGTCTGTAGTGTGCCTGGGCTAAATCGCCTTAGCTCGAAGAAACAGCGGTTGGTAAGAGTAAGACTTAAGAGTAAGACCTACCAACTGCTGTTTCTTCGGGCTAAGAAGGCAGTAGTAGTAAGGTCCTCACTCGAACTACTATGGAGATCATCCCAGTCCTGTTCAATTGCGCTGAACCATGGATCGTATCAAAAACTTTGTTTTGAGCGAAAAATTCGAATTAAAATCTTCGGTCCGGTTTGAATTGACGGGCTTTGGACGACATACTTATAGTCAAAAAAAAAACTCAACATTGGACGTTTAAGGTGGCTAAGACAAAAGGAGCGAATGGACACCAACACTGCGGCTCGCAGAATCATCGATTCACAGCCAGACGTCGCGTCGGACGCAGTAGGGGAAGACCTCGGCTTAAGTGGCGCCCAGAAGTAGAAACCGACCTCAACCAAATTGAAGTGCCCAACTGGAGAAAGCTTAGTAACGGTGATAATTGGAGAGGCATATTTTACATTTCGTAAGCAATCTGTATAATTAGTGAAAGACCGTGTACTGCGTTTTGTCTGATTCAATTTTTCTAGATTTTCTATTCTCCACTTGGAAGACTTAACAGAAGGGATCTTGGTTCAATCACTTACGGGTTTTAACTGGTGGAAGAACACTAAAGGCATTGAATCATTAGTCGGCCTTTCGCTAAAAAAAAACAGTCGTCGGATGTTCCCATTATAAACAAATATATGTATGTTCAGCGCTTAGGCTTTTGTGGCATAAGAATATATCCATTGCAGACAAATGTTCCTCACTGAAGCAAGTCATGGAAAAGACCAATTAATTATCATTCAAGACTCATAAGCTTTCATAGACTTCAAGGCCTATACAGCTATAAGCGAATTCGGGAACTATTCCATTGTTGTTACAGCTGTGTCGCCTTCCACAGGATCCAATAAGCATTAAACATTAAACGCATTACAATTAGGAGATGCGCTATCATTCACTTGTATAAATAGGAATCATTGACAAATCTGTCCAACTAACAATAACCGTATTGCTCGTCAAAAGTGGACAAATTCGAGTCAACATACTCACAATTGAATGCGCCTTATCCGTTGAGACAACGACAGTTAACATATCGGTCGGTAGTTTCGAAAATTTCACATCCATAAGACCTTCAGCTCAAAATGAGCCCAATCAGGGGATCACACGCCGTTTGCAGAAGCTGGAAATTTCTCAGTCCATATTGTTGCGAATTTCGAGTAAAGATCTTGCCCCACACCTTTACATCAAATTAACTCAAGTCCTTAGGATCATTTCATTTCAACAACAGTAAATAAAGGCATGAGTGCCATTGAAAAATCAACACTAACATTCTACGAAAAAAGGCCTTGTCAGCTCGATGTATCCGGTCCGCTGTCCTAAGGTCAAACCGTATGCCTGGCCCCCAAGGATGTAGGTGGGCAGTGGGTGGATTTCAAAATTGTTTACAGTTCTTCCACTGGTAGCAACAACGAGCACGTGTACCAAATTTCATTGTTCTAACTCAAAATTTAAAGGCCAAAAACTGGGCCTACGGACGGACAGACAGACATGACTAAACCGAATCAGCTATCGATCCTGAGCCTATCAAATGTTGCAAACTATGTATGAAGTGCGCATATGCACCTGGAATGTGAAAGCACTAAACGTAAGCGTAAGCACTACGGTGGAACCAGGCAGATAGGGCGGCTAGAGCAAACAAAACTGCCGTCCGTGTTTAAGTGAGCAGGATCAACGAATATTCGAATGTAACGCCTAGTGTTCCCTCATTTAGTCGAACTGTACAATTTATTAGATAGCTTGGCAGGTAGACTCCGTGATGGCTGCCAATTCGTGATAAATATTTTCTTTCAAATACGCCAGGAAAGTCCGTTAAACGGCATAAATATTAGATGTGAGATGACCATATAGTAAAAAGTCCATAGGGGCTTGGAGTCACCTGTCCTTAAGATCAATTTGCTAAGGGATATTTCACGAACACGTAATAGCGACGTATTAGACGTGTTTGATGTTGCTTCGTTCAGAGGGAACAATGTTTTTTTGTCATATCTAGTTAAGTTTTGTAATTTGTTTACGTCTCCTTTCATCCTAAACAGAGGGCTGATAATTCCTCGTCATCGCAGTCCATACTGCCACTGTGGCTGGAATCGAAGACTCTGCGAGCCGAAATATTGGTGTCCATTCCCACTACATGTCCTAGCCATCTTAAACTTCTAATGCTGAGTTTTCGGAAGATTGTGGCTCTGGTATTGGCTCTTAAATTTTAATTTGCACGAATCTGATTAAAGAACTCACATGACAGTGCGTCGCCTTGTCTAAATACATTTTTTTGGTATTGAATGCGAAAGTTCTCGATCGTCATCCTGATGTACGCAATTTGGCTTTAAAACAAACCATTGGTCTGTATAGCTCGTTTCTATAAATCGATAAATAGGTAGTGGGTATCGACTTCTATGTTTTTTTCAAGATCTGCCATTGTGTGAAGATTTGGATTTTCCTCACCTAAAATTGTACTGATAAACGCTTGGTAAGGGTTCTTAGTAAACGGTTTCAGGCGTTCACATATTAAGGCAGAAAGGATCTTATAGGCGATGGCGAGTCGATGTATGCGTATGTATGCGCGGTCCCCTCCAGAGAAATGCGCCATAGAGACTGAATTCCATAGAGCTGGGCTACTGATAGACATACCACCACGCCAGTGGGATTCATTGCGTTTACGCAGTGAGCTAAACAAATATAAACCTTCTAAAAAGAAAAATCTACACTTATTATCAACGACTAGCTATAGTTTTAATGTAATTAGGATTCTAACCGCTTTTCTCATAAGCTGAACTATGTAAATACGACTCGTAAACAGGGATCCCCCTGCTCTGACATTTATAAGCAACAAAATCAAATTGACCCAGAAAAAACATACCTCTTGTGAGAGCTTTTATTTGTACATTCAGTGAGATCTTCAATTGCTGTCCACGACTTTCGTCGGTCCGAATTGATTAAATACTGTTGCGGTGACCACATATTACAATTTCCGGTTGCAGCGGTTAGATCCGGCAGCGAGGGACAAGATGAAAACAATCTGGATGAACTCAGCTGCAACAGGAAAAACAAAAACAAAAGAAAACATTTTTTTGTAAAATTACTTTTATGCACTTTACACAACGAAATCACATCATCGACTGTTGTGATACTCACCACAGCGCTATTCACGAGGGAATAATTATTCGGGAATCCCTGCATATGAACGGTGGAGTTCTTCATCTGCACAACGCTCTCGCGGATATTCTGCAACTGATTCAGCGTGTCCTCTGTGGAAATGGCAGAAAAGTGAAATCAAAACGAGAGCAAAATTCCAAAAGTAAAATTCAATAAAATGGCGTGACATTGAAAGTGTCAGCAGGAGCTGAGAGCCTAAGCTGACGTCCGCTTACCCAGGATGCTATTGTACTTGGCGCCCGGACTGTGCGGGGTAACACTGATTATTGGCACCATGTTAGTATTGTTCGTTATCGGTGGAGTATTGATTGCCGGAATGGTGTGGTGCGGTGTAGTTGGGGGTGGTGCTACTGCTGCTGCCGGTGGTGTTGCTATTTGATGTAAGGTAGGTGGTGGCGGTGGCGGCTGAGAGGGCGGCTGACTCTGAGGTTGGTATTGTGTAATATTATTGAGTTTTTGGATATTATTCTGTTTGGAATTGCTGTTTAGTGTGACAGCGTCTCTACTGGTATTGGAATTTATATTGCTTGTGTTGGCCTTGCCATTGTTTAGGATACCACCAATATTGCTACTGCTAATGCAAACGCCGACGCCAATAACACCATTGCCGGCACCACCACCACCACCGTTGGCACTTAGGAAGTCAGTAACAAGATCACCATCGCTATCGTCTTCTGAAAAGGTACAAATGGAGGATAATATAAGTTTTGATATTTTTTTTCAGGATTACGGTATGTATGTGTGATAATGTCAAAAATGATTTCAAATGGAGAAATATCAACAAGGCAATTTTAAAAGCCAGGTCAGCCTAAATGCTTTCTTTTCCCATGTTAAGTCTGCCCTGCAAGTGTTTATGTGAGAAAAAAAGCTGACAAGTCTGGAGAGTGAAGATCACCCGTACCGTTAGAGGTGATCAAACAATTGCAGAGCATTTATAGAAACCTTTTGAGGGAAGGTGTTGCTCTCGTTTATCGTAACGACATCTTGATATAAAGATTAAAATTGAGATAAAAATTCGAACTTAAGCTGCGCTACAGTCCAAAATTAGCCTGGGCGTCTACCACATAAAAATTAGCCCGGTCCTGGCTAACTACCTCCAGTTGCGCACTTCAAGTTGGTTGAGGTCGGTAGTAGCCGACCAATTGAGGCGAGGTTTTCTCTTCTGCGTTCGACGCCTGGCTGGGAATCGAAGACTCTGCGAACCAGGATTTTGGTGTCCATTCGCTCTACATGTCATCCCAACTAACAATTATTTCTCTATAAGGCAATAACATTTTCATTTTTATATTATTCTAGATTACTCGGATTCACTCGGATTACTCTGAACAGAAAACAGCTCCATGAGTTGGTAAGAGAAAGCTCACAAAGACTCCTTGACGTAAAACTTGAAGACTTGGAAAGAAAACTTCTTTTTATAATTGGAACGCGCTAAAGGGATTATGAATACCCTTATAAAGTTTGATCACAGCGCGGGCATTAAGGAAATATAGGAGTAGAAAACAGGAGATACCGATGTGCGTTGGTTTTGAATTTCTGTAGATTGTAATAAAGAGGAAATACTGAGTTTGAAGGCATTTCACATTCGTGTTGTTCGGTTTAGGAATGAATCTCTATATTTCATAGTACGACGGGAATGAGAAAAATGCCATTGAAATATCAAGTGCAACGATCTTGTTTTTGCCACTATGGTGGATTGATTGGTTCCTGGAAGAATTTGACACGCTTAATGTGAGCATTCCAGTCACTTCTGGATCGTTTGAACTCAAAAAGGTTTTTTTAGTAGCATTGGACTTATATGACCGAAAACATAACTTTTTCACGCTAACAGCCACTTAACGGCTCAAGTCATACCATCCGTTTACCTTCGGTTTGAGTCTCTTTACCTGGTGAGGGACAATGGATTTCAAACAAATATTACAAAGTGTCCCCCAAATAAAGAAGACGAAGTTCACAACATTAGCACGGCATTCAAACTAATTTATAAACTGTAACTATCCAATAGTACAGACGTTTCTTGGAAAGATATGATGAGTGGCTTAGCGAAGAAATAACAAAAATTTTTGGCATACATGTCTAAAAGTTGCCAAAGCAAAGAATTCGGGGAATCAAGTCACAGAACAAAGCGACGAAAAATAGTGGAACTGCGAAGGAGTGTGCCCGTTAATGAACTGACCGCACAGAAGAGTCAAGGAGTGACGGGAAATATTCATACAGCAAAAGTGATGCGGGGACGGCCTCAGTGGCACTATGCCGCGCAGAGGGTCTGGATTCGATTCTCCGCCCTCATCTCCTAATGATCTAACAAATCTTCCGAGTAGCATCAATTGTCAAGATAAGCTTATCTCGTTCGGATTCCGCATAAAACAGGAGCTCCTGCCATAGTGCAAGAACTACACACGCACACATGAATGGTTGTGAGAAAGCTCGGCCCTGGGTACTAACGAGCCTTTTGCACCAAAAACTTGTTTTCCTTCATCACTTTTCGTAAAGCAGCTGCGATTGGCATCAAACCCTAACGCTTTGAGGATATTCGTCGAAGCTAATTTAACTGCACATATGTGCTATATCTACGTATAACGTATATAAAGCTAAAAAAGACTGTTACCCATCAAAAAGTTGTCAGTTAGATAGTTGCCGAAGTGAAGCTCAAAGATTTAGTGTATAACACAACATGGCGATTGTGTAAATATTTGGAACCAGAACTCCAACAGTGCCTTGAGAACATTGACAAAGATTAAGAACTCATATAAAAGCATTTTGTTTGTCAAAATTTCAACTCTAAAACTTTATTTTTCAAAAACTATTTACCTACTATTTTCGTCCAGGTTTTAGGCCCAAAAATTACCCTGCACATACAGACGAGTTTGGATCCGTATAGCTCGTCATTACAAATGCATTTGTATGCGTCTTTGTATCGATAAAAAATGTGATGGGTGTTGATTTCGACTTCTTGGGCTTTCTTCAAGATCTGCCGAACTGCGAAGAAATAATCAGTTTTCGGACCTTCCTGGCCTAAATCCACTTTAATAAGGGCTGATGGAGACCATCAGATTGTTGGTAAGCGGATTCCAGGACTTCACATATTAGAGCAGATAGGGTCTTGTAGATTTATGCCTCCATAAATGGAGCAGTTCAGAGGTTCTCCCTTTTTTATCATGAAGAAATACGTAGTATTTTCTAACCCAAATTTCTTCAAAAATAATCGATTTGATACCAAAAACTTTGAAAAGGCATTTTATCTAGACACTCCAAAACAGGGAACAGTCTCGATTAGTAGACAGCCCTTATTTCTATAAGTTTTCTATACCGAACGCATAAGACTAAAAAATGTCACGTATACGCCCAACATCACTCAGAAATATTTAATTTTTTTTACACAAAGAGATGGTATATTGGTAAAAATATGTGTCATGTCAATTTGTTTCATTGTTTCCTTGTCTTGCAGCAAAACTATTTTTGGTAATGTGTTGTTCATGACGCTGTTAGATGAGCTGCGACTTCCTGTCTTGTGAGTCAGTCAAATGTCACACTTGTTGGTTTGGTTTCGGTAAGCACTTCTTAGCATTTGTTATCAAGATAAAGGTGATAAATCTGAAGCGTATGGAGAATCGTCAATATGACAGATCTAGTTTAGTTTCTAGTTTTCTAGTTTTATGTTTATCCTTCCGATGATCTGACATTTTATTGTGCTGGAAGAGCTTAAGAAATATTCAATGAACTGAAGAGCTATACCGGTTTATGACGAGGAAAGATATGGTATCCAAGGTAATGTCTGCTCCAAGACCTTCTTAGCTGAAGGATACGCAAACGTAATTCTAAACACTAGCTACAGACAAATTTGACCTTCCTTCCCTGTCCTAGGCGACACCTTTTCTCCTTAGCCAAAAAAAGAATACACATTTTGAGCGCAATAGGCTCATTAGTAACCAGGGCCGAGCTTTCTCATAACTATTCAAGTCTACGTGTCTACTTCTTGCACTATGGCGGGACATCCTGTTTTATGACGAATCCGAACGGCTAATTTGAGTTAAGCTTTTGTTGATAATTCATACCACTGGGATGATTAATCAGATCTTCACGGGAGGAAGGTCTAGTGAAAAATCATGTAGGTGTTGCTATGGCTGGGAATCGAACCCAGACCATCTGCGCTGCAGTTAATCGCACATCAACCATCGCGCTACTGAGCCCCTTAGTCGTTGATGAAAAATCGATAGCAAAAAAGAAATTGAATTTGCCACTCCATATCATATAAACATCGATTCCAATACAAAAACGACGGAAGAGGATGAAAGCCTTTCATTGAGAATTCATCAATCTCAAAAACTGTTTCGGATGAAGGAAGATCCAATTAACATCCAAATGGAGAAATTAATTCTCGATGAAGACGAAACTTCCTCCTACGCCACATCAATATCTTCCATCCGAAAAAAGAATCAAAACCAGCAAGGTGCCTTTATGAAAATGAAAGCTTAAGGGTTTTTACATAGTCGGAAATTGGCTTAGATTGAGCAGCCCGCTTGTACCTCCAATGGACAATGGACGAACAAAGTACCTGTTCATCAGGGAACTGATGGGACAAATCGATCACAAGGTAATGTAACCATTTTTGCTAAATAAAAGCAATCTCTTGTCGAAACAATCGTTTGGGTGTGAATTCCTGGGAGTGAGAGAGTCGGTGTTAAACATGACTTCGATTTTGTAATCAAAAAAATGCCTGCCTTTTGCTTTGAAGCTAGTAATCCTTCAGTTTTTGTACTAAATCAGAAAATTTGCATTTTTTATTGAACCATTTAGTGATTTTTGAGTTTTTGAAATAGTAATCTCTTCTAAATTACTGGGTTCGATAAACCTTTCCTATAGCAAGCCCGTGATCTAGTGAAATCCACAATTCTATTACATAATTGATTTCCCAAATAAATTGATGCCAAAATCCATGTCAACGAAAGTAAAATGTCCCGCTATTCCGTTGAGGCTATTAAGTGAAAACCACGTGCAATTTTCACCCAATCAAACCTGCTTAAGGAAGCCCCCACAAGTAAACCATTGAAGAACAAAAAATTTCCCCAAAACACCAAGTACACACAATCAATTTGTAAATGCGTTTCCGAATTAATTGCCACTCTGTGTGTTGTCCTAATTGGCGCCGCCACCGCTACGCTTGAAAGCCTACATTGAAGCCAATCAATATAAGAGCATGCTATTCATTTTCAATACTTTGTTCACGTATGACATAAAATCCACTTATACCGAACGAAAATAATAATATCGTCACAATTTCACTTTCCGTTAGTTGTATCTGTGTGAGTGTATGGTGTGCTGTTTGTGCACGCCAAAAGTGTATCTTTACGTTTCCGCACGGCTAATCGGGCCACTGGAAGTAAGCAAAAAATAGACAACTCTAATAAAAGCAAAGGAAAATCAATACATACCACACACTACTACCCTCAACAGGTGCCACCCTGTCATCCGAACCATTAGTTTATCCATCCATGGGCTGTGTATATCGTCGTTGGTCTACATATCAATCAGGTATTTGGGTTAAAAATGTTTTGACCAGGTGCATCGACTCAATATAAATTGATGTCGAACCAAGTCGAAGTTGTGATGGGGGATGGTGATGGTTTACCCCCATCCCCACCGATGAAAACAAACACAATCACCAACAGAAGCCAATTTAACGCCAATAATTTAATAGTCCCTGCTGTGTCTTCGAATTTTCCAAACTTAATTATATTACAAGAATAGGCACACAGTGGCGTAGGACGCCCCCAGCCGGGGGTGAGCCATCCGCCCGAACTAATGAGACAACTACAAATCACAGAGTCGACAAAATCATTTTAGGGTTGAAAAAGCAATCAGCGTACACACTAACGCATGCATCCCCATCACCAACAGAGCATGATGGTAGGTACTGGATAGGGTACACAGAGGTGAAGAGTCAATGCCTTTCCAATGGCTGGGTAAGTGAATTTAAGAAAAAAAAAAATTTTTTTTTAGAGTCGAGCGGTGTACAAAAAAACAAGCGCATTGTAGGTGTCACAAGCAAACAACGACGGGGACAGACTTGGGGAGGGTGAAGAAAGCCGCACATCGTACACCACCACATTCAACGGCACACAGTAATTAACGTTATGAAAATGGGCAAAAGTTTTTGGTGGCCAAGCGGAACAAAGTCGTTGTGGTTTGATGCTTGTGCCACAGTCTTTCAAAGAGGAAGGGGCGACCACAAATGGGGAAAAGTTCACAGACACTGTTTGAAGTCTTTTCGCATCCACAGATGGAGACGCCAAGCTAAGAGAGCTCTTTTTTCGTGTTTTTGTGTGTGTACATAGAACGCAGTTAAATACGATTAGGGCATACAATTTGGAACATAATGGGAGTACAGACGCAGAGTGTGACCGTGATAGTCATTCAAATCATCTGGGCGAAGAATTAATGGGGAGATTTCCTCTACTGGCGCAAGTTTAGTGGCACTTTAAAGACTGAGATCTGAATCAGAGTTAAATTAAATTCAGAGTCCAGCAAGTCACGCAGATTTATTTTGTAGTTAAGGGCCGACCAGAATGCATATCTGTAGCTGATATCTTGTATCGCTGTCAAAAGAGAGATACATTTCTTGCATGAAGTTGCCATTCATTCAACTTCAAGCTACAGATTCACATTGTGTAAGCGCTTACGGCTTGCCTTGTTTTTAACTATTGACTCGGCTAAAAACGTCCAGCTACAGATACGCATTCTGGGCGGCCCTTTAGATGAAGAGACTTTGAACGCAGGCTTTCATGTATGTATATCGTTCTGTCGAAAATCGGTAAGGCCATTCACGATGAATATTTTAACAGTAATTAAAGGTACCTTAGCAAAGCGAGAGTGACCGAAAATGACGGTATCAATAAAAAAAATGGCAATACCGTTGTTGACATCCAGGTGGTCAAAAAAGCATAATGTGCTCCAATCAAATATAAACTGGTCACTGTCGTGAAAAGCTCATGGCTTACATTATCCTTTCATCAAAATAATATTGTTATGAAATCTACGCAACATGCACCCTTATGTAACGGGTGATCCAAGTAGAGATACTTTTTTCAATAGCCTTTTTTGACAGATCACGTGTGAGTCGTGTCATGCTGTCATGTTATTTTTGTTTAGTATTGTTTGGCATTTCACAATGGAAAGACTTACGCGTGAACAACGTTTACAAATTGTTCAACTTTTTTATGAAAATTCACGTTCTGTAAGGAATGTGTTTCGTGCACTTCGCTCAACTTATGGTCAACATAATCGGCCTGCTGAGCGTACTATTCGCTACACCATCACCCATTTTGAGACCCAGCATTCATTATTGGATAATATGCGACCGAATAGACCACATTCGGCACGCTGTGAAGAAAATATAGCGGCCATAGCTGAGAGTGTACACGAAGACCGTAAAAAGTCGATTCGGCGCCGTTCGCAGCAACTCGGTCTGACGTATGGAACGACTTGGCGCATTTTACGTCAAGATCATAAATTGAAAGCGTACAAAATACAGCTTGTGCAACAACTGAAGCCGCTTTACCTTCCCAAGCGACATCGCTTCGCTCTATGGGCTCTTGAAAAGTTCCAAGAAGATTCGACGTTTTCGAGGCAAATTTTGTTTAGCGAAGAGGCCCATTTCTGGCTCAATGGGTATGTAAACAAACAAAATTGCCGCATTTGGGACGAAGAGCAACCTGAAGAGATTGAAGAACTGCCACTTCATCTAGAAAAAACAACGGTTTGGTGTGGTTTGTGGGCCGGTGGAATCATCGGTCCATATTTCTTTAAAAATTATGCCGGTGCGAACATAACTGTCAATGGCGGCCGTTATCGTGCCATGATAACCGACTATTTGATGCCTGAAATTGAAGCTCGTGATCTCGGCGACACACATTTGGCTTCAGCAAGACGGCGCCACTTCCCACACATCGCATCAATCAATGGACTTATTGAGAGAACATTTCGGTGAGCACATAATTTCACGTTTTGGGCCGGTCGATTGGCCACCAAGATCGTGTGATATCACACCGTTAGACTTTTTCCTGTGGGGATATGTAAAGTCAAAAGCTTATGCCGACAAACCCGCTTCGATTCAGGCATTGGAGGAAAACATCACGCGTGTTATTCGCCAGTTACCAGTCGAAATGCTCGAACGAGTGATCGAAAATTGGACTCAACGGATGGACCATCTGCGACGTAGCAACGGCCAACATTTGATAGTAATAATCTTCAAAAAATAAATGCCAAAGAATGTTCTTTCAAATGATAATAAACATTCTCCATTAAATTTGAATTTTCTGTGTTTTTTTTCTTTTAAAAAGTAGGGAACCTCGAAATGGATCACCCTTTACAAACTGTAAATGATCAAAAGTCAAAATTCTCACACTATTGGATTTCTCAAAAGCTCTTGACACGGTCAGCCATAGCATACTATACGATAAACTGAAAGCCCATTTTAATTTCTCACTTTCTTCTTTCCTTGCCTTGGATAGGGGTGCCCTTATTAGTCTTTATGGGCCTCCGCACATGTGATGAGTTTAACTGTGACATAAGACCGGCTTCGTACCATGCTCTAAGCGCACACGAGATGAATATGCAGGCAGAACAAATTTTATACATGAACCCCTTTTCATTGTGTTAGTATTTCTATGGAAATTAACATTTGCCTTGAGTACTTTTGACGATTCGCAAGCTCTTAGTTTTGTGTGAGCGTATATGCAACAATGTATGTTCGGCTCACAAAATGCGTATGAGAGCCGAACGACATAAACTAATTTTCAGACCTGAAATGGTGAAAATTAGTTTGAGTTGGTTTTCAACCTTGTTCTACCGAAAAAACTCGGTTGAAGAATTTCAACCATTTATTTTCCATTTGCCACAGTCCCTCGCCCACAAATCCGATTTAGTACCAAAATATTAATCTCGTGCGCGGAGGCCCAATGTATATTTATGACCTTCCTAACTCAAATATACAAATGTATGAAAAACGGTGACATCTACTATGCGCTCAAGATCCAACGGAGGAAAATAATGATATAGCAAAAGACTGCTTCTACCAGCTACGTGACAAAACTTATGATCGACTATCGAAGTATGAATTGCTGGGAAATTTGAACGCCAAAGTAGGAAGAGCAGATATCTTTAGCAGTATTGTCGGAAAGCACAGCCTAAACGACAACATCTAGCAACGGACTAAGGCTAATTGACTTCGCTGCAGACCGAAATGCCTCATAAGGCAGCACACGGTTTCCTAACTTCGATAAGGGTAAATGGCGGTCTCCAGATCAACGAACTGTCAATCAAATTGATCAAATAGGATTTCCAAGCATTCAACTTCAACTCGCACCAATACCTTGTTGTAGTTAAGGTAAGAATTCGGATATCCATCACGCCACAACAAATCAGTAATACTGTGAAAAATTTAATATTGAACAATTGAAATTGCAAAAGACCGTCAAAATATTCGCATAACACGTATATATTAACCTCTCGATAATCACCATACCACCAGCATTGAATGTCGAAGAACAATAGCAACGATGTCCACAAGCGATTAGATCAACCGCAACTTATGTTCTAGGTTTCTCGCACTCACCAGCAAGAAACCCCTGGTCTGGTAAGGAATGCTGACAGTTGCTCGCAGCCAATAACGAGTCCTATAAGGCTAGGCTGCAGGTGAAGACGAGATCTGCCATTGAGCTCTATTGACAAAGAAGAAGGGAAGAACATCGACTTTTCAGAAAGAAGAAAAAAGAGCAGGAAAAGCCAGCGATCGAGGACTTGGGGAGGTCACTTCAGGAACGATGTTCACAAGTTTTACTAAAGTGTAAAACGTCAAACCCAATAATACAAGGCTCAAACCTCCTGCCAAGATGAACAAAGAACAATCGGAAATGAGACACAGTCGATGCTAAGGATATGGATACGACGGTGACGAATAACATTCCGCTGTCAGACAGAACGAACCATTCAACATTGGTAACGACAGCGAAATCTGCCAACCACCCGAACTGATAAAGTGAGGATAGTAATATCAAAACTCAGGCTTAATAAGGCTACCTCAGATGACGGATTTCCCGCTGAGCTTTATAAAGTCGGCGAAGTTGACTAGGTAAGTAACATCCACCAACTCATAAGCTAAATCTGGTCGGAAGAAAGTAGGTCTGAAGAATGGAACCTCAGCATTGTTTGCCCGATCCACAAAAAACAGGAGACCATCTGAACTGCGCCAGAGGCACAATTTTATAAAAATCGATGCAACTACTAGCAAACGCCGACGATATTGACATCATTGGTAGGACTCAACGTGATGTTATAGCCACGTTTGCTAGTATAAAGAAGGAAGCAGCGAAATGGGTTTAACAGTAAATGAGGGCAAGACTAAGTATAAGTTGTCAACACGAAAGGACACACAACATCAACGAATCGGACAAAACGTCATCATAGACAAATATAACTTGGAGGTAATACGGGACTTTGTCTACCTCGGCTATTAATTCTGACAACATCATCTCGTCAGAAATTGAACGAAGAATTCCTCTTTTCAACTTAGAAGCCCTCACTCGAACTACTAAGGAGATCCTATATAAGACCCTAATCAAAACTAAAAAGACTGCCTCCATACAGAACAAGAACCTATTAGAAAAAAGGTAAAAAAACATATGAGAAGGCTACTATCCGCTGAGCGAAACGATGAAAACCCTATTCCATCCTTTAAACTGAATAAATCCTGTCATATGGTGTATCTTAATCTTTTGTGGTTCAACAAGAAATAACGATTTTCTATTGGATATGTGATGGATTAGGGTATACAAAACGTTTTTATAAGAAAAAAATCCCAGAAAGTGGGCGTGGTTTAAAATGATCTATAGACGAAATGTTCATAGTATTATTCCCGAATTATTCTCATCGAAAGTTTTTTCGAGTTTTCCTTAAGTTGAACCGAGAAATGTTTTTTTAAGAAAAGTTGAACGGGGTTATTGAGGCGAGTTAAATAACCATGGTAGGGAGGGTAGGAAAATTTCTCGCAAGCGTCATCACACCTAGACGTAGAAGACTGGCATGGAAATTTTTTTTGTTGCGATTTAAAAAGGGTCAAGTCCCACACCCACCGACGAGCTATAGAGGGAACTTGCATGCCAGCACCGACCCAACGACAACATAAATCGTCGCAACAAAAAGTTGTTGCCGAGAAATTTTTTTTTAGAAAACAACCAAAAGGTGGGCGTGGCAGAAAACTTTATATGGATGAAAAATAGATATTGCATATTGTCTAAATTAGTTATTCAGACACTTTTTCAAAATTCTCAACCGTTTAACCGAAAACAACGTTTTGTGCTTTCTTTTCCGTTCATCCTGGAAAATTCATTCAAATCGGTTATGTGGTTCAGTTTTTATGGACTTTTTCCGTTTCACCATATCAATGGCCCCACTGTGCGCCATGGGCGTTTGGATTTGAAAGGAAATACTTTTCCACATCGAATGTACACCAATTCTTTGGCTTTCGCGGAAGACCACGTTTAAGTGGTGCGTCGATATCAAAACCAAGCTCGGCTAAGCTTAAGTGTCCAGCTGGAGGCTAACAAAAAACAAATACAAATTTTTGGCGCAACAGGCTCGTTAGTACCCAGGGCCGAGCTTTCTCACAACCAAACATGTGTGCGTGAATACTTCTTGCACGTTGGTGGGACCTCCTGTTTTATGCCGACTCCGGACGGCGAATTTGAGAGAAGCTTTTGACAATTGATACTACTCGGATGATTTGACAGATCATCACGAGAGGAGGGCCAGTGAAAAATCATTTAGGTGTTGCTACGGCTGGGAATCGAACCCAGACCTTCTTCGCGGCAGTTCATCGCACTAACCATCGCGCCACTTAGCTGGAGGCTGTTATAATATTAATATTTTAGGTTTCATAACATTTTTGTTTGGCTTTTAATTGTAAGCTTCTCTCCTAACCGATGCTGTCCTTGTAAGGCCATATTTGTAAAACTTTTCATGAGTTTCACTTATTGTACCTTGAAGTCTTTGGAGAGACCACGCCTATATGCTTTTTCTGTAAATTGAAATAAAGACGCATTTGGCGGATTGTAATTCTCCTTTGAAACTTAAAAAAATTGTTTTCTGCTCTGAATTTCTTCGAAAACATTGCTTCTCTTCCACCACAAACTGACGTATTTAAAAAAATCCTATTAACCAGCTTTGTTTTTTTGCGAGAGGCCTAAGCGATTTTTTTTAGAAAAAAAATTGCGCGCTCTAATGCTTTAAAACCCCTTTCGCTTTTAACGAAATAAAACATTTGGTTGTTATGCCTTTTAGTTAAAATTGGATGCACTCTGAAAACTACTTACCAAAAGTCCACGTAAAGCATAAGGGCTCTTACTTGCTCAATTTCGTTTGGAAATTCAACTTCAATGTCGACTTTTAATGCTCTTTTGACATTTAAGCGCAAAATGCAAAAGCACTTTTACAGATCTTTACACAGATTGTGATGATTTTCCCATCGCACACATCCGTGTCAGGGGGAATCCTTTAATGTGAAATAGATTGTGTAGGTCGAGGCGTAATCCTTCTCCAAGTCAATAGAAAGTGGGGTAACTATTCAGAAAAGCCGCGCCCTTTGATGGCACCCCACTTAATAACAAGGGTGGGGATGGTGAAGTAGATATATCAAAACCACTCCCCCACTGACTTTTTCATCCGAAGGATGTATATGTGCATGAATGCGTTTTACTTTTTTGCAAGAATGAGGGCCTGCTGTACTTCAACCCCCTGCACTCTGAAAGTAAAGATCTCATGAAAAACCATCAAATAGTGAGAGGTGGACTTTCAACCCTCAGTAGCAAACATCAATAAATGACGAGGGATACTTTTGGCCTTTTTCACATTTAACAAGGATGATGGCGTATTGAATAGAGCAAGGAAAGTGAATAACATACTCGCAAATACTTGATGGATGCTGACCTATGGACTACTACGATTTTGTGTCACAATCGCAGGAAACGAATCTACGTCCTCGCACAGACATTTTACCTTACTCTCTCGTTCACATATTGTCATGTTGCGTTGTTAGGAAGCCCACTCAAGGATTCATAGGACATCGATGGGAAACGCAAAAAAAATAACGCAGGAACAAAAAGTATCTATCTTCACATCTAGGCCAAGGTTCTTTCATTATGTAGTGCCTGCCCTATAACATCGTGTAGGAAATATAAAAAAAAAAACTAACACACACACAACCAACAAACAAAATAAAATGGGAAACGAATTTACATAGAAATGTTACCCCAAATATTTCTAAAAGCCAACATACGTTTAGATTTGAATGGCGTCAAAGGAAGATTGTGCACGTTCGCTACGTTCTAATGATGCGTGTATAAGTGTGAATGCGTGACCCACATTTGGGGTGTGTATGTGTTTTTATTTTTCTGTTTAGCAAGGAGACCGACCTAAGCACCACGAGTGTTTATGCCAGGAAATGATGCTAAAGTGTCCAAAAGTGGTGCACAGATAATTCAACGAGAAGAACTTTAATTACTTTGTGTAGATATACTTGTCGCCTGATTACGGATTCATAATGTCTTGCATAAATCACCGCCCCTCATACACATAAAGAGAACACCCCTGATGCGAAGGAACAGAGAACCGGATAATTCGTGTATCCTTGACGAGTTTAAGGGGGCGGAAGGGCGATGCTTACATATAAAACACTTAATGACCAAAGTGAGTACACGTTGAATTTTTTATGTTGTTGTTGTTTTTGTTTTAATCATCATCATCATCATTATGATCATCATCATCGTCGTCCTCGACGTTGTTGTTGTTCGTTTTTGTTAATTCGTTTTAATTTTTAATGCCTCGTTATGAAAGTTGGAAGGTAAACTTAATGAACTTTAAATATTTACCTCTTGTAGTTTTGCAGATACAAGTTAGTGTCAAAATGTGCCAAAATGTTGGTTATGTTCGGAATGCCAATGCATACTCAAATGTCAGAGCATACTCGAATGCCATTGAGGTTCTCGAAAAGGGGCTTGACAATTTGGGATTTGCTATCCCTCGGTCTTCAAAGTGGTTGTCCTTTGATCACTTTTTAAACGCAGAAGGAATCATTTGTGCTGGTAGCAGGTTATAGTAACTGGATGTAGCTATAAACCCTATTTGTTTGCAAATATAAATTCATTGAATTCAGCTATTGACACCTTAGTTGATGCTTTTATGACTCTCAATGCAGGAGTTAATATTGTTCCAGCACGGCTTAGAGAAGTGTTGGATCCCAAACAGTTTTTAATGAGTAAAAACAGCGCCTATGCAGACGTTGATTTGTTATAAGTGCCAGACTTAGGCAAGAAGTCTAAGGTCAGTCGCACATTGGACGCGTTATAGTACGAGTTCAACTCGTGCGAACAAGTACGGACACGCACCAACAATCCCGACCTTCCAACAGTTTTTTTTAGAGGTATAGAACTTCGAATATCCAATTCCCGTTCATGATGGCGTGGATAGACTGATTCGGGTCTTCCTCTACGCTACGCTATACAGCAGCAATGACTTCTTCTGTACGCACTGTACGACGTCTGTGTGGATGCGTATTATCGTTTAGAATAATCGCATTAATTGGTCTGGTATATGATTTGGCTGCAAAATGGACGTAGTGCGCGATATCTAAGTACTTAGAACAGAACCATGATTTTCAAAATAAATTTGCACAATTTGGAAGCGTTGTTCAGACGTCAGTCTATTCATGTTGAAATGCCAAACCAAACTAAAAAAAACATATGAGAAGGCTACAATCCACTGAGTGGATCGTTTTGTACTCTATCCCATCCCATCCTTAAAATTAATATCCCTAAAATGTTGGCTTTATGGCAAAGAAATATTAAAATCGATATTATCGAAACATATTGTTCACATACTTTATCAAAATCTTGTATGGTCCTTGGCTAATTGCCTCCATTTGCGTTTTTTGACCAGGGGCATGTCGCTGTAGAGCTCGTATAGTTCTTGTTTATATCTTCGTCTCGAATAATTCGAATAATTTTCCTCTCAAATCGACCAAGAATTTCTTCATCCGCTTTTGAGACGGTTTATGCATCAGCGCCGCAGAGCAGGACCGAGATGATCAGGGTCTTATATAGGATCTCCTTAGTAATTCGAGTGAGGGCTTTACTACTGAATTGCCTTCTTAGCCCGTTTAATTTCTGAAGAGATGTCGTTGTCAGAGTTAACAGCGGAGCCGAGATAGACAAAGTCACGTACTACCTTAAAGTTATATCTGTAAAAGGTTACGTTCTGTCCAAATCGTCGATCTTGTGTGTTCTTTCGTGTTGACAGCATATACGTTGTCTTGCCCTCATTTACTGCTAAACCCAATTTTGCCCCTTCTTTCTCTATACTAGCAAACGTTGAGTCCTACCAATGATGTAAATATCGTCGTATGCCAGTAGGTGCACCTATTTTTGGAAAATTGTGCTTCTGGTGTTGGCTCGGGAGTTTTGCACAATCTCTATCGTCATCCTAAACAATCTGACGAGTTTTAATTTGATCGGTTGTGGACTTTCCTGGACTAAAACCAGATAAAGGCCGATCAGTTTGTTGGTAAACGGGTTCGGGCGTTCACATATTACGGCAGATAGTATCTTGTAGGCGATGTTGAGGAGACTTATGCCTCTGTCGTTGGAGCAGTTAGAAGGGTCTCTTTTTTTGTGGATCGGGACAACGATGCTGAGGTTCCATTCTTCAGGCATACTATCTTCCGACCAGATTTGGCTTATGAGTTGGTGGATGTTATTAACCAAGTCATCTCAGCCGGCTTTACAAAGCTCAGCGGGAAGGCCGTCATTTCCGGCAGCCTTATTAAGCTTGAGTTTAGATATTACTTTCCTCACTTCATCAGGTCGGGTTGTTGGCAGTTTTCGCTGTCGTTGCCAATATTGAATGGTTCGTTCTGCCTGACAGCGGAATGCAGTTCGTCATCGCCGTTTAACAGTCTGCAGAAGTGGTTCTTCCATATCATCAGCATCGACCGTGTCTTAACTACGATATTTCCTTGTTCATCTCGACAGGATTCTGTTTGAGCCTTGCATCAAACATCATTTCTGGAGTGGCACCTCTCTATATCCTCGATCGCGCTCTTTTCTTGCTCCTTTTTCTTTTTTCTGAAAAGTCAGTGTTCTTCCCTTCTTTACTGCATAGAGAGCTCAACGGCAGCTCTCGACTTCACCTGCAGCTTAGCCTTGTAGGCCTTGTTCTTGGTTGCGAGCATCTGTCGGCATCCCTCATGAAATCAGGGTTTCTTGCTGGTGGACGGGAAAAACCTAGCACATCAGTTGCGGCTGATTTAATGGCTTGTTGCCATTGTTGCCATTGTTCAATGTCATTCGATGCTGGTGGTATAATGTTAATCAAGAGGTTAAGGGATACGCATTGCGCGAAACTCTTGGCTGTCTATTTCGATTGCAGTCTTTCGATATTAATTGTTTTCACAGTATTTGTTAATTGTTGTGGCGTGTTGGATATCCGCATTCTTACCTTGGCTGCAACAAGGTAGTGGTCCGAGTCGATGTTAGCTCGTCGGAATGTCCGGACATCAAAAATACTGGATGTGTGCCTCTTGTCTATCGAAATGTAATCAATTTGGTTGACCGTTCGTTGATCTGGAGACCGCCATGTCCCCTTATGGATATCGCGGTGAGGAAACCGTTTCTGGCTATAGTGGCATTTCGTTCATAGCGAAGTCAATTAGCCTAAGTCCGCTACCAGACGTGTTGTCGTGTATGCTATGTTTTCCGACAATGCTGCTACAGATGTCTTCTCTTCCTACCTTTGTGTTAACATATCCCAGCACGATTTTAGCGTAGGAGCAATCCTCAGCTGTATCATCTTCTTTCTCCGTTGGGGCGTGAACGCGTACAAGACTTATGTTGGCGAATTTGACCTTAATGCGGATTGTTACAATGCGTTCACTTATGTCTTGGAAACATTAGACATCTTGCCTAAGTCTGGCACTTATAACAAATCTAGTCCCTGTTTCTGCTCACTATAACACGGTCCGTAGTTTTTCATCCTCTTTCTGTCCGGCCCATCTCATTGTATTTCCTAAATAGCATCAATGTCTGCTTTGCAGCAGTTTAGGACTTCCGCTAGTTGTTTGCTTGCACCTCTCTTGTTAAATGTTCTCACATTCCAGGTGCAGATACGAACGTCGTCGCTTTTTTCTTCAACGATGTCTCAAAAACAGTAGACGGAACTTATTTTGCCGTTGTCGACTAAAATGGATCATTCATCTCTAAGGGACTCCGTCCATCTTTCACACCAATCTTCACAGCTGAGCCGTTCGCTATCCTAAAGGAATGAAAGAAGCTAACAACAGAAACGTCGTAATATTTACAAATAGTCTTTTACCGCTTACTGCTATTAAAAACGTTAACACGTGTATACCTTTAGTTGAATCCATTCGTGATCAACTAATATACAAAAACAACCGACTAAAACTTGTTTGGATCCCAGGTCACAGGTAACGAACACGCAGTTAGGGCTGATAATCAGCCTAGAATCGCAAGGACCTAAAAAAACTAAGAAACACATGATAATACAAAAGAAAAACAAGTTGGTCCAACTATCATAACATTTATACCGAATTCAATCCAGAAACTGAAAAAACCCTATACCCTACAAACGTTTCTTATACAAAACTAAAAATCTACATCAGACTACAGATGGGTCACACAAGCATAACCCATGAACTAATCACCAAACAACCACCGCCACTTTGTCAGATGTGCACCCCCAAACCAAGACTTAATAATAAGTCACCTACTTGTCTGCAAAGAAGTGGATCGAATTTGCAAAAAATTTCCGACGAAAATTTTCCTAACACCTTTGATCATAGTCAACGATAAAAATTTAAATGATGTATATAATTTGATTTTAGAAATTAAGTTGGAAAATTGTAACGGGTGATCCAAGTAGAGATACTTTTTTCAATAGCCTTTTTTGAAAGATCACGTGTGAGTCGTGTCATGCTGTCACGTTATTTTTGTTTAGTATTGCTTGGAATTTCATAATGGAAAGACTTACGCGTGAACAACGTTTACAAATTGTTCAACTTTATTATGAAAATTCACGTTCTGTGAGGAGTGTGTTTCGTGCACTTCGCTCAACTTATGGTCAACATAATCGTCCTACTGAGCGTACTATTCGCAACACCATCACCCATTTTGAGACACAGCATTCATTATTGGGTAATATTCGACCAAATAGACCACGTCCAGCACGCTGTGAAGAAAATATAGCGGCCGTAGCTGAGAGTGTACCCGAAGACCGTAGAGAGTCGATTCGGCGCCGTTCGCAGCAACTCGGACGGACGTATGGAACGACTTGGCGCATTTTACGTCAAGATCTTAAATTGAAAACGTACAAAATACAGCTTGTGCAACAACTGGAGCCGCTCGACCTTCCCAAGCGACATCGCTTCGCTCTATGGGCTCTTGAAAAGTTCCAAGAAGATCCGACGTTTTCGAGGCAAATTTTGTTTAGAAATGAGGCCCATTTCTGGCTCAATGGGTATGTAAACAAAAAAAATTGCCGCATTTGGGACGAAGAGCAACCTGAAGAGTTTGAAGAACTGCCACTCCATCCAGAAAAAACAACGGTTTGGTGTGGTTTGTGGGCCGGTGGAATCATCGGTCCATATTTCTTTAAAAATTATGCCGGTACGAACGTAACCGTCACTGGCGACCGTTATCGTGCCATGATAACCGACTATTTGATGCCTGAAATTGAAGCTCGTGATCTCGGCGACATTTGGTTTCAGCAAGACGGCGCCAATTCCCACACATCGCATCAATCAATGGACTTAATGAGAGAACATTTCGGTGAGCACATAATTTCACGTTTTGGGCCGGTAGATTGGCCACCAAGATCGTGTGATATCACACCGTTAGACTTTTTCCTGTGGGGATATGTAAAGTCAAAAGCTTATGCCGACAAACCCGCTTCGATTCAGGCCTTGGAGGGAAACTTCACGCGTGTCATTCGCCAGTTACCAGTCGAAATGCTCGAACGAGTGATCGAAAATTGGACTCAACGGATGGACCATCTGCGACGTAGCAACGGCCAACATTTGATAGACATAATCTTCAAAAAATAAATACCAAAGAATGTTCTTTCAAATGACAATAAACATTCTCCATTAAATTTGAATTTCTGTGTTTTTTTCTTTAAAAAAGTAGGGAACCTCGAAATGGATCACCCTTTATATAAATTTCTCTTATTGTCTAATGCTAAATACTAGCCGAAAGCTCTAGCAGCTAGCACTATTAAAAATGATTATTATTGTAATATATTTCATATTAATAAAATTATAATAATAATAATAAATCACAATGACGGTCATGTTTTGTATGAAAATTGCGGACTGTAGCTGACAAAACTTTAAAATATTTCTCAGCAATGAAAATGCGCTGTTCTTTCGCATAGCGCTTCATTTTTACTAGCCCCGAACTGTCAGCTGTCACATTGTTATCTGTTTTTCCATTGGCAACACTGTATTATTAAAGGGCGAAAATTTCAAATTTTGCGTGAATTATGGGACACCCGCCACAGACTGAGTAGAGGTTCAACGTCCTAGGTTATTTAGCAAATTTCATCCAAATTTTGTCTGAACAAATAGCAGGACGAAACTACATTTCAGGTTCTTTATATCGGTCCTCTTAGAAATTAAGCTTGAATTTGCAACTAGTTCGTTCAAGACAAAACCTAATTATTATCGCGAAGGTATACTGTTTGGTGTGTCAATCCAATGGCATTTAAGAACCCGATCAGGTTTGTAATGTTATCGTCAGATAAATTGCTCTTGAGAAACATGCTACTTTTTCAAATCGTAAGAAAAAAATCTTCCTATGTTTTATTTGAGGCTCAAGATTACTTAAAACGATAACATGAGGTAATTCCTCAAGATCCACATGGTATAACAACGAATAAAATCGAATCTAAAAGTGCTGACGAACCTAACCTAAAATGTTAAACCCCATTTTTGAATGTAATTTTATTTTCGAAACCGCATTAGACTCCAACGATGGTTTTCTTCTCTTATCTTGTACATGATAAGAATGCCAACTAAACTGCTATTTACACCCATGTCACCCAGAATACAAGGATAACCTAATTTTCGCCACGTGCTCATCGTCCTATATAGAACCGCATTATCATGCATAAGATTCTAATAATGTAACCTCCAACTCCCCAAAGCGTAGCTATTCTCATCTCAGACTACAATTTACTTGAGTATTCCTTCCGTTTTTTTTTGTCCTTTAAGAGAATGTGCGTTGCAGAGTGCTATAAAAAAATAAGCATTTCCTTCATTAAGTTCTTTTGTATGCATATATGTACCTAGTCCTGTACCATGGTATTGATTCTAGTCCCTTCGATGAACCGCGAGCATAGATTGTTCGATTTTATGTTCTCCTTAGCTCACAACGCCTTTCATTATTAAATTTTATAGACCAAGTTGAGCCTGTACGCGTACACATTGCATGATTCAATGTAAAAAGGATATTCAGCGAGGCGATGGCGTATTACGACTGCGGGAAGAAAAGCATCGGGGTGCATGAAAACAATTGTTCTCTTGTGTTCGTGTACTGATGCAAGGAAAATCAATGCTGAGCCGGAAGGAAAAATCCACAACGAAGGCCGCTCTGTGCTTGATGCACACTCCATTCAATGTTGAGAATGCGGGAAAGGAGTAAACAGTGAGAAAATATTTTTTTCTCTCGCTTTTCAAGTCCTTAAGGTGGTGGTAAGAAAAATAGGCGAAAAAAAAGAATTGAAATGAAAAAAAAAATAACTAGAATCGAAAGTACTTGTAATCAGAACCTCATTGCAAGCTTGATAATCCTAATAATAGAGCCTTGAACGTAGTGCTGAATATATTCTCTTGTTGATGTACCGCTTATGCAAACAGAGTTGGAAAATGTGGTGCTATAGGAGAAATGCTTTAAATTTGGGGTGTGGACTTTTGTCGGCCGCACAGGTAGATATACCTTGAATTGGGACTATAGTTACAAATACAAAGGTACTTCTACGGACTGATTCAAGGCTTTTACGATTTTTTTTTAAATAATTGATATTTGTCTGTCAATATAAGTGATATTGAGACATTGGCATCAAGTAAGCAAGATGATATCGTTTTTATGAGATCAACACCCGGCTCTACATCTTTTTGGGTACAAACTGTGGGCCGTTGCTTCTGCACAAAACTTTTGTCAATTTTTTTCAAATTCGACAGCTCCATACTGACAGACATCCATGACACTATCCAATTGGGTGAAATCCATAATTGGGTGAAGAAAAAAATATTTTATCCATAATAGTCGTTTTAAGTTTTCCTCCCCCGTCAGGAAGGTCCACAACTTCACACTTCAGTAGATCCGGAAAAAAAAGAAGTCCACATCGATACACACCACCAATTCATAGATCGCAAAGCTGCAAACGACAGCAGTTATGAAGACAGTGCCATGTCTAGTGTTGGTATACCACCCAAACTAGTCCGTCTGTGTAGGATGACAATGGAGAATTCTCGTTGCTCCATCAGGGTCGGAAACGACCTCACCGACACATTCGATGCTAAAAAGGATTTAGGCAACGTGATGTCATGTGACTTTTTCAGTTTGATTCTTGAGAGGGCTGTGGAAAACACCCGAGCCAACACCAGAGGCACAATTTAGCAAAAATTGGTGCAACCACTAGCATCCGACGATATTGACATCATTGGTAGGACTCAACGTGATGTCATAGCCACATTTGCCAGTATAGAAAAAGGAAGCGGCAAAAATGGGTTTAGCGTTAAGTGAGGGTAAGACTCAGTTTATGCTGTCAACACGAAAGGACACACAACATCGACGAATTGGACAGAACGTCACCGTTGACAGATTTAACTTTGAGGTAGGACGGGACTTTGTCTACCTTGCTATAAGAAACTGATCACCCCAATCCTGCTCTACGGTGCTGAAGCATGGACCGTATTCAGATTGGAAGCAGAAATCCTTGGTCGATTTGAGAAAAAAATCGTCGGTCCCGTTTGAGTTGTAGGGATAGGGTAGACGAAGACTTAACCAAGGACTATACGAGCTGTACAGCGTTATGCCACCAGCATTATGCATTGGACGTTAAAGGTGGCTAGGACATGTAGAGCGAATGGGCAGGAATACTGCGGATTGCAGTCTTCGTTTCCCATCCAGACGTCGGAAGCAGTAGAGAGAGACCTCTTCTTAAGTTACGCATACAAGAAGAAATTGACAGCAACCAACTTGGAGTGCGCAACTGGAGGCAGTTAGCTATGGACTTGGTTAATTAGAGAGGCATGTTGGTTGAGGCCCAGATTCATTCCGGACTGTAGCGCCACTAAACGAACACTTAACACTGCAAATATTCCTCTCGGTAGAACGATTATGGTGATCGCAAAGCTCGCGAAAGTTTGCGCGAACAGAACACTCATTTTGACAAAACAATTTTATCGTTTGTTCGTGTTTTTGAACGCTATGTCCGTCCATGGTTATTTGGCGAAACAAACTGAATAAATGACAGGCAATTTGAAAGATATACTTCAACAATACGATCGCTGTCTTCTGTCAAAGTTCGGAAGTCACTATTGGAAGACCCTTTAGTTAGTCTTGATTGAACTATATCGGAGGTTAATGGGCACCCTACCGTATGTATATGTTTTAAAAAAGGACTATCTTCTGGGGATGCTTTTTGCTTTAACTAAAAAAAAAACAGTTCTGCCGTTTGCATTTGCTTCAAATACCTCGGTGATGGATGAGTATGAGCCAAGGTGCGATGAAGTCCATTTAACCCCCGAAACCCTTCACAAGTATAGAATAAAAAAAAGTTCTGTATTTCTTGTGCACTCCATTTTAAGTGCAATTTTAATCACCTTCACCTCTTGGAGAGAAAAAAATCAATTCGCGTAATTCAACCACACCGCTCGTTTTGAGTGGAAAATCCGTGGGCCTGAGCCGATCTATAGATTAAGTTAATGGAGCAGCAGCAGTATTACTCCCGTCGTGCATGCGGTTGCCCTGTAGTCGATTTCCTATCAATCAGTTTGTTGACATTGGTGATGAAATTTTCACCGCGAGAGTTTCAAGTTTCCACTTGGCGAATCGAAAGTGCAAATTAATTCGCCGCCTCTCGCACGCTGGCTGCAATCGAATCGGTTGCAGCCGCGTAATCGCAAAACCAATTCCAACTACATTCGTGGCAAATCGTGATAAATGATTTTTTTTTTTTGCTTTTTTTTTACTCAATTTCAATTTTATTTCCTCCCTGCTGAAGAAGAAAATAAAATATCGATTAACCCGAGAAGAGTAGTCCGCCCTTCCCCCGATTCGATCACGATAGTGGAGGGTGCTTTGCTCTTTGATGGAGCGGGGGAGGACTAGCTCAGCTCAATCCAGGTCATTTGAGCGGATTATATAAACAGACCCTCACTCAATGGGTTTTAAATTGAAAATGTGACTTTGTATCTCTGGTGAGTGTCTGTTGGTGTGGCACCTGTTACAACCATCAGCAGCACCCCGTCATCGTATCTACTTCTGTTGAACGAACAGCAGCAGAAAAAATAAATTGCATAACCGAAAGAGCGAAAAAAATGTAAATCAGCAAAAAAACATCCAACAAACAAAAACAAGGAAACAAAAACACACAACACAAAGGTTTGTTGTTTCCCATTGTGCCGCCAATGCACATTTCCTGGCTAAACCCCTCTCTGTTCATGCACACCTATGTACATTGCGCGTGTAACGCAAATAGTTGTAATTATTTTTTTTTTAATAAACAAAAAAAAACATTAAATTGTTTCATTTCATGGTTTTATTAGGCGAGTGACTATGTGCGGTATTATCTAATGTTCGGCGAAAAAGGTGTGTATGTGCTCATACCTTTGGCAGCGCCAGCAACTATCCGAACGTGTTCTATTTTGTTTGCGGTACGCTGTTGTTTTTAGTTTTTAGATATCGATACAAGCATTGAGTCTGTTATCGCGAAAACATGTCATACAATTGAATTTTATCGTTTTCGAAATGGTGATGACATTGCTGGTGGAGCACACATTCCGAGACAAACTTATTTTGGAATTTCCTTCTTGAAGGTCGCCAGTTGGGAGGTTTCTTTTTGTTGGAAGATGTTGTGCATGCTCCACTCCATGGTCTCCCAGAGTTGAGAATTTCTACAATATGCTGAGCCTGGAGTCATCTACTCATGCTTAACAAGTACACTGAGGTCATAATCTTTGACGAGTGACAGTTCTACCAATTTGTCGCACATCTCTGACAGGTTATAAATTTGACATGTGACAAAATTGTCAGTAAAACAAAAATTATCGTGACGTTTAAGATGACATTGCCATATTTTGAAAAAAATTTGTGACAATTGTATTACTTAGGCCGTGTGGAAATTTGTGAAGACCGTCAATCGATTAATCACCGTTCTCACGAGGTTTGGGCATCTCCTATGTAACGTTGTTGCGTATTTTGAAGCTTGATCTTGGTTTAAAGTGAATAAAATAACGGATGGGCCAAGTAAAAGTTAAAAATGCAATAAAAAAACAAAATTAATTTTTTTCCATGTAACGGGTGATTTTTCAAGAGTTAAGTTTTCCAGGTTGGCAGGACTGGTTAGTAATGGCGTCCAAACTTCATCTGTCAAAGTGAAAAGTTTTCAGTATACTCTGACATTTAATCATGGAAAGACTTAAAAAATAGCAACGATTGCAAATTATTCAAATTTATTATCAAGATTCGTGCTCTGTAAAAAATGTGCACCGTTTGTTACGACGATATTATGGTCGTTATAATCGACCTCGTGCTGTTATCATAACTCGTGCTGTTATCACCAAATTTCGTGGCAAATTTACTTTTTTGGACATTAAACCATCGACTCGCATGCGTACAGTGCGTACCGAAGAGAATATTGCAGTCGTAGCGTCCAATGTTAATGAAGATCGTGAAATGTTAATTCGTTCTCAGCAATTAGGCTTGTGTTACTCAACCACATGCAAAATTCTACGTGTCGATTTGGGTTTATAAGCCGAATGACCTACCTACGTCTACTTTTTGGTGTATGGGCCTTAGAACAGCACCATGAAAATCAGCGTTTAGTCGAAAAGTTGTGTTCAGCGATGAGGCTCATTTCTGGCTCAACGGATACGTAAATAAGCAAAACTGTTGCATCTAGAGTAACGAACAGCCACATGCCATACAAAAATTACCGATGCATCCCGAAAAAACGTCTGTTTGGTGTGGTTTATTGGCTGGTGGCATCATCGGTCCATTTTTCTTCAAAGACGACCGTGGAAGAATTGTTACCGTCAACGGCGTACGATATTGAGCCAAGATACGCGACTTTTTTTTTGCCCCAGTTAGCTGAGTTGAGCTTGGTTGACATGTGGTTTCATCAGGACAATACCAGCTTGTGAAACAATGGATATTTTGAAGGATGAATTTGGCTCAAAATGGCCCTGTGAGTTGGCCGCGAAGATCATGCGATTAAACGCCTCTTGATAATTTCATGTTGGGTTATGTAAAGTCGTTAGTCTATATGGACAAGTCGAACACGATTGAAGCCTTACAGGGTAACATAACACGCGTAACTCGTAGAAAAACAGGCCAAAATGCTCGAAAAAAGTGACGCGAAATTGGACCTTCCGAATGGACCATTTGAAATGGAGCCGCGGACAACATTTACATGAAGTTGTCTTTAAAACATAAATGGCAAAGGCCTATTTATTGATTACAATAAAAATTTTGAATATTTGATGGAAATTTGAGTGTTTTATTTGACCAAAAAAAAAGAAACTACGCTTAAAAAATTACCCGTTATTATGACTTTATAAGTAAGACCAAACATTCCCATTAATTTTTAACACAACGACGTTCAAGTGGTTGAATCGGCTGGATTCGCGGTAGTGCATTCTGTCAATCCTATTTTCCAAGACATTGTTGATGATTTCTGCCTGTAGCTCACGGATTACTTGGTTTGGAAGCTATTGGCCTTAAGTGCTTAAATCGTTTCCTCATTGTTGGCTTAACATTGATCCTTCACGGTTCCCCACAAAAACAAATTCCAAAGGATCTAATCGCAGCTCCGAGGCAGCCAACTGACATCGCCAAGACGGCTGATAACACCATTTGTGAACTTAATGCGCAAAAGATCGTTGTGGCATGGTGCGGCATCCTGCATGAACAAGAGGTCATCCCATTTCATAACTTTAATTTCTTTAACAAAAAAAAATCAAAAAAAATCGTGACTTTTATTTCATTAAAAAAAAAGTCGGTTAACTTGGCTCTGTAACTCCTACCATTGAACAAAATTGTGTTCCCAGCCTTATTTTCGAAGAAAAATGGTCCTATGATGCCACCTCTACAATCCGATATAAGCATTCACTCTCTGTGGATGCATTGACTTCTCGACAATAACGTGGGGCTTTTCCGAGCACCAAATGCAGCAATTTTGTTTGTTAACGTAGCTGGCGATATGAAAATGAGCTCCGTCACAAAAGCCGATTTCTCGGCCAAAATCGTTGTCCAATTCAGGCAGCTCTAAGGCCCAAACGGCGAAGCGATAACGATGTGGATGGTCGTGCGCCTTCAATTGCTGAGTCAGATCTTTGTGCAGATTCTCCTCAGACTAGTGCGTGAAATGTTGAGCTGTTGAGATCGATGGCGAGTTGTGGTTCGTGAGTTGAGCCTCTCACACTCTCGACTACAGAAGCCACAATCTGCGCACATTGTACGACAATGTGGACCATGAATGTTGTCACTAGCATACCAGTATCTTCTTTTCAAATAACGCTTCACAGCCCTTACTTTGGAAATAGACTTTTAATATTTACCAACTTTTTTTCAAATGTATCTGGCATTTCACCTGCCGATTCAGGTGAAATGCGGCATTGCATAAACAACACAAGTTATGTTGGCTTCCAAAGCTTCAATTTTTTCGGGTACAAAATAGATTTTACATATCCCAAGATCTTGTTGGCCAATTGACAGAACCATTTCTTGAGATGATGTTTTTATCGAATGTTTCCCTCAATAAAGCGACTGTTTCGTTAGTTAGATGGCATGCAGCGCTATCCTACTGAAACCACAAGTCAACTACATCAATATCTTGCATATTCGACAACAAAAATTTTTCATTGCTCTGTAGTGATCATCATTGACAGTAACAAGCATTTCTTTCGCATTTTTAAAGAAATACGGTCCGATGATGCCGCCTTTTCGTAAGCCGTACCAAATATTGAATTTTTTTTCTTTGCGGTCATTTTGCTTATTAACGTAGCCATTCCTGAAATCAATTTTTCGATCGCAAAATCGATCAATTTGAAGCTGTTCCAAGCTGTGAAAACGCAAAGCTAGTTGGCCTCAATTCTTGAACGAGCTGTACTGGGTGGGCGATGAATTGGTTTCATTTTATATCATCGGCTATGATGAAATCCGCGGCTACAGGCCGCTTTACTTTGCAGACCGGGTCAACAAATTTTAAAGCCAGGTAACAGCACGATTATTCATTTGACGATCATTCACGGATATGCTTTTGGATGTAAAATAGCTAATATCCCCAAGCTTCATGTTTTTATCGGCCGGAAACTGATTTGGCATGTGGAAGCAATATTGCTTCCCATGATATCATTTTTCTGCAGAATGTCCAGCAAGTTAATGCTAGTAAGAAAGTTGTCACAGTAAACTTCAACACCTTTTTTGCCAGCGGTTCACAAAACTGCAAAACCACAGATTCACCAAGACCGTGCTCAAAAAACGTCTTTTTCCGACTCACACAAACTACAAAGCTTGAATCCCCATGACACGAACTTGTTCTTCATATGCTGCTTCATGGAGTTATGTCCTTTGAACTTCACCATATGCTCGTCAATTGATAGCTTTTTTCAATAAGCGTATGGGCCTGTCATAGTTTTAATTATATGGTTACTGATTTTATATTCCAGGTCGATGACATCGGCCTGATTGTTGTCGCAAAAGTGCAGATCAGAAGTTATTTTTTCAAATCGAAGCCTGATATTTGCGATTTGACTTTGATGAAATGTCGGGTCTGTGGACCAATACATACGAATGCTGGTTAGTTTTACTAGGCTCATACGTATTTAGACCCATATAAGCGTTTTACTCTTCCACGGTCAGAATGAAAACGCGTCCTTTTTGCATGGCATCTATGTTGGACGGTTAGGAAAAGGGGTCTGCTATGCTCGCAAGAGATACGAGTTTTATTCTTTCACATCAGATATACGGCTGTAGTAAACCGTTATTAAAAAAAACTATCTTCACACAAGAACCCATATTCTCAATTAGTGATAAGAAACAAGCCTTGCATCTTGAAACAATGAAATACAAAATTCGTCTTGTTCAACTGAATTTTATGAATAACACTAAAACAGACACATGCAACATAAACAAATAAAGAAAAATAATATACAAACACTCACACACAATGATGAAAATCTAAAAACCTTGCGATTTTTGTAGATGCGTTTTTTCCGTTCCGACCAAAGGCTTTTCGTTTTTTTTTCAATTCACATTTCACGTCTTCTGCAAGTAGGCATCCCATTGCCTTTTGTTACTTAAAAAGACAGAAAAGTATGAGATGTTGTCTGAACTTTTGTTTGTTGTTTTCTTTGTAGTGAAAGCTACTTTTACACTTAGAAAACTGAATGTCAATTTGTATGCCTTTTGAACAGACCTGGCTATTCCTAATAGTAATTTGTGTTCCTAAAAAATTCCGGTCAGTCCTACTGACATTGTTCAGATTGTTTAGATGCAGTAGAAAAACTTACCTAGGTTGTGTTTTTTATTGGAACAAAGCGGGAAACACGCAAAACAAATGTCCTACAGATTCTTACTCACCCGGGTCTCTGCAGCTTTTTCAGAAATCAGGTCAAAAGTATGACTGCTTCGTGATACTGGCTATTCCTAATAGTAATTTGTGTTCCTAAAAAATTCCGGTCAGTCCTACTGACATTGTTCAGATTGTTTAGATGCAGTAGAAAAACTTACCTAGGTTGTGTTTTTTATTGGAACAAAGCGGGAAACACGCAAAACAAATGTCCTACAGATTCTTACTCACCCGGGTCTCTGCAGCTTTTTCAGAAATCAGGTCAAAAGTATGACTGCTTCGTGATACTGTTGGTTTATTCGGAGGTGTTATCCGGTCTCATATGAGTTGGCGACTAAATATTTGTTGTGGTCTATTGCTGGTCCTAGAACTGGGATGTGTCGCAGTAATCGAGCTGTGACCAGATGTGGTTTGTTATAAACAAAGCAAAGTAGTATAACAAAAGACATTAGCGCGGTTGGGAAGTCTACTTTTTTCGTTTAGAAATTCTTGTCTTGCAAGTTCATAAGCTGCCCAGCTACCTAAAAGGTTCGAGTGCCCCGGATCTCAGTACAGTGTGAAATTATGCCGCTGAAAAATCTCCTTTAGAGAATTGCGACAGGCGTTTACTACCCTATATTTAAGGGAGCTAATCATAGCTTGACTATTGACATAAGGGTCCACTTGTAGCTATCATTGGAAAGCTTCTTTCAAAATTTTCTTTTATTTCTTGCGGCCTTTTTATAAATTCCATCATTAGCAAGTTTTTCTCAAAACAATGCTTGTGAATTTTAAAACAAGATTATCCAAAAATAATTTAGTTTTTCATTAAAGTTTTTGTTTTTCAGTGATCAAGATTTTTTTTTTCTGAAGTAATGTTTGTCATTCCACCCCAATGAAAGCGAATTTTCCAATGTTTGCTTTAATGTGTTTGGGTTTCAGTGAGGCTTTTCAATGATAGCTATACCTGGATCCTAAAGTACAATATTGGTAGGCACATAAGGAATATTATTCTACCGTGAGTCGACAGGCTGGTGAATGGCGGCGACTTTATCGTTGTTGAAACAACATCTCATTGGTGTCATCCAATTCAGAGCAAAAGAATTTGGTGCATGGACTTATACATCTCGCCATTAATGGTGATGCACTGGCCAACGTCGTTCTCAACAAAAAAAAATGGGCGGTGACGCCGCCAGCCTTAAATCCACACCATAAAGTCACCTTTATGGGATGCATTGGACGCTCTTGGATCTCGATTGGTTTAATATGGTCTCAAATTCGACAATTTTTCGATGAAAATTAGGGTCAGTTTCCAACTGCCCCAGAGCCCATTCAGCGAACATCGTTATCTATGGTCGTTTACCTTCAGCTCGAGTCAGCTAAATGTTGCAGGGTGCTCAATTCACGACGCAAAGTTCACCAACTTGTGGTCTGTGAAAGAAAAAACGGGGTAAATAAATGACGGACAATTTGACAGATTTAGATTCAACAATACGCCGGCTATCAACTGTCAAAATTCGGAAGTCCCTATTGGAAGACCCCTTATATTGGTGGAATACGAGGTATGTACACTCGCATACGTTCACAAGAAGTATATCAAACACGATCGAGAGCAGGGGTGCCAGCACGTAACTTTATGCAATCCTGTTAAATCGAAACAATCGATATAAATAGGTTACACGCGTTTGGCTTTCGACAGGCAGCAGCGGATACACGGACTGGACTTTGTACGGGAACATGACCAAAATTCGCCGGCTGCAGGCTAATTGCGAGTCACGGCGATATTCTCGGCACAACGAGCGCTCCACGGCTGGCAACTCTTGGCAACGTCTCGTGTGGTCCCATACTCTTCAAGGTTGGTGGCTAAACGGCGCAGTGTTTGCGCAGTCGCTGTCGGACGACCGGGGAATCGACGACGTCATTCGCGCTGCGAAAACACTACAGACGAATTGTTACGCAAAAAAAAAATGTACACGATTATTCCGCGTTCTTGGGGAGTGTATGGCTCCATGGCTTGTTCACTTGTATTCTACATCTGTCTAGTCCACAAATGTCAAAACAGATTTGACATTGCCGGCTATTTGCAAAAATAAGAGCATCTTTCAAAAGGATGATCTCTTTTGGCCCACCTTGTACCACCATTGCATTTAAGCTATGAAACACTTTTCTTGGAAATTGAAGGGATCATATTTTAACCATGTATAGAGACCAAAATTCCTTTTCTATAAGTCTCAACAATGCATTAGTACCGACATTACTTTCGTAACCCAAACTGGCTAGGAGACTCACGTGCTACACAAAGCTAAAAACTGGTGGAACTAATGTGCTTCTTATGTTCTCAGAAAATTTACTGAAAATTTCTTTCTTTAAGAAAAAAAAATTAATTTTACAATTTGTCGATGGTGTTCTTTTTTTTAACACTGGCACCCCAGTTTTTAAAAATCTTTGCTCGCAGTTTCATATTGGCAATCAATTTTTTTTTATTTTAGCACGCACATTTGATTGTTTTTTTATTTTGTTGCGTCCCACTTGTGAAAATGAATCCCGTATTCATTATTACAGGCGAAATCGGAAATCAATAAGAGACAGTCCTAGCGCATTAATCAACTCACGTCTGACGGACAGGATTGCTCGGAGTCTTAAACTAACACATAGTCTCTACGAGTTGGCGAACTCAAGTTTTTCAACAAAAATAAAAGTCTACACAGTTTATAACTCTCGAGCGAGTGCGCCTTGTAAGTCCTCATTTGACAGCGCTAAGGATCGTGCGTATACTACTACAATAAGTACTATATTGAGACCACAAGTTTTGTAAACTTAGATAGTGTGTGCCAACATGTTGGTACAGGTTTTCTCAATTGCTACATAAACATGATATGTTGGACACATTACATTCTAACATCTATCTGCAAAAAAATGACGCATTCAAACATTGTAACATATGATACCATCCTACACATTATGGGTCTACTCCAATTCGAAAAACTATATCACTTTTCAAAACAACCAAATACCTCCCTGTGATTAATAATAAAAAGTGTAAACAAACTTTTCAGTAGGATATTTAAGAAGTGACTAAGCAACTGGCAAAGTATCTTAACCTAACCGAAGCCAGGTTTAAACCTGTACAAGTCAACCTACTATCACTTGTACACACTAACAGATCCAAATAAGACCAATACTGGTTTAGCCCAATTGCCTTGAATTTTCCCAATTCATCCATAAAAATGACTCGATTTAAAAAAAATCGCTCGACCTTAAGGCAAAGCATCTGATCTGTGTACTCACCCCCAGATGATGGCATTAAACGTTCTGTTGAAATTATATCCATAGTACTCCCTTTTTGTGTGTTGTTGGCCACATTAAGCTGTTTTTTTCGGCTGAGGTTTGGTCTTTCAATTTATTTCACTTTTTCACACAGCAACACCAAAAGACGAACAAAAAAACCGGTCCCGGCTTTAATTCAAGACCCGCTCGCATAAACTACCAAAATGGATGCAAATGCAATGAATTTGGCCGTTTGTTTTTGTTGTAATTCAAAACCACGTTAGCGGACGTTACAATAGATATCTTTGGCCGATGATTTTGTTTAATCGTTTGAAAACCGACAACGTTGCGGTGAATATTTTTTGATTTACACGACGCGCATGTTTCGTTATAGATACTTCTATATCTAGGTGGTATTGCAATTTGAATGCAACCAAGTGGATGTCATCGATGGTACCATCATCATCATGTGTTCAGATTGAATTTAATTGCAAATGCATTCTGAAAGGAGAAAGAAACAAAAGTGTGAGTTAAATTAAATGATTTGCTAAAAGTAGGGCATTATAGTTGGAACCAACAAATATGTTGAATTTTTAAATTAATTTTTGGAATAGCAGACAACCTAAATATTTTCAGATTTAAGTGAATTTCTTTTAATCGTTTACAACTCTAATCAGAACTTTAAATTTCAGTTATGTAATTTACATGAAATTAAACGAGTTGTGTGTGCACGACTGGGTCGTTCGCAACTTTCTCCTTCACAGCGAGTTAATTTGATGTTTTTAATTATTTGGACAAAATATACAAAATAATAATTTTGATAAGTGATGCTTAAAATACAATCCGTAACTGAAAGGAATCGATGTCCATGTGAATAATAATTATTTTCCGTTATTGGCCAAAACTGAAAATTCCGTCTCGGGATTATTTTGCCAAAACCAATTATGTGGAATTTATGAAAACAGTAATAGTAGAAAATAAATTAAATTTTATTCAATAAATGCAAAAATCCATTTTATGGATTTTGCTGGAAAAAATGGGTATGGTATGCAGTTTTGGTGGAACTTATAAGCTTAAAATAAGCGTATTTTTTTTTTTAAATCCAATAAAATACTTCAATTTTCATCAATTACTCATGTGGCTTGTGGTGCCCTCTTGATGAAACCACATGTCAACCAAGTTCAACTCAGACAACTGGGAAAAAAAAGTCGCGTATGTCAACGGTTCGATATCGTTCGCCGTTGATGGTAACGTTCTTCCACTTCTTCTATGGTCTTCTTTAAAGAAAAAATTACCGATGATGCCACCAGCCCATAAAACACACCAAAATGTCATTTTTTCGGGATGCATCGGTAATTCTTGTGTGGCATATAGCTATTCATTACTCCACTTGCGACAGTTTTGCGTACAGGTAGAGCCAGAAATGAGCCTCATCACTGAACACAATTTTTCGATAAAACAGCGGATTTTCATAAATTTTCATGAATTTCACAGAGCACGAATTTTGGTAATAAATTTCAATATTTTGAAATCGTTGCTCGTTTGTAAGTCTTTTCATGATTAAATGGCAGAGTATACTGAAAACTTTTCCCTTTGATAGATTACGTTTGGATGCCAATACTAACCAGTGCTGCCAACCCGAAAAACTTAACTCTTAAAAAATCACCCTTTAGTATATAAAGCTTAATCAAAATCGTTAGAGCCGTTTTCGAGAAAATTCAGGGTAAATATAATTTTCATTTTGCAGGTACCGGTAAAAACATGGCTTAAAGCAAAAAAATGGCCTAGAATTATGACCAAAAAAACGCTGGATACGAAGTTTGAAGAAATTCGGTCAAGTCGTTTAGGCTGGAGAGACCATTACGGACAAACGGACCGACGAGCCGACAGACGTAATTACATAAAAAAAAACATTTTTTGGGTTCCACTATCCTTTTTTTTAATCGTTTATTTATTCCACTATCATCGTTATGTTAAAATCAATTAAAATCTCGAGGTAAAAAATTTTGACCAAAAAATGTCTTTCTCTTTGCAAATGAGTGTTTAAAAAATAAAACAAATGTGAGTTCACAAGCGCTAGAAGTGAATTTGTATTCTGCTTAATTTCTCTATTTAACTCTTTCTCTCATTCTCCTTCGATATGAGTTGAACTGACATATTGACAATTGCCTGTGTACTTTTTGAGAATTAGCTCTTAGGTCTGTATGAGAGATATATGCAACTAAATTGATGTTGACTGTTCGAATTACAGAACGCGTATGAAAGCCGAATGACATACAATTTTGTTGAGACCTAAATTGGTGAAAATGTGTTTTGATCAGTTTTCAACCTTGTTGTTAACTATTTCTTACCCCTAACCTCAATCACAAGCCTACAAAATCGGTTTTATACCAGTTGAGCTCATCTCATTCTCTTCCAATAGCCAACAACACGCGGTGTTCCCAAGCGTTCCCATATCTTAGTACTAACCGCGACCGACCTTTCTCGGTGATCAAACGACAATATTTTGTTTTACTTTTTCACTTTTACGTTTCATTAAATCGAATTCAAAACGTTCCAAAAGAATTTTCACTTCAAAAAGACAATCATACATATATCGCAATTAGTCCCTTCTGCATGATCTCCAGTGTGAAGATATTCTCTCTTTATTGTGAGAAACTCCCAAAATCCAACCAAAGCTACACGCTTTCGGAAACACCCCCAAATATCGATAAAACCGTCAAACATTAAAAACGCAATCTTTGAAAAAGTACCGTTATACAACTGAATACCTACATCATTAAATCTGAACAAGTCGTCCTACCGGAATCAGACCAAAGACCAATTTTCATCTTCAACTTGCAGCCTACTCTTCAATCTGTATCGCAGTATCGCAATTTCCACTTAAACCCGCAAGCGTTAGAGGGGTTCACCGTCCTTCCTGTGGGCAACATTCCAATTCCATCTTCATGCTGACTGACTAATCAGCATTTCACACCGTCCCTAAAGAAGTTTCACTTAAAAAAAAACAATGAGAAGGCTACAGTACACTCTGCGAACCGTTGGATACCATATCCTATCCTACCCTTATAATGTCCCCAAAAAGTGGGCGTTGCTAAGAACTAAATGAATTACGTTCAGACGATGTATCTAAATCTTTTATAGTTCAAGAAATAACTACATTTTTCTTTCGATGTGAGATTGGCCTTACAAATCGTTTTTCTTGACTAATGCCCCTAAAAGGGGGCGTGGACTAAAATGTTATATAGACGAAATGCTCATAGTATAATTCTCGAAATTTTTTCATCGAAAGTTTTTTTGAGTTTTCCTAAAATTTTACCGAAAAAATGTTTTTTTTTAAGACAACGCCCTGAAAAATGAAGGAGTGGCAAAAAAACTTTATATGGACGAAATATTAATGCCTGATGCCTACCAAATCCGGCTCTCAGGATCTCAAGCACTGTGTAAAGTCTTAAAAGACAACACGTCTGGTGTCGGGCTTAGGCTAATTGACTTCGCGACGGAACGAAATGCAATTAAAACGAGCAAGCGGTTTCTTTACCTCGATATACATAAGGGGGCATTGCGGTCTCCAGATCAACACGACGCTTACAGGGTTAAGCTGCAGGTGAAGACGAGATCTGCTCTATAGGCAAAGAAGAAGGGAAGAACACCGGCTTTTCAGAAAAAAAAGAGCAAGAAAAAGGCGCGATCGAGGATATAGAGGCGCCACTCCAGGAACTCAAGTTTAACCAAATTGTAAAACGTTAAAGCCAAGGATACTAGGCGCAAACAGAATCCTGTTGAGATAAACAACGAAATATCGTAAATCAGACACAGAAGATGCTAAGGATATGTAAGAACCACTTCTGTAGACTGTGAAACGGCGAATACGAACAACATTCCGCCAGGCATAACGAACCATTCAATATTGGCAACGACAGCGAAAACTGCCAACCACCCGACCTGAGTGAAGTGAGGATAGCAATATCTAAACTGAAGCTTAATAAGGCTGCCGGAAAAAACGGCCTTTCCGATGACCTTTATAAAGGTCGGCGGAGATCACTTGGGAAGTAACATCCACCAACTCATAAAGTAAATCTGGTAGGAAGAAAGTATGCCTGAAGAATGGAACCTTAGCAAAGTTGGCCCGATCCACAAAAAAAGGAGACTGCGCCAACAACAAAGGCAGAAGTCTTCTCAACATCGCCTGCAAGATCCCATCTGCCATAATATGTGAAGGCCTGAAACCGTTTACCAACAACCTGATCGGCCATCAGTGTGGTTTTAAGCCAGGACAGTCCACAACCGATCATATTTTCACACTTCGACAGATCCTGGAAAAAACCCAAGAAGTCCAAATCGATACCCACCACCTATTCATCGATTTCAAAGCCGCATACGACAGCATTTATAGAGACGAACTATACAGAGCCATGTCTAGTTTTGGTATACCGCCCAAAGTCGTGCGTTTGTGTAGGATGACGTTGGAGAATTCTTGCTGCTCCATCAAGTTTGAAAAACGACCTCAAGGTTAGGTTCGATAAAAAAAAAACAGGATGTAGGCAAGGCGATGCGCTGTCATGTGACTTTTTCAATTTGATTCTTGAGAGGATTGTGCAAAACTCCCGAGCCAACACCAGAGGCACAACTTTCCACAAATCGATGCAACTTTTAGCATACGCCGACGATATTGACATCAGCAGCAGTAAATGAGGGTGAAACTAAGTATGCGCTGCCAACATGAAAGGCCACACAACATCGACGAATTGGACAGAACGTCACCATTGATATATATAACTTTGAGGTTGTACGGGACTTTGTCTATCTCGGCTCCGCTATTAACTCTGATAACATCTCGTCAGAAATTAAACGAAGAATTACTCTTGCCAACCGCTGTATCTTCGAGCTAAGAAGGCAACTTTGTAGTAAAGCTCGCACTCCAACTACTAAGGAGATCCTATATAAGACCCGGATCATCCCAGTCCTGCTTTACGGCGCTGCGCTGTATCATGGACCGTAGCAAGAGCGGATGAAGAAATTCTTGGTCCATTCGATAGGAATACGTTTTGGTACCGTTTGCGTTGAAGGGCTATGGAGACGAAGATTCCAATACGAGCTGGCGCGCATAAGCAGAAACCGACCTCAACCAACTTGTAGTGCGGCACTGGAGGCAGTTAACTAAGGACTGGGGTAAATGGAGAGGCATGTTTGTTGCGGCCCAGGTTCATTCCGGTCTGTAGCTCCACTTAAGTAAGCACAGCGAGTCTTAGCCTCATATGTCTTATATGTTTTACTTTGTTTTTGATCGTTCCAATTGGAACCGACTTTCGTTTCGTAAATTGTTGCGAAGTGGTCAATAACTTTAAAAACAATGCTATTGAAAACAATACCTCTTTTTAAACCTCCTGTTAAAACCACCTCATTGGAGTCAAGGGATATTGTCTGCAAACAAATATGTCTGTCTCTAGTTGTCAAAATAGTTCGCTTTTTTATTAGGCGTGGAACACTGTTCCTAACTCAAAAAACTGAGAATTCTTCCATGATGATGATATCGATAAATGTATTAAACGACATTTTAAAAATTGACATTTTAAAAATTGTACAGCTGACAAAGAAAATTTCCCAATGTAGATTAATATTTGTGTATTTTGAAGTTTACCGTAAATTCTATTTTTCTGTTGTTTATTTTGTATTCATGGTAGAAACCTCAAACCAAGAACAAACGTTGCACTTGCATACATTTTGAGGGCAAGTCAAAAAGTAATTTCCTGCAAAACTGTGGCTAAGTACATTTTTCCGCAAAAATACAACTAAACGCGTATTTAGTAAAAAATAGAAGAAGAAGATCGGTTCTCATTGGCGCATGGGCCGTTTTTTCCAATAAGGCAACAAATTTAGCACAAACTCACTCTTTTTATTTATTCTCTCTTTCTCTCACTCTTTTTTTATTGCACTCACTATTTTTTTTTTTTTTTTTTTAAATCGTCACTCTTAGTTAGTTAAAAAGTTGTTAAACAATCAAAATTCAAAAAATTCCTATGGAAATCAAAATAATTTTTGACATTTCACACATAACTGAATGAACAAGAAGAAGAACATTCCACCGCAGCATTGCCAGATAACAAAAAAAAAATACTACTATGTAAAAAAAAATCAAAGGATTTTAAATCTCTTTCTACGCCCACTCAACCTCGTTGCTGTGGTCAACGTATGTACAGTCGTCAGGCAGGCGCCAAAGTCCAACAGTTTTTTTTTTACGAAACTGTGGGTGGCCCGCTTTGCGGGAACAAAGGATTTTAACTCTCTTCCTGAAGACAGTCCACGCTCACGCAACTTCGTTGCTGCGCTCAGGGTATGTAAAGTCGTCAGGCAGGCGCCTTAGTCAACAGTTTGGTTTGTTAAAATATTTTTATTTAATATGTTTTTTTTTCGAAATGGCAATGCTGCGTACACCCTAGCAGCAAAAAAGTCAAACTACACACAATTTGTATGGAATTATAATCAAAAAAGGTCAAAATTTTATTTTAATCATAACTTTTGAACTAAATGTGAGCGATGGTTTTTAAAAACGGATAAATGATCAGCACGTGAAGACAAAAAAACAAGTGAGTTTGTGCTAAAGTAAATTTATGCCCCATGAGATCAGCTTCATTCGTACTTAAACTGAGTTTCCGGACGCACACATTTCATCATTATAATAAGCTGCGAATTAAGGAAACCCTTGTTTGACAAAAGTAGTTCTCTGTTGTGAATGCTGTTGTACTTAATCAAAAAATCTCAGCTGAGACAGCGGAAGAACATCTCATAAACATCTATTGTTAAATGCGTTAAAACAAGTATTGAATCACTCCAACGATAGCGAACGATACATGAAATACATTTTCATTCGAAAGACTTTATCAGAAAATATAGTTGCCTTACGTGATGTGAGCCGTTTTTGCACTTGTAGATAAAAAAATAAACTTTATACCATTAAAGCGTAAACACTTTAGTTGTTGGGATGTGTCAACTGTCAATGTTTCGGTGGCACTGCGCTAATGGATTTTTAAGTACGTAATTAGCTTAAATATAAATACCTTACCAAAGGTAGTCGGTTCCCATTGACACTAACCCAGAATTTAAAAAAAAGAGTCTCTCTACAATTATGAAAATCTGCAAAAATCACAAACAGCCATCAAACCAAAAAATGCAAATAATCTCCGTTCTAAAAAAAATTCTCTTCCCATCCTTCCCCCACAACGGATTTCTTTCTTTCGTGCTCACCTATCGAAACACTCACAGAAGCATGTAATTAATTTTCCGAGTACACATTCACTTGCAGGAACATGGATCCCGATCGATTATCATCCATATAATCTGACTGGGTTATCAAAGTCTCTTCCTCCCTATGTGTGTAATTGACGCCGTAAAACACCTGTTTGCAGGGAATCCACTTGATTATTTCGCCCGAAAATAATCGATAAGATAACCAATCAGCTCTACACAGCACAATTTATTTTTTTTGTTTGTTCCAATTGTCTGCGTTTTGTTGAGTGGCCTGTCCTGCCCCCCTGTCCCACTGGAACAGTGACCAAAAAAAAAAAAACCTTAAGTATCAGTAATTCAACAGCCATCCCAATTTGGGGATGGATCCACTTCTTCGCATCCTCTTAATCACTCTCTTCACCATCACCATTCTTTGCAGTGGTGGATTAAATAAGAACAAGAATCAGAGAAGAAAAAAAAAGGTATAGGTACCTAGACAAAAGGGTGTTCCTTGGCCGCGCTACTGTATGGCGTTCCACACACACCAGACAACTCCTTCTAATCCTTCTTTTGGTGTGGTTTTCCTGTTGTTCTCGGCACTTCACTATAAATTCACAATCAAAATTGTTAAACAAATATTATTTTCGTTTTTTTTATTGCCGTCGTTTTCAATTTTATTCTTCTTAGGCAGTTTTTCTTTTACGTGATGTGGTTTATCCCAACACAAATGTTGTCCCGAATTTTTTTTCACTTTTTTGTTGTTTTGCTGGGAGAGGAAAATTGAAAGAAAAATTTGTATACGAAAATCTTCTGGGCACTGTTTTTCTTTTTTAGTTTTTTATTTCGCTTTTCACTTTATCTTCACTCTTCTCGCAAATGAAAAATCAAATAAACAAAAATGCACCTGTATGTGTAGGTATGTGTGGTGGAGAACACAAAATTTACAGAATTTTTGTTTTTTTCGTTTCAAGTTTTCACGATTATTTGATGTTAGTGCGATTTACCGAATGATTTTATTGAACGAATAAACTAATAATTGTTCGATGCGAATTGGGGGATAAAGTTTTTTAGTTTTTTTTTTGTTTTAGTGAACAACCGACGACGACTGCGACGATAGACGTTCTTGACTACGACAAGCTCCAGCCATTTCTATTTTTCCTAGTGACGTCAGGTAATACTGAAGTTGTGCAGAAAATTGAACGAAACTTTTCTGGCAGAAGTGGTGGTGGTTTTGGTTTGCGTGTGGTGTTTTTCTGGGGAATTGACGAACGAAACAGGTGTGTAATGGATTAGATTTTATGTTTACTGAACGAGTGTACTAGATTTATTCTAGTTGGAATTTTTGTTTTTCCATAATTTTCAACAGGTGGATATGTGTCTCAATGAATGGTTTATTAGGGCCCAGTTATAGCTATCATTGAACAACTTCATTAGAAGAATGAACGTAATGGAATTGAAATTTTACCTCCATAGCTTCTTTAAGGAATCGCTGGAAAATTCTGTTTTATTTCGGTGGAACGACAATCATTACTGCACACAAATAAATCTTGCTCAGTAAATAATTAGTGATTTCTGTAAAATCCGTAATAAACAATTTTAATAATTTTGAATAATTGTGTTCTAAAATGCACAAGTTTTGTTTTGACATCAACTCACCAATGATTGAACTTATAAAAAAGCCGGAAGAACCAAAAGAAAATTCCCAATGAGGATTTTCAATGGGTTATAGCTATGGGTCCAGTTATAGCAATCATTGAACAACTTCATTGGAACAGAACATATAATAGAATGAAATGTCACCACCATAGCTGCTTATAGGAATTATTGGATTATTCCTTGTCAGTTCGGTGGAATGGCAATCATTACTTCACTAAAATAAATCTTGATCAGTCAAAAATAAAAAGTCATTTTCTGCGAAAACTATAATAAAAAAATTTAATAATTTTTGGATAATCATGTTCTAAAATTCATTAGCTTTGTCTTGGCACCAACTTGTCAATGATTAATTTATTAAAAAGGCCATTAGAAAAACATCCAATGATAGCTATAACTATATAAACATTAATTTTCTCTCTACTAGCCAATGGAAAATGGAAAAATAGCGACATTAGTACGTTTTATTTTATTAAAATCTTAATTAACCCGCAGTGCATTTGATAAATAATTTGTAAAATAATCAATAAAATAGCATTGTTTCAGTGTTTATATTGTCCAATGACCATTTTCATTTTATTTAATTTATAGTTATTTTATTTCATTCAACTGCAAGGCTACGTCGGAACATCGTTAGTTTATAACGTACGGAAAATTGTAATTGTAAATTTTATTAACACCTCTACAACTTGATAACTAAATAGTGTCGTAAGCCAGTAAATTCAATCTCCTTTTGATAATAAGTTTATTAGTAGATTTAATTACTTTTGATCTTTTGAGTTCTCGATCATTTAATATCAGTTTGGCTCATATGTTTGATGAAAGAAAGTGACAAATTAAATGTCAAAATAGTGTTTTAGACAGTCAATTCATGTGCGAAATTTCCGATATTGTTGTAAAAGTTTTCTCATACAAATCTTGAAAGTTAAATTCCTAATGTGAGAGTTTCTCTTTTTATATGTTAAACGTAGCATCAAATACCTGTCTGTAGGATTTAGAATCGATAATCCGTGAATGCAGAGCAACGTTAGTTGTTGGCAGTTTTACAAATTGCGACTATTACCCAACCCTTTAACAAATCTTACATTGCGTATAGGTTGGCTGAATTCGTAAATGTCAGCTTCATCATATTGTACCCACAAAGGGAACATTGTAATATTTAGAATATACTTTGTTAAAGATCACACTGGTTGAATATTTTTACCATATAGAGCTTAGAAAACATATACTTTTTTCTTTAAACATATTTCTCTTCAAGTTCATTGGGTTATATCTACGTTTTTTAAATTTCTTATTTCGATCTTGTTGTTCTGTTGTTGTGTATTAAATTATTCCCAGACGAAATGTATCATCAGTCCCATTTAAAGTATATGGTTTCACTTGAAAATAGGAAGGAAATTATCGTTCATGTCAAAATGGTTAGTAAAATTATTCCAAGCAATCTTTTTGTTGCTTGAACAGCAGCTAGTTCCACACTTAAGTGGTTTAAAATGATTTAGAAATAATAATTACCTGAGATAGATGAACAAATGCTATAAGTTTGATTTCGTTCGTTTTTTTAACGTCAAAGGATTACAGCCTATTAGTTCGACAACTCTGAATTATATCTATATTTGTAAAAATGTTTGAAACCCTTAACTGATCTATTAATGATTAATTGTCAAAACCGTTAAGTAAACATTTATTTTAGTTTGACGTTTCTTTCGCAAACTCTATCCCCAAGACAATATAAACTAACACGATGCAGACGGCAGCAGTTAGATTTTGAAGATAACAGACCTATTATCAACATTCCTGTTCAATATATAATTTTTCAAAGGATTTAATAACAAGAACATGCAACCATTACGGCGTAACTTAAAAAATTGGTGCTTATCATTGTTCTAGTACAATAGTAAAATTGTCTTTCGTTAAAAATTTCTGAGTGGTTTGTGTCGAAGAATGACACGTGAAATTAGAACTCAATTGGAAAGTTTATGCTTCAAATGGTAGATGACACTGACAAAATTGATTTCTTAATATATTTTTAAATCGACGATAATTAATCTTGAAAGGAGTAAGGGTTCAGAAAATATAGTTGAATATAAATATAATATCTACTTTTATAAATAAATGTATCCTTTTTTTTTGTTAATTAGTGCGATGTCTTAAAGAAAATTAAAAGAGAATACTTCCCATAGCGGGAATCGAACCCGGGCCTCCTGGGTGAGAGCCAGGTATCCTAACCACTAGACAATATGGGAGCGTCGACTTCGCGTTCAAAAACATATTTTATACTACAGTAGAAATTTGCCCATACATTCCGATTCCTCAGCCTAAGCATGAAAAAAATCAAATATCCCATTAAAAAGTAGTTTTAGTAATTAAAAAAAAAATTCACTTTACTTTTGTTCCCTCAAATTTGGAGCTTTAAGCCCGTTTATTCAAAAACTATGCATAGATTTCATTTGACTTAAATAATAGCTATTGGGGCAAAGTATTGGCTTTAAAAAACGGTATACTTATTAATTGTATGTTTAAACGTTTTTTTTTTCATTTTTAATCCTTTTAATAACGTACCCCTCCCGGCCAAATGGGGGGAGAAAAGCCGCCACTCGTCAGGGTACGAGTTAATAATTTTAATAAATTCCTTTTATAGGCAATAATTGAAGATAGAGCCAAACATTCACGTTTTTATTGTTTCTGTTTCAGTTTTAGTTATTACATACTCTGTAAATGTTCTGCTATTATTTTGGCAATAATTGTTTAAAATATTTTAAACCAATCATTTTCTTGACAACATTTTTTGATGACAAAACACATAGCTGTTCATATTATGTATAACACGCCGCGCCGTTCCAAAATCCAGAGATATTGTGATGACTGGAAGTTGAAAATCAACTTTCAGAAATCAGAAACTATCCTGTTTAGGACACCGTTGTCTAGGGCCTCTAGGGATACGAGAAAGAACTGGCGAAAGCTGGTGATCGTTGGACCAAACGGACAGCCACTGGCGAGTAAAAGTGTAGTAAAGTACCTTGGCATCTGGTTAGATCAGTATCTATATTTCGAAAGACATGTAGATGCTGCTCTGGCTAGAGCTAGGGGAGCATTTGCCCTGACAAGACGATTGTTTTATAGCAGTCGTCTTGACAGCAGGGTGAAGGTGATTTGCTACATGGCCCTCATGAGGCCGATGATTGCCTATGGGTGCCCGGTGTGGTTCAACGTTGCCCCATCTCAAATGGAAAAGACACGGGTGTTTGAGACGCAGTGTCTGAGGAGCTGACTTGGACTTCACAGAACACCAGTATCTGACTACACAAAATACTATTCCAACCAGGTCCTATACAACGGGGCCAACATAAACCGAATAGACAATTTTCTGATGAAACTCATTCGGTTTCACGCTGCAAGAGCGATGGCTTCGAATAATAGTCTCATCTTTGGGGCCTTCTATCCCAATGATGAATATTTTGAGAGTGCGCTTTTAAGCGGCTTTATTCCACCCGAAGCTTTCCTATATTTGGATAGTCGAGGGCTGATACAGAATAGATCGGCGGTTCCGCTAATCTACCACGTCTTCCGACGAACTGTGAATAGGCGGCTCCTATACGACCGAGACGTCGTCGCTCAGGGCGGAGGAGAGCGCATGCGGTTCAGCAGGAGTGTGTCCGATTGGGACCGTCGGAGTAGGTCACAACAGGAGAACCTGTTGTGGTGGTTCAATGAGTACTAAAGATAGTTGACTTAAAATTGTTATTTTATGGCCGACTTACATAGTTTTAGTCTTAGGTTTAGGTGCAAAGCAGTCATGTTGGCACAAAAAAAAAATAATTAAAAAAAAAACCCTTGCTGTGGCTGTTCTAGTTTTTAAGTTATTTTTTAGGTAGTTTTAATTAATTTTAAGTAGTTTAAATTAGTCGATAAGTAGTTAATTAGTATGTAAGTTTAAAAAAAATAAAAAAAGGGGAGGAACCAAGCTTTTCAAAGTTTTCTTGGTAAACATTTGTTTACTTTTATATTTATATATTAGATAATAGGCCGAAAGGCATTAGAATTAAGTTATCGTATAATTTAGGGCGCCCGCATAGGGCAAATGAGTTAGTTAAGTAGTTGATAAGTAAGCTAGTTTTTTTTTTCATGAATTTTTGTCTAGCATGTAAATTAGTTTTAGGAAATAAAATAAAAATGAATTTAAAAAAAAACGCCATTCCAAAATGTCAGCAGATAGAAAGCAACTACATACGCAACAAACTGAGAAAGCATGATATAATTTCATTCACAATGCGCATTTTTTTGCATTTAGAAATTCAGCCCAGCACAGCAAAGCAAGAAACGCATTCGGTGTTGCTAATTGACGGTTGAAAAAATGCATCGGCCAATACAAAGAATGTTCACACGATGCTTCACGCAGCTGGTGCTATAGGTTACATTATTTTCCAAGAAAGTATTGACTTTTCAAAAATTAAAGCAACGGTAAGTCCATAAAAATTATTTCATTTAAAATTTGTTGGCTAAGGAAGCGCAAAAATGAAGAATTCAGCAAGCTACAAACATACTAACGGAGTTAAAAAAAACTAAAAGGTGGTAATGAAGCACATAGCTCTAGTAGCTACATACTGGCATTTCAGTAAAAGGTGGTGCCTTTTTGAATTTGCAGAATACGCCCTAAAACTTTGAAGCACATCAGCTTCTTTGCCACAATTGGAAAGGAAGGGACAGTCTATGATCCATAACGAATTAAGAAATCGTCTCGATTTCAACAAGTCCCAAATGTTATTTAACGTTTTTTTTTTGCCCAAAATACCACTCTGTTTACATTGCCCATTGTTGCGAACAATGTGAACGCATTCTAAAATATGGAATGACAGTTTGAAACATATGAGAAAGCTACAATCCTATACCTTATTCTATCCCATCTCTAGGCCCGGTTTATCCGTGCGATATCATCCTAGTTTCGGGATTAAACTCGAGTAAACTCGACAAAATAGTTTTTCAGTGGGACTAAATGATCAATTGTTTTTGACAGATGATAAAATATCAAACAAACGATTATTGCATTTGTTTGGACATTTTATCAAATGTTTAGAAACTAAATACGTGATATATTTAAATGCAGATCCCAGCGATTCGAATCACTTTTTTTAAATATTGAGTTTAATTGTTTTAAGAAGAAACAGACTTGTAAGATCGCGACAAAAGCATTTTCATTTGTTTGCGGAAAAATAAACCAAACAGCTGATAACTGAGCTGTTGCAGATTCTATACATTTCGATAACTTTTTGACAGCAAAATCGATAAATCATTAGTGCTACCAAATCAAATCACCACACTCGGAATCAAATCTAGTCCCGCACTGAAAAAGTGCTTCATGAGTTAACTCTGGATTTAATTTATTCTTGGGATAGTTTACTGTGGGTCAACTCAGAGTTAATTCAGCACTGGAAAACCGGGCCTTAAAATGACAAAAAACTGAATGGGAATAAAGTAAAGAAAACAACATTGCCAACACATCTTGGTCCGATAGCATCTAAATCTGTTTTGGTTTGGCAAATAACGACGTTCTAAGGGATATACGATGGCTTTGTGTATAAAAATTGTTTTTGTAAATTAAAAAAAATACTAATAAAAATCTACTAAAAACGGCCCCAAAAAGTGGGCGCGTCAAAAAACTTTGTATGGACGAAATAAAGATATTAGGATTGTCTAAATATGTTGTTCATACACCTTTTCAAAATTTCCCAACATATAACCAAAAACAACACTTTCGTAAAAAGTGGGCTTAGCAAACTTAGCGAATATTTGAAATTTTTACACTTGCTCTGTAGGCACGGACAAGGATCCTATATACCAAATTCATTATCCTAGCTCAAAATTGAAGGCACAAAAATTAGTGAAGAACAGACAGGCGGACGGACAGACAGACAGACTAGCGATTCTGAATCGATCCATATACTGTAAAATATATCTAGCTAAATGATTTCTCTATGTTACAAACTATTTGTGTAACAAAACTTATATACTCCTTTCATGGTGACAACACCAAACAGTTTTTATTCTTGTAATATTATATATCAATTTTTGTGCCCATTTACATTTACATAATTTACATGATATTACAATAAATGTTTCACCATAATTGCTGACTTTGCATCAAATATTTATGTGTAATGTGATTATGTATCAGTAATTTATGAATTACATTAATTGTACAGTAGGCAATATTTTTTGTTAAGGGTGATCCATTTCGAGGTTCCCTACTTTTTTAAAGAAAAAAACACAGAAAATTCAAATTTAATGGAGAATGTTTATTATCATTTGAAAGAACATTCTTTGGCATTTATTTTTTGAAGATTATGTCTATCAAATGTTGGCTGTTGCTACGTCGCAGATGGTCCATCCGTTGAGTCCAATTTTCGATCACTCGTTCGAGCATTTCGACTGGTAACTGCCGAATGACACGCGTGATGTTTTCCTCCAAGGCCTGAATCGAAGCGGGTTTGTCGGCATAAGCTTTTGACTTTACATATCCCCACAGGAAAAAGTCTAACGGTGTGATATCACACGATCTTGGTGGCCAATCGACCGGCCCAAAACGTGAAATTATGTGCTCACCGAAATGTCCATTGATTGATGCGATGTGTGGGAAGTGGCGCCGTCTTGCTGAAACCAAATGTCGCCGAGATCACGAGCTTCAATTTCAGGCATCAAATAGTCGGTTATCATGGCACGGTAACGGTCGCCATTGACAGTTATGTTCGCACCGGCATAATTTTTAAAGAAATATGGACCGATGATTCCACCGGCCCACAAACCACACCAAACCGTTGTTTTTTCTGTATGAAGTGGCAGTTCTTCAATCTCTTCAGGTTGCTCTTCGTCCCAAATGCGGCAATTTTGTTTGTTTACATACCCATTGAGCCAGAAATGGGCCTCATCGCTAAACAAAATTTGCCTCGAAAACGTCGGATCTTCTTGGAACTTTTCAAGAGCCCATAGAGCGAAGCGATGTCGCTTGGGAAGGTCGAGCGGCTTCAGTTGTTGCACAAGCTGTATTTTGTACGCTTTCAATTTAAGATCTTGACGTAAAATGCGCCAAGTCGTTCCATACGTCAGTCCGAGTTGCTGCGAACGGCGCCGAACCGACTCTCTACGGTCTTCGTGTACACTCTCAGCTACGGCCGGTATATTTTCTTCACAGCGTGCTGGACGTGGTCTATTCGGTCGAATATTATCCAATAATGAATGCTGGGTCTCAAAATGGGTGATGGTGTTGCGAATAGTACGCTCAGTAGGCCGATTATGTTGACCATAAGTTAAGCGAAGTGCACCAAACACATTCCTCACAGAACGTGAATTTTCATAATAAAGTTGAACAATTTGTAAACGTTGTTCACGCGTAAGTCTTTCCATTATGAAATGCCAAACAATACTAAACAAAAATAACATGACAGCAAGACACGACTCACACGTGATCTGTCAAAAAAGGATATTAAAAAAAGTATCTCTACTTGGATCACCCGTTATTAAAGAGAAGAAAATAAACGCACGATGGTATTCGTAAAGGGTTATTCTGAGCGTAATCATTAGATTTCCCCCCATCAGAGGTAAGGGATCTTTAAGGTTGAAATCATAACCTTACAACTCCTATGGAATAGGGTATAAAAAGCCACCTATGTTGTGTGAACTCCAAAGGAAAAAAATATTTTTCATAACTACGCACAACGATCAACGTGACAATTGAAGAAAACTGATATAAAATTAGTATTTCTCTAGAAATAATTTCAAAAAATAAAGTGTTCATTAAATTGAATTTTTTTTTTTTGCGAATTTTGACAAGTTTGCTTATTGTCGCAACAGCCTTCAGACTCTGTTGCAGTAGGGTGACACAAAAGCTTCAAGAATAGTTTCAATATTCTTTTATGCATCAGCCCCTTTGTGTATCAAATTTATTCTCTGTTTTCATTCATAAGCCATTTACCCCTTGGATTGAAATTTATCACTTTTGGGGTGCCAATCCGTTTATGCGACAGACATTCAGCGCATAAATAAATTGACAAAAGTTTTTTCGCCAACACCCGCAACCATGTCATTCTTGTTTTGCGTGAGTAGATTAAGTTTTTATTTGATAATTGGACTCTTTCGCAATTTAGTGAGGCTTTTGATTAATATTTGTTTACAAACAATAATCCAGTTCCGTTTATATGGGACAAACATTAGCTTATGCAACTTCTCGGTTGCGTTGTAAGCTTACATTCAACGGTATTAAATAATAGTTGCACTTACAATCCAAGCTTTTTTCGACTGGATTAAGTGACAGTCTAATGCACTTGCAATCCATTTATTGTAAGCTTTCATAGATGAGACGAATTGACTTAAATTAAGTTCGCACTCTTATACGCTTTGACCTTTAATAGATACGAAACGTATATACTACTATGGAACGTGTAGCTAGTTATTGCTTTCGATGCGCCGGTAACGTGATTATCAGTAAATTGAGTTAAGTGACGCGGATCGGAATTGTTTTTATTAAACTGTCGTTAGTTGTTTTACGTTTAAGTTGTAACATGTGTGAGTAATATAATAATTGTTCTAGCCAGGTCATGGGGGTTTGAAACGACGCAGAAAGTTTAGCACTTTGAGTAACGAAAGCAGTTACATCGATAAATCAAATGGGCATCTTTTGAAGATTCGGGAGGAGCTGTGGTTGCCATTTCTGTATCACATAAAATTTCAGTTTCTTCCAGTTTATTTTATACAAGCTGATCTTTTGGACAAAAGCACATATCTACTTACTTACCTAAGTGGCGCTACAGTCCGGAGCTTTACCTCAACTAACATGGCTCTAAAATTTGCGGGTCGTTCACAACTATCTCCACTTGCACACCTCAAGTTGGATGAGGTCGGTTTCTTATTGTGCTCACAAGTTAAGGCGAGGTCCTCCTCTATTGCGTATGAGGTATTGCTGGGAATTGAAGTCTCTCTGAGCCGGAGTATTGGTGTCCATTCGCTCCACATGTCCTAGCTATCTCAAACGCCCAATGCGGAGGTTATTTTATTAGGAGTTCTCTTTCTCTTGTCAACACAAATGGGACCGACGATTTTTCGTTGAATTTTTCTCTCAACGCGAACAAGGATTTCTCCCTTCACGTTAGATACGGTCCATGATTCAACCCCGTAGAGCAGGACAAGTTTTTTTTATAGGATCTTCTTAGTAGTTCCAGTGAGGGTTTTGCTACTAAATTATCTTCTTAGAGCGGCAAAACAGCAGTTGGCAAGAGTAATACTTCGCTTAATTACCGACGAGATGATGTCAGAGTTAATAGCGGAGCCAAGATAGACAAAGTCCCGTAATACCTCAAAGTTGTATCTATCAATGGTGACGATCTATCCTATTCGTCTATGCTGTGTGTCCTTTCGTGTTGACAGTATTATATTACCCTCATTAATAGCAAAGCCCAATACCCACGATTCATCAATCCATGTTATCGTATATTCCCGGATGACAGTGATGACTGCTTTGTAAAAGTTTTGGGTCTTCGAAAGCAGTTCAGCTAAATCCATTGTGTGTTTTAACATTATTGCAATAAAAAAAATTCTTTCATAAGCTCTTCCTGATTTTAAACAAATTTTTTTTTCCTTAGCATTTCATCAAAAGTGAGAGCGGGAAATTCTGTCCATTTGCGATCCAAATAAGTCGAAGTAGTTCGGACTTAGATTCATGGGCATCATTGAAATTCAAGCCGTCTTCGAGGTGTTGAGTTTCTCCATAACACATAATGACATAATACTAAACCTTAATATGTCAATACACGGCAACAACTAATTCTGCGATCACGTTAGGCATGTTCCTCTTTTGGATCCCTTAGAGATGATGGATCCGCTGCCTCAGCTAAAATTTGTTGATTCAGTGAAACAACATCTCCAGCAGAAGGGATTTTTTCCTGTCAAATGGTTTAGTTAGTTCGGACCTTATAATATTGATGTGTTCCCTTCATGTTACTTACATACCAAATAACCAGTTGTACTCTTTTATCAGAAAGGAGGAGGAGACGAATAGGAATAATCAGAGCATATTGCAGAAAATCTACGCTTTGACAAATATGTGCTCCACCTACGATTTTTTTTTAGTCTCAAAAGGATCCGTATAAGTATGACACTCCTTTTGTTTAAAATTTTGCTGACACATAAGTCAGCCCGACTAATACTCACTATAAGGGGGAAACGAAGGGTCACTTTTTTTTGAGGTGTCGAAATTGTAAATTTCTTATGATTTACGCACTCCTGTTTACGGTAGAGTGCTAAAGGTAAATGTAGTTAGTAAGGAGCGTTCGACTTAGACCACGCCCCATACGTCTAAAAAACATATGAGAAGGCTACAATCCGCTGTGTGGATCGTTGAATACCCAATATCATAACATCCTTAAAAGTAATTTCTTACTTAGTTAAGTGGCGATACAGTCCGGGATGAATCTGTGCCTCGACCTACAGCCTCTCCAATTAGCCTGGTCCTTAGCTAACTACCACCAGTTGTTCATATATCGTGGTAGGTAGGCCTTTTTTCAATTTTTTTAACTGTTTGACCAAAAACACATTTTTTTTAAAGTGGGCGTGGCAGTAAGGGAATTTTAAAATCTGTACACTTGTTCGAACAGCAATTACAAGGATCGCACATACCAAATATCATAATCTTAGCTCAAAATTTAAGGCCTAAGAACCGATGACATGCAGACAGACTAGATGGATGAACGGACGGACGGAGAGACGTGGCTTAATAGACTCAGCTAGCGATTCTGAGTCGATCCATATACTTTGAGGTACATCTAGCTAAATTATTTCTTAATTTAACAATCATAGTATGTATCAAATCTAATATACCCCTATGGGATTGGTATAAAGAGCGGAGGGTATCATATGAACGAATATAATCCAAATAATGCTAAGAAATTATTTCCCACTACCAATAATTATAAATAACACTGTTTAGAACATTTTACACCCTCATCAACGACCTTAAAAATATATTTTATCTATTTAACTACACAAAAACCTAAACCACAGTTGAACGTCGCGGTCGGTCGTTCTACTAAATTTCAGTATCTGAACTCGTATGCATACCTACTTCTAACCCCAGTTGTCACATCATGATTTCTTAGTTTTGTTTCTGTAATCTTTTCTCTATTTGAAAAAAAAAAAAAATTAAATTACAACACAAGAAGAAGGGAAGCCAAAAAGAAAAACCAAAAAAAGCAAAATGCATATAGAATCCACAAGACTAGATCACGTGCTGAACGCGTGATTGGGATTTTCCATACGTGCGTGGTGGTAATATTACAGAACAAACGCATTTCCCGGTTTCAACTCTCTCGCACTCTGGAAAAATACTGAGCGGTTGTTAAAAGAAAAAAAAACGCAATGGAAATTTTTTGGAAATTAAAAATTCTCACTCAATGGGTGACGTTTGATTCCTTTAGGTGATCTGCGTTTTGGTTGATCATGTCTAGTTCCAGGGTGACAACAACTTGTAATCTTAAGTTAGGTGGTGGCTCTTTGCCTTTTTAGGGGAGGGATGAACTATCTTAACATCTAAATAAAACCTGTTGATTTAAAATTTCGCATTAAGTTACTGAGGCTAGATGACAAAGCGTGCCTGTCTTAAAACTACTCAGCTTCACTTACGTATCACGCCAAAGAGTAGGCTTCTAATTGGGCGCGCCACTTAAGGCGAGGTCTTCCTCTACTCCATCCGATGTGTGGCTGGAAATCGAAGAGTCTGCAAGCCGGAGTATTGGTGTCCATTCGTTCTACATGTACTAGCGGACATAGTCCCGTACTACCTCAAAGTTATATCTGTCAATGGTGATGTTCTGTCCAATTTATCAATGTTGTGTCCTTTCGCATATACTTCGTCTTGCCCTAATTTACAGCTAAACTCATTTTTGCCGGTTCCTTCTTTATTCCAGCAAACGTGGCTACGACATCACGTTGAGTCCTACCTATTATGTCAATATCGTCGCCGTATGCTAGTAGTTGTACCGATTTTTGGAAAATTGTGCCTCTGGTGTTGGCCTCGGGAGCTTTGCACAAAGAAAGTCACATGACAGAGCATCGCCTTTCCTAAATCCATTTTTGGTATCGAATGTGCCGGTGAGGACGTTCCGATCCTGATGGAGTAGCGATAATTCTCCATCGTCATCCTACACAGAATGACTAGTTTGGGCGATATACCAAAAGTAGACATGGCTCGGTGTAGTTCGTCTCTATAGATGCTGTCTTATGCGGCTTTGTAATCGATGAATAGGTGGTGTGTATCGATTTGGACTTCTTGGGTTTTTTCCAGGATCTGCCGAAGTGTGAAAATTTGATCGGTTCAGCTCAGCCAACTGGGGCAAAAAAAGTCGCGTATCATGACTATATCGTTCGCCGTTGACGGTAACGTTTCTTCCACGGCACTCATTGAAGATAAATGTACCGATGATGCCACCAGCACATAAACCACACCAAACTGTCGTCTTTTCGGAATGCATCGGTAATTCTTGTATGGCATGTGGCTGTTCATCACTCCCGGCATGAGATCATGTCCGAGATAACTGTCAAACACAGATCACTCACCCAAAGATTCGAAATTTCTCGTGGGTGGACTACGAGAGCCCTGTTCACCCAGCGTGCGGGGTGGGTTCGTTTTTCGTGTTCACACGAAGTACCAACGAAACTCTTGGACGCCACGTGATTTTCGACTTTTGTTACGAAACCTGGAACAAGAGACGAGCGAAAATGGAAAGAAAATAAAACAAATTCGATTATATGAAATGAAAACAAAATGTTTTACCCACGTTTCAGAAATGGCGGACCACGAAGATGGCCCCCGAACGAATTTTACTGCCGAAATTTATAAAATGGGGTTTTTAATAAAGAATCGCGTGTCCCGTTTTTTCTCGGGAATTTTCTGACCCCAAAACAACCTACTAATTGCCATATTCCGCACTACTGGATTTCTTATTTCACCAAACAGCTTTCTTCCTCCCCCCCTTTTTTTTGTTCCTTCTTCTTTGCCGCGCTTCTGTTCTTCCTGCTCTTTATTCCTTTTCATTGTTCCCTTCCTTATGTCTCCTCTCATCGTCTCTTAGGATTTTTTTTCTACAAAAAATGCCAAACTAAGTCGAAACTTTTTCGAATTAGCTAGTATGACAGCTGCGTTTGGAAACCTTGACAGTTGTCTTTTTACAATATGTCACATGTCTTTGGTGTCCGCCTAAATACCTCTGTTGCTCCGCCGTTGCTCCAGAAAAAGTGAACGTCTTCTCTTTGCCATCGAATCTGACTGTTATAGTTGCAAAATTGTTGTGGGGGTGTCCTTTGGACCGTCCGCCCCACGCCTTTGCTGATCCTCGTTAATACGGGAAGAAGAAATGAGAAATTAGATCAGGTTGGAAGCAGTCATTATGACAGCACTAAGGTCACCCACAGGTCCAGACATTCTCTGTTTTAAACGTTTCAAAAAATCCTGGTCCAACATCGATCGAAAAAACTACGAAACATTTCTATCCAACTAATTTGCCAAGGGTTATTGAAGTCGCGGAATTAATGATTTCATTTTCAAAGTCTCAGCTGCAAGAATTCTAACATCTAACGAGATGTCTACAAAGAACTTCTGGAACTGACAGTACTATTCTTAGGAGGAGTTACTCTGAAAGGAGTATCATTTCAAAGCTTCGGCTGGACTATACCGTGCTAGATGGATGTCCAAAACTATCTACTCTCTTAAGATATGGATATTCCGGGGTCAGTTCAAGCTAACAAAAAGAAAAGATCATCGAATTCTTGACATTTGTTTCTTTGTTTTTAGACTGTCTTGCAGGATCTGGATGGCTACACCCGATTCTACGTCAGCTCCATGAAATGATCTTAAGCTGATCCAAAACCTTGACAGTTTCAAGAATTGCTCTTCAAAAATTCCTTTGACTCTTCTGTTATTTGCCCGAAGAACTAGTGACTTTTGGGTTTTTTGATGATAGAGTGTCAATTGAAACAAATTGAGGGAGTGGAGAACCCTTTAAAGCGTATAACTGAAGAAATCATCAATATTCAATCAAAAGGTTTGGAGGATTTCTTGTTGAGTTCAAGTATCCGCCGGTTCTTCAAGATCACAGGATTTCCGTCAGAGCTCTTGACTAAGGATGTGGATGAGTGGCCCAAGGTACCTTGTACAATGAAGTTAATCATGGAGTAAGCAACTTAAGAGCAGTCAATGACATAGCTAAGCATGGAGTAAAGATTATGGATGAGTACAGCAAGCTACACACTAATTACAAAGAACAGAAGCAGTTTCTATTATTAACAGTTAAAGATTTATAAAGAAGTGTCCTGATGGGAAGAAATCGACATTGCTAAAGTGAAGTAATAATCCTTATTTATATTTATCCATTAACTAATTGCTTGTATTAAACTTTTGTATTTATCTACTAAATAGGGTCACACCCCGAAGGTAACGAAATGTCTATACACAGCTGTTGTGAGACCAATCCTCACCTCTGGTTGAGGTTTGGAAATAATTCTTAACCTTCTAACAATACTGAAATTAGTAAGATACGAGAATGTGGTATCTGACACCACCTGATATCAAGATTTTGATTTTTAATACTCAATTAGAAGTATTGACGAATGGTAGTCAAAAACTGTGGTATCAAACACTGAAATAGTAATCTATACTGATGGGTCTCAAATGGAAATAGGTGTGGGCTCTGGGGTTTACTTCAATAAAATCGGGCTAACCACATCCCTTTGACTAGCAAACTAGTGCAGTGTATTCCAAGCAGAGATCCTAGCCATACTCAAAGCTGCCGAAGCAGCTAGTGTATTGGACATATCACAAGAGGATATCTCCATTTAAGTAGATAGTCAAGCGGTCATAAAAGCTCTGCCATCCAACATAACAACACAACCAGGAGTATTTGGACGCTGCCGCAAAAAGCTGAAGGCTCTGTGTAACCAGAATAGAGTCCAAATTATCTCGGTGCCAGGACAAAGTGGTGGCAAAATATTAACACTTGTGAATACACCAAAGAACTATGGCCGGAATTCAGCAAATCAAATAAGGTTACAGTTCTGAATAGAGCTTCCATTTTTATAGCGGAGACAGTGATAACAGGTTACAATCTGTTGGGTAAGCACTCACATATACAAATAGACTTGCTGACTCACACAGATGAACGAACTGGAAACCATATCAAAAATAGAAATCAAAGCCAAACAGCACTCCCTCAGTGCAGCTGTGAATTCCATGCTGAGATATTGGCAGTATGAGAGGCAGCCAAGGCGACCTCAATGCCTCTTCATTGACAGTCAGGTTGCACTAAAAGCAATCTCTGCTGTCGAAATAAAATCTAAGCTTATGAAGCGTTGTCGTGAAGACCGTAAGGTTCTTGGCGTCCAACATAATGTAAAGCTCTGCTGGGTTCTCTGCCACAGAGGCAAATTGGACAATGAAATCGCTAATGAACTGGTGAGAAAAGCATCTGCCTCCAACATAGATCAGGCAGACCAGTCTGTCAAACTGCCACTACTTATGTGTCCTCAAATCACTGATGGGACAGAAGACACTGAAAATGCCAAGCAAAGGTAGAGCTCCATCCCCACCTGTAAAGCATTCAAAAGTATGTGGCCTGAGTATGACAAAGTCAGAACCCACAAACTACTTCAAGGATATAGGAAATCGGTTTCGACACTATTAGGGATTCTAACTGCACATGACTACTTAAAAGTCACAAATTGAAAATGAATCCTGTATATGATTACCTTTGTAGAGGCTGCGGTGATGAGAAAGTCCATTAGGATAACCTCCACTTTCTGTGCCACTGCCCAGGTCTCAGCTAAATAATTAAACCTTACGGATCTGTCGGAAATCCCTCTCCCTAATCATTTCAGATTGCAACAATATCTGAATGGCTCGAAAGGGACTAAAAACAATGGACGGTAACAATATAAATGAAGGAACCAACCTCACATGTGGACCCCAACGGGTATTACAATAGGTCTACAATGGGTCTTCATTGCCCTGAGTGTGATGAGGGAACCTACCAACCTAACCTAACCTAACCTAATACCATGAAATAAATTAAAATGTTCATACTCCTCAGCATAAACCCAGGGTTATCAATCACCGAACATAATCTTGTATATCGTTCGATGACATCAAATACTTATCATAAAACTTTTGTTATAAATATGCCTTACACGACCATGTACTATAAAAGAACAGCTTACTTTCAATAGGGTACAAGGACGACTAACTTTTTGACTACGTGACAAAGAACGTCTAAAATAAACGTCACGTCTATTACAATTATTATTACAAAACCAATTCTAAAATTAAATTTCAAAAAATGACAACCCCTGCCCATTGGCTATCTAATCATAGAAAGATCATACCTATCGTACCTTTGACAGTAATTACATTTTGCAGATAAACTCATCAAGTCACCACTGATACGGCGGGATTTTATTAAATCACAAAAAAAGATTATTTCTGCGAGGGTGGTGTGAAATGTCAATGGAATAAACGATCACGCCGAGCGATCATGGAGCAATTCACAGAATTTTAATGGTGTACTTTGAACGTCTAGATGTCCGGCGCTATCATGGAATGTAACATTAATCTTGAACCCTTTTACAAACCGCAACAAGAAAAAACATACAGTTATGATGGCGGGAAACATTGTTTAGTGTAATGTTTTGGGGCTGTGGTGAGTGCAGATCTAGTATGGATATACTACCAAATAATCTATTGCTAACTAGTACTAGTTGCTTGCAGATCTAGTTGTTCGACGAAACAAACAAACAAATAAATGAGGTTATGGCAGTGAATGTGTCCCACTGTAAATGCTGTTCGTGGACCACCTTAGATTTTCGACATTGTTTGCCATACTATTACTTTAGTCCCTAGTCTTCCACTTCGCAAGGAGGGTCGACAGGTAAAACTTTGAGGTTTCCGGGCTGTAGGCCCCTAGTCTGAGAGTGTCTTTGATGGTAGTAATGCCCCACTGGCAGCTTTATTCTAGTACCATGGCAAACAGAAGCATCTGAGTCATTTGAGCTAACACCAGTCTGCTTCACCAAGCCGTATTAAAAGATATACCTGCTTGTTGGAGTTTCGGGTTGGCGGTTAGCGTCGGAACCGAAATTCTAGCTCCTGCTGGAGTAAGAGTTGCTGAGTTGTATGGCATGACTAGGACGAAATCAAGAGTTTTAAATAATTGCTTTGAAAGATTGTTACCACTGAAGAAGAGCAATGTCGACTAGATGCTTGAATAAGTTGAGAAAGTGGTTGTGACTAGACGATCTACTGTTATAAGAGTTTAGTTGTAGTAGGTTCAACTGAGTGGGCAATACTATGTCATTGTTCCAACAACCACCGACCCTGGCATCCGCGGACTTGAGTTTAGTTTGAAACCTGAAGTCCGGAAATACACCAACCTCTGATAAATATTTTGGCCTCTGACAAATAGTTCCAACTGTTATGTTATAGTCCAATCATTGCATGGCAAGTAAGTATTCTGACTACTGCACATTTCATGTAGTTTTTCTTTAAGAAAGACAGAGCTTGGTGTAAAAATTCTGGTCGTTAGGTCGTTAGACACCTTTTCCGTGTGGCTTAGGAGTCATTAGGCGTGTTCCACAGACGGATCAATCAGAGATTTTCGTTCGCTGTCACAACATTCTTAACAGAGGGAAACTTATTTTGTCATAAAACGGTTTCCTTGCTTCGCAGCTTATAGTGTTGATGAATTCCCACATGATACAAACAAAGTAACCAGTTGTGCCATTTCAAGAGAACTGGTGAAGAGATGATTCATGAATCCATCAAAATTTAGTCTCAGCATATTGCAGAAAATCTCCGCTTTGTGAAGTGATGAATCGTGTTCGACCTAAAGAGATCTCGGAGTTATCGGCGAGATCCGTAATCCGATTGGTTTAGTTGTTTTCAGCGGCTATTACTATGAAGCCCTAGTAGTCAGAATTTTATTTTATAGGTAGGTGAGTATCGAGAGTGCTTGTAAAGGGTGTTACTCAGGCAAACCCATGGATTTGAAGTACTAAGCCTGACTTAGGCGTTATTCATTTAAGGGATCCACACTGCTTGCAAAGTGGATCCCTTAAATGAATAACGCCTAAGTCAGGCTTAGTACTTCAAATCCATGGGTTTGCCATCTTGATAAGCATCTTGATAAGCGCCACATGTAGTTGTGAATAAAAAGAAAGTTTACGTGAGATTTGAAGTACCAAGCACGAGTTTGGTGTTATTCACTTACGGGATCATGTTAGCAGTGTGGATAATTGTCTTCTTGTTAGGCGCCACATATTGTTGTGAATAAAAATAAAGTATACGTGAGTCACTCTGGTAAGTAATTGATTCCAACAGTAGTAGTAGTAGAAGTACTATTTCCGAGCGAATATGGTCATTGAAAACTGCATTCATGCTCCTAAACTGGATACCATATACTGCCTGCAACGATTTTTACATAAGAAATAATAGGACACTTTCCTCTGTAAGCTAACCACTCTCTCACAAATCGACAAGATATGTGAATGATTCTAAGGAGATCTTAACCAGTCATGGGGTATATATATAGGGGTATTAAACTTATGACTTCTTGAATGGTGTTAGTTTTGTGAGTGTTGTGTAATTTTAAAGCTGTAGTTGGTTCTAACTGCACTCATGAAATTACCTGGCATTACAATAGAAATGTTATACCCGGCGGTAATGCACTGAAAAGTGACAGATATAAGTAAAGAGAAAACATACCAAATGTCAAATTCACACTCATCGGAGTTGTCGACCTACTTGTATACGAATAACACATATATAAACCATGAGAGTGAAATTTAATACTCCTAACTATAAACCCCGGGTTAATGGGGTTCTTATCTTCCAAAATCGGCTCCACAATACCCCCCTAAAGACAACTACGCCGCGGAGTAAACCACTCATATCAACATTACCGCACTTGAATGTCCAACTGTTTAGTACAGATCCGCACTGACAAATGTCACATCTCTTATCAATCCATACAATTGCCCATTTTAATCAAAATGTCACCTCTCTGACCGGCATCTTCAAAATATGGGATTCTGTTCAACGCAGACAATACAAAATTTCGTCAGTTGGTATTAGATCGTGGTGTGCTTACCCAAAGCAAGTGCGCGAGTGCGGGGGAAAAAACTTTGGACAGAAGGGTTCCATAAATGCTCGCTCTTCTTTCGTTTATCATGAAGACAATTCGAAGTGCAAGACGCAGTCGCAGTCGAAGCTGTCGCCGACAGAGAAGACGACCTAAGAGATCTGCCGACAACGCCAAACGTATGTACAGCTTCAGATAAAGTTGCAACCCTGCTTAAATGTGACTTCCGTTGAATTAATAATCTGGGAAGCGAAAGATTGCACATTTGTAACAAACTGAAAGATTGCTTGCTTACGAAGTGACCTCTCAGCACGCCTTTTTGAGGATGAATTCATTCCCTCTCAAGGGCGCACGTTATCACGAATTTGACAGAAAAATAAAGCATACATTTCCGACTGGGAAATAATTCTATAATTTTTCAAGTGCATAGTTTTGAGGTGTCTTCATTTTTATTTTGGAAAGAACCTAACATGATAACCTTTTGGAAAGAAAACCTATCTCAAGAATTTGCTAACACGAACTCAATACGTGCGCATGATCATTAAGTCAGATTTGATGGTTGATGGGGGCACACTTTACGTAACGTAGCCCACTTATCTTGCACCGGTTCTCTTTTATGACATTCATTAAAATTTATTCAAAAAGTCACAAATTTATTGATGCCCTATGAGTCTTAAAATAACAATATTTTCATAGTGAAAAAAAAATTTGATAGGACTGTTACGAGTGCAATTAATTATTGCAATTGTTTATGTCATTGAAGCGATTACTTTTAAGACTTGTAAGGAAATACGCAGTAAGAAACTTATTTGCAAGTTAATAAAAAAAAAGATTTCGTCGATTTATAACAGGCTTAAAAATAGGGCATGTATTGGCTTCGATAAGCCCTTAGATAGGTGTAAGAGTAAGAGTTAAAGTAATGAATCATAGGTTATGGTGAATCATTTTCTTCTTATCTTTATTACGGGGTGAACCTGAGTCTTGACCAACATGCTTTCGCAGTTGTAGATAACTGCAACCAGTTGAGAATTGTAAAAGGGTTCAAGTAGGTTTCTACTTCTGGGCGCCCCTTAAAGCAAGATCTTTCTATTCTGCGTCCACCATTTTGCTGTGAATCGAAAACTCTGCGAGAATCACCCAATCATTTGTTAAACAGATCCGTCGTTATACAGCTCGTTAAGTTTATCGGTTATTCGACCTTTTGGAATTGTGCACTTAAACTATACTTAAGCGCCATTGAGTAGGACTGGGACTATCCGGGTCGGCATTCTTCGTCTTACTAGTTGATGGTCTAAAAATATGCAGCAGATCTACTGTGCCGTTCGGAGTCGGCATAAAACAGGAGGTCCCGCCATCGTGCAAGAAGTACACACGCACACATGAATGGTTTTGAGAAATATCGGCCCTGGATTAATGAGCCTGTTGCATAAAAAATATTTGTACATGAGCTTGTACGTGAGCTTTTTTTGGCTTGGTAAAATGATGGAACTTGGTAACATAAATTAGTCATTGTTTTACGGAGAGTTTAGGATACGTTTTCCGCAAAGGCCTTGGCGGTCTCTTGCTATTGCCGTCCTTCAACATAATTTTTTTCAGAGTATTTCTGATTTTTTTGGACTGGTCGATGTTTGCGATGGTCGCTGTTTCGGAATGTTCGGACAATTAAAATACTGGATGCGTGCCGCTTGCCTATAGCATTGTAATCAATTTGATTGACCGTTCGTTGACCTGGGTCCTCTTATGGATATCAAGTTGAGGAATTCGTGTGCTGGTTATAGTGGTATTTCGTTCCTTCCTACCTTTACTCTAAAATCTCCGAGCACGGTTTGAACATCGTACTTCGGTAGTCGCTCATAAGTTATGTCAAAGATTATAAAATCATACGGATGACGCATTGAGAATAAACAACTTTTGCTCACCAGCATTACAATACGGGCGGGCGGGGCGGTGTGCACATGAGAAACGAGATCCAAATGTGCCAGTACGACCCGCCATAAAACAATTTTTCTTGTATGCAGTACGTCTTCGGTATGGTTTATAATCTTTGGTTCTGCCAAGGAGCTCGTAAAAACTGTCTTTGGCTTTATCGCATTTTTTTTTTCATCAGAGCGTGAGCTCATATAAGGCTTATTTTGGCGAATTTGGCCTTTATAGAGATTGTTACAATGTGTTCGCTAATGTCTTGAAAACATAAGACATCTTGCTGGCACTTATAACAAATCCGCTTCCGAATAGTTGCGACTCCTGCTCAATATAACACGGCCCGTATAAGTCATCATCCCGTTTTTCATCCTCTTTTTGCATCCCATCGTATTTCATTGATGGCAGTAATGTCTGTTTTTTAGCAGCTTTGGTGTAAATACGATCGTCATTGCCTTTTTTTCGTTAAACATGGTCGTCAACAATACAATCAGACCTTTCTGAAGCTCTTGGTTGCTTTGTGACAAGAATTTTTGCATTGTGGGTAGTTAACCCAATCCACAACCCCCAACCTGGGAAGCCAGTTAAAATTTATTAGATACCTCTAGGATACGGGGCCATCAGTATCCACAACAGATTGAACGCTGACGTTGGCTTTTCGGCACATCCCTTGATATTCGTGGTTCATATAGGTTTTTCACTTTGTTCATCCTAAGGACACGGGGCCATCAGTATCCACTAACAGATTGAACGCTCCCGTTGGCCTTTCTACACATCCCTTGACATTCATGGTTCATTTAGGTTTTTCACTTTGTCCTTCCTGTTACAGTCACCGTTGACTCCATTTTGGGAGTTCTTCCACTGCTGAGAAAAAGTAGAATTATGTGCATTAGCGTTAGTACACGGCTTCCCCCGGTCATATCAGCTACCACCAAATATTTACACAGGAATTGAGAACCTATTAACGGTTGAGGTACTAGGCACTCAGCTGCCACCAACTGAAGCCTGATAGTCGGAGTTTGTAGGCTCATCTGCCAGTTGAAAGCTTTAGGTTTCATATAATCGCATTGCCTACCATTTAATGGTGGAATATATCATTTTCATGGGATCTTACTTACTTAAGTGGCGCTACATGAATCTGGGCCGCAACGAACATGCCTCTCCAATTAGCCCGATCCTTAGCTAACTGAATCCAGTTGCGCACTCCAAGTTGGTTGAGGTCGGTTTCTACTTGCGCGCGCCACTTAAGGAGAGGTCTTCCTGTTCTGTGTCCGACGTCTGGCTGGGAATCGAAGACTCTGCGAGCCGGAGTATTGGTGTCCATTCGTTCTACATGCCATCATAAACGTCTAATGCGGAGTTTTTGACCAGGGGCATGTATAGCTCATATAGTTCTTGGTTGAATCTTCGTCTCCATAGCCCGTCAACGCAAACGGGGCCGAAGATTTTTCGAAAAATGTTCCTATCTAATCGACCAAGGATTTCCATGCTTCAGCGCCTTAGAGCAGGACTGGGATGATCAGGGTCTTATATAGCATCTCCTTAGTAGTTCGAGTGAGGGCTTTACTACTGAATTGCATTCTTAGCCCGAAGAAACAGCGGTTGGCAAGAGTAATTCTTCGTTTAATTACTGATGAGATGTTGTTGTCAGAGTTAATTGCGGTGCCGAGATAGACAAAGTCCCATACTAGCTTAAAGTTATATCTGTCAATGGTGACGTTCTGTCGATGTTGTGTGTCCTGCTGTGTGTCGTGTCTTGCCCTAAACCCCTTTTTGATGCATCCTTCTCTATACTAGCAAACGTTGCTTTGACATGACGTTGAGTCCTACCAATGATGACAATATCGTCGGCGTATGCTAGTAGTTGCCCCAATTTTGCCCACTGGGAGTTTTGCACAAAGAAAGTCACATGACAGAGCACCGCCTTGCCTAAATCCATTTTTGGTATCGAATGTGCCGGTGAGGTCGTTCCGATCCTGATGGAGTAGCGAGAATTCTCCATCGTCATCCTACAAAGAAGGACTAGTCTGGGCGATATACGAAAACTAGACATGGCTCTGTGTAGTTCGTCTCTATAGATGCTGTCGTATGCGGCCTTGAAATCGATGAATAGGTGGTGGGTATTGATTTGAACTTCTTGGGTTTTTCCAGGATCTGCCGAAGTGTGGAAATTTGTTCGGCTGTAGACTTTCCTGGCCTAAAACCACAGTGATAAGAGCCTATCAGGTTGTTGGTAAACGGTGTCAGGCGTTCACGTATAACGGCAGATAGGATCTTGTAGGGGATGTTGAGGAGACTTATTCCTCTGTAGTTGGCGCAGTTTAGAGGGTCTCCTTGTTGTTGGATTTTCATGGGATCAAAGCGTAAATAGGAGAGAAAAGTTGTTTCTTGTAGTGATTACCAAACCACTGCTTTCATATTTAGAAAAATCATTCATAGCCCATTTAGGGCTTGGCAGTGAGTGCCTTTTTGAACTACTTAAATGTATTTGGAAAGAATCTTTTGGTTACAAGCTATAATCAAATATGATAAGCACTACAGCGAAAATAATGATAAATCACTTCGGTATCCAAATAACTTTATCAAAAATCCGATTGATTCCAAGTGATCAATTTTACCAAAATAAATCGGCATCTACAGACTGATTCATAAAAGTAGTAAGCAAAAAACAATTCCTTGAATACAAATGATAATCTAAACCAACCGGCTTATCTAAAGAGCAAACCATCCCTTAGCACATTCAGTGCTGATTAAGCCTTTTTTGGGAACAATATCAGTCTTTGCGATAAGCCTTTAAAATTAAACCATTTATGCCGACTTATACGGTGACTAATATAGTATTTATATGATTTGTTTAACAATAGATAAATTGATCAACAATTTTAAAAACAAAACCAAATTTTTGGCTTATCAACAGACAGACTTCGAAGGTTACGTTTTTGCAGAAACTTCAAAACATCACGCATACAGAGCTTGATAACTATTTCTGGGCACTGCGAAATAAAAGTAAAACGTACTAGAATCTTGTCCTAATCTCTGACATTGAAAGTCAGACAAAGTTTTGTTATTTTCGAAAACAAATATTTTTAGCTAGACGATTTTTTGTCGAAGATAGTGTCTTTGGAGCACACATATAAACGATACCCGAGTCCAATGTTCACAAGTTCTTGACCAGTTCTGACCTGAATAACGCATAAGGAATTGTTTTCAAAATAAATAAGGAAATCTTTGTTTTAAAAGCTTGTTCGCAATTATTTTATAATGAATGTTAACGAAGTTGAAGGTCTTTCGGCTGAGTGGTATGTATTGATAGAGTCAAGGTTTCGAAAGGTTGTATTATTTGACCAAAAGTCACATTGAGTTTGATTTTATAAATTAAAAAAAAAAATGTTATTGTGGCCTACAATAAATTAAAGGTCAAGGCTTAATGGAATTGAGAAAAAGGAACACATAATAGCTTTGCAAATAAAAAAAAACAAGAAGCATAGCTGCAAGACCATAGAATAGCTAATATCACAGGCCTCGCTTTTGGGTACAGTATAGATAGGAATCAGCCCATCTGTACAAATAATATTAAATCGTAAGTACATTTTTTATTGTTAGATTCTGTTAAAGAGCCAATGAAGACGAGTGTTTTCTAAGCCGCCACATCGTGGTTCTTTTAATCAACAACATTCCGCCATTTCGATGTCCTTAAAAAAATGTAAAGAGAAAGTTGAGGTTTTGAAAAATTCTTAGACACCTTAGAAGCAGTAGCTCTCAAGTGTCCTGTTTTCCAATTGAAAGTGACGGTGCTAGAATGTGATGTGCGTATGTGGTATCTCTTAATCACCGCAGCATCCAATGGTGTCATCATCGTTCTCTGTGTGGTTTCTTAGAAGGTTGTGGGTTATAGCCAGTAAGTGGCTTACACAACATAGACTAGACAGTAGATATATGTTCTTTCATAAAGTTTTTTTTCGCTCGATTTTTGTTATATTCGGGCCAACGCTTCCGTAATATGGCACAAGTGGTAAGTGATATTGCATCTTGTGGTCCACTCGTTCCCTGAGACTGCAGAGTGGATGGTACGTTTAAGGTACCCGGTCATATTTTGTTGACAATTTTTCAATTTTGTGGGTCATATCCTGGTAACCAAGAAACCAGAAAAGTTTCACATTAACTTTAGTCACGAGCCTTAAACTGATTGCGACAGCAGCGAATTAGGTTGAATTTTACTTTAGTTGCAGATACTGCTTGGCTATCGATAAATATGTTAATATCATCGCGTGATACTGGCATAATTGTCAACAGTTTCACCGACTGCCAGAACCTCAACTTGGAATACACTGCAGTGATCAGTAAGCCTGGTTTTCGAACGGCAGTGGACAAAAAGTCATGAATTCGAGCTGAGAATAAGGCTTTTGTTGCAGATGACCAACGAAGTGATTTCAGCAACCAAGTCGTGGGGTAAAACTGACTTAAATTGCTGCTCACAGAGGTCGTTAGATTCTGCAGCAAGTTGCTCCTGTGCCTCGCTAGTAATAATTTCATTCGTGAGGGCTTTGTTCTCCGACAATACTGCTAAAGATCTTAACTTTCTATATTATATTACGAAGCGAATACGAAGCTCAATTTCATCATTATACGTCAGCAGTCGATCATAAGTTTTGTCTAAGAGCTCACAGAAGCAGTCTTTAGTGCTGTGATCTTGTTTTTCTGTTGAGCATGAGCCCACGTTAAAGGCCGAACTATAATAGAAGATGGCTGCGGGCGACCACTTCCGTTACCGTACGAGCACATGCAATTTGTATTGTACGACCATAATAGGTTTTCGCTACGATTCGTTCACTTTTGCTCACTTGCGAAAAAGCGAATGCATTCACTCTTTCTCTTTCTTTTGTTCTTTCATAAAAAAAATCGACATTCCACTTCAACAGCTGTGTACATTTATTCGTAAGTTCATAAGCAGGACTTTTTTTTTTGGCAAAACTACTTCCACTCTGACAATCGCTTCCATTCACAAAAGTATTTAATGGACAACTTGAGTAATTGACAGTACTGAAAAAAATTATAAAACTACTGCACTGATTTGTATATGATGATAAATTAGATACCCAACATTGAATAATTTGTCGTTAGCACCCCACATAGTTCATTTTATCTAGCTTCTCTAGATGTTTGTATTTACGTGCTAACTTTTTTCTTTTTGCCACAAAGAATGTGGACTCGACTTTAAATTGATTTCGAACCGTAAATTGGCAAAATGGAAATTTATACTCTTTGATGAAAAAAAAGGGTTGATACTTCCGGGATTTGAACCATGAACGTAATGCAACTCATAAAACACTAGCCCACTGCACCCAAACTTTGTCAATCTAAAACCCAAATTTGATTGCATATTTCCACACACATAATGCTGAAATTATGGTGATCTATGCCTCCAATATAATCTCGGTGGACTTCATTACAGATCGAAATTTGATTCTCATTAAAGCAACATTCAGCGATCATTGAACACACACAAAATGACGCAATTAGAATCGAAGCTCTATCTTCAGTGACAGCATCTTAACTCAACGTTACCTTATGCCGGCAACGACCTAGCATAGCCTCACCGGCATCGTTTACGACTTCACTACCGTGCAGCAATACCTTCAGGGTACAGCATGATCACGCACATATACGTGTATGATGTGCAATTGTTGCGAAAGTGTTCTCGTATCTCATGTGGTCGATGGCATAACCACCGCCTCTCAGCGATAAAACAAAAAAGCGGCTAAAGTTGTCAAGGCAGTTAGTTAACGTTGGATAGGGTATTATAACCGAGCGCAAAGGAAAGACCAAATCAGCTGGGTATAGATGGAGTCATGAAATTCCTCCACAATTGGTTGTGCAGAGATGCCGGTAAGAGATAGCAATCGGCGTATATTGAATGTCGACCTCACAATTCAATTTCAATACCACCGTGAGATGAGAGGCTGGTGATTCTATAAGATCATGGATGCGCTTTCTATTCATGGGATGCCTATGTCCAAAAATGGAGCCTAAGAATGATAGTTGTGTTGATTGGCACTGAATGGGCTTTGCGGGGTTCAAGTGAGTCTGTGATTGGATGGAAGTCAAAGGAATCTGTTTCTTCAAATAGTGCGTGTCATTTTAGGAAGACATAGGACGCTGCATATCAGGGAGATTAAATTTACCTTTTGGGTATTTGCTGTAAGTTATAATAAATCAGACACCAATACTAACTGCTGCTCCTTAAAAGCCAAATGGTCGAATAACTAAATTCAATAGCTTGGGTTTTCTCTGTAGGTTTGACTCAATGTGGATTTCGACCAAATGAAGGTAAGTCCTTGACCATGAATTTTGTTCATTGCTTTTTTATCGTCTTTAAGCCCACACATGATAGCTTCATTCATTAAACCCCCACTAGATGGGTGGACTGACTGCAAAAACATTAATAACTGTTGTACGACTAAGAGATACGATACCTCCAAGCTGCTGGAAAAATACTGTATGTCAACACTTTGGCATCTCGAGTGGTTGCCGTTTTAATTGCCAGCCATTATGGAGCATCATTCATATCCTGGACAAGCCCCTACTATGACCTTCTACTAAACTAAACGTGCTTAACCGTTGCGGATAAGCCCCGATGGCGGTGGTATTTTATTGGATGCCAATGCCAATGTTGGATACCTTCTTGCGATAATATTGTATGTACTCGAATCTGGCTTTCGGTACAATCCTAAGCTGGAGCGGAGGCACCGCTTCTCAAACCGGATGATGCTACATAGAACCACACGGGCCAATTGTAAGCGATGATCGTCCTTATAAGGTCCATGTAACATATAACTTTCACCCTTAAATCAAGGTGATTGCTTTGAAACAGCCTTCTTGTCAGATGTCTAGGTGGTTTATGCCCTAGCCCTGGCCAGACAAAGATCTACAATTTTTTATAAAATACAGAAACCTGTCATGCTAGATTCGAAAATATTAAATTTACATCTCACAGCCAAAGGCTATCCATACCGCAAAATAATACACGAATTTGTGCAGTTTTTTTCTGCAACCGCTAGAAGGCCTAAGTAAATCATAAGAACATAAAACTACATAGAGTTCGCATCGCAGCTAAAAATTTTGTAGCCGTTTCTGACGCGGGCGGTAAGTGCGAAGGGGAAATTTCGTAGATCGTAAGCGTTAACAAGACTGTTGTTTGATGCTGGGATAGCAATGTGAACACTGGGGATCAATATCAGTACCCCACATAAAATATATTCGTTGTATGTGATGCGCGCCTATGCAGTTCTACACTCTTTGGTAAATCTCAGTCTCACAGTAGAACAAGCTTCGGTCTGTTTGTTAAATTCTTGAATGGCACAATTGCCTGGTAGACGCCTTATGAAATATCTTTAAACTGATAGGATCAAGGTGGTTTCAAAAGCTTCGCTAATCCATATAAATGCCGATTTTTGTACAGCACAATTTCCTGGTGGACGCTTCTTGAAATATCCTTAAACGGATAAGATCTAGGTGGTTCCATGAGCTCCGCTTATCCATATGAAAGCTGATTTTTGTACGGCACAATTGCCTGTTGTAGGGTTCTTGAAATATCTTTAAACGGATAAGATCTAGGTGGTTTTAAGAGCTCTGCTAATCCATATGAAAGCTGACCTTTGATCTTTTACCTGAAATTCCGGTTTAATGCTATTGCTATAGTGCCAAGACTCTGTGAGCCGGAGTATTGTCGTTTTTTGACTAAGGGTACGTCGCTGTACAGGTAGTACCTATAGTTCTGGTTGAATCTTTGTCTCCATAACCCGTCAATACAAAAGGGAACGACGATTTTTCGAAGAATTGTTCTCTTAAAACGGCCACTCGCCACGAAGATCAGGACTGTGATGACAAGTTTCTTGAAAATGATCTCCTTAGTAATTCCAATGAGGGCTTTTTCTACTAAATTGAAGAAACAGGGGGTTGGCACAATTTCCTGGTGGACGGTTTAATGCTATTGCTATAGTGCCTTCCACTAGAAAATTACTATTTATGGGTCTAAGGAGAGGCTTTTTTTAGACCTGTAAAGCCAGAAAGTTATGTATGGTTGGTATATACACTATTTGTATTGCTGTCGACGGAAAGTCAGTTCTAACAAATATTTTCAAAAGTTTGGTTCAAATATAGGAACAAGATTTTTCTTATTCGTAAACCTTTAAAGTATATTTTGGTGCAAGTGACTCTAAATCTGTTCAGGCTTTTCAGATGAGTCTGGTGCCTTTCTGGTTTCTACTTAAGAAATTGGTTCTAATATCGATTCTTGATTCGACCTAATTCTGCATGAATTTATTTGGTTCATCAATCAATTAAAGACAAGATGGTTCATTCAGCAGTATTGCCGTCACAAATGTTCAGAAAGTAACAGTTTCCTTAATGATAGGAAAACACATGTTTCTATAGGTACTATTTGATAAGTCCTTATATCGCACACAATGTCCTCGTTATACAAATGAAAAGAGAGACCCCCGTCTAGAAACACCACCCATATTGAGTTCTCTTTTGCATTATCCCTCAAAAATGACACTTTGCAGTATCAGTGGTGTACCTACTTCAAAACCATGCCAAGGGCATTTTTATACCCTGCACACATTTCCAATCAGGTAGGTAGTTGTAGACCCAAGCCAAACAAAGTGCTTAGATATATTTGTCAAACAGTATCCCAGCGGACTTATTGATCCCAAGAGAGAAGAAAATTCCATCTGTCTCGCATCTGAAAAAAAAAATCAATATCTTCACACACAAAGATATAAAACACGAAATGTAAAAAAAAAAACAACAACAACGAGACCATTAAACGTGCACTCGATGATCACGTGAACACCCATGGTACCAAAGGTACCTCAGTTCGTCTGATCACTCAGTGTGAGCGTGATAAACTCAAAATTTTCCTATCTCCCACCAAAAAAAAGGTCAGCCCTTCATATAAGTAATTTTTTTTTCGGTATGTATTTCCAATCTAAAAATGAGTCTCTGCAGTGCCACTCTTATCGTGCCCGAATTGGGATAGACCTACCTACCTACCCACGTCGTAGATACACATGGTATCAAAGTATCTATTCATGTCAGCAATGTACTGTCGATAAAAACGCGTAAATCTACATAATCAGCGTCTGCCAGAGTATGGCGGGGTACCTGTTTGCAGATCTTTATGATTCACGGTACCGCTAAAAGCAGGAAATAAGTTCCGAACGGACCGACTCATTACACAGCTAGTCGTCATCAGGTTGTAGATTTGCGCGCTGTTGTTGTAGACAAAGGTCATGAATTTCTGTTACAGTGGATTTATACGCTATCAAGCGGTGGGAAGTCTAGAAGGGGGCTTTTGTTTATAAACAAAAGACTGTTGAGTGCGTGCGTGACGTGACGCGCATAGGGCATTCAGGATTTCCAGAAATAGGGTTGAGCTCTGCGCCCGCATTTGTACTTGTAGATATTTTTGGATACAAAATAACATTTTGATGGTGCCAGTGAGGAGATTCTGAGAATACCATGTCAAGGACGGAAGGCCGAAGAGTGGACTTTGACGATGATTATGCAACAATCCAACTGCTCCCTGCATACACAGAATGCCTGACTTAATCTTGTTTTTGTTTGGGCCTATAATAGTGCTGATTTATTTTGGCACGCAGTGATTAGATATGGCTTCCTTATTTGACAGATTTCCGCGACTTTAGAGATGACCTTCTGTTTTGTTTGGATGTTCTATGAGATAATTCAAAAGATTAAAGACGTAATGAAATCGCGCGCAAACAACAAAGTGGAATCGCAAGCTAATACAAAAATAATCGTTGAATATTATATGACAAATATCGCAAATTTTGGGATGTTTCGTCAGCGTTTGTCACATTTTTTGATTATGGTCCTAACCCAGGGCTAATAAAGCTTCAAAGTCATTCTTGGACACTCGCAAAAAAAAAGTTGAAATAGTCCTCTTCATAATTTTTCAGATCATTTAAAAGTTGCTGATGAAATTGATATCAAATCTCTTACCGAAAATTTTCTTTTACTGGTGTTTGTTTTGTTTTGCTATAATTAAATTTTCAGAATTCAATGATTATTATCACCTTAGCAGTCGCTACTTTAGTTCTTTCCCAATACATTATTTCTATATTGTCGATTTTACATTTCCAAACAAACGTTGTTCATACTTATCGTTCTTTTAGTATGTATAGTGTGTTTTGAGCCAAAGGTTTTAAAGTACGAGAAGAAACGTCTTTAAGCTGATTGCACGTCCTTGCAAATTGTTAGTACAATAACAGCCTAATATCTAACAGAACACGTTCCCACCGACAATTATTCAAACCCAATCAAGGAGGCAGATTATATGACCTTCTGTCCGGGCTGAGATGTAAAAATCTTACTCCAAAAAAAAAAAACAGCTCTGGTGAGACATTTCTTTCTGAATTCATGTACAATTAAAAGGCGTAAACGGAATCTCCATTGGGTTCCTTGATATTATAAAAAAAAAAACTAGCAAAAACGACACTTGAACTGTGTCTCGCGGATAGTGTCCGAAAGATCGCTTGACAACACTATCATGAAAGCGCGCGCTTCCGAAATATTCGACTTATTTATCAACTTTTTGTTGATTGACTAAATTAATTTTTATTTTTAAACAAAATGGCGTTCCGGCGCCAAGTCATTTTGTTTACAAAATGTTTGGCGTTCCGGCGCCAAGTCATTTTGTTTACAAAATGTTTGGCGTTTTAGTTGTAGATATGCTTTATGAACATACTGATTGTATTATGTTTCTATAGATTTGATAGTCATGAACTCGAGATATGGCTCATATGGAATTGTCGTTTTGACGTCGTATTAGTGTAGAAACGCGTGTCCTAACATGGCATTTTTGATGATAATCCAGCATAATCCTCGATCTCCCCAATGTATGTTGTTATTCCGCCCTTTATGTATTGAAGTTTTACTGGTCGGCATATGCCTTATAACTCCGAGTATAACAGGAATATTTATACTCTTGAGACAACCCCGAAAGGTTGAAGTCCAAGGGCGTCCAACCGCAGAAGTAATCGATTGTATGAAATATTGTTTTTTTTTCAGTATTATAATCAGACTGGAAACAGTATAACGAATTCAGTTAAATCTACATTGAAACTAAGACTATAACGACTGTTGAACCACAACCAATTGAATTCTTTACAAGGAATATATAAAGCAACCCAAGTGTTCTAAAGCTTGCATGCCAGCTCTTTCGGACAATCAATGGAACTACCAGAAAAAAGAGAGCAACATCATCTGTGGACAGTCTAGCGGCAATTATAGCTATCAACTCAAACCTTGACAATCATAGATACGATACAGACTGCCTCCTTTCAATAAGGGTTATAAGTCATCACTCGGTACTTCTCTGGATTATTCCCGGACACGTCGGATCAGAGGAGAATAGAAAAACGGACTAAACGGCCAGACGTGGTTAAATTCTGATGGATTGATGTTACCGAACTTGAACCCAACAACAATTAAATGCTTTATAGACGGACTTAATGTAGCACCATCTATGGAATAATGATACAGTGCATGTAACCCATTTTATTACATGTATTGAAATCACGATCGAAAAAGCCGGCATAGGTGATTTAAGTGACATTTACGGGCTCATAACCAAATTTCGCTCTGGTGAAAGAATGACTGCAGAATGGAACTTCGACATCGTTTGCCGGATCCACAAAAAAACTCTAATCAGCTTTGCCTACAAGATACTATCAGCTGTAATACATGAACGCCTGAAACCGTTTACTTATAACCTGATTGGACCCCATCAATGTGGTTTAAGGTCAGGAAAGTTCATAAATGATCAAATCTTCAAATTCCGGCATACCCTGAAAGAAAAACCCAAGAAGTCCAAATGGATGCCCACCACCTATACATCGATTTCAAATCCGCTTACGACAGCATTTGTATACATGTCTGTTTTTGGTATACCGTTTAAGCTCGGCCGTCTGTGCAGGATGACGATAGAGAATTCTCGGTGCTCCACCACCGAAACATTCGATACGAAAAAAGGATAAACTAAGGCGACGCAATGTCATGTGACTTCTTTTATCTAATTCTTGAGAGGACTGTTCAAACTCACAACACCAGAGGCACAATCTTCCATAAATAGGTGATAAAGCTAGCATACTGACATACTGCATATTGACGTCATTGATCGGACTCAACGTGATGTCATAGCCACGTTTGCTATTATAGAGAAACCAGCGGCAAAAATGGATTTGTATATAATAATAGTATATGCTGTCAACATGAAAGGACATATATAATCGACGGTACTTTGATAATAGCTCTAACAACATCTTGTCAGAAATCAAATGAAGAATTACTCTTGCCAACCCCCTGTTCCTTCAATTTAGTAGAAAAAGCCCTCATTCGAATTTATTTTAAGAACCTTGTCATCCCAGTCCTGCTCTTCGTGGCGAGTGGCCGTTTTAAGAGAACAATTCTTCGAAAAATCGGCGTTCCCGTTTGTATTGACGGGTTATGAAGACAAAGATTCAACCAAGAACTATAGGTACTACCTGTACAGTGACGTACCCTTAGTAAAAAAAAACTCCGCATTGGACTTTTAAGATGGCTAGTACATTTAAAACGAATGGACGGCAATATGTCGGCTCGCAGAGTCTTGGTCTCCCTGCCAGACGTCGAACCCAGAATAAGAAGACCTCGAATTAACTGGTGCCACAAATAGAAACCGATCTCGACCAACTTAAAGTGCGCAGCTGGAGGAAGAAAACTTAGGGCCAAGCTACTTGGAGAGCCATTTTAGTTGAGCCCCAGGTTCATTTCGTACTGTAGCGACAAGTAAGTACGTAAGTACGAGTTGTAAGAAACGAGAATTCGGTTATCGTGCTATAGGGCTATAGAGATTCAAGCGAATTATTAGAGTCAACGAATATGTTACAATTTTAGATATTTTCAAGAATTTGCGTGAATCTTAAAATGTTGTCTAATTACAGGCCGGAAGTCACATTAATACGTGTCAGGGTAATTGCCTGAAATACATCAAAAAATGCTTTGATAGTTAAATAAATGTTTGCAGCTTCACCCTTTTGGATACCCGGTAACGAATTTTAAATTGATGTTGGGCCCAGGCACTGCTGAGAGTCTTACTCAGTAATCGTTTGTGGGCTCTAGCTTTATCCGGTATTATAGCCAAAAGATATCCAAAAGTTTCATTTTCTGTTCCAATTTGGATAGCCCTTCTCGTTGAATAGTTGAGCTCTGAATTTGACTGCCAATAGTAACTGGGTATAGTCAGCGTTTATGCCTTTTAATTGTACATGAATTCAGAACGAAATGTCTCACCAGAGCTGTTTTTTTTTTGGGAGTAAGATTTTTACATCTCAGCCCGGACAGAAGGTCCTATAATTTCCCTCCTTGATTGGGTTAGAATAATTGTCGGTGGGAACGTGTTCTGTTATATATTAGGCTATTATTGTACTAACAATTTGCAAGGACGTGCAATCAGCTTAATGACGTTTCTTTTCGTACTTTAAAACCTTTGGCTCAAAAACATACTGTACATATTAAAAGAACGATCATTATGAACAACGTTTGTTTGGAAATGTAAAATCGACAAAGTCGAAATAATGTATTGGGAAAGAACTAAAGTAGCGACCGTAAGGTGATAATGATCATTGAGTTCTGAAAATGAAATTAGAGCAAAACAAAAAAACACCAGTAAAAGAACATTTTGGGTAAGAGATTTGATATCAATTTCATCAGCAACTTTTAAATGATCTGAAAAATTATGAAGAGGACTATTTCAATTTTTTTGCGATTTTCCAAGAATGACTTTGAAGCTTTATTAGCCCTGGGTTAGGACCAAAATCAAAAAATGTGGCAAACGCTAACGAAACATCCCAAAATTTGCGATATTTTTTTTATAATATTTAACGATTATTTTTGTATTAGCTTGCGATTCCATTTTGTTGTTTGCGCACCCTAACTGAATTATTGCATTTAATGGAAAACAGCAGTTGCAAACACGCAAACAGTTCATGACGTTTTCACATGACATATTACATTATTGGCGCAAATTTTTTTTACAAACATTTGTGATTGCAACCAACTGTTTTTGTACTGTTCACACATGTACTTGCTGCAAATTTATTGTTCGTGTGTAAGTAGGTTTAAAGAACAGGCAAAAATGGAACGAACTTCTAGATAACATATTTCGAACAATATACAATCTACAACAATTCCAGAGTTGAGTTAATAAACATCTGCAAGAATCGTCTTATAGCGCTTACACACCGAATCGAAAACTGAGTTTTCAAACCGAACTTTGACCAGGTTTCGTTTGACATTTCAATCAGCTCAGCTGTCATACTATTTGTGTGTGAAATTATTTAAATTGAATGAAATCCTCGGAGTTTTCCCAAACGTTTGCAGTTTTCAAAAACAAGTCGGCTACGCCGTAACCGTCTCAAAAAAACTCCGCAGACGTCATCTCGTTGAATGTTGAATGGAACGAACATAACTTTTCATACTCCACACATCCAACAAAACAGCTGATGAACTCGCTGTCAAAATAAATAAATTTGTTCACTTCATTTCAACTGTCAAACTATAATATTTATAATGGAAATTGAAAAAAAAAAATCAAAAAGCAAGAAGGTTTGGTTTGTCTAAGACGAGTAGTACCTGGTGGACAAAAATGGGCAGACAAAAATTACGAACTCACCTTTATACACGTAATTCTCTGTTGATCGCGTTTCATAATTGCCTTTGTAAGAATAGATTTTTTTGGATAAATTTACTTTAGCACAAACTATTTTTTTTATTAAACGATTCGTCTTTGCGTGCTGACCATTTATCCGTTTTTAAAATTCGTCGCTCACATTTAGTTCACAAGTTATGATAAAATTAAAAATGTTATAATTCCATAAAAATTTTGTGTAGTTTGATTTTTTTGCTGCTGCGGTGTACGCTGCACTGCCATGTTAAAAAAGCATACCAAAGAAAAATATTTTAACAAAAAAAACTGCTGACTAAAGCGCCTGTCTGACGACTTTACATACCCTAAGCGGAGCAACGAAGTTGCGTGAGCGTGGACTAGCCCCTGAAAGAGAGTTAAAATACTTTGTTCCTGCAAAGCGGGCCACCCAGAGTATCGTAAGCAAAAACATTTGAGAAGGTAATCCACTGTGTGGATCGTTTTATACCCTATCCCATCCCTTCATTAAAACAAATATCCCCAAAATTTCGGTCATTGTAAGAACATATTGTTCAGACAGTTTATCAAAATCATTTATTGTTCGACAAAAAACATTTTTTTTCGCCTGGTTATGCTATGAACATAATGCATAGAAAAGGTTTTTGTATGAAAACGTGGGTTAAAATGACACACAGAAAATATGTTTATATTCCAAAAATCAATTATTTTGCTTCAAATGTTTTTTCGAAATATTTAAAATTTTACGGAAAAATGTTTTTTTACTGAAAACGCCCCCAAAAGTATAAGTAAGTACAAAATCTCTAACGGTTCGACTAAAAACAACGTTTTTCTCCTGCATATGGTATGGCGTAGGGTATACAAATAGTTTTTGTATGAAAACGCCTTCAAAAAGATGGCGTGGGTAGAAATGGAAGAAATGTTTGTATTACCAAAACCAAATATTTCGCATCAAATTTTTTTCGAAATGTTTAAAATTTTACCGAAAAATGTTTTTTTTACACAAAACGACCCACAAAAAGTGGGCGTGGCAAAAAACAATTTTGTAAAGACAAAATATAGACATTAGGATTGTCTACATATCAAAATCCTTAACGGTTTGGCCTGAAATTAGGTTTTTCTTAAGAGAGGGCGTGGCAGTATTCGGATTTCAAAATTTTTTACACTTGTTCCTAGCTCAAAATTTAAGGCCCAAAAACCGGTTACCTACAGACGGACGGACAGACAGACATGGCTTAATCGACTCAGCTAGTGATTCTGAGTCGATCCATATACTTTGAGCTCAATTATTTCTCCATGTTACAAACTATAGGGTATAAAAAAAGCTGTTGGACTTAGGCGCCTGCCTGACGACTTTACATACGCTGACCAGACAAACGAAGTTGAGTGAGCGTAGAACAGATTAAAAATCCTTTGATTTTTTTTTTTATATTTTGGGAAACAAGTAGTATTTTATTTGTTTATCTGGCAATGGTGCAGTAGAATGTTCTTCTTCGTATTTATCCTTCAGAAATGTGTGAAATTACAAAAAATTGTTGATTTCTTTAGGCATTTTTCGAATTTTGTCTGTTTAATATCTTTTAAACTAATTGAGAGCGACGATTTTAAAAAATTGCTAAATTATCAATATAAAAAGTTTCACAAATTGCATAAGCATTTGTTTGAGTCTTTTTTTGTGGCGGCGGGCTTGAGAGTCGAAAATGTTTGTCAAAATCTTCATATTAGTTTCCCTTTCGGTTTCAAATGCTAATACTAATTTCAACATATTTGAATAAATTTATTCAATTAATATAATTTCACACACAAATTTTGCAGCTAGTATCACAGCTAATCGAAATCTCAAACGAAATCGGTTCAGAGTTCGGTCATAAGGCACAAGTGGTTTTTGCCGAAAACTCAGGTTTTGATAAGTGAGCTCGTGAAGCGTGCCAGTTTTTATCACTAGAGAAAAGTTTATAAAAAATATGCAATGTGTTTTATTCATAAAAGTATTTTATAAAAATGTAATAAATTTTTAAATTTTGATGAGGATTATACCATATACCTTTCAGGTAGGCATACATCCAAAACCACAGTTTACATTCAGACTACATGTTTGCCTTTTTGGACCTGCAACCTCGGTATTTTGTAACTTGTAGATCTTCGAAGCTAGAACATTATATTATAAATATAATGACCCCTATAATATAATATAATATAATATATAATATATGAACTCACAAATCTATTGTGGAAGAAAAAATAGCGGATTCCGAGCACCTATGACAAAATGTCTTAAACACAAGGGAAATGGATTTAATGTTAGTTCATCTAGGAATAAATATCTCAGATGTGTCTCTTGGCCTTTGTCTTAAAATAATTAAAACCCACCAAGGCTGTTAGAATCGCCATTCATCCATTAAGGCACAGAAGCACAGAAGCACAGAAGCAACAGAAGACCGCTCCATGGCCAAAATGTGAGTAAAATCACGTTTTCCAAATCTCAATCGCAACCCAAACCGAATAAACCTAAAAAAAAATACCAAAGAAAAATTATTTACACCCACCACTGCACTGATATTTGTGTATACACAAATGTGTGGTAGTGTGTGTGTGTATATTCCATGTGTTACTTATTACATATAATCATCTGCTTTATGCCACCACACAATTGGGATATACCCATTTCGTTTATGTACCGAACAGCTGCTCGGGCTTTGGACCTAATCTGTCTGTAAAGAGTAATCTGCTACCGTTTTCGATGCCACTGTAAGGTGGAAATGTCAAAACATTGAGTTCAATTGCAGAGGCGATTTTTCTCCACCAGATATATTTTTATAAAAATACGTTCATTTATAGGAATTCAGAAAAATATATATAACATCGCGATCTCATAAAATGTTCATATTGAGTCTTACAAAAATTATAAACTGAATTTTTAAGTCTCACACGCCGACTCTTAATATTTAATCGTTTAATCAAACAATTAACTCAACAGCCGAAACATTTTTCGACTCAAACTCAATTTAGAGTGAAAAGAGAAAACCAGAGAATACCTTGCTGTTGCTGCAGTCGATATCAGCTGGTTTCGTTGTTGTTTACATCTTCAGTGTCATCGTGGTGCCTTTTGATAGCACTAGTAACACTGGGTAAAATACTAAACAGTGTTTTGTACATAATTCTACGTTCGGCATTAAATTTTCAAATAAGATCGACTTTTACCAAATTTCCCATACAAATTTTCATAATGTGATAATTTCTCATATGGTAAAATAATCGCCAGAACTATATATAACGAAGAAACCTTTTTTAATTTGAGTGGAACAGCTAAAATGTCATATTGGAATTCATGCGACAAAAAAAATAGGAAGAATTACTTGTAAAAATGTAAAATGTAAAAAAAAAATTTTCGAGTCTACTATTTATACAACAATTGATGGTACATTTTGTGCTCTATATTTAAGGCTATTTAAACGTCAAGATCCTCCTCGGAGTATTACATTTTAATGCAAGGGTCGACAACATAATGAATTCGAAACAACATATGAATTCGCAGTCTTTTCATATTCCGCTTTCTTTGTTTTTCCCGAGAATGTTAGGCTGCAGTTATAGCTATCATTGAAAACCATCATTTGAATTTTTTTTTCTCATTGCGGCTTTAACATAAGTTTAACAATTGGCGAGTTGTTGTCAAAACAAAGCTTATGACATTAAGAAGATGATTATCCAAAAATATTTTATTTTGTGTTATTGAATAGACCGTTGTTTATGAAAAACAACTTTATATTAAAAAAAACAATGAAATGCAGTTTATAAATCTTTTCAAGCTAAAGAAAATGTGGAATCATTTCAAAACTGTCTACAGACTAAATGCTGACTGTAAAATTATTTCTAGACTTAAATACTTACTAAAGTGGCGCTACAATCCGGAATGAACCTGAGCCTCAACCAACATGCCTCTCAAATTAGCCCGATCCTTAGCTAACTGCCTCCACTTGCGCACTCCAAGTTGGTTGAGGTCGGTTTCTACTTGTGCGCCCCACTGGAGGAGAGGTCTTCCTCTCCAGTGTCCGCCGTCTGGCTAGGAATCGAAGACTCTGTGTGCCGGAGTATTGGGGTCCATTCGTTCTACACGTCCTAGCCATCTTAAACGTTCAATGCGGAGTTTTTTTTTTTTTGAACAGGGGCATGTTGCTGTACAGCTCGTTTAGTTGTTGGTTGACTGCAGATTTTTTGAAGATTTTTTTTCTCAAATCGACCAAGGGTTTCTTCATCCACTTTGGATACGGTCCATGCTTCAGCACCGTATACGAGGACTGGGATGATCAGGGTCATATGACATAGGATCTCCTTAGTAGTTTGAGCGATGGATTTTTTACTAAATTTCCTTCTTAGCGGTTGGCAAGAGTAATTCTTCGTTTAATATCTGACCAGATGTTGTTGTCAGAGTTAATAGCGGACTCGAGGTAGACAAAGTCCCGCACTACCTCAAAGTTATATCTGTCAGTGTTGACGTTCTGTCCAATTCGTCGAAGTTGTGTGTCCTTACGTGTTGACAACATATAATTAGATTTACCCTCATTTATTGCTAAACTCATTTTTGCAGCTTCTTTCTCTATACTAACAAACGTGGCTATGACATCACGTTGAATCCTACCAATGATGTCAATATCGTTCGGCATATGCCAAAAACTGTGCCTCTTTTTTCCAAGATCTGTCGAAGTGTTAAGATTTGGTCGGTTGTGGACTTACCTTTCCTAAAACCACAATTATATGGGCCGATCAGATTATTGGTAAACGGTTTCAGGCGTTCACATATAACGCAGATAGGATATTGTAGGCGATGTTGAGGAGACTTATGCCTCTGTAGTTGGCGCAATTCATAGGGTCTCCTTTTGTTTGGATCGGCTGTGGTTGCATTCTTCAGGCATACTTTCATCCGACCAGATTTGGGTTATGAGTTGGCGGATATTATTTACCAAGTCATCTCCGACGGCCTTATAAAGCTCAGCGGGAATGGTTCGTTTTGCCAGCCAGCGGAATTTTGTTCATCATCGCCACAGAAGTGGTTCTTTCATATCCTCAACATCGACTGTATCTCAACTACGATATTTCCTTGTTCATCGCGACAGGATTCTGTTCGAGCCTTGTATCCTAGGCTTTGACGTCTTACACTTCGGTTAAACTTACGAACATAGTTCCTGGAGTGGCAACTCACTAAGTCCTCGATCACGCGCTTTTCTTGCTCTTTTTTCTTCTTTCTGAAAAGTCGATGTTGTTCCCTTCTTCTTTGCCTATAGAGGTCAATGGTAGCTCTCGTCTTCACCTGCAGCTTAGCCTTGTAGGCCTTGTTCTTTGCTACGAGCAACTGTATTTGTACTTTGATGAGGTGTTATTCTTTTTCTCAAAAATATTTTTGTAATTTATTTATAATTTAGGACGTACTTCCTTGAAGTCGAATTTAAAACTAATCTGTCGGCATTCCTCATCAAACCAGGGGTTTCATGCTGTTGGGCGAGAGAAACCTAGCTTACCAGTTGCGGCTTATCTAATGGCTTGTTGGCATCCTTGCCATTGTTCTTCCCTATTCGATGCTGGTGAAATGGTGTTAATCGAGAGGCTTACGCCTTGCGAGAAGATCTTGGCGGTCTCTTGCGATTGCAGTCTTTCGACATTAAATTTTTTCACAGTATTTCTGGTTAGTTGTGGCGTGTTGGATATCCGAATTCTTACCTTGGCTGCAACAAGATAGTGGTCAGAGTCGATGTAAGCTCCTCGGAATGTACAGACATCCAAAATACTGGATGCGTGTCCCTTGTATATCGCAATGTGATCAATTTGGTTGACCGTTCGTTGATCTGGAGACCACCATGTCGCCTTATGGATATCGAGGTGAGGAAACCGTGTGCTGGCTATAGTGGCATTTCGTTCCATAGCGAGGTCAATTAGCCTCAGTCCGTTACCAGACGTGTTGTCGTGTAGGCTATGTTTTCCGGCAATACTGCTAAAGATGTCTTCTTAGCTATATCACATTGTTTGTCCGTTGTGGCATTAAAGCAGGGAATTCATTCCTTGCCATTCTGACCTGGCTGTTGATAGTATTGCTGTTTTTGTCTTGTTATCAACACTCGCACTTATTGTTTAGCAAGTCAAATCTGGTCGGATGAGATAAGTACCCGATGGGTACCACTTGGAGGCTAAAAATTAGCACTTGATCTGTAGGCAGTGTTACAACCACTGGGCATTGCAAAGTTAGGGCCAATCAGAGTCTAACCTCGTTCTACAACACCCGACCATTATAAAATTATTTCCAGACACATTTCATAAAATATATTAAAGCTTATATCATATATTGTAAATACAGTTTTCGCAGAAAATCAATTTTTATTTTTCACTGATCAAGATTTATTTTTTTGAAGTAATGTTTGTCGTTACACCGTAATTAAACAGAATTTTCCAATGATTTCTCTAGGCAGCTATGGTGGTAAAATGTCAATTCCATTTTGTTATTTTGTTCCAATGAAGTTTTCCAACGGTAGATATAACTGCTATTATTTTCCATTTAACTAGCCCGTTTTTTTAACAACATGAGAATCACTTTTTTTTACACAATTTATCTTACTAAGTTGACCACAATTAAGTTATTTAAATATATTTTAAAGGACTTAGAATTATTGTAATCTACTTAGGATTTTTTTGTTTGTTCACAGTAAAAATGTCAACGATTAACTAACAAAGTAAATTCGGAAATATAGCCAGTTTTCAAAAAAGTAATTCGCAAACTTAGTGAAAGCACGTTTTTGGTGAATTTGGAAATGTGCTCATTTCAACTAGGGTCAGAATGTACTTTATATTCGGATAAAGTACACTTAAAAATTAATTTATCATGAAATAAATTGTTTTGTTAATTATAGTCGTTAAAAGTTCACTCTTCTGTTGCTCCGAATCAAAATTAAATGCATTTTAACTAAATTTTATCTTTTATTGAGGATCTTCAAAATAAATTCATGTACGTATGTGCAATTACCTTCATGGGTGATTAAGAGGTACTTAAAACAATTTGTAATAATAAAAAATCGTTTTTCATCTTAAAAATATAAAAATAATGGACGGCATTCTGCGTTTTTAATGTTTTAAATTCTACAATCTATGACGCCATATCCATGTAGACTTTGAACTTTACAAGTCTATGTTAAGATATCACTGAAAGTTAATTTATTGGTCCAAAGTTTTTTTATAATTAATTTTTATTTTAATTCAACTTGAAACTAACTTAAATGCTAGTGATTATAGGCCCTAAGTGATTATAATTTTTTTCATGACCTGGGAAATAAGTACAATTGGTCTTTAGCTTGAGAGTGAAATGCTTTTACAGTAGTTTTACTATCTTGAAAGCACTGTTATGAAGGAAATAGAACACCTGCTTTGCTTATGTTAAGATTAAGAGCCCAGAATGTTAATTTGGCTCATTGAATGTACAATTTGGTAAAATGGATCTGCAAAATATGCATCGATTACTCAGACGCCTTATGTGGAATTCTTAGAATAGACCGTGCTTGGGAAAAAACAATTTTATTTACACAAAAATTGAAAGGCAATTTATAAATCTGTTTGATCTCAAGAAAATGTTGAAACGTGTAAAAACTGTCTTCAGACTTCAACTTATGAAAATTATTTTTTTAAGAAAACCTTCCCAAAGAAGGGGCGATGCTAAAAATCATCTACAGCCAACAATAAGATGCATCGACTCTGTCTAAAAATGTTTTTAAGCGGATCTGGCAGTGTGCATATTTTGAAAATGTTTACACATATTTTGATTTATTAAGCAATATTCATAAACTGGGTATAAAGTTATGCACCCCTTAAAATGCCTCTAGACGAAAAAACCTGATTCATAAAACTTACACAACATTGTATAGAGGCTGCATAACCCAAACGCGTCTGATGAATAGTGGATGTATTAGGGTATGTTATATGTATACCCTATTCCATAGGGGTATATTGGTTTTGATACATAGGAAAATAATTTATATAGATATTCCTCGAGTATATCGATCGTCTTGAATCTGAAAAAATCAGGCAGGCACTAAATCGTCTTAAATTTCGGTTCTAACATTTGTTGTTTCTCGTTATTAAAAGTTAAAATAAATATTCCATATGGGAAAGTGTAAATCAAACTAATTTCCTCAACAGAGACAAAATCACAAAATGGGCATTCATGTAACGTTGTAAGTTCAAAACGAGGGTAAAATTGTAACTTTACAACGAACGTCTCATGAAAGCCCCAAAGCCTACTTGCGTAAATGATGTGGTAAATAAATCAGTTGATAAGTAGACTAAGTTAACGACAAGACGGGCTCAGTGGAGCGATGGTTAGTGCGATGAACTACCGCGCAGAAGGTCTGGTCCCAGCCGTAGCAACACCTTAATGATTTTTTTTCTCGTGATAATCTGACAAATCATCAATTGTCATGAAAAGCTTATCTCAACTTAACCGTTTAGATTCGGCATAAAACAGGAGGTCCCGTCATCGTGCTAAGAAGTATACACACACACAGGAATGGTTGTGAGAAAAAAGCTAGGCCCTGGGTACTAACGAGCCTGTTGCGTCATAAATTAATTTTTTATTTTAGTTTACGACAAAGTATTCGGTAATTTCATTAGTTTTGGTCATATGATTTGGAGATGTGGCGACGGTGTGAACCGCTTCAGACTTTCACAATCTCTCGGTTTTTGAACCGTCCGTTTAATTTTCGATATTATTCTAAAAGTTTCGTCGTACAATTTTTGCGAGTTTATTTACCACGTTAACGATTATTGGTAAACGGTTTCAGGCGTTCACATATAACGCAGATAGGATATTGTAGGCGATGTTGAGGGGACTTATGCCTCTGTAGTTGGCGCAATTCATAGGGTCTCCTTTTGTTTGGATCGGCTGTGGTTGCATTCTTCAGGCATACTTTCATCCGACCAGATTTGGGTTATGAGTTGGCGGATATTATTTACCAAGTCATCTCCGACGGCCTTATAAAGCTCAGCGGGAATGGTTCGTTTTGCCAGCCAGCGGAATTTTGTTCATCATCGCCACAGAAGTGGTTCTTTCATATCCTCAACATCGACTGTATCTCAACTACGATATTTCCTTGTTCATCGCGACATCGAGCCTTGTATCCTAGGCTTTGACGTCTTACACTTCGGTTAAACTTACGAACATAGTTCCTGGAGTGGCAACTCACTAAGTCCTCGATCACGCGCTTTTCTTGCTATTTTTTCTTCTTTCTGAAAAGTCGATGTTGTTCCCTTCTTCTTTGCCTATAGAGGTCAATTGCAGCTCTCGTCTTCACCTGCAGCTTAGCCTTGTAGGCCTTGTTCTTTGCTACGAGCAACTGTATTTGTACTTTGATGAGGTGTTATTCTTTTTCTCAAAAATATTTTTGTAATTTATTTATAATTTAGGACGTACTTCCTTGAAGTCGAATTTAAAACTAATCTGTCGGCATTCCTCATCAAACCAGGGGTTTCATGCTGTTGGGCGAGAGAAACCTAGCTTACCAGTTGCGGCTTATCTAATGGCTTGTTGGCATCCTTGCCATTGTTCTTCCCTATTCGATGCTGGTGAAATGGTGTTAATCGAGAGGCTTACGCCTTGCGAGAAGGTCTTGGCGGTCTCTTGCGATTGCAGTCTTTCGACATTAAATTTTTTCACAGTATTTCTGGTTAGTTGTGGCGTGTTGGATATCCGAATTCTTACCTTGGCTGCAACAAGATAGTGGTCAGAGTCGATGTAAGCTCCTCGGAATGTTCGGACATCCAAAATACTGGATGCGTGTCCCTTGTATATCGCAATGTGATCAATTTGGTTGACCGTTCGTTGATCTGGAGACCACCATGTCGCCTTATGGATATCGAGGTGAGGAAACCGTGTCCTGGCTATAGTGGCATTTCGTTCCATAGCGAGGTCAATTAGCCTCAGTCCGTTACCAGACGTGTTGTCGTGTAGGCTATGTTTTCCGGCAATACTGCTAAAGATGTCTTCTTAGCTATATCACATTGTTTGTCCGTTGTGGCATTAAAGCAGGGAATTCATTCCTTGCCATTCTGACCTGGCTGTTGATAGTATTGCTGTTTTTGTCTTGTTATCAACACTCGCACTTATTGTTTAGCAAGTCAAATCTTAGAATAGACCGTGCTTGGGAAAAACAATTTTATTTACACAAAAATGGAAAGGCAATTTATAAATCTCTTTGATCTCAGGAAAATGTTGAAACGTATAAAAACTGTCTTCAGACTTCAACTTATGAAAATTATTTTTTTAAGAAAACCTTCCCAAAGCAGGGGCGATGCTAAAAATCATCTACAGCCAACAATATTATGCATCGACTATGTCTAAAAATGTTCTTAAGAGGATCTGGCAGTGTGCATATTTTGAAAATGTTTACACATATTTTGATTTATTAAGCAATATTCATAAACTGGGTATAAAGTTATGCACCCCTTAAAATGCCTCTAGACGAAAAAACCTGATTCATAAAACTTACACAACATTGTATAGAGGCTGCATAACCCAAACGCGTCTGATGAATAGTGGATCTATTAGGGTATGTTATTTGTATACCCTATTCCATAGGGGTATATTGGTTTTGATACATAGGAAAATAATTTATATAGATATTCCTCGAGTATATCGATCGTCTTGAATCTGAAAAAATCAGGCAGTCACTAAATCGTCTTAACTTTCGGTTCTAACATTTGTTGTTTCTCGTTATTAAAAGTTAAAATAAATATTCCATATGGGAAAGTGTAAATCAAACTAATTTCCTCAACAGAGACAAAATCACAAAATGGGCATTCATGTAACGTTGTAAGTTCAAAACGAGGGTAAAATTGTAACTTTACAACGAACGTCTCATGAAAGCCCCAAAGCCTACTTGCGTAAATGATGTGGTAAATAAATCAGTTGATAAGTAGACTAAGTTAACGACAAGACGGGCTCAGTGGAGCGATGGTTAGTGCGATGAACTACCGCGCAGAAGGTCTGGTCCCAGCCGTAGCAACACCTTAATGATTTTTTTTCTCGTGATAATCTGACAAATCATCAATTGTCATGAAAAGCTTATCTCAACTTAACCGTTTAGATTCGGCATAAAACAGGAGGTCCCGTCATCGTGCTAAGAAGTATACACACACACAGGAATGGTTGTGAGAAAAAAGCTAGGCCCTGGGTACTAACGAGCCTGTTGCGTCATAAATTAATTTTTTATTTTAGTTTACGACAAAGTATTCGGTAATTTCATTAGTTTTGGTCATATGATTTGGAGATGTGGCGACGGTTTGAACCGCTTCAGACTTTCACAATCTCTCGGTTTTTGAACCGTCCGTTTAATTTTCGATATTATTCTAAAAGTTTCGTCGTACAATTTTTGCGAGTTTATTTACCACGTTAACGATGACTCTCCGACGCTGCACGAATAGGCAATCTAATTATTTGTAAGCCTGGAGAAGGTACCAGAATACAGTATACCCTCGAAAACACTTATAGTATGCTTTCTATAAAAACAAAAAAACATTTAAAATAAAATCGGCTGTTCAAGTGTGCCGTTTTAACGTAAAATCGTTGGGATAATATCATAACAAATGATTTTATCAATTTATTTTGTTTAGGTTTTTATTGCTTAACATTTGCAATTATTTTCTAATTTTCTTTTTAATATCGTTTTTACGTATTTTTTTGGAGAATAATTTTATTGCATCATTTTAAATCTGTCTGTCGTTTGCGCACTATACGTGCCAAATTTTGTACATTCTACAAAGCAAATACGAAATAATAACAAGTTTCGATTGCCACCCCCTAAGTGGATATTTTATCAGCAAAAACCCCACGATGCAGGGAGTAATACAATTTCTTACATTTCACTTGCACAGGTGATTCCACTAACAGTACCTACTTATTGTAGATTAACCGTCTGGGGGGCTTATATGTCCTTATCCCAAACATTTTGGTATCGCAGTGCAATATGCTAGTTAACAATATATTTATAAATTTATAAAATTGTCAGTTGTAAAGGATTTGTTCGAAAATAAACATCTAAGCACCAAATAAAAAATATATGTTTTCCGATGGAATAAACGTACCAACTCTTAATCGCGTCTTACGTATAGATACGATCTATCCGCTGTATGCTCAATCATTGTTCTCGAATTATTAGTCTCGTAATTAAAAGCTTTGGAAATCTGACGATATTTTATCACCCAAAGAAGTGTAACGAAAGGATAGACGTTCACGTCAAAAAGTAGGTACATAAATTGCTTCTTGTAAAAGCATGACATGTTGTCATTTTGCAATTGTCAACCACCATTCATATGTCAAAAGCAAACCAAATGAATATGTTAAAACACAATTGTCATTTATATTATCCTTATCTTATTCCTTTTGAGTTTGACCCCTCCATTGGTAAGCACCAAGTCAAATGATAACTGATTTAAAAAAAAAAAAACACAGAAAATCCACACTAAACCAAATCGCTTTAATCAAGCTCAATATATTGACAAAAAAACATTGCCGCAGCTAGTAACAAAATATTTGCTGATTACATTTATTTCATTCATCTCTGGTTCAATCTGGAATTTTTTTTTCAAATTCATTTTTCGCCAACCATACCTAATAACAATTAACACAGCATTGTCGCTCTTTAACCTCCTGGAAAGTTAACATCACCTCGACAACACTGTCAATGGCTTATCACTTCCATATGATCGCCATTGCAGTTCCTTCTCATCTTCGTGTTAATTTTTTTTCCTTTTCCGTTCAATAACAAAATGCCGGCATTTCCAAAACACACTTAAATCGTCATGCAATTGCAATTGTAATCTCTTTCAACACTCACTCTCACTCGGCGTAATCACCATTCTCCATCTACAATCTTTGCAGCGCAGCACATTTCTGAGCACATTCCCATTTTGTTTAATGATCCCGCTCGGCTTGAGTGAAAGTCTGCCGTTTAAGAATTGAGTCTTTGCAGACTTTGAGTTCAGTTGAAAGTTGACCACAGTGGTGTTTGTCTCGTATGTTCCATAATTATTTTTAAATCGGAAGTCGCTCGCGATATTCGTGTCTGTTATTTTTCGCCAGAGAAAGGAAAAAAACTAACATCAGAATAAAACCATATTCTGCTGAATAATACTTTTACTGGGAATATTTCAAAATACAACTAATGTGCTAAAAAAAACACACACACACAAGACAACTATTTTATTTGTGTTTGTTTGTCCTAAAAAAAGTGTGCCAACCCGGTGGCAATAATGAAGTAACGGTTCTTGTTAAAGAAGTTAAAAAAAAATCGCTAACACTGCAATAAAAGAAAGAAAAACTGTAAATCAACAACCAACAAAAAAAGAACACTTCCTCATCACATTTTTGAGGAATAAAACACTTTGTTCCGATAAATTTCCGTAAAACTTAATTAAATGAAATATTGTGCATTAGCCATCAGCAGATTATTGCTTACGATTGTGCATCAAATGGATAAAGCTGCCCTTTTGTCATTTAGCAGAATAAAATACGAAAATTATTCTTTAACCAGCATTTAGATGGAAAACGCTTGTTCGTTCACATTTAATAAAAACCCGTCCGCATATGCCAAAGAAAATTGATTTTATTATTTTTTTTTCCATTTAATTTCCGAGAGTGAAAAGGAAATATCTTGCATCGATTGTGTGTGATAAAATTGTTCACAGAGTGAATAGTTAGATCTAAGTAAAGCTCAGCACTCACATACAGAAAAGAAAACGGAAATTATAATTGTTATAACACTCACGCAACATTTTGGCCATCTGCAATAAAAAAGAAGAAAAGCGAAAGAAACAAAAAAAAAACAATATAGACTCGCCAAGAAGGAAAAACACTAACACAACATACAAAGAGTGAATTAAGAACTTCACAAAAGCAAGCAGATAAAATTGATTTACACAATACATATATACCAACACACATTAGCAACAAAATGTCTTCCCTACCGGAGAAATCGCAGCCATTAGCTGCAGTTGCTGCAGCAACAACAACATCAAGCATCGTTGCTTCGAAGGCAAAACCAACATCGACGACATTCTTCTTTCGTTCGGATTCGATCAGAAAGATCAAGTGCACGGTTCTCTATCCTTTCCAAGTTGCTGGTATGTTTTCTTTTATTTTTTAAATAAATTTATGCAATGAAATTATCCTATAAATTATTAATTAGACTAGTAGGAATGTCACGTGAGTGTAGTTTTTTTTTTTCTGTTGACATTCAAGTCGAGTTCTGAAAGGTATAACAGTTTGTTTCATAAAAAAAACTTCCACTTCGCAATAGTAGGTTTGGTTTGGTCTTTTAAATTAGCTTTCTTATTACAATCCTGTATAAAAAAAAATCCCTCAACTCCATAGAGGTGGTTATTTTAATTGTTCACATGTAGAGTGCGCAGGCAATCCTTTACATTTTCGTCCATTACCTTCACGCGAAATTTCGGCTGGTGAGAAAATGATAACAGCCCAGGAGTTTGACAAAAACCAACAAAAATATTTTTTGATTTATTTTAATATTCGAGTTCGCAAAAATAATCCCAAAAGACTAGTGTTTCACAATGCAAAATTAGGTTCGGTTTCGTCTTTAAGTTTGATTTCTTATGGGAATCCTTTATAAATGGAAAAAATTCCCCCAACTCCGTAGAGGCGGTTATATTAATTTGTTCACGCAAAATTTCGGCTGTTGAGATAATGAAAACTGCCAAATGACAACCGCCCAGGAGTTTGACAGAAACCAACAAAATATTTTTTTTTTAATTTTTATATATGAGTTCGCAAAAATAATCCTAAAATGTTGGGGAAATATTTTTCTTTGTCGTCTCTTTCATAAAACATTCAGGTACGGTCCTGATATAATGTTTGTTTGTTGACTATTCTTGTATATTGGTAGATACATGTCTTATAGAAGTTCGTTTCACTGTTAGCTGGTTTTGTAGTTATTCTAACATGCTTTTTAACTTTAATTTATCTTTTCGAAAGCATATATGTACTCTTAATTGGAATGAGTGAATTTTTTCTCGAAATTAAAAATTTGACAGTTTTCATTTTTGTTCACACAAAAGTATCCGAATGGACCTAATCGTAGATATATCAGATGGAAGCTTTTGTTATGAGTAGACTCTGGCAAAAAGTGCGCAGTAGATTGGTACGCGAAATCTGACATTTGGGGTGAATTCACTCAGTTACATAACCACCCTAAATGTCAGATTTTGCGTATTTACATTCGCATTTCATTTATAGAGTCTATTCAGCCTCACCCCAATGGGAACTACCCAACAGTTGCGTATTTTGGAACTGCGACGTCATTAAGATGTTTTTAAAACTTGCATACCGACATCGTTCATCACATAAAAAACATGAACATATTATTAAAGATTAATTGCAATGGCGATATCTATAAATGTCGTTCTCACAGATGCAAGATAGTTTGTAAATACATTGGCTGAGTTGACACTTTTTGATTTAACAAATGTGTAACTACCTACGCTACAGCTAACCCCACGTACCAGAAAATGACATTGTATATGACATATAGTTATTAATAGTAAGGCACCTTTTGTACTGATTACAATCTTTACAATCTTTGTACTGAATCAGGGATACAAACATCTGTCAAAGAAAGCACTTGTTTTTTTTTTTTAAGAATAATAACGAAATTGCGATTGTTTTTATATTGTTTTCAAAATGACAGATTGATAATATTTTCACACTGATATATCTGTCATCAACAGCCCCTACGGGAAACTTATCGATTAATTTGTGTGTGACAAGTTTCATATTTGCCACAACGCCGAAGCAGAACAGATGTGTTGAGAAGCTTCTCATGACAGTTTTAGGCTCTTTGATGTTTGTATACTATTCGCAATCAGGACAGTAAAAAAAACTATAGTGTTCGTTGTTTTGGGATTAAAACAAAAGGACCCACACTTTGGGTCTAGTAATAGCTACCGTACCACTGCACCATTTTTCTATAGAATAAAACAACAAAAACAATCGCTGACATAATAAGGGTATGAATGCAATGTCGTAAATTTACTACGTGCGAAAGATTGTAATTTTACGATGACGTTTCATGAACGACCCTAAAACTGTACCAATAAATATTGCGGTAACGCAATCAATTAAATCTCAATTTTGTAATTTATTTGTTGATAGAATTTTGTTCTTATTGTTCTCTTTCCGTTGTATAAAATTTTTTTCAGTTTAGCACATACGTTTAAAGTGTGAAAGTGACTTATTAAATGTCAAAATAACATTTCAAGAGTATTTATCACGTTTACGACGACTTTCCGACGTTGCACGAATACCCCTATTACCATTTTAATGCTGTGTTCATAAATACATCATAAGAATGTATAAAGTTTTGCTCTTCTTATAATGCCTCCAAAACTTTCTTAATCATAAAATCGATATAAAATTTAATAGAAGGTGCATAAGTTTGGTTTGATTACTGAATACTGAATGTATAAGACGGGGTTTTTCAGTGTTAAGATAACTTTGAATTAAGCCACTACATAAAATCTATGAATAATCCAAAGTTGTTGGGTTAACTCATGTTCTTCGAGTAAAATCGTTGCTAACTTTGAGACTTTGATCATCTCGCACAGAAAAACTGACTCTTAAAATGTTTGTAAAATCGAGGCTAACATTGGGACTTTGATCATCTGAGTTTTAGAGTTATAAATGACAAGCCACATCACGGAGATTAAAAATAGACTCTCGTTGTCCTTTTTTCGGTTTATTTTTAACAAATTTATTCAAATGCAAACATTTTTTAAATTTACTTAACTAACAGCATATACGATGTTAATTAAATCAAAAGTCACCAGCATTTTTTAAAAAAATGTAGAAAGCTTTATAATTTAAAAAGTTATTGCCATGAGTTTCACAGCAAGTCTCTGCTGAGTTAGGTTTTTCACTTGGAAAAGCTAATTGTAATAGAATTTTCTATTACACCGTTTGGAGGTATAGCGAATTCTAATGAATTAATCTGTTACACTTTTAAAATCCTATTGCCAAGAATCTTGTAGTTGAACATTAAATTGGACATCTGCTTTGGACAGCTGGAATTCTGCGTTTGGTTCTCTCATTAAAACGTTTACTTAAATTTTTCACAAAAAAAGCAATTTAAAAGACAAATACCCATTTATTGTTAAAAGTTCAGAAACGTCAAAAAATTGTTTTATGATGCGGCATCACTGCATATTTTCTGATGCTATTCACAAATGGTGCAAATGCGTTGCTGACGTTGAGATATTGGCATCAGTGATATGTTACTGAATTTAAATTTGCCCACCAATTATTGAAGGTATGCGTCCTCAAAATGTGGTTGTTTCTTAAAACTCTTTGTTCATGAAATGTAGACGAAAAACTTCCACTGTTTAGCATAAAACATTAGATCCAGCTTAAAAAAATCAACATACCTTGAGAGTTATATATTCGAAAATAAAAGACCTGGCTTTAAGTAAATAAATATTTTGTGATCAAATTTAATTTTCTTGAAATTCACAATAGAGAATTTGCTAACATTTAAAATCACCACTAAAAGTCATAGAAAATCGGATTATTCATGAGCACACATTTATAAACTTAGAAAAAAGAATTCTGTCAAACTACCGATCAAAAGTGTCAGATTCCATATTTTATTCAAAAAAAAAAAATCACACGAACAGACTTATAATTAGGCCAACATATTACCTTCAGTTCGAGCCTGACCTGTTAAAAATCGTTATCAGGTCCCCACACAAACGACTGAATTTCTCATAACAATTTCATCGTTTAAATGAAGTGACATGGGCAACTAGTACACAAAACCACTGGCATTATTTTCCGCAATCATGATATTTTGTATTAAATATGTGTACAAACCTCAGAGCACGTGTAAAAAATAACAATTTCGCTGGTATATAGGCCTATGGAAACATGCCTTAAATGAAGACCTTCCTGTAATCACATACAGAACCCAAAACAAGTTTGGTACAATAAAACGCGCCAAAATAAACGAGTTTCTGCCAGTTAGCAATACAAAATGGTCTTAACTGAATTTCTTATTAAACGCATTAACTACAATGCTGATGAAATTCGAATTTATATTGCTTGGTCTTTAATTTCATAAAATGATTGTTGTTTCTTACGCGTAGTCATACGTTACGTATATTTTTGATTTCTGCTGTCTGTTTACTGTTTAGATTATAAATGCTTATCAATATTTGCACATTTATGTCTTTTTATAAAACAAAACAAACAAATGCATAATATGTCAACAACATAACTGACATTTCTTCTATGGCGTTACATAAAAGCAAACGTCAAAGTGTTTAAATTTATTATTATTGATGAAGGTGAATCTGCATTTAAATAACTAACAGAATTATTGTGTAATCACATTTCCGTTTCACCATGATCTTCCGCATATAATCACCATCGTTGCCAAAATATCGTTATTGTTGCTAAATAAGTACTATATAGTGAAGTACTATTTCAGGAGTGAATTTTCAAAGATTTATAGTTTCAGAGTTATTAAATTTAACGCAAGACGGAAATGTAGGTAATATATCATATATTTAATATTGCTCAGTATAAATTCTCAAAGTTAGTTGTTTTTGCCATGACAAATGTGAGCAACATCTAATTTAAGAGGAACAAAAACTTAATTTTACTCAATTTGTTGTTGGATTAAGTTAAATACGAAGTGACGTTTTGTTTTTGCGCTATTTCTACACTTGATATTCTACTTGTTTAAAACATAAATGTCAAAGTTTTCTGAAAAAATGATGATACATTTGCAAATGGACGTTACTCTTATTACATCATGTAAATATGCTATGTTCACATTTGCTTTTCAATGACTTTTAACCAACAAAAAAAAAAACATTTAAAAATAATTCGCCACTACTTTCTTTACGAGGCGGCAACGCTAAAATCATCTCATCATGCAAAATTACATATAAAAATGATACTTTTTGATGTCATTATGTTTATTCGCGACTCGCGAAATTTATGCATAAACACATGCCTTGCCGGATGGAATTAAAGAAAGAAAATCGCGAAAGTAGGTTTCAAAAATCAAAAAGAAAAGAAAACAAAAAAAATATTTCTGAGCAGACGGCATACCTTAACAACAATGATGTACTGTCACTTTCTTCTTGCTATCGATAACAAAATAATGAAATCGTACATTTTTACTTTAATTCATCCAGATAGAAATGAATGTTTTGTTTTATGTTCTGTTGGCAGGGTGCTTTATTTGTTTCAAATTTATATTATTACGTGTTTTTTCAAACTATGTTAACAAAATGGTTATCGATAAATGCACATTGTTGACTTTTAACTGTGATAGATACTTAAACAATTGTTGTAATATATTTTACTCAAGATATTTGACGTTCGCACTCAATAAATAAATTATTAATCATCATCATCGTGGGGTAGTTCGTAGTTGTCTCAAGAACTACAATCGATAACGATCTTGTTTGCTTAGAAGATTATATGTATAACGATATCGATATCCGTCGAACTCATTACGAGAATGTTGTGACTGATAACGATCAAGTAGTACCCCATATCTTTATCATGTTGATGCTAATGACTGATAATAAACTTGATACAATCCGCTCCATAATTGTAGCCAACATGTTAACACAATTAAATCAGATCACGTACTAATAACTTTGCAGACTCGTTGTTGGTTACCAGTCATGTTTGATCATAATAGTTGGGTTAATTGGCTCATATGTGTGACGGTTTTTAAATTATACAAGCCATCATTCTGAGGTTTATAATAATGTACTAATGACCAAATGTTAATTGGACAATATTTTTGCGTTTAATGCGCTAGAAAGGTACAAAGTCGTACGGTATTTTGTAGGTTATTGTTCATAAAATGTCAGCATAGATTTTATGAAGTCAAAGAAAGTGGCCCAGAAGCCTTTATTAGGTTCAGATATTTTAATCAGACGTGAGTTTATTTTGTTTTTTTTTAAGTTCTATGGAATTCTTCTAATTTGTCATGAAACAAACAAATGTCATCTTTAGGGGTTATGTTTGAATTTATGTTAAACCGAAATACATGTCGGTTAATGCCCATTAATATACATTCTGGGCTATTGCGTTACTCAAGTAAGTAACACTACAGAACATTTAAAATGTTTTCTCAATGGAATTGTAAAATAGTCATTAAGTTGAAATTCGATATAAGGGAGACAGAATAGAATGCCGAACGCAGCTATCGCGTTTACACCGTGGACTACATGACCCAGACTAAGCGTAGGTTTAGTCTTAATTTTATTGGGGTAAATACCTACATCGAATAAAAACTAAATTGATGATTTTAGCAATCTTGAATCAACATTTTGTAAGAAAACGAGTATTGAGCTCTTTCTTTTCCTAGATGACGCCACAAATCGAACTGAAGTGTCGAATAAAGTCTAGATGGCGTTAGTTCTGAAAAAATCCTATTCGACATGTCTGATACTTAAATATATACATAGTGACAGACCAGTTGCCATTGGGAACAAGAATTTTGTCAACCACGTTGTTGGTGAACAAATGTAACGCCAAATCAGAAAGTCGTCGGCGGTTAATAAGATCGTTTGAGCTTATGGCATTTTCCATTGGCAAATCTGGATTTTGATCTAAAATTTTATCTTTTTTGTTACCAATGGAACTTAATTTCAGGTTGATTTTTTTCTGTGGTTGTATTTTTATAATTTCGTATCTTTGAAGTGTCGGTGTAGCTTTCGAATTTCCAGTAACACTGGTTGTTTGTTTTTGATGTAATTTATATATCACATCGCACTGCTACGATTTCCATGGTTAATAAAAGTTTTTCGCAATCGAAATAATTTTAAATCAAAACGAAAATCACTCATGTGAATCTGACAGCTATCATTTGTGTAAGTGTCAGTGCAAAAAGGGGTAAATCAGCCAAAAAATCCAGATCTGCAAAATTGATCTGAGATAAAAACAAAAATTGTTTGTCCAATGGAACACAAGAACTGTCAAAATCGGTCTTTTGACATCTCTAGATAAAAAAAGATTGATTTTTTTTACCAGTGGATAACGACGGTAACGAATACGCCTATACAAAGTGACTGCGATGTAACATGTGCCATTAAAGGTTGGAATAAATCTGAGTTATCATTGGCAGTTAGATGAAAGATTCTCAAGAGAAAGAAGAAGTGTTTAGAAAAATTGCAATCGTAATTTCATTTATTCGATTCATATTCTTAAATATGACCAGCTTGACATGTGTGTCAAAATGGTCCAAAGTCCATTTATTATTGGTTGATGGAGTTTGATAGCTGGAGTATTGTTCTGTTCAATTTAAAACATGTTTTTGTTAATTGTCTAGTGGCAGTTTGTAAGAAATAAAAGAAGGAAGAAGTGAGCACAATAAGAATCATCCATTTTGATAAATTCACAATAAGCAGTTAAAAAAGTTGAAATTGATTATAACTTACTGAAGAGACGCTACAGTCCGGAACGAAATTGATCCTATAGCACTGTAATTAGTTAACTGCCTCTTGTTGCGAAATGAAGTAGGGGTGTAGTAAAAATTAACTTCTATTTGAATGAATTTGCTTAAGAAATCACAAGCTCCATTTTAACACTAACTGGAAAGTGACCTTTTTTTGTTTTATGGTTAATCCTATAACCTAACTCTCAAATTTGGAATTTAATTGATCACATGAACTAAATTCCCATACTTTTATGTATTATAAATTTATATTTCAAACTTTGAATATTCGCAGTATAGGGATTTTTAGGGAATGAGCTACAAATTCACTAAAAATTCCAATGCGCAAAATCAAAATAGTCAGCCTTTAGATGTATCAGCAAAACGCCATTTCTGTTTCAACGGGTAATCAACTAGTTCTTACAAATCCATTAATTGCGCTAATAATAAGGTCATTTGACATTGTATATTTTTTTTGTGAAATCAAGACGACTGCTCAAATTTCGAAACCTACAGACGTACCTTATATGTGTCAATTATTTGTATACGTTTGTATGAACTGTACCTGGAAATATAACAAGTGTTTAGTTTTTTTTTACAGTCCCAGGTGTTACCAACTATACAGTCTGTGGATACTATTATTAATGTACCTGAATAAAATAACTTTCTAGACTCTAGACTTGTAAGTAGGTTTCGGTTTCAATGGAAAATATATAGACCAGTAGTTTTGATGTTAATTAACATGTTAACATAATCAACCTGTCAAAATGAAAGACATTATGAATATTGACTGCCAGTAGCCCAATTCACATGTGTTACAACTTTGCTTCAGTGCTACTGTTAAAAGTAAGTTTGTCATTATATAAAAATACCCATGTGGCGTTTTTCACTGATCAAAAATAAATTTGCGAAAAAGTTCTTCGAAGTTATCATAAACATCTATAAGATGTGTCAAAACTTAATTGTGACAGTTCACCGAAAAACTCAATTCCACTCAAACGTCAATGACATGATTACATAAGAAAATTAAATTTACATAAGGAAATAAGAGCGTTTTTTGATAGGGTGACACACAATTGAATACTCGTCATCCAATTGAATTTTTTAACTTTCTCTTATAGAGAAAATGATATTATTCTCGTCAAAATTTTCGACCTCGAGATTTTGATTGATTCTAACATTACGATGATAGTGGAACTCTAAAAGTGGTTTTTGGAATTCCGTCCGTCGGTTCGTCGGTCCGTCTGTCCGTACAAGTCTCTCCAGCCTAAACGACTTGACCGATTTTTTATATAAGTGCACAGAGACAGGAAAAAATCGCCAGAATTTGAAATCAATTTTTCTTATATAAATCTCAATTAATTGGCATTGCATTTTATATATTTCGAATGTTTATAATTTATGTAATAGAATGCCATTTCAATTTATATTGCCCAAAAGTAAAATGTTTGGAAATTTGTGTATGGATTTTCTTCCTTACCTTTGTTTACCTTCCGTTTATAAACATCAGTATAACTTAGGCACCAGTCAGCATTTTTTTTTTTTCAAAATTTACAGCTTTGAAAAATAGATTTACTAAATCATTGTGATTTAAAAGAAAAACGGCATTTTGGATATCAGTCACATTCATTTTGTAGCAGCTATCACTCGAAAGTGACACAGCGAAAATGTCCACATTCAAATGACGTCTTCGCAATTGCATATCAGCAAACTAGTGCATCAAGCGGAAGTTAGATGCATGCAAAATGTATAACTTATCACACTTTGACTATAAAAAGTTCAAGTTTTTCATGGGATAAAACTCGCCTTATTTAATCAAACGTTTTCAGTTTTTTCCATGACTGCAAGGGAATGTCTACTTATTGCATTTCAATTTTTTGGTGAGTCAAAAAAATATTACAATGTGTCAAACCTTATCAATTTTTGACACAAATTGTACTGTAAGCTCATTGAATCATTAAAATTGTTAACAAATCACCAAAGGTTAACAACTCACTACAACAGAACTAGAACTAGAAGTTCAATGATAATTCGACACTGATAATATTACGTAGGTGCATTGAACGTGCTCAGACTGAATTGCGCATATTCTCTCGTGACAGATTTACTTAAACATCATTTTGTCATGAATAAACAATAAGTCAACACATGTATTAAGAATGCATTTTAATTTAAAGTAAGAGGTCATTTGATTTCACTTAGGTTTTCAAATTAATAATCGAATTTTAGACATCAATTGAAATAGGCTAACTAACTTTGACATATGGTAATGGCATGTTAAAATTCAAATGGCAACTTAAATGATAAAGAAGGTTGCATTTTCGAACTCATCCGAAAGGCAAAATATTCTTAATGTCACTTGACTTTAGGTGATGTTAAGAAATACAACTCTCCCCTTTTGTTGAGGCATGTTTAAAAAAAAAGGGTAAAACTTCATCCGGTCGTTTGGGTTCCTTTACAATTATTTACAAAATTAAAGTCACGTGAGTGTATTACGCGATCAGCAGCTGGCATACCCATGACTGTATACATAATCACTAAGCGTTATCAAAAAAAAAAAAAGAAAACATGAATCATACTTTGACTTCAGTTTGTAGTAAACTCCCCGTCAAAATTGAATTCGTTTACCCAACTACCTTGACGACGATCTTATTTGTGTGTGTTAGTCGTCATCATTAGTCAGTGTCCGTGGCAATTCCAAAGTTCACTGAATGGCTTATTGAATAGGTAGCGCTGTCTAGTCCAGCGCGATACTGAGAAATCATGACAAAGAAGAGAACATTTGTCAAATGTAAAGTCGAAAAGTGTGAATTAGCTCACAAACAGGTGCAAAAGAGAAAAGGAAACAGAAACAAAAAAACAAAAATACTTGATGATCCACAGAACCCACCAATTTTCAAGAGAACATAAAACAAAGGCAACACAGTTAAGAAAAAGATGAGAACCATTGAGCGCTGAATTCCCAACCCAAAAGACAGACACAAATGCCCTAGGGCAGTGTATCCATCAATATAATTATATATATTTAAAAAGTGCCCTTATGCACTTTATATGCATATATATATATATATGCGAGCAGTAAATAAGTTCCCCAAATACATAATAAACAGTGGAATGAAGAAGAAGTACTTGAAAATTACTTTCCTGCCTTGAGGGAATGTTTTTTGCTAATTTAATGCGTGAAGATCACACACAACAACAAAGTCTGCTTGCTGGCGGCACATCCTTCTTATTTTTTAAGAAGTATCTTGATCAGTGGATAGGGAATGGAAGAGGTTACATGTAACAGCATGTACCAACAATTAATAATTTTAATTAACACGACGGCTGAGGTTTTATTTTTGTGTAAAAAATATGCAATTCTTTGGTACGAAATTTAGCTGGAAAATGCTAAGTTGAATGTACACAAGATATATTCGAAATATGCCGGAAGGTGGTTTTCCCATGAAGTTGAAACTTCTGTGAGTGGTTCTATTTTTGTAGAAGATACATTCAAGTGGAAATAGACGCTGCACTGGTGTAGCTAAGTATTGTTTGTCGTTATGTTGAGGTTTTGTGCTCTTATTTTTGTAATCGCTTGGAGTATATTATACAATATTCAAGACGAAAGTTTAATTTAAGTCCATTCACAATATATCATTCTTAGGTACATTTTTTGCAAAATTTAAAGTCTTTGGACAAATCTAAAGTCCATTGGATCATAATCAGAAAGTTTTTCTAAAAACTGTTACAGAAACTGTACATACTATACCAACACCTTTTTTAAATGTTAAAATATTTACCTAAAAACTATGTTAGGTCACAATTACCTATCTACTTTTCTATAAAAAAAAATCGCCTTTGTGAGATTTAAAGATAAGTTGAGCACTAACAATTTTTATTAGAATTTCCGCAAAGTTAAACCAACAAAAATTTCAATAAAGGTATTTTACTCGACATTTTTATTGCACATATATTTAATACATATTGTGGGTTCATACAATTTCAACGTTTGATTAAAATTGCTTTAAATTTTATAAATACTTTGTAAAATTCAAAGTCTTGGCTTAAAAATACAGGATTGATCTTAAACTTCCATTAAAAGTTTCATTAGCCAAATTTTTGGGGAAAGATTTGGTCAGGATGAAGAACCATTGTGAACTATTTTTGAGTTTATGTATGGAAAACTGACTGATGGACTGTAAAACGCAAATATTAATTATCATTTCATAGACGCTTAACTGAGTTGTTCTACTTCTATATCTCTGCGTCGATTGTGACTTATATTTGATCATATAGATTTGTTAAAATAAAATTGGTAAACAAATCAGATATCGGAAGAATTCGGTAAGTTTTGTGAAAGCTTTGCTCCTTCTAAAACAAAATCAAAAGCGGCATTTTTTCTAAGAAAATTATCAGAATGTGTATTTTGATAGTTTTCATTACTTAGCAGATCACATTTAGTAACTTTTTTTTAAAAGTTTGTTAACTTTAAGCGCAAATGTCTAAGGCTGATTGGCATAAGACACTTAAAATATATATGAATAAATGTAATACATGTTTTTTAGAGTTGCCAAATAGAAAAAAAAACTACTACCACAACTGTCAACTATAAAAGATGATCCTGTGTACTGTCAATAAAAAAAGTCTCAAGACATCAACTGAAACCCCACTCAACTCTTCAACACCAACTTATGGCGATGTCTTTGGTCAAAAAGTAAAATTAAAATTTATGGTTTTCTGCTGAATGCAATCCAGATTTCAGTTTGTCAATACTTGAACGGTTTTAAATGACTTCTGTTGATTCCAATTGCTTGTTTTTTGTCCAATGGAAAATGCTTTCAGTTATCGTCGCAAGTTATCATCTATCAAATGTGACAATTATTTTCATATGAGTACAATGCTTAGTAAATTTTTTTTTCTATAAACATGGAGATATCAATTTTTGTCATTAACTTTCATATGCAGAAACGATTTTTATTTCTGTCAACATGCAGATACCCGTAATACCTTTGAAACAATGGTGGTATGAATACCATGGCATTAATACCATTGTGTTAGCAATACCTTGGATGGTGACTTTATGTAGTATGAGTTGAGAAATAGCAATACAAAATTGAATTCTTCTATGCAACACTTAAGAAGAATGGCGATTCAATCAACAGAAATCCATGTATACTAAACTAAAAATGCTAGTATTAAGCCACACAAATACCTCACGCTGCTAGTGTGGCATTAGCTTGGTATTTCCTGACACATAGGTGGTACATCCGTTTATTATAGTATTGATACCACCAGTCTATCAAAGGTAAAAAAAACATTCAGATTGGTTCTTTTGGTTTCAATCGCTTCTCTTTTCGTTCAACAAAATAATATTTTCGCCAACTGTCATCTGCCACCAATATGATAGCAGTTCTGTCAAGTCAATTTAATCCACCCGACAAAACTTATCAATGGATTAATTTAAATAATTTCTATAAATTGCGATCGTTTCTTTTGTCGCCATTAATTATCATATCCTAGTGTCATTTTTTAAATGTGATAGTTTTCGTGTAAATAAAATCAAGGAATAAAATATGCATCAGTCAAAGTGTACTAATAGAACAATTTCAGATGAGTTCCGATGAATTTGACCGTTTATTTTTGATCCATTTAAAACATTGCGTATCCAAACCAATTTTCATATGTTTTGTTGCTAATTAAATTAAGAGCCGAAATTATCTGTCCAAAAATATTAATGATGAAAATTACAAAGATTTTGATCTTTTTTGGCCCAACGAAGAAGGCCAAAATGACAGTTGGTGAGGATAATCCTCACCAACTGTCATCTGTCAAAAGGACACCAACATATTAAGTGAGTTTCATTAAAAATATCAGATGAATCATTATTCCGATTAATGATGACTGTTGGAAAAATAAAATTACAAACAAATAACCAATTCGAGATATCAAAATAGAAATGTCAACAGCAATTTCTTCAAATAAGCATTTCACCAAACCCTGCATTCCACGTTCTCCAAAATAAAAGTAATAATAACCCCGGATTTTGCCTTTTTGCACATTAAACTTCAACTGTTTAAATGATTAAAAGAGAAAACAGTTTCTAAGTGAAAAAAAAAAATCGGCCCCCACGTACGGACAAGATGTGCGATAATAGCTTATGGCAACAAATGGTTATTATATGATGGCCATTATGCAGATATAAATAGTTGTCATGATGTACTCACTTTCGACGTGATAACGGATAAGCAATCGCAGAAAAATGAAAGAATTCGATTTCGAAAACAACACTTTTTTTTGTGACTTTACAAGCCAGACTGATTGTCGAGTTATTGATAAGGGGTTAGGACATGTGTTAAGTTTTTTTTTATGTTTATTACCCGTCTGGGATTGAAAGTGCTTAACCAGATTGGTGTTTTTTTTTTTAGTTTTATTTAAATGTACAAAAAAACTGATAAGGATGACATGGTTTGAGTACAAAACGACCATGTGGTTGGGAAATGTTGGAGAACGTGAGGCTATCACGTTTTCGGAGGTTTCTACTTAAGCACGTAGTTTCTAACTGAAGTCGTTGAATTAATTCAAGGCTAAAGGTTAGGTTAGGGTAAAAACGACGATCAAATGTGTTATTATATTCTAATGATCAGGTCGTTTTGAATGCTGTCTAATTGTATAGTGACTTGCAAAAGACATGGCTTACGTCAGATGTGTTATTAAATCGATTGATGTGTTAATTGGAAAAATTCAACTGACTCGGAGTTGACTAGTTTCGATATAAAGTTATATAACATTTTGACATGAATCGTTTCTATAACACAGAAATCCGTAATGACATCTGACATGTTCACATGGAATAAATACATCCCGAAAGTATGATATTTTGAATACATTTCAAAAGTGTGCGCTATTGTGGCGAAACTATGTTCGCCAACTTTATCTGATGCCTTCAAGAAATATTTTTACTTTCTTTGATAAGAATTATGTCTGTGATCGACTGTCAAATAATTCAAATTCTTGCCACCAGTGTTGCCACACGTTTTTATTTGCAATTTCAATTGATAATATTGTTTCATCAATATGAGTATTCAATAACCCCAAGAAGATGTTTAAACACATTTCATCGGGCCATTTTTTTCGAGAACGTCGCTGGTCAAATAACAACAGTGAACGGTGCGCGCTATAGGGCCATGTTAACCGAGTTTTTTTTTATCGCAATTGGACGAATTAGGATTGGAGGATACGTGGTTCCAACAGGGCAGAGCAACGGCACACGCTGCGCTAGCTACAACCGATATTCTGAAGGCCAATCTTTTGGCCCACCTTGTACTTGCGGTAAATGGCGTTTAAAGCAGTGCACTTAGTTTAAGATCAAAGAAGATTTGAGGAAAATTGATATATCATACTATGGTACTATGATACCAAGATATATGAAAACATTTCTTCCCTGCTTTATGGTTCTTGTTCTTGCCCCTATTCCAAAAGATGGTGCTGAAAGCATTTAAATCCCTCTAAATCACAAATCTTGTACTCAAGTTCAATGTCTTTCGGCAACAAATCATTTGTCAGATACGAACTGTGCAAAAATATTTACAAAGACTCCGTTAAATGGTCTTAACAAAATGTAATTGAACCCTACAATGTCAAGGTCTACGACTAACAAAGCTTGTTTTTTTCATAAATAATACAGAACATAAATACATATTTGAATACGCGAATTCGGTAAACACTGTTAGGAGATAGTATCTGTATAAAAAGTGCTTCAGATAAGGTGTTTGTAAAGAGCAAGACCGGTGTGTATATTTGGTTATCTGTGCATGTGTTTTTTTTATAGAAAGCATTTATTTATTTGCATTTTCATCAATCGTATCTGAATTCTGTTTAAGGCTACCTATAATATGTTATTATTTGTAATTTATATTCCTGCGTTTAGTCAGCGCCATTTGCTGATCATTAAGTCTATACAAATCTTGGTTATAGATGTCTTACGAAATGCACTTGGCGTCTACGTAAATTGTACGCTTTCCACGTGAAGTCATAACGTGTAGGTATATAATTGCTGCGTTAATTGTGCAGGTCAATTAAAATTGATAAATGTTTAGAATTGTATCTTAGCTTCGTTGAAAGTCAAGTTTTTTCTTTGGAAATATCCAGTGAGACACGCATTTTATTGTAAAGAGTTTTTTATATAGTGAACTTAAAGGTCAGTGAATCGGATTGTGACTTCATAGACTACACTATCCAACTTTACAAATGACTCAGATATTATAAATATTAGTTATTTTATCATTGTTATTCCGAAATTGCAAAGAATGCTTTATTTCTACATTAAATCGAATTGTTTAATTTAATACGGAAGTATAGAAATAAGGTATACGAAAAATAACGATTTTAGAATTTTCGAACATTGTTATTTCCACATCAACCTGCAAGTTATGAGGAAATAAAATAAATATAAATAAGTTAAAACATCCTTAAGAGTGTTTTATTTAGAGGTATAGAACTTCAAATTGAAATAAGACACCAGAAAATTGTTTAAATGTCCATCAAGTTGGCTTAATTGGAACGATAATTTCATACCATTAATGATTGAATATGATTTCGGGCATTTGGTTGCCGCGTCCGGTTCGAATAAAGCCAAATCTAGAGGTCAATTTTTTAACCACTTTTTCGAGCATTTAGGCCGGCTGTATGTAGGCAATAACGCCACGAATGTTGGCTTCCAAGTCAAGTCCCCTAACGTTTATGGTTTGTTGGCGTGGACGAGTGACTTCAAATATCCAACGGTGTCAAATCACACGATCTTTGTGGCCAATTGACAGGTCCATTCCGCGAAATTATGTTTCCTTCAATAAATCGATTGTGACGTGCGCTGTGTGGCATGCAGCGCCGTCTTGTTGGAACCACCTCTCATCCACATTAATGCCATCCAATTCAGGAACAAAGTAGTCGGTTATCATGGCTCTATACCGGTCTCCACTAACGGTAACTGACTCTCCAGCATCATTTCGGAAGAAGTATGGCCCAATGACACCAAACAGTCTGTTTTTGTCCTCTTCAACACTTTACTCTACAACGCCAATTGTTTCTTCCGGTGCGCACTGTTTGACGTCTCTGCGGATGCGTATTATGTAGTTTATCATCAATCACCATTCTCTTACAAATGATGTCAGAGCTCAACGGTCACTTAAGATCATTACCCAACGTTGATCCATGCAAAATCTGCTTGATCCATACTTCATGTATTTTGTTACTTACCAAATGTCGTCTAGAACCGTTGACATTTCGAATTTATATTTAGGTTATACGTTGTGTAAACTGCTCTTAAAGATCGAAAGCCTTTATTTTCAGACTTTTGGTCTACAATTATAATTATACTCTACATTTTATGGTATTACATGATTTCAAAAGACTACATGATGATATTGTTAATGTCTCTCCTACATTGCTGTAGCTTGGTAATGTGACATCTTATACATCGCAAATCAACAATCAGTAAAAAAAACACATGTCAACCTTCATTGTCCTTAATTTATACCATCTTGTCTGGAGGCTGTGTTTAATATGCCAAACTACTCAGACAAAAAAATCCATCTCATACCTAACCATAGCCGGCAAAAGACAATGAATTTTTAATTCCCCAAACGCAATGTGGTTTTCCTTCAGCTCCATTTAAGGGCCCGTCTGCATTCTGTGCACATCAACTGGTGTACTCTGCTTGTACTCCATTATTATACTTTATTTCCTTTCATATATACCTACATCATGATCACTTTTGCTTTCATTATTAGTACGCGTTCGAAAAACTCGATTGCATACCTAATCGGAAAAAGGCGCACTTCCCTTCAAAACACATAAAAAACGCTAACCTTGCATCGGTGCTATAGTGCTTATGCTGCACTCCATAATTTTAAAGTCCTTCGTGTGTATAATGGTCAACTTTGGCAGAGGAATTTGGTTCTTTTTTATGGGTTGGAACCGATCGGCATATTATGTACTTGAGGTGTGTACACATTTTGGCATGCACGATCTACCTCTGACAATTAATTTTGTTTTTCTGTCCTGAGTAACATTTTAAATTAAAAAAAAATTATCATGTTTTAAAATTATTTCATCATTCGGATCTTTGTGTTTAGAAAGCAGAGGTTATCGCAGGTCGACTTTCATAAATCAAATTAATGACTTTAGACGATAACCATAGTGAGAAACGTCTTTAAGATTTTGTAAGGCATACATATGACCCCTTGTTCGAGAAAAAGATGTTGTCATGCCAAGGGAATTTTTTTTTTCTACAAAATGAAAAATCTTATTTTTTCAGGAAAAAAAATTGCAAGGACAAATGTTTGTAGTTTAACATTTCGGCAAATGAAGTCTTTAAGTGTGCTTCACGGGGCAAAAAATTGGTAACTATCTTCGAGAGACACCGCAAAGCGAATTTTTTGAACACAGATTATATTAAATGATTTCAAATGTCATTTCTAGAGTTTCACAAATTCTGCCCACCCATGGCGTCACAGACTTTAATTTTCGATCAGCATTAGGCGCTGTGATCGCCTTTCAAATGTCATTCTGAAGTAATACGAACTGTGTCCATCTATGGAGCCACAGGTTCTACTATCAATTTATAGTACAGAAATGTGAAACTAGTTTGATTGCTTTTCAGAAAAAAACAACTTATAAGTTGTTCGGTTTTCTCCTATCATTTCAAGTTTCAATGATAAAGTTTTAGGCTAAACCCTTAAATCTTTCACCTAATAGGCTTCATACGTTGAATGGACAGAACATTTGGGTGTGAATTTTGAAACTTATTCATCTAGATAACAAAATACAAATTCACTAATAACCTCCACTAAGATTCATTGGTGCATACTTTTATGAAACTATTAGTAAATCTTTTGCTGCGAATACCAGCCGTACCAGCCTAATGAATTGATATCAATGGTACCTACAAGACATGTTTGCATCTATTGTGATATAAATAAAATTTTGGAAAAGATTCCAAATGAATATTTTTTTAATGAGGCCCTTCTAGTCGACATACGGCCGGTCGTTGCCCTGCTCTGACCTAATTTACTTTATTCTTTAAAAATACATCGCTATGCAATGCATCAATTCCGTTAACCACTCACTTATTCTCTTTCATTTCTTAATAGGTATTAAGCTCAGCAAAAATGTCATCATTGAACTTTTGGAGAACAACATCAACAAAGCTCGTATTTGTACGCAGCAAACTATGCTTAACTTTTATTGTGTCATCCTAAAGCTTCTCAGCACGCTTTTCACACTTTGGGACAACAAAGTTCCCGTTAAAGCTACTGCCCATTCAATTCCGGTGGATAATGCAAGCTCTCGTGCTACCGAAACAGATGTAAGTTGAACTTGAAACTTTAATTCACCATAAAAACAGTTGTGTTAAAAAAAATGTATCCACCATAAAAAATTGTTTTTTTGTTGTTGTTGTTTATAGGGTCCAAAAACTCTATCCACTGAATCCTACCAAACTCGCTTAGATGAACGACTTAATAAAATCCAAAACCACAAAAGCCGTCTTAATGGTGTCAAGGGAACTGAATCAGCCTCCGTTGCGGCCATCACATCTACAGATACCACTCCTGTTGCCGCCGCCACCACCAACGATCTCACATGCCTAGCAGCATCCAAAAAATCCTCCGCTTCAGCTGAAAATCTCCGACTGTTCAACTCCAGATACGGCAATCTTCTTCTAAACAAATCCAAATGCAAGGAGCAATGTCTCGTTCTATGTGTGCATGCTGGTCTAGTCGTTATGTATCTACAGGTTGTGATCCTAGGAATAGCTTTGAATACTACCAAAGTTCCATCAGGACTGATCTTTCTGCTAGCCACAGTTGGCGTTATTGGATATATTTTTATCAAGGTAAAGTCACCACATAGGTTTACATATTTAACAGTTTTTCTAAAGTCAATATTTTTTCCAATATTGTAGGTATCCTTTGTGAACAAAAACGCAGTCGCAACAAGATCTCCAAAACCCTCACCTCTATCAAAGGCTAAGGGTACCCAGCGCCAACGGGATCTCATTAAAGATGATTTCAGTCCAGAACGACAGAGCCGATCAAAGACGAAAAGGCTTCCAATCTCCGCCATTGAATTGCAGTACAAAACATTGAGTAAAATTAAGCTGTTGTAGATGGCGCTGTAGAAAAAAAAAATTTTTTTCTATCGACAAGGGCAGGCATTATCTTAAAAAAAAAACGAAACATATTCATAAATAATTTTTAAGAAGCAATTTTTTTCCGAAAAAGTACAACTACATACACTGAATATATTTTATAGAAAATAGGTTAGGATTTTCTTTCTTTCAAGTTTGACAGATGGATGAAGAAATTTCGTGACATCTGCCAGCTTGCTGTCAAAAATTAGGAGGTCATAGAGATAAAGTTTCTGTCTTGACAATAAGTTTACGTATTGTTGAGGATATTATGATATCTGTAATGTTGACATGTCACATTTTGCTGACGTAAGAAAATTGTTGCCATGGAAATATTTTTCAACATATGCAACAATTTTTCGATTACAGGTGTCACATTTAAAACAATAATCCCATCTCTATGACTTTATTATCTCTGACACCCTTTCTCTCTTTATTCTTTCTTCTAATTAATGATTATTTGTAGGGCTATGAGATTACTGTCTATTTCATATTAGTTATCTACGGTGAAGTGACACATAGAATATTTGAACTGTCAGTTTGGTGGCATTTTTACCAGTTAGCTAGTTTTAGGTAAAATTACTTACCACCATTATAAAATGTGCATAAAACCACACTATCATTACCTCTTAAGTCTAAGCTGGTAGGAGTATTCCTCGGGCGACATCTGACGTTTATGTCTTTTTTTAGAATGTAATCTTATAAATATCCAAAATTTTTTTTGCAATGTTAACCAACTGTCAATTGGTTTGAGTGGTTTAATTTTCTTTTGAATTATCCTTGGAGTAATTTATACTCATTCTTATTATTTTTTAAATCTGTTTTTTTTTGTCTGTAACCATTGTGGTCTTAATTCGATTTTTTTTATAAATAATTTTTTTGCGACAGCAAAGATATCAAAAGAAATTTAACAAAATGCTCAAATCAATTTAAGTTTTGGATTATTGATGAAATATGAATAATTGTTGTTTCCTTATAATGAATAAAAAATAACAAAAACTCGTTGGATACTTCATGAAAATTAACAATATTTATTCTATTTTGACACTTTCACTTGACCTGTGTTGTTCGGTCGGAATTTTATTTTTCCATAAAAAAGTAGAAGACACGACTTCACATTATTTGTCGTTGATGTTAACAATGACAGAGAATTGCAGCCTTTCTTTTTGAAATTAGTTATATTTGAACAGTTATAGTCGTTCTGTTGTCATCCCTATTAAACAAAAATGTGTGTCCACCTATCAAACGTAAATTATGTAATGTGTCTTCAAATAAATGTCTGGTCATACTTCTCAACTATTTCTGATCAATTTTCATCGACGGTAATAATTTCCTCCAGTTAAGTAAACAAAATAAAATCAATAGAAAAATTCCAATCAAATATTTTTCTGAATGTGATAACGTGTTGCATGTGGTTTTTAACTTTCCCTCCCCTTAGTTTTTTTTTTTCATGTTCACTACTCTAATCATTTTCCTTTTCTTTTTTCCCCTATGACTTCTTAAAATTAAAAAAAAATGTGAGACTGAAAAAAGTTAATTAAGAGTAAATTTGTTTTCGAAATTTAACAAGACAAAAGAACGATAAATAAACTTAAATACAAAAAAAAAATCACTTATAACATTTGTGTTGTAACTTGGCCAAAATTGTAAGCCCATCAAATAAATATTTTATTTGCTAAAAAAATTATTTCCAATTTGATTGTGATGTGTGAGTGTGATTCTTATAATTTAAAACAAAAATATATTAATTAAATTTAAATATATTCCTTTTTTTATACAAAAATGTTAGAATTTAAATTTTGAGATCAAATATTGTTTTGTACTATGATTATAATTTTATATGGTTTAAATGTTTAATACTTAATATGTTAAAATAATAAAAATATTAGCATTAAAAAAATTGTGAAAAAAATGAACAAATTGTTGGACGAATATATTAGATGTGAAGCTAAAAAAATAATTTATACATTTTAATACTGTAGCTTTCGTTGTTTTAATTTAATTTTTAAAAGGACATTCACACTGGCAAACGTTAAAATTTTCTTTAAAATTATTCACTATAATCTTGGAGGCGTTCTCTGTGATCGTAAAAAGAAATAGTCTGGGACGTTTCCTGTTTTTGAAAATTTGTTTTCGTGAATGAACTAAAAACAAGAGGAACTCCTAATTTTCTCAATGTCAATTGATTTAGATTAGTAAAAGGTGATGCAACATAATGTACTTTTTTACGCAATAAGACTCAATTTATAAATCAAAATTCTGTCAGGACGCCCGCATTGCTCATACATAAATTTAACCGATTTCAGGCTTTTGTCATTACCCATATGGCCATATGTTGCAGAGGTACATCAGGAACTGTTTCCTTAAAACAGCCATCGATCCACCTAGACTTCGTCGTGAAACGGTTAAACGATCCTATAAGCCTGAATGGCACACATGTTATTACAAAAAAGGAGTTCGGTTGCCGCAATTGTAAGATCAAAAGGCTGAATGATTATGAAATCAATTCAGATAAACGATGTTCTCCAGAATGTAGAAACGCCAAACAAAATCTTGCAGACAATAATATATAAAGATTCCCTCAATAAAAAAAGGACCGGAAATACAACAAGAAAACCAAGCAACTGACAGATATCTTAGAAGCTGTAACCTAGGCTCTATGAAAAAGCAATGAATGAATTTACCCATGCGCAGAGAATTGTTGATGTTCCAGGTGTGATATGGACATAAGACATAAAATGGTAGGCAAGGTGATTATATTAACCCCTGAGTTTTCATCTAGCGACAATTGAGAGCATAGTACCTTGACAGAGATAGGTTCTGAACGTTTGTGTAAAGTTCTGGCGGCAGCAGATTAAAGCGATGGGAAGAGCGAAAGGCCTAAGCTACCATCCAGAAAATACGATGGAATGGCCCGTACAAAAAGAGGATGAAAAACTGACATCTAATACGAACCGTGTCATAGTGAACAGATATAGCGGCTATACGGATGTGGATTAGTTATAAGTGCCAACAGTATTATGTTTTCAAGACATTAGCCAACGCGTTGAAAAAATTCGCCAAAAAATGCGCTCATGCTCCAACAGAGGAAAAAGAAAGACTGCTTCTAACTGCTGCTGTAAATATGCGGCAACACCTTCAGAAAACCTTTATGAATGCAATTTAATTGCATTATTGCAGCAACCAAGCAGCGCTAGCATCGTCGTTCACAAATATAGAAAATTCTTTTGGCATAAGTTGACAGATTGGTTAGTTTTGTTATTGTTTTTTATTTCTGGATCCTTTTACTTTCGAAAAATGTGTCCGAAAAAAGATAATTTTAAATAATTTTAACGCATACGCGCTTATCAGAAGCAAGAGCGGGCAAAATAAAACGAAGGAGAAGAGAGTTCTGCTCCAGATTATAACAAAAAGCGCGAAAAAAATTCCAAAACGAACAGATTTTTTCACAACGCTTTTCTGTTTAACAATAATAGCCCTTTTTGACAGATCACGTGTGAGTCGTGTCATGCTGTCATGTTATTTTTGTTTAGTATTGTTTGGCATTTCATAATGGAAAGACTTACGCGTGAACAACGTTTACAAATTGTTCAACTTTATTATGAAAATTCACGTTCTGTGAGGAATGTGTTTCGTGCACTTCCCACACATCGCATCAATCAATGGACTTATTGAGAGAACATTTCGGTGAGCACATAATTTCACGTTTTGGGCCGGTTGATTGGCCACCAAGATCGTGTGATATCACACCGTTAGACTTTTTCCTGTGGGGATATGTAAAGTCAAAAGCTTATGCCGACAAACCCGCTTCGATTCAGACCTTGGAGGAAAACATCACGCGTGTCATTCGCCAGTTACCAGTCGAAATGCTCGAACGAGTGATCGAAAATTGGACTCAACGGATGGACCATCTGCGACGTAGCAACGGCCAACATTTGATAGACATAATCTTCAAAATATAAATGCCAGGGAATGTTCTTTCAAATGATAATAAACATTCTCCATTAAATTTGAATTTTCTGTGTTTTTTTCTTTAAAAAAGTAGGGAACCTCGAAATGGATCACCCTTTATTATTTACAAAACGGTTTCTCGTTTAACAATTCAATTACACTTATTTGAAATCGAATACCAAACGATTAAATTCGCGCACTATAATCACTTTACAAAATTCACTTAGGTAATTTACTCAGTCACTATTCAAATCACGTTCAGGTCACAATTAGACTTACTCCCTGGTTGTAGCTTCATCTCTATTTATACCATTCCACATACAGATGGCATATTCTCGGAGATTCCCGTATTTAAAAGATGGTTCGAGAAGTGGTTTTGACAGATACCACTATTCCAGCCATTCATTCCAGTGGGGGCATCCAGTACCACAAATCGACACTAAATGGATCTGTTCGATTTTCATACATTAGGGTAGGTTCGTACACTGCAATCCGAAATTACAACACTATTGACAAACTTTTCAAGTAGGTACGCAATTTCTTCCAATAAATAAACTTAATTTCACATCTATGTTCACAAAATTCATTGGACTAAGTTATCCTTTAGACGACCTAAAATACAAAATTGTTAACATATTCAACGATGCAAAAGGTGATGTTTATATGTTTTTCCTAAAAGTCATGAAATTATTGGCTTAAATCTACTAAAGAACAAAGAAGAAGGGTTTGGAAGCTTTAGGAATAATCCATTCCCTAATGCTTATAGCACTGAAGTAGACTAAATTAGCCTTTTCAATAAATATGCAGGTAATTTTTTAAAGGTGTTTAATAGAAAAACTTAATTTTTTTAAAGTATCCGCCAAAACTTTTCCCGACGGAAAATCTGGCTCCATAGCCAGGCGAATCGTCGCCAGCAGTTTGGTGTCATCGCTTGCCCTATTATTATATAGTGAAATGTCATTTGTATGCGCTTCTGTGAGAAAATATGTTCCAAAACAGCACAGACGCCACTGTTACACATGGGATAAGTAAAGAAACATTAAATTTTCATAGTAACATGTTAACAAAAGAGCGACATCTTGTGCGAAGAGATTCATTTCCGTAGCGACTTGTAGCGTCATCTATTCAAAAGATGGAAAAGTACAAGGAGTGATTTCAAATAAATTCTGCAATAACAAAAAATTTCTTTACTTATTGAGCCATAAACTGAACAAGTTTTGTAAATTTATTCCTTACTTATGTTTTATGATCATTTACAACAATTTTTTTTTTTTGTAATTTGATGAAGCAAACTATTTTTTTGGCTTACAGTCCATATATAATAAGTTAATGGTTGTCAAACTTAAGCATTGATAATGCAGTTCAAGTGTAATAATGAACGTGAATTCTGCAGTACTGCAGTAAATTTACATTTATGAATTCACCCTACATCTTTAGCAGTATTGTCGGTAAAGATTGCCTACACGAAAACATGTCTGGCAACGGAGTAGGGATAAGTGAATTCGCTGCGGAAAGAAATGCCACTATAGCTCGCACACGGTTTACTTGACAAAGCAAGAACGCGGATATCCATCACACCACAACAAATAAGAAATACTGTGAAAAAAAAATAAACTTCGATAGACTGCAGTCGCAAACACACCTAAGTCCTTATCCCTTATCTTCTCGGTTACCACCACACCACCAGCATCTAATGTCGAAGAACGATGTCAATCAAGCGGCATCTGATGTGCTAGGTTTCTCGCTCCCACCAGCAAGGAAACCTTGGTTTGATGAAAAATGCCGACAGATGCTAGCAGTTACGAACGAGTCCTTGAAGGTTAAGCTGCAGGTGAAGACGAGAGCTGCCATTGAGATGGGATGAACACCGGGTTTTCAGAAAGAAGAAAAAAGAGCAAGAAAAGCGAGAGATCGAAGATTTGCAGAGGTGCCACTCCAGGAATAATATTCATAAGTCTTACCAAGTCGTTAAACGCCAAAGCCAGGGATACAACTCTCGAACAGAGTCCTGTCCTGATGAATAAGGAAAAATATAGTAGTTGCGATACAGTCGATGATGAAGATATGAAAGAACCACTTCTGCGATCTTCCGATATCATGCACAACGAACCATTCAATATTAGCGACGACAGCGAAAACTACCCGACCAAAGTGAAGTGAAGAGGATTAGGATGACAATATATTAACTCTTGCTTAACAAGTCCGGCGGAAATGACAGCCTTCCCACCGAGCCAGCGGAGATGATTTGAATTTCCTAAAGTTACATTCACCAATTCATAAGCCAAATCTTTTCGGATGAAAGCATGCCTGAAGAGTTGAACCTCACCATCGTTTGCCCGATCCACCAAAAAGGAGACCCTCTGTGTCAATACGAGAAGGAGTATATAGAGAAGAAGGCGCCAAAAATGGGTTTATTTGTAAAAGAGGGTTAGACCAATTACCAACGAAAGTACACACAACATCGACGAATTTTACAGAAGGTCACGATTGTCAAATGTAACTTTATGTCAGAAATTAAATAAAGAATTACTCTTGCCAACCATGCGTCTTGCATGCAGTTTGCAGTAACTACAGAAGATATGATTTATCTTTGCAGATGTATGGATTGACGCTCCAGAAACAAGTTTTGTTTAAATATTGTAAATATTCTTCATATATCGCATGTAGTTCACCTGGTGCACAGAAATAACCTTACAGCCAAAAACTATAAACAAGTTAATTTTCTGCCCCTGTTCACCCTGGAATAGTCGACTCGGAGATCTGAATAGGGGAAGAGATTACCTCCGGAATTTTTTTTTCCGGAATGTGCCATCATGACTTTTGGTAAGGTACCGTTCCCATTGGAACTGCCCATCTGCCAAACTCCGGAACGCAGTAACAACTAATTTTCAGAGCTCGTAGCATAATGGGGTGTTACATCACCAGATGATAAGAGGGTGAGATTTCGTATACAACCTGCCTAGCGGAGCCGAAGTTGCTTCCTTAGGTCTTTTCTGATTAGCTGATAAACTAATTTTAACCGCCACCATCGGTATAATATTTGTTGTCAATATTACCGGCCTCTGCTAAAAGTTACACATATTTGTGATGGATTGCAGCCCCTTTTGTTGGCTGGTGAATATTGCAAAATGCTTCCAAAAACAACCACATGAATATAAATTATTTTGCGTTTAGCTTTTTTGTTATCAAATGTTTCGTTGAGGTTGTGCCCGTTGGCTAGGCTTTTATTTTTTTAGAGTAGATTATAGAGCCCAATGCGATTTCCATTTTAGATTCATTTGTATTAATGGCTATTTCCATGTCGGACACACTGGTTTGACGACCATTTGCAATTAGCTTCTGTCCATAAAAAAGCTGAATGGCGGCTGTTGTCCACCTGATCGGCCCTTATCAGTGTGGTATTAGGCCAGGGAAGTCCACAACCGATCAAATCTTCACACTTCGGCAGATCCTGGAAAAAAAACAAGAAGTCCAAATCGATACCCACCACCTATTCATCGATTTCAAAGCCGCATACGACAGCATTTATAGAGACGAACTATACAGAGCCATGTCTAGTTTTGGTATACCGCCCAAACTTGTCCGTTTGTGTAGGATGACGATGGAGAATTCTCGCTGCCCCATTAGGGTCGGAAACGACCTCACTGACACATTCGATACCAAAAAAGGATTTAGGCAAGGCGATGCTCTGTCATGTGACTTCTTCGATCTGATTCTTGAGAGGATTGTGCAAAACTCCCGAGCCAACAACAGAGGCACAATTTTCCAAAAATCTGTACATACGCCGACGATATTGACATCATTGATAGGACCCAACGTGATGTCACAGCCACGTTTGCTAGTATAGAAAAGAAAGCGGCAAAAATGGGCTTAGCAGTAAATGAGAGCAAGACGAAGTATATGCTGTCAACACGAAAGGACAAACAACATCGACGAATTTTACAGAACGTCACCATTGACAGGTATAACTTTGAGGTAGTAAGGGACTTTATCTATCCCGGTTCCGCTATTAGCTCTGACAACAACATCTCGTCAGAAATTAAACGAAGAATTACTCTTTATAACCGCTGCTTCTTCGGGCTAAGAAGGCAATTCAGAGGTAAAGCCCTCACTCGAACTACTAAGGAGATCTTATATAAGACCCTGATCATCCCAGTCCTGCTCTACGGTGCTGAAGCATGGACCGTCTCAAAAGCGGATGAAGAAATCCTTGGTCGATTTGAGAGGAAAATTCTTCGAAAAATCTTCGGTCCCGTTTGCGTTAACGGGCTATGGAGACGAAGATTCAACCAAGAACTATACGAGCTGTACAGCGACATGCCCTGGTCAAAAAACTCCGCATTGGACGTCTAAGATGGCTAGAACATGTAGAACGAATGCACACCAATACTCCGGCTCTCAGAGTATTCGATTCCCAGCCAGACGTCGGACGCAGTAAAGGAAGACCTCGCCTTAAGTGGCGCGCACAAGTAGAAACCGACCTCAACCAACTTGGAGTGCGCAACTGGAGGCAGTTAGCTAAGGACCGGGCTTGGAGAGGCATGTTGGTTGAGGCCCAGGTTTATTCCGGACTGTAGCGCCACTTAAGTAAGTAAGTAAGGCGGCTGTTGTCGTCTGCACTGCAGCACCTTACAGGCTTGGAATTTTTCATTGATGCGTTCGGTAATGTCTTTGAAATATAACGCTTTTTGCATGAGTATTTCGGTTGTAATTAGTCTGCATCCGAATTTTCACTGCTTCTGCTCAATATCAGGCGGACTAATGCAAAATTGTTTATTTCCTAGAATGAATCATTAAGCGACCAGCTTATTCGTAGAGAAGCGCTTAATTGGAGACCTTTCAAGCAAAGTAACTCTTCTCAAAAACCACACCAGTGGATGTTTAAGATGTTGAGGACACGTAGAGCTCGCGGGTCTCCGATTTCTAGGAGATGACCTTGGCTTAAGTGATGAGCAGAAGCAGAAACTGGCAGCAGTTAGCTAATAACCGGGCGATTTACAATAATGGTTGCGACATAGGCTCACCCCGGACACCTTCGATCTATGTCGACTAAGGAAGGCTCTTCTGCAAAATCTTCCACTGTGATCTTAAGATTTAAGTAAAATTATAGTATTTACGTGATTTTAAAATCCTCTTTAAAGTCATCCAATGATAGGATCCAATTGCCAAAATGATGAAGAATGCATAAGCATATCGTAGGTACCTATGTAGGACAATCTATTCAAAATTCTGACCGCCATAGAACCTCCACCCATTCCCATTATTAGCGCATCCTTTCAAATGTGAATACCAAAAAGGAAAAAAAAATACAATCCCTTAATCGATTCTCCATGTCCTTCGCATACACCAATTGCATTAATTTTACGAAAAACGGGTCTGTCAACTCTTTTCTGTTGCATTCCGATCTTAAATCGGATTCCTCACTTTCTTTAAGGTGCCTCTGGAGCCATGAAAACACTCTTAAGTGTTCGCCTTTGTTAGCCTGCAACAAAACAATTTTCTTTTGTTCACGGAGACGAAACTTTTATATTGCAACGCATTGCACGACATTTCGCAGACATACCGCCGCCAGTTAACTCATTTCTATACAGGACCTGGGTTTGAGAGCACCCCAAACGAATATCCTCACAAATTTTTGAAAACGAAAATCCCACTCGAAAGTAGTTCTTCACTAAGTTTCCTTTCATATGCCTTCCAACTACACACACGAAAAAGCAACATACACATGCCGCACTGCCACACATGCCAACCCAGAAAAAGTATCTCGAACATATAAGCGAAAGGAGCGAACTCACCACTTTTCGCATTTTCGTATCGTATCCTAATTAATTACTTCATCACTAGGTTTGTGATGATTTCAGCGGCGAAGAACCGAACAATGAAAGGGAAAAACTAATAAAAAAATCCAGAGCATGGAAAAAGTGGAAATTCCCATTTCCCAGCGTATGACTGACACAGTGCTAGTGGCCGACAAGAGTATCAAGCAACAGACCCAGAGCCAACAAACAAAGGAACCACATAGAGACACTCCCTCTCTGCGATTCCATCATTTCCAACAATCCTTCTCGTTCCTCGTCTATGCATTGGATTCTCGTGTTACAGTTCGTACTCCGTTAACAGTTTTCTTTTAGTTATTTTCATCCGCATTTTCCTAGTTATCCCCTTTTAGTTTTTTTGTTGTTGCTAGCTTTATTGTTCACTCATTTTCACAGCAATTCCATTACGCGGTCGTTGACGTCACTATAGCACACACTGTGTCAACTATCTCACACCGCATATACAAAAAGTGTAACCGGCGAAAATCAAGAAAATGACAAAAACTGCAGATTTTTATACGACCATCCTTTGTTTTGACATTTGTCAATTGCTTTTTGTTACGCCATTCACAAATGGTACGGGTGGATTTTCGAATGCGCAGGACATGAATCTATTATGACAGTCACACTGACAGCGGAGCGATGAGAGCGGAAAAGCTTTTTTTTAAGGGGAAAGAACCCCTGTGGAGACTTTTCTAATAATTCTTTTTGGGGGGTTATCCAATGTTGTGAGTCAGGTCAGGTGCTGGTCCGTCACGTGTTTACCGGTTAAGAAAATTCTTCATCTCAGAATGATGTAGTGTTGCTTTTCATCACATAGAATGTTTTATGTGACAGGCCAAATGTCAAAAATCAATTTCCACCTTTAACCCTCAGATTTACAATTAAATCACATGCCTGTTAGATTTGTCGCAATCACAAAGTTGACGGACAACCAACGAACGGTTGCATGTATACTCGTACTTGTACAGCGTGTGCCACAAACAACTAAACATCATGGCTGTAGAAGATGTTATCGCGAGTCGCTCCTGCAACCACTTGGACTTGGGTGTGTGCTGTGGTTGAGTGAAATCGAAAGTGGATTGTGGTTGAATGCCAATCGCCAGTGGATAGAGCCAAGTGGGCAAATTATGGAGTAGCGTGTACAAGAAGTACTCATTTGGAAGTCCGACTTAATGTCAGATATGGACGAGCGTGGATGAAGTGGGTCACTTGGATTATGAAATTCGATGGTGGTTGGCAATCGTTGAGAGTTTGGTTTTTGTAAGATTGAAGAAAACATAGGTACTGGTTAGTGGTTGGTAACGAATAATCGTAAGTGCTACCAAGATTTTTATTTTTTATGAACATTTTTTGACATGTGCTCATATGCAATTACTGACAAGTTGCACAATGCCGAAATCTTCCAGGATGCATAAGAAAAATTCAAAGCTGAGTTTAAAAAAAAAACTGAATTTTTATAACCGCGTTTCTGAATTTAAAGCGACGAACAACAATCAGGCAGAATAAACCATTCAATATTGGCGACGATAGCAAAAACTACTAACAACCCGACCTAAGTCAAGTGAGGATAGCAATATCTAAACTAAAGCCTAATAAGACTGCCGGAAATGATTTGTAAAGCCGGCGGAGATGATTCGGTTAGTAAAATCCACAAACTCATAAGCCAAATCTGGTCGGATGAAAGTATGCCTGAAGAATGGAACCTTATTTTTTTACCAACAACCTGATCGGCCTTATCAGTTCGTTTTAGGAGAGGAATATATATGATCTTCACACTTCGACAGATTCTGGAAAAAAAACCAAGAAGTCCAAATCGATACCCACCAACTGTTCATCGATTTCAACACGCCGATGGAGAATTCTCGCTGCTCAATCAGGGTCGGAAATGACTTCACCGAAAAATTCGATATCGAAAAAAGGATGTAGGCAAGGCGATGAACTGTCATTGGTCATCAGAAAGCGACAAAATAGGTTTAGCTGTGAAGGAGGGTAAGACCAAGTATATGCTGTCATTACGAAATAACACCTTAATCGACGAAAAAAAAAAGTTTATCAAAAATATAAAACGGGCTAATTCGTAACCATTGAATATAAAACTCAACTTTTTCTAATCAACACAGACCCAATAATAGTTGGTACTTCAAACAACTTTTATATCATTCGGAAAAATAAGAAAATTTCCCTACTTACAATAACTCTGAAATGGAAATTATACTATCTTCAGAATCTTTTTGTTAAAAAATGAATTATTACACTTAAAGAGTTTTTTTCTGTCCTCAAGGAGGAGTTGAATACATTCAATTCATATAATTTACAAAAAAAAATGTTTACTTCACTGAATACATTCAAAAACATATTCAAATAAGCTTAAAATTCTGAAGCTGTCATTAAACTATTTGGTTTGCTTACATTTTATTTTGTTTAGGTACATATACATTTACAAGAAAATTTACACAAACTTGAAAATAAACTAATGAAAACCTGTCGCCATCGATACTCTCCACCTAAATCCATAGCGGAATTTTGACAATATTGACATTTTGCAACAAACGGGAAAAAATAAAAAGTCGGTCGAGGTCGATTAAAAAATAAACAAAAATAAATCTACTACACTGCTTAACAGCTGTTAATGAAATTGTCCAAACCAAACATTTTTCGACATCTGAAAATTTTCAGTTTGAAATACATGTATTCACAGACAGGAGTGCATTGGTGGTGGATTACAACAAAAAACAACCAACCAACTTCAGGGTGAGAGAGGTAGAAGCATGCCATCTCTTTACTTGGTTAATCAAAAGCTGTTGAAGAAATCCTTGGTCGTTTTGAGAAAAAAATTCTTGAAAATATCTTCGGTCCCGTTCGCGTTGACGGGCTATGGAGACGAAGATTCAAACAAGAACTCTACGAGTTGTACAGCGACATGCCTCTAGTCAAAGAATGTACACCAATGCTACGGAGCCTGGACGAGTTCCTTCCAGTGATTCAGCCAAAGTGCCCTAGCATTCCAGATCGCTTGATCCTACATTGAATCAGTGTTACAACTCTTAAAGTTCACGGTTGCATCTTTTCCTCCATTCGCTTTTTTACGCATACAGCTCCGTATTGACTAACTTTCCAGCTTATTGTCCATCACTCTGCCCCGTAAAGTTTAAATAAGACTGGTAGGTAGGAAAGGTAATAGATAGGTTAGGACACGTATGAACTTTCTACTTTTTTATACAAAATAAAAAATATACTTGGGAGAAGGAAACAAACTTATTTGAAGTGACGATAATCTTTAGCGAAAAAGAACGTACAACATGAATTTAGCTGGTGTATAAAAAATATAGTTACTGTCTAAAAATTTGATGAGAAATATTCCATTAGGAACATCATCCGGAAAACTTTTGCCTTTAATCTTAAGCCATACTATCATTTAATCATCATCGTTATTTTATCACCAATAAAATTCTGACTGGAAAATTTCCGTGCGGTCGGAAATTACAAAAGTGGGTTGCCTAACTTTAAAAATACGCTACTATTTGAAATTGGACAACGACATCACGGATACAGCCATTCGGAAAAAAAATTGATAAATGTATTTATAACTTTACATTATGATCGAAAAGTATTGCATATACTTAGGTGTTCGTATAATTTTTTTTTTTAATTTTTAGCTTACGTACACGATTTTGTTAAACATTTTTAAAAACCAAATCAATATATGGATTAAATTAATACGTAAGAGATTGTTTTTATAATTGGACTAAATATAGCTTACTCAGTAACATAAACTATTAGTCAAGCAAATTCACTACATAAAACTTCCTTTAGAAAACCATTTTTATCACAAGTCCCATATTGTCTAGTGGTTAGGATACCTGGCTCTCACCCAGGAGGCCCGGGTTCGATTCCCGGTATGGGAAGTACTTTTTTTATTTTCTAGGTTTTGTTGGTTTTAATTTTCGTTATTACACTTGTAAACATACCCATCTGCAAAGGTATATTATCTATATAATATATAAAAAAGAGTGACGTAAGTTACTACGCTTATAACTCAAGAACGTTTATACCGATTTCTATGATTCGCACGAATTCGGACTGGTCTCCGCCAAACAAGAAGAATACCAAAGAAAATTCCCAAAAAAATTCCTGAAAAAAATTTGAAGAAAGTGATTTTTCCAATAAACTTTGTATGGAGCGATGTTTGGACGCCATCTTCACGATAGATGACGTTTATGATAAGATAACGTTATGGCAATTTGTTTGGACAATTCTTGACGACAATTGTAAATTTTAATAATTTCGACCCGTTGTTGGATCGTATAACTTTCCATCATGAAATGGCAAACCTTACTGAAGAGAAATGTCGAAAGAGCAGCACGAAATATGGCGTCGCTTGCTGTCCCTGTCGCTCAACTTTTGTAGCATCCCTGTTGAAAAAAAAACCAATACTACGATCGTTGGACCAAACGGACAGCCACTGGCGAGTTAAAGTGTAGTAAAGTACCTTGGCATCTGGTTAGATCAGTATCTATATTTCGGAAGACATGTAGATGCTGCTCTGGCTAGAGCTAGGGGAGCATTTGCCCTGACAAGACTATTGTTTTATAGCAGTCGTCTTGACAGCAGGGTGAAGGTGATTTGCTACATGGCCCTCATTAGGCCGATGATTGCCTATGGGTGCCCGGTGTGGTTCAACGTTGCCCCATCTCAAATGGAAAAGATACGGGTGTTTGAGAGGCAGTGTCTGAGGAGCTGCATTTAAGTTAGTTTTAAGAAAAATAAAATAAAAACGAATTAAAAAAAAATACTACGACGCAAAAAACGCAAAAAACAATAAACGATACTCTCACGATACTCTCATGAATGTTGTGAGCAAGGGAAAGTGAGGGACTTTTGATGGAATTGATTTTGGCAACGATACGCTGGCATAATGATATTGCACTTGCACTTGCTTCATCAGGAATGCATCAACATTTTTGGAATATGCAATTAAATGAAATCCAACGTTTAATATTTCCAAGAACAGTGCGCTTGCCAAAGTCTTGCAGCAAAGCAAACTGATCGTTTGGGATGAGTGATCAATGGCAGATAAAAATCTTTGGAGGTATTAGACAGAAAGATGCTGTATTCAATTTCCCTTCGGTTTCTGTCACCTTAAAGTATCCACAAAATTGTAGAAAATTGGATAAAACATGATTGGTTGAGCCAGTACTTTATTCGCTTCGAAAATTATTGATGTCGACGAATTGAATTTTTAAATTCAAAGCAAAATTGCTCGCAAATTGATGGATTAAGTTACTTCCCAAGTTGATAGCCAAACATCCAACCGAATTTTTAAACTCGCAGGAATCACCTGATTTACCACCTTACAATCTACAACTGAATGTCGGCTCGATATCCAAAATGTTGCATTAAAGGGAAATACAAAGGAGAAGACGTTTTGATACCACGAATTTAAATGGTTTGGACCGACTTGGCGTTCTATTTTAAGCGCTTGCAGTTAATTACCGGTACGGCTTGCATTCGTAAAGTAATGTTTTTGATTCCGGCCAAATGAAACAGAATTTTCCAATGATTCCTATATTTACCGACCTAGAAAAGTGTCTAATATTATTTTCATTCCAATGAAGTCGTACAATGATAGCTATAACTGGATCCTATCTTGAAAATCCATACACCCCAAACCTATTTAAGTACAAATGATCATTCGTGTTAAAATTTGAAGGCCAAAAAATTGTGAGCCACACCTTAACGTCAAGATTTTTGCCAAACATAATTTCACATTTCTGTATTTCAGCGTTTGACAAATTCAACCATGGAGAGGTACGACGATTTTAAGATTGTTGAAGCCCTTCAGAACAATGAGCGTTCAAATCAAAATGCATTTCGTGCACTTCGTGATTTTTGGTCAGCATAATCTACTAAATGTGCCCACAATCGGGAGATGAAAGCCAAGGGATCCACAGCTGGAGAGATACTTGATTGGGCGATGGAACATACAGCGGTGGCGTCCAAATGGGAGAATGAGGTAGCTGGAGCGGGATCAGTCAAGTCATCAGCTGGCACATAGATGATGGAACCATTATTTGTGGTGGTAATGTCATCAGTGGCCAAAGTTGGTTGGTAACCGACAGCAGATAGAATACGACCCAACGAGGCAGACACCTCGGAACCGGCCTGGGTGAAACGAAAAATGTTGTCGATGAAGAGCAACATATCATATCCTTCTGGTACCAAAAAAAATTTAATAACATTTTTTCTATTTAATGTTTTTTTTTTTTTATTTTGCAGACTGATTTTTAGTTTAAGCAAAAATGGAGAACTGGGACACTGAAACAAGAATTTAGATTGTCCGCCATTTTCACGCGCTGGCGCCGTAGTTTCGGTTCAGAGAGTGTATAGGTGCACGCTTGGCGGCAGTCCTCTGAGCAGATGGACCATAATGAGACTTGTTAACAATTTTACCATCGAAACCCTTCAGTTCGGACGGAGGAAACAATAGCTTTGGTAGCTGCTGCCATACAAAACAATCCAAGAGTTTCGATGATTATATGCTCAAAAAGCAGACAGTCATTGCAGTCAATTATGCACAATGATTTGGATTTATTCCGATTTTCCCAGAAGATGCCTCAAATGGTGGAAGAGGATGGAAACTTGTTGAACTGTCTTTTAATGTCTGACGAGACCCATTTCGATTTAAACGGCAACATAAACAAACTAAATTATCGAATATGGAGTGATTCCAACCCACAGATACTCCATGAGACGGAGTAAGAATTGCGCCGAATGAGATTTTCTTTCAACTCTGTGTGGTTGCACCAAGTTGGTGCAACTCCTCACATAGCCCGGTCTGTTATGACAGCATTGCGACGACAATTTCCCAGAAACTCAACATTCCGTTGGCCTGACCTTACTGCACCTGACTTTTTCTTGTGGGGTTATTGCAAAAATGAAGTCTACAAAGCAAAACCAACAAATTTGAGTGAACTAAAGCAATCCATTCTAGAAACAATTGCGGCAATTCCTGTCTCGACTCTCCAAGCAGCAATGAACAACTTTTTGGTAAGATGCCGCACATGCATCAACGAGCAGGGGGGCATTTAAGTTCCATTATTTTTAAAACTAATGAAGCTAAATGTATTTAATAAAATTGAATGAGCTCTAACATGAATAATAGAAAATTGAATTCCATACACTGAAAAAGAAGTTAATTGAGTTTCTTAATGTGGAAATATTTATCAGCCACCCCGTAGAAATAGCAAACCTAACACGTACTCCGGTGACCAACATCTCTTCAGCGTGAATGTGGGCAGTCTTGTTGGTTGGAATGGGACCACAAGCGATGCGACCCAAATTCTCAGCACCCACTGGGATACGAATTGGGAAACTGGTGTCCTTCACTTTCTGGCTATGCACCAAACCCTCAGTACCGTCCATAGCATTGGTAAGGCCTGTGTTCTCTCCCAAATGCTTTGCTAGTTTCAACACCAGACGGGTAGTCCTGTTGTCGACTTCCAGGGTATTTATAATTAGGAGGAAGTCGTGGTCGAATTGGACATCGACGACAACACCAAAAACGGCGGCGGTTTTGCCATTGCTTACACTAGCCTTTTCGTAGTCATGCTTGATCTGCTGGAGTAGTGATTTAGCTTTCTTTTCCCGAGACTTTGTCACGACCAAACGTACAGGGGACAATATTTTCGGTAGTTTTACGAAAAAATACAAGCTGTAACCTAAGACACTCGGATTCATATTCCTTCATGAAAGCCTTTAAGCTAAATTTAGAGGCAGCTGATAGTGGTTACATCCTGTTGATTGATATATTTATCTGAACCAACTATGACATCATGGGAAGATTCATATCATGCTTTGCTGTAACGGATTCACCATCCGCACCCTTATACTTTCCAATTAGATGGGTTTTCTTATATATGTATTCCAGCAAGTCCACAAGAATAAAATTAAGTGGGTGAAGAAAAACTTTTTAACTGAGTATTTGCAAATAAGTAATAAAAAAAATACATTTGGGGCATGTCATGTCGGTCGTGCCAAATGCAACCATTCAATAGGACAAACGGCTTATATCCTTATTTACAACCGAAATATGTGCATTTTTTTTAAACCCACCCTCTGTAATAAGTCCCATCTGTTCTTATGTGACAAATCTCTCTTGCAATCATTTAAATCTCTACCCCAAGAGAGCGAACACCACACTCATTACATCCACTCGTACTTCCTCATATCGATTCACTCATTCAAAGCTATCCATTCCATTTTATCGGTTCCACTTTCCTCTAGGACTATATTCCTCAATCCACATGGGTCTTTGATTTTGCTCTAGCACTAGCTATGAATAAATATTAATTCACTCGCCAGAAAAGCCCATTCAAACAATTTGACTTAACCCTCCCCCAGGAGGCTGGGATGACAAGGCTTTTTCTTATCTTCAATTTTATGACCATGTTTTGGGTTCAACTTTCTGTGGGGCTATGTTGAACGTCGTCTTCGTTCGACTAGTAAATATTGTGCGATTATTCCCCTTTGCCCGAGATGGACTTTCTAATTTGTTAAGGACTTTGACGTATACACGAACGCATAAAGTGCCTACATAGGACAACTAATATTTGCTGACACTGACACCCGCTCAGAATTCAATTAAGGAATGTGGTCATGTGTGACCAGAGGTGGGCATGTTAAAAATGCAAGCCATTCATTGGGGTTAACGATGGTCTCAATGTGGACTGTTTATCGGGCCATAAAATTCTGACACCACATAGAAGCAGCTATCGATGTTCGCAAAAGCAGATCGAAGATTTTGATTCGAAAGTGAAGGACCTTTGGGGTTTGGCCACAAATCATGTGTAGAGTAAACAGATGAGATTGCAAGATGCTCTGTTGAAGCTCGGACTTGTATTTGTGGGACATTGTTTGAATTATTTTTGCATATTTGCAACTAAGCTAGAGAGGGAATATGTACCTAGTTATGAAGTGGTACAGATGCGCCATCTTATATGGGGTCTGTATTTTCAAATTGAATGGTCAAGTACAATTTAGCTTTTATTTAGGATCTTGTAGGTAAATGAACTTGGGTGTGTACTTGAGACCGTTCTTATGACTTACAAAGGTGTACAAGTAGCTGACAAATATGATGAAGGGTCTCCCATGGGCTTTTGACAATTTAAGTTTTGCGGCGATTTCAAAATGTCAATCAAAGATATGTTAAACAGGATGTGACAGCTTTTATTGCTATGCTTTGCCATGTATTTGGATAACGAAATCTGCAATCCGCAGAAATAAAATGAAGTGATTAACGACCAAGTCTATATACGCAATACTATCCATTGCATCCATTGCGTCAAGGTTTATAACTAAAGACTGTATAGAAACCATAACTACTTCTGAGAGGTCACCCATAAGCAACATATATAAGGCGACCCTGAAGTAGAAAAGGATATCAAACACCTCCTGTGTCACTGAATGCGATAAACAACAGCCGGAGAATAAATTTTTGCAGTCACTCATATAAGGACCTCCAGCATGTGGGAGATACCCCTATTGTCCAGATTATCCGTTTCTACAGAGGATCGGACTGAAGTGGATATCGATTTCGAAGACTAACACCAGAGGCACGATTTGCCAAAAATCGGTGCAACTACTAGCCGAAGATATTGACATAATTGTCAGGACTCAACGTGATGTCATAGCCACGTTTGCTAGTATAGAGAAGGAAGCGGCAAAAATGGGCTTAGCAGTAATACTAAGTTTATGCTGTCAACGCGAAAGGACATACAACGTCGATGAATTGGACAGAATGTCACCATTGACAGATATAACTTTGAGGTAGTACGGGACTTTGTCTACGTCGGCTCTGCTATTAACTCAGAAATTAAACGAAGAATTACTCTTTCCAACGGCTGTTTCTTCGGGCTAATAATGCAATTTAGTAGAACCTCACTCGAACTACTAAGGATATTCTATATAAGAACCTGGTTCTCCCAGTCCTGCTCAACGGCGTTGAAGCATGGACCGTATCGAAAGTGAATGAAGAAATCCATGGTCGATTCGGTCCCGTTTGCGTTGACGGGTTGTGGAGACAAAGATTCAACCATCTAGTCGTAAAATTCCGCTTTGGACGTCTAAGATGGCTAGAACATCTAGAACTAATGGACACCACTACAACGGCTCGCAGTCTTCGATTCCCAGTAAAGACTTCGGACGCAGTAGAGGAAGACTTCGCACGCGCACAAGTAGAAACCGCCCTCAACCAACTTGGAGTGCGCAACTGGAGGCAGTTAGCTAAGGACCGGGCTAATTGGAGAGGTATATTGGTTGAGGCCCAGGTTCATTCCGGACTGTAGCGCCACTTAAGTAAGTAAATAATCAAATGCGGAGTCTGATGTGAATCAAAAAGCCGCACCAAATGAGCTATAACAAAACATTTACAGCCAAATAAGACCTTACATAATGCAAATTACACGCCTCGATAAAGTGCACTACAACCTTCAACTTCACTGCATTCAAAACTTATTTCCTTCAACCCTCAAAGGTTATGATTGTATATAAAAATCTGTCAACTTAAAGCTAAGCCCACACCAGCCTTTCAAATGTTCATCGGCGTTATTTAGCCTTATATACACCTTATATACAACAATTTTTGGCATTTTCCACTTCCTCTCGCCGTAAACAACAATCAAACGTTCCCTACTTGGCTTTACAGCTTTTCTTGAATTTAAATGACAAAAAAAACTTAGCGTCCGACAAGAATAACAAAATAAAATCCCCACAACAATGGCATTGCGATTCATTAAAAATGATTCAAAACACGAACACCCAACACCACGAAATGACCTCATTTGCTCGTATACACGAGCCGCGCACAACCCAAAGCAGTTCCCTCTCAATTTTTCCGGTACGTTACACCATCGCAGGTCGATACTTTTAAGCGAAAAACCTCTTGAAACGTTTAGTTACCTCAAATCGGTCCAACTAAGATAGTTTGCAAGACGTCAACAAAACCTGCTCCATGTGCAATTTGGCCAAATCATAACGCAGCAGCCATAACATCACCGCCGCCACCATCAAAGTGACCATCGAAGTGCACCTACACGCTGGAATCAATTCTGTATTCACGCGCCCAACTACCTAACCAGACATTACCATTTTAAGAAACAAGCTACTCCCAGCAGTAGTAACTACGACCAAACGGCACGAAAATTCGCTGCTGTCTTCGATGGAGTCACCTTTACTTTAGTCGACGGGAAAATCTCAATCCGAACGGTTCGTATTTCGTCAGCCAAGTGAAAAAAAAAACGGAAAATCCCAAACCATGTTGAATGGGAAATTCTTCACAGGCCTACCGCCAAATATGGTGGATCGGTCGAAAGGACTTAATCGCCAGCAAACGAATTTCTTCTGGCCCGACGATACCCTTAATCAGTCACCAGTTGAGACAAAAATCAAACGAAGGACCAACGTTCAAGCTGAAAACAAGGATGCGTACATACAGCGAACAGATTATTCAAATTCCGATGCAGAGACCAAGGAACGCTTTAAGAAGGAGTTCACCAAATCCAGCATTCAGTTCTACGACAATGTCGAACAGTCCCCCAGCAGACGCAACAGACAGAAGCTGACAGCTCCACCACAGCAGAAGATACAGAATGTAGAGCCACCAGTGAATACCAGGAGCAAGCAAAAGGAAACATTGTCATCGAAGATAGAGTTCTACGACTACGCAGACGACCTTAATAACATTCCACGAACAGACAAGAACAACAAATTCGATGTGGAACGCAACTCGAAGAACAGTCCAAAACTGCAGAACAAACAGATGGCCTTTGATCCACCCGATGAGGCAATCAACTTTATCGAAAATAACGTTAGGGATATGCAGCTTCAGGCGCCACCAAGGCGTCGAAACCCTATTCGAGAGAATAGACCTAGAGTGGGTAGGATGAAGGACGACCAACAATACTCTGATTTCAGTGAGGGTTACCATTCTCCAAGGAGGCTACCACTGCCACCTCCACCAATTCGAAGCAGATACCCCGAGTCTGATCAAGACTTTGATGACTACCCTCGCCGACGAATGGCTAGGCCGACATTCTTCGACAACGATTACATCGACGTTAACCCACGCCGCCAAAAGTCCTTCAACGACGAAGAGACAATGTCCAATAGAAAAATCGGCCGCCAAGTCCACTTTGGCCACTCCAATCGCGGCGCAGCAGTACTAGATCCGTCTCAAGACTACCCCGACATGGCTCAACCCACACAACAAACGACAAGAAAGGTCAACATCTTGAAGGTCGACAATGATTTTAAGAACAACGCATCTAGAACAATTCCGAGCGATTCGCCACCGACACCAACTTCACCGCCATCCCACAAACACTTGACGAGCAACATATGTTTCAGTGACACTGAATCAGCAACCACTCCGACGCCTCCATGCCCGCCGAAAAGAAACATTCGCAGCAGCGCTGTCAACCGTGTGAGTGTGGGCTTACCCGATTAACTAACCAACATGCCCAGCGCCCCTCCCCTCCCTAATAATACAAACAATCATCAGCATCACCCCAACGCAGCGCCAAGTGCCATTAGAACGCCATCTATGGACGTAATTTATGGAAGCACCTTTGTTGTCGCCCTGAGAATCGCCATAAAAAACAATGTCGACGCGAAATATTGTGTAGACCCGTTTGTGTTTGGAAATTAGTTTTAAATTTTAATATCGCCTATGGAGGTGAATTTGTAATTGTTTTGGAAAATATTGAATGCATCTTGTGGCGGTGTGTCAACTTGCAAGTTGGCCCTGGAAGTTTAAGTACGCGCGTATTTATGGATACGTCTGGTTGAATGGAATGATTTGTTTATTATTGTATGAACGTTCTAATAAAATGAAAAAAAAAAATTAAAGCGAGTAATTTGCAACTCACATGAGTGTAGTTTTGTTTTTATGGGGTCTGGGGTGGAATAAGTGGGTTTTTCTGTTTGCAGTGGTAGGAGAGCGCTAGGTTGGTTTAGATAGACTCCACGCTTTGGTATGGTGAATATTTTAAAGGATTGTAAAACCAGTTCCGGTAAGGTGATTTATATTAACATTTGAAATGGCCCAACTTTATGGTGTGGTTTTGAAGTGTCATTACACAGATGCAGGCCATTACGTGTGCATGCGAAATGAATATTATTACGTTCTGAGTGTGTCGCATTTTGAATCTGGTGAATCAGATATGGATGGCCAAACGTGTCGCAAGTGTAGTTACTTGTTGTAAGTACTTGCCATCAGGTATGATCATACACATAATCATAAAGGGATTTATATTATTTCAACCTAATGCTTAGATATCGCATTATATTTTACACAACGATGTTGTTCAGTTTAATGAACATTTCATTTGTTATTATTCAGTATATATTCGCTGCGGAGATAAGTGTTAGGCAATGTGAAAACCCTGCCTTCACGTAAATGGTAGCTGATGCCTACATGGTCCGACTCTCAGTCTTCTCGTGACAGAGAAAAAAACCACTAATAGTTATGCTAGACGAACCATTCATGCAAATCTAGCCTACTAATCAACTAGGTTACTAACATACCGGCCTTAAGCGGGCGCTCTAAATTAAACAATAGCAACTTACTTCTAATGCCTTTTGGCGTTTAATCTAATATACATACATACTTACTTACCTCAGTGGCTCTACCGTCCGGAATGAACATGGGCCTCAACCAGCATGCCTCTTTAAATAGCCAGGTCTTTAGCAAACTATCTGTACCTGGTTCTATCATAGCAGCTCCTACGTCCGGAACGAAACTGGTCCTCAACCAACATGTCTCTCCAATTAGCCCGGTCCAATTGAGATTGAGGTCGGTTTCTACTTGTGCGTGAAACTTGAAGCGCGGTCTATCCCTACTGTGTCCGACGTCTGGCTGGGAAACGAAGACTTTGCGAGGTGTATTAGTGTCCATTCGCTCTACATGCCCTCACAATCCTAAACTTCCAATTCTGTTTTTTTTAGGCTAGGAGTATGTGGTATGTCGCTATACAGCTTGAATGATTCTTGGTTGAATCTTGGACTCCATAGCCCATCAATGCAAACGGGAACAAAGATTTTCCAAGATTTTTTCTCTCAAAACGACCAAGGATTTCTTCATCCGCCTTTGATATGGCCCATGCTTCAGCGCCTGGAATGATCAGGTTCTTATATAGGATCTCCTTAGTAGTTCGAGTGAGGGCTTTACTACTAAATTGCCTTCTTAGCCCGAAGAAACAGCGGTTGGCAAGAGTAATTCTTAGTTTAATTTCTGACGAAATGTTGTTGTCAGAGTTAATAGCGGAGCTAAGATAGACAAAGTCCCATACTACCTCAAAGTTATATATGTCAATAGTGACATTCTGTTCAATTCGTCGATGTTGTGTGGCCTTTCGAGTTGACAGCGCATACTAAGTCTCACCCTCATTTATAGCTAAACCCATTTTTCCACTTTCCTCCTCTATACTATCAAACGTTGAGTCCGACCAATGATCTCAATACCTACGGCGAATGCTAGTAGTTGCACTGATTAATGGAAGTTTGTGCCAATGGTGTTGGCTCGGGAATTTTGCATAATCCTCTCAAAGAATGATGTTACCGAAGTCACATGACAGTGCATCGCCTTGCCTTAATATTTTTTTGGTATTGAATGTGTCAAAGAGGACGTTTTCGACCCTGATGGGTCATCCTACACAGACGAACGGGTTTGGGCGGTATACTTAAGCTATACATGGTCTTAGTACATGCTGTCGAGTGTGGCTTTAAAATCGATAAATAGGTGGTGGGTATCGATTTGGACTTTATAGGTTTTTTCCAGGATCTGCAAAGGTGCAAAGATTTAAACAGTTGTGAACTTTAATGGCCACACTGATAAGCTCGATCCGGTTGTTGATAAACGTATTCAGGAGTTCACATATTACGGTAGCTGCAAACTTATAGATGTAAAGGAGACTCATGACTCTGTAGTTGGCGCAGTTCAGACGGTTTCCTTTTTTTGTGGATCGGGCAAACGATGTCAAGGTTCCATTCTTCAAGCATAATTTCATCCGACAGAATTCTGCTTATGAGTTGGTGAATGTTAATAACCAAATCATCTCCGGTGGCTTTATACAGCTTGGCTTAAGGTCCTTCATTTTCGGTAGTTTTTCTACACTTTGGTAAAGCTCGCGAACATTATTCCTGGAGTGGCACCTTTCTATATACTCGAACGCTCGCTTTTCTTGCTCATATTTCTTTTTTTCTGAAAAGCCGGTTTCCTTTCCTTCTTCTTTTCCTATTGCTCAATGGCAGTTTTCGTCTGCACCTGCAGCTATGTCTTGTAGGACTCGCTTTTGGATACATGTATCTGTTGGCGCTTTTCATTTTTCAAAATTTACTGGATGCTTGCCTCTTGTCTACCGCAATGTGATCAATTTGACCGTTCGTTGATCTGGGGACCGCCATGTCCCTTTATAAATATTGAGGTGAGGAAGCCATGCATTGGCTATAGTGGCATTTCGTTCCTCTGCGAAGACAATTAGCCTAAGTCTTTTGCCAGAAGTGCTGTCGTGGGTTCCGATTAGATTATGAAAGCTGCCTTCTTTTCCCATCTCTGCGTTTTAGTCTCCCAGAACAATTTTAACATCGGTATCTTCGGTAGTCGCTCATTACTTTTGTCAATAAAGTTGAAGATGCTGCTAAAAAGGCTTCTTGCCTAAGTCTGGCCGTTATAACAAATCCACATCGGTAAAGTCGTTATTTCTTCTCACTATAACACGGTCCTTAGTATAAGTCACAGTTTTCATTCTATTTTTGCCCGGCTTATCCCATCTTCCAGTTGTTAGGCTGCAGTTCTCCTATTTAATTTTTTCACATTCCAGGTGCAAATACGAACGTCGCTGTACGTTTTGCATTTAACATGCGGTCGTCAACAATAAAATTAGTTCTTTCCTTGGTTGGTCCTTGGCTCTTGGTTGCTTTGAAAAAAACTTTTTTTTTGTTAAAGATAGTTAACCCAAGGCACAGCTTCAACGAGAAGGGTGAGTTACAGTTTATTCGATACCCCTAGGGCAAGGGGACATAAGTACCCACTACGGGATTGAACGCTGCCTTCGGCCTTTCGGTTCATCCGCCACCATTTCTTTTAAGTGCCTGAATTATCCTTGAGACTCCTAGATGGCCTGGTGTCCGAATTATTGCGAAGCAGCTCATTTGGGTTATTCACTTTGTCCATCCTAACTGGGACTGAACACGTAACCGCTGACTTTATCTTTAGAGCTCTTCCACTGCCGCCTGCAAATGGAATATGTGCATTAGATGGACTTCTCCTTTTCCCACCGCTGTCATATGCTGCCGCCAAGGCTTTACACAGCTATTGAGACCCTTTCAACGGTCAAGGTACTAGGATCTCAGCGACGTGAAGGTTGAGAGTCGGAATTGGTCTGCATCAGCTAGGTGAAAACTCAAAGTTTCGTATAATCGCATTGTCTACCATGTGACCACCTTTCAGAAGGTGACTACCATTAAAGTGGGCGTGGAAAAAAAATGTATAGACGATATATATTATTAAGATTATCTAGATATCTAGTTCATACACTTTTTAAAAGTTCTTGATCGCTTGACAAAACAAAGGTTTTTCTAATACATGGGTGTGTCAGTTTGCAGATTTGTAAATTTGTACAAGGATCCTATATATATTTCATTATCCCAGTTCAAAGGTCTTCAAATTTAAGGTCTTAATATCAGGGACGTGCAAAAGGACAGTCAGACATGGCTAGATCGGCTCAGCTAGCGATTCTGAGTTAAAAACTTTGTATAAAACTTATATACTCCTATAAAATAGGCTAACCGTGATTTCCGGGACTTGCTCAGTTTTGTTTTGGTATAATGGAGTAAATTACAGTGTTCACTTAGATTAATGTATGTCAACAAATTTAAGGAAATTTAGTTACCACTGAATGTACCCAAACAAATTTAGAAAATTAAAACTTTTTCATGGCATCAATTAAACTGCACGTGGAAAACTGTTTGTGCAAACAAAAGTCCTTGACTGCGAATGTAATATATTTTCACAGAAAAAGAAATAAAAATGACCTCTTTTAAGAAAAATCTCCTCGAAGAGAACAAACCCATACATTTCATGGTAGAACAAGTCCAAGCAATCCCAGGAACTCATTACATGTACTTAAAATCACATTAAAGTGTCACACTGTCCTTTTGAACATTATTCAGTACCATTCAGAGATTTACACAACGAGATACGTAAGGACGTAAGAACATCCGCATTAGAGGTCATCTCATTCATACAGGTTCAGTGAACTATGCCGGTGACATTAATTTTCCCATCATCACAGTGGAAATTTGTTCACATCGTTGCTTGTTTTAAAAAAAAAAAAAAAAAAAAAAAACCTGAGCATATTTATATAAACGTGTATTCATATGTATTTTGTTTTATCTCAATGTTTTTGTGTAGAGCGGATGCCAACAAAATTATCCAACCTGAATTTCAAAACTGAAGGAGAAAGCGGAAAAACACAACAGATAGCTGTAACAAAAAAATATTTGTTACAACGAACAAAACCATAAATGTCCACCCGGTGCCATGGTACATTGTGTTTGTACACACGGGGGCACTCCGCGTCGTTCAAATGAAAATCCTATAACTTTTTATACCCCTATCCCATAGGGGTTTATCAGTTTTGACATATAGTTAAAGACGAAGAGTTAAAATTAAGATCCGTCCGTCTGTAGGATACATGATTTTGGGCCCTCCAATTTGACGTAGAAGAATACATTTTGGTACACGAACTCTTTGTTGCTCTCAGGAGAATTTTCAAAATACTCAAACTTTCATGCCGACTTTTTGTTTTAAGAAATCCTAATTTTTATTCAAAACATAATAAATGTTTAAAAAATGTCTGAGCAAGGTATTTCAACAATTTCATTGTGTAAATTTAATCCATATAATGTTTTGAGTAAGGACCCATTTTTGAAGTGAAACTTCCTTTTGGGACGGTGTGAATTGGATATAATGAAACGAAAAAAATGTAACGAAAAAGAGATCAATAGCTCTCTATCGCTGTTTACCATCTCCATAGTGTTTTCATCTCACTCTTTTACAAATTAACGAGAACACGGACACTCGATTTTTATTGTTTAACAATTTTTTGGTATAAGTTTAAGAAACATCGTAAAAGCATTAAACATAATACTTAACAATATTGTTATGCACATTTTGTTTGTCCGACATTTTAAACCATTTTCACTTTTTTTTTAAGTTTATTTTTACAATAGGATGAGGTAGGGTATTAGGTGATTCTCACACAGCAGATTGTAGCATTCTCATATGTTTTTTACAGATTGTTTTTTTTTTTTTTTTGGATTTACCAACTAAAGGTTAAACATAGATTATGTGGTGATGATGTATTTTTACAGATTTTTCCGCTGAAGTAGGATGGATATTGATTTTTTTTTCAGCAAAGGATATGGATTATGGGGATAAAGGTGATATATTTCTAGAAAACACATTTTTGGCAGATACATATATGGAAAGCTGCTTTAAAATGAATTCAATTGAATGGACTGCAGAGTTACAAAAATAAGTTTATATTTATGATTTTATATTGATGGATTCACAATTATAAAATGTGTAAAAAAACGCACCTTTTAAAGTCATCTCGATTTGTTTAAAGGCTTAAACTATATAAAAATTATGTTCTTATGTAGATTAACTTTAAACGAACAAAACGGAAAAGTTTTCAGAGAGTTATGTGTGAAACAAAATATCGGCCGAAGCCGTGTCGGTGAAAATATGGACCTCTATCCGATGGTCCATATTTTCAACCACTCTGACACATAATTGAGGTTCAGTGTCGTTAATGTGCAGAATTATCTGATTTTTAAGCTCTAGGATTGTTCTTGGCATATCGCCGTAAACATTTTCTTATGAATATACCCAATGAAAGAAGTCCAACGGTGTCCAATCACATGATCGTGGCGGCAACACGGCCATTGAATTTCTCTTGCAAAGGCCCATTGATTCGTTGTGGCACCATCCTGTTGGAAGCACATATCGTCCAGGTCCATATCCTCAATTTCTGGCCACAAGAAGTCCGTTATCATCTCGCTATAGCGAACCCCATTCATTACTGCTTGGCCGACATCATTTTCGAAGAAGTACGGCACGATGACGCCGCCAGCTCATAAACCGCACCACACTTTGCGGAAGCATCGACTTTCAACAATCACTCGTGGATTCTCATTTGGCCAAATGAGGCAATTGAGCTTGTTAACGAATCCACTGAGGTGAAAGTGTGCCCCGCCGATGAAGATGACTTTCTTTGTAAAATCAACATTCACTCCTGTTTGTTTAACCAATCAATCGACGCTTGAAATGGTCAGTAGGCTTCAACTCTTGAGTCAATTGAACCTTGTAAGCGCGTTAATTAAAATCTTTATTCAAAATTGAGATGCTCAATATATAGAGATCTATATATTGAAATGGTTGAAGATGAAGCTCAAAAAGTAGCTCTAAGACACAGAGATAGGCTTCTCAGCCATGTTAATTTAGAAATAGCACAGCTTTTAAGAACCGACAATATAGTCAGGAGATTAAGACGGGTTAAACCCCTTGACCTATGTAGCTAAAGATATATATATGAAAAAAAAGGAATACTGAAACTTAAGTACAATTTCAAACAAAACTCATAGAAATCCGACCAACGTCGGAATTTCTTTTAAAATTTATATTTCTATAAAATATTATACATGTGAAAAATAAATTGCTGATTAGTCTAACGACTAGGTGCGATTCCTTGAAGACATACAAAAGTCAGTCTTCGGGAGGTTTTTTAGATCGGGTTAAAGTCCCTCGCTATTGCAGAAGGTTCCCTCGCGATAAAACCTCTGCAATGTCTTTCGATGATTTTTCCTTCCAGAGAACCCCAAAAAAAAAAAATAATTGTTGGGCCCGACGACGAGTCGAAGTAGACAGCTCTTCTGTGAAACAACAGCAATATTTTTCGCAGAACGAACTGGGCGAGCATACACAGGTGTTTTCACATTTCCTTCGGATCCGGATTGCTGAAATTTGCACACAATTCTTCCGATTGTTGACACCTTTGGTCGATTATGCTGACCAAACAAATCACGAAGTGCACGAAATAAATTTTGATTGGAAATCTTTTTTTCGCAAAAGGCTTCAAGAATCTTAACGCTCTGCTCAATCTACCACTCCATGGTTGAATTTGGCAATTACTGAAACAAAGAAATGTCGAATTAGGTTGGGCAACAAACTCACAATTAACATCGTACATTAAGGTTGGACCACCCTTTACAATACAGATTCAAATTAAAACTAAACAAAATCTGAGAATTATAGATCTGTATTCTGTACGGAAGACATTATTACGATAAATTTTACCGCGATAAGGCTTACTCTCCTAACCACTTAAATCCATTCGTTTCCTCCTTTCATTGTTATTGCAAACCCGGAATTTGGAGGAATTAGACACTGGTCCATGACCTTCAGATCCGGAGAATTCAAACAAAAACAGATCAGCAAGCGAGTTTAATCTCCGTGTGGTTAGCCCTATGGAGTAGCAACGTAGCAAAATCAAAGTACGGCAGACACGGGAATACACCCTCTTCAGAGCTCACAGAAACCCGTATTGGAGAGCATCATACAGAACGCTATGAACGTATCAATAGGTGAAGGAGGAGGAGGAGGATCCCTCGTCGACATCAAACATGATGATGACTTGATTAAAGCAAGGAAGCTCCCAAGCATTGCCGATGTAACCGTCGCGGATGAGCCGCTTGTCCCGGCGCTCAAAGTCAGCCGTACAGGCCTTATACACTGCTTTCGGAACCTATACCATTAAATGTTGGACGTGATGTTGGCGTGATAAGTGCCATGGCTCCATCGAAATCCAAAATGAACGTCCGGAATAATTTTATTTTCCTCGAACCAAAGCTCTAGCAAAGATTATATTTTATAATACCTTACTCACATTCGGCAGAAAGCTAATTGGCCGATGACTATTGTTTGGGCGATAGATGCTCGCAGCCAAGAACGATTAATACAAGGCTAAGCTGCTAACGAATGCTGCCATTGAGCTCTATAGGCAGAGAAGAAGGGGAGAGCACCAGCTTTTCAGAAAGAAGACAAAAGATCAAGAAAAGCGCGCCATCGAGGATATAAAAAGGTGCCACTCCAGGAACGATGTACGCAAGTTTTAACAAAGTGTAATACGTCAAAGCCAAGGATACAAGGCTCGAACAGAATCTTGTCAAGATAATTAAGGTTGCGATACAGTCGATGCTGAGGATATGGAAGAACCACACTGTTTAACGCAATTAAGTACAACATTCCGCTGTCAGGCAAAGCGAAACATTAAATGTTGGCAACGATAGCAAAAACAACCAACCTCCCGACCTAAGTGCAGTGAGGTTAGCAATATCTAAAACTAGCTTAGCGAGGCTGCCGGAAATGATGGCCTTACCGCCAAAGCCGAGCTTTAAAAAGCCGGCGGTGAGGACTCGGTTAGTATTATAAATCCACACATAAGCCAAATCTGGTCGGATGGAAGTATGTCTGAGGAATGGAACCTCAGCATCGGTCGCAGATCCACAAAAAAGGGGACCCTCTGAACTACAGGGGCATAAGTGTCCTCAACATCACCTGCAAGATCCTACCTTCGTAATATGTGAACGCCTGAAACCGTCTACCAGCAACCTGATCGGCACTTATCAGTGTGTTTTTAGGCCAGGAAAGTCCACAACTGATCACATCTTCACACTTCGGCAGAAGTGTAAAAAAAAAAAACAAGGAGTCAAAATCGATATTCACCACCTGTCTACGAATTCAAAGCCGCATTCATAAGCATCTATAGAGACGAACTATACAGATCCATGTCTCGTTATTGTATACCGGAAACGACCTCACCGACACATTGAATACCAAAAAAGGCAATGCAGTGTCATGTGACTTCTTCAAATTTGATTCTTGAAAGGATTTTGTAAAACTCCCGAGCCAACACAAGAGGCACAATCTTCCAAAAATCGGTTCAACTAACTACTAGCATACGGCAACGGTATGGACATCATTGGCAGGACTCAACGTGATGTAGCCACGTTTGCTAGTATAGAGAAGGAAGCGGCAAAATGGTTTTAGTAGTATATGAGGATAAGACTAAGTATATGCTGTCAACATAAAAGGACACACTACATCGACGAATTGAACAAAACGTCACCACAAATATAAATTTGAGGTAGTAAATGACTTTGTATTCGTCGGCTTCGCTATTAGCTCTGGCAATAACATCTCGTCGGAAATTAATCGAAGAATTACTTTTGGCAGCCACTGTTTTTTAGGGCTAAGGAGGCAATTTAGTAGTAAAGCCCTCACTCGAACTACTAAAAAGATCCTATGTAAGACCATGATCATCCCAGTACTGCTCTTCGGCGCTGAAGCATGTACCATATCGACAATAGATGAAGAAATCCTTGGTATTCTAGAGGAAATTTCATCGAAAAATGTTCGGTCCCGTTTGCGTTGACGGGCTATAGAAACAGCGAGTTGCCCCCTGGCGTTGACGGGCTATAGAGACAGCGACTTGCCCCTTGTCAAAAAAAATTCGACTGTTAACATGGCTCAGACATATAGAACGAATGGACAATAATAATACGGCTTGCAGAGTCTTCTAATCCCAGCCAGACGGTGGACGCAGTAGAGGAAGGTCTCGCCTTCAGTGGCGTGCACAAGTAGAAACCGACCCCAACCTCCTTGGAGTACGCTACTGGAGGCAGTAAGCTATGGACCGGGCTAATTGTAGAGGCAAGTTGCTTGAGGCACAGGTTTATTCAGACTGTAGTGCCACTTAAGTAAGGTAAGTAGGTGATCATGAAATTTAAAAACAATAATTTTTTTTTCTGTATAAGTTACACAATTCCTTAGTACTTACGTACGTTTATTTTAGAGTCCTTTACGTTCTAAATGTTTTTTTTTTCAACATAAATGGTATAAAGTCTTTAAAAAGCTAAAAGTATATTTCCATTTTTTTTTTAACGAGGCTTCAAGGTTTTTAGGAAGACCCTCAATAATTATTTCCATGAAGCAAGATGCAAACTCAATCTGGCCACTCTAAAGTCCTGATTGGTGGTGCTAAAATATAACTTTCTCAGTCTGATTAAAATGGATAAAAATATTTACATCGCTCTGAATTATAAACAACAAACCCGCGTGAAAATACACCAATAAACCTAAAACACTAACAAATCGAATATTTATGAGCTGAGAGCTGTGGGAGGACTACATGTAGGAAAGTATACACCAACCTCCTCGTAAAAGTCGACTTTATGCAATTTTAAACGCAACAATAAATGAACCTGATTACAGGGCTGAGGGGGAAATCTTGATTAGCCGGTTCTTATTGTAAGCCCATTTCCGGGTAACGCAAGCGCTACGAGTTGTTTACGTTTCCCTTTCCTATCAGCAATTTGCATAGGTAACCTTCTGTTTCTATTCCCGACGAATATATGAATGCAATCTGATAGAAAATAATTTTCATATTTCCCCCCTCTATACACATGACGCAAAGAATTTTCCTAAAAAACACTTGAAATCAAATTCCCGGACCTAACAGCGAAACACAGCTCGGGAAAGTGCCCAGCAAAAGTCACAAATAAAACGCTCCTTTATTATTCACCGATTAACTTCTCATTATGCATAATGATTTCATATTTTCACATCAATGCAACACCGACCGACGGCGGCCCTTGACTATCCCCCCCTGCACAGAGCGGGCGCAATCTAACTCGGACCATCATCTATAATTTAAGCAATTATGCCCCCTAGAGGTACGAGGAATACAGCGTTACTCTCGGAGTATGGAAATTTTCGTTGAATGAGGTGGGGCCAAAAAGGACACGAACGAAAATATCAAAGAAACTGCGAGTCCTGGGAAGTCGTATAATAGGTAGTCGTTTTCAATAACGATTTTCATCTGCCTCGGATGTAGCAAAATTAATTTTGCACAAAACGGCCAACAACACGAACAAAAAAATTCACAGATATCCTGAAAAAAAGACATTTCCCTACACAAGGGAGTCCTGGTGAATCCTATTTATTGGTGACCATGGCCAAGGGGAGGCACGAGTTTATGCATTTTTAAATTGAAATCGCACTTTGGAGTGAATGTGAGTCGGTGGATGGCCTGGTAAGAATTAAGTACCCACTGGGCGGTACTCGTTTACTGTATAACAGTAATTGCCGTTGCTTTGTTGTGTTGTGTTTGAAATCAATACACTCTGCACTGCTAATGAACATTCATCCACTTAACTGTAGGCATTTGCAATGATGCCATAGTAGGGATAAGTGCTGGACGGGATTAGATTGAGAGGTTTTCATTTCATCAGTGCGATAGTCGAAGCTTTAAACTCATTGTAGCTACAGTTGGCCAGACGTTGTTTTTGAAAAGTATAAATTGTTTGAAGGATAACTGTTTATTATTAAGGAGTCAGAAAGAACGTTTAACTATTTAGGGAAATCAATATAATACTCGGACGTTAAACCAAATGTTCTGAAATATTTTGAAAAAATCACAAAATTTTTTTCTAGGGTGCGCCAAGTTTTATATCGGAATCTGAATACAACTTAAAAAAACCGATTTTTATATATGAGGTATTTTTATTTAATTTGATTCTTTAGAATGTAAGTGTTTGAATATAAAATCATTTTAAAGGTCGCTTCTACATCGACCAAAGCAAAATGCACCTTCTTTGCTGGGTTTTCCAACTATTTTTCGAGCATTCTTTGCGGTACAGCGATGGTTTTGGTACGTATGATTGCCTTGAGCTCGTCATTACTCTAAGGCTTGTTAATTACTTTGCTTTTCAAATAACCCCACAAGAAGAAGTACGGAGGGATCAAGTCTATAGATCTGGATGTTCAGGCAACTTAAAAATTTTTTGATACATAGCACAAGTTCGGGGAATTTACATAACAGAAACCGCATTGCTTGATTTGCAGTATGGCATGCCTTACCGTCTTGTTAAAATCTATAATCAGCAAAACCTTATGTGGGTAGACGTAATGAGCCGTCGTCTGTTTTCCCTTTCCTGAGGAAATGTTTAAACGCCGCATTCTCAAACAGACTCTTTTCGGTCAAAAAATGTGGATTCTCTGTTCCCAAATGCGTCAATTTTGTTGTTAACAGCTTTAGATATCGTGGCCCTATTGCTCTTTAAAATGTCCTTCCAAAAAGCAGGTTCAGTCCCAACCATACTTATGACTATTTTGCAATATTCCAACCGACATGGACGGTCTGTCGGCAATATTCTTTGAGTCAATTGCACTTTATATGGAAAAAACTTCAAATCATCCAAAATGCGACGCAAGGTGGTTCTAATGACAACAAAATGCTGAGCAAGGTGACGGGATGATACTCTCCCTTGTACGGCGGCGTAAATGGTCTTGCGGAACGAGCTCTTGTATCAACTGTATCTTAAATGGAAACAAATGCAAATCCTTGTGCAGAATTGTGGCCAAAGTTGTTTTTTTAAGACCAAGCTCCATAGCACGGCGTCGAATTGAGGTTGATGGATTGTTTTGAACACTTCCTTGAGCAGCAATAATGTTTTCAGCCGATCTTGCAGTACGTTGTGGTCCATGCTTGGGCCTATCACCTACAGACATTTTTCTTCGAAATCATTCACTAAACGATCAATAGTGCGTTTTGTTGGCACGTTGTTTCTCCCAAAAATTGCACCTAACTTTCTCATCGTCACAGTAATTGATGATTGATTTTGAATGTTTTAACGATTAAAACACGTTGGTTTATCGAATATTTTACTATACAAAATTTGCCACGTGTCTACTTCACCACTGCCAAATACGAACTTTCAAGGCTAATGTTTACCAAAATGGCGGCAAAACAAAGTAGTATATCTTCCCGGCGGACACCCTGTATATATGCATTGAGCCATTGAGCCACAGTGAAATAATATATATGAGACTGTAGAAGCATACTGGGTCTTGAACCTAGCTTTTCTATTCATTTGGGTGTTCGAAGGACCTTCTGATTAACGCAGACTACGAACGGTAAATTTTAGAAGCTTCTTATGACAGGTTTAAACTTTCAGAAGTTTGTCAGCCTTTCGAAAGAGGTGGGGGAGATGGATTTGAACCACGACTTCCGCAGGTAGTAGTACAGCACACTTACCACCAGATCTCTACCCTCCACAATCGATGCTAAAAATATAGAATAACCACGTCTGTTAAACAGTAAGGATCGTGAAACGCTGATTATGTCACTCAATCCCATCTACTCAATGGTTCTCTATATAAAACCGTATAAAACGGAATGAAGAAATCCTTTTGGGAAAATCTTCAATACGTTGACGGGCAGTGGAGACAAAGATTCAAAACATAACATAGATTTGGTTTTCAAAAATTACGAATTATCCGCTTAAGATGGCTAGAATTAGATTTATAGATTACTAATCACATAGTAGACATAGTTGTGGATGGTTTCTCCTTAAATTCCGCACACAAATAGAAACCGACCTCAACCAACTCGCAGCCCACAAACAGAGGCAGTTAACTTAGGACTGGGCTAATTGAAGAGATATGAAGTTTGAGTTCCGGGCTTACCCCTGTCTTCAGCGGCACTTAAATAGGTCTGCAATATTCTCAATTTGGCCCATTGTGCAACCATGTGGCCGCGGTCGCTGTTGTGGTAATGTGTTGGCCTGTTGAGTGGAAGTTTCCGCGTTCAATCCCAAGAAGTATTTAACTTTTATTTATCAAAAGAAATAAAAAAGGTCGTTTGTTATACCTAAAATTATGCACCATCTTGAAATTTCTTCAAATTTAACAAACACAAGAATCAGCGACTCTCCGAAGTTAGTTCGGACACCACCCATGGAGTAGGTCTCCACTACATCTAAAATCTCTCCTATCACTCTCTTTCTTCCCTTTCACAAACGCTCGTACTGTTGTTGGTTACATATAAAGGGTATTCATAACCCCTTGAGTGCGTGTAAATTATAAAAAAATGTAGGTCATGGGAATTTCCTTCATCTATCCTGTGAATTTGCAATACTTGGAATGTAAATTTTCATTTATTACACACCATGCCATCTTCTTCGACATTTATTGGCGGTGTTTGGATCTAGCAAAATCATTATTCTTCCACTTTACTGCACTCCTACCGACCACCAAAAACTGTTCGTCGGTTTGATCTCAAACGAAAACGAGTGTTTTCGTAAAACTGGAGGTCTTGGAAGTACAAATGGGCGCTTACATTCCTTCGAAATATTGACATGTCTCAATATTTTTCTCCTAGATAAAAGGATTTAAACATTTAATGGATCCTTTTAGTCTTAAATTTAATTTCATTGATTAGGTTTCCTTAGCCAAAAAACTTCGTTTGAATTGCGTTAATTATTCTGACAGATGTAACTCTGGAAACGGTTAGATGATCGCTATAAAGATCAATTGAACTTCTTGGTCATTGAAGAAATCTTTCGACGTATGCAAAGATTCATTGGGCTTTGTCAAATTATATTATTTGAAGAAGATAGTTTTGTTCTTTTTCGAGACAGATTAGGGATGTTTTTCTTAACTCAAACGTAGAGCTTATTTTACAGAGATAGGGATTTGCACAGCGTATGGCCCAATTTCCTTATCTTTGATTATAGATGCTGATCATTTGAACTTGATTGAGTTCTTTAGTTCATCCACTGTCCACTGTTTACTGTCGAGACCCATATCTGCTGGATTATCGTGAGTTGGCACATTGCTCCAGACTACCTGCTTGGTTTTCTCTTGAATCCCTGCGATCATATTTCACACAAATGCATTTAGTTTTGTGGAATGCGTTGATATCCGGTGCAAAAAGACTTGCTGAATTCGCCCAAAAGTAGGCTTTGCATATCTTCCATCTAAATTTGTTGTATAACCCAAAGTTAGGGTAAACAGTGGGCTGCGTAGAGCTCCAAACGTAAAAGTTTCTTTTTTTAGCTGTTACAACTCTGCACTTGGCAACTAAGAGCTTTACTCTTGCAACCCCAAAGAAATTCATATTTCTAAGGTATAGACAACATAAATGTATCCGCAAATCATGTATTTGGTAGCTTATTTTTTTCTTCAGTAAAGATATATCGAAGAAAAGTCAGAGCTGAGGTCAGTCATTAACTGACGCCACACTATATCGATAGTTTGTGGGCTGAATGCATCCGGATGGATGGAGAGAATTTTGATACCGAGAAGAGTCGGTGATCGGTGAGGTAAAAACTAACGCAAGTAAATTCAAAAGTAAATGGAAATTTTGAGTTCCTATATGACGGTTTTGGGTGTGGGAAATATGTAAAATGAGAATGGCGATCCGGGTGGAGTCGATGGGTTTGATGGAAGTTTAGGCATAATTGGTCGGGTGGATCCAATGGGTTTGATAAAAGTTCAGTCATGAGTCGATAGTGGGTGAAGTTATGGATTAAGATCCGGTTCGGTTTTTTTTTTTCATAGATAGCCCCTAAGAATTTGTTTTTAAATCTATGCGTGTAGATTCATAGTCAGCTGGCATACATAACGTCGTTCCAAACACGAAGTGTCGTATTTGCAAAATCTTAATTGGCGTATACGTCAGATACGTCTGTTTGTATTTTGCCTTAAACATAATGAATCATTTACGTCAAATATGAAAGTATAAAGAAAACTATAAAGGTTTGAGAGATCCAAATACGGCACTTCGTGTGATACTGACAGAAGGTCAACGCACAGACCTAACCGTTGGACCCTAAGGACTGAAATCGATAGTATATTTCTACAATCACATAAAAAACGAAATCTCATCTCTAAGCTAGTAAATTGGGGCAGTTGCGAAACAACGTTGGTCTGACTCGGCAATTTTTTTTTTATTTATATGCTGTTTGTTACTAATAAAACTTAACTGCCTCAAGATCGTTTCTTAATGAAATATGACTCCCAGTTGTGGCCACAAAATGTTTTTTTTTAAAGTTTTTATTTCATAACATTTTTTGTCTAAGAGCAACTTTTTTCTTCCCACTGCCTTGTGACTCACTGTACTGAGAGTCAACTCGGCACTAACTACCGGCCTTCAAAGAGTAATACCCATTTGCATCGGTTCACAATGTTATGGGAATTGCATTTGACGGTATAAAGCCCTTTCTAACGGATCAGAACCGAATTCGTAAAATCCTTCTCAAAAGCACCCACAAGAGACTAACTAAAGCTGCGTACTAAGTCCAGTTATTGGTGAGAAACAAGAAAAAAGGATTCGTAATGGACTTTGGGTGGCTCCGGATATAACTCCATGCTCAACATAGAGGTGAGGGTGGTAGAGCAAACAAACAAAAACGCTACTTAACTGTAATAAAATGCAATTCCACTTTTTATGAGCAGAATACCATCATCTCCTGCCCCTGGTATATTGCATCAGAATTCCACTAGACAAGCTTGTTACTATCCCCCAGATATCCAGTCGAGGACACTCTTTGGGTGAAGTAAAAGGTTTGCAATGTAAATGAGATCTAAAATTAGCAACATGACGCCAGTATTGAAATGCGATGTGATGAGAGGACGAGGCGAAATTACTGACAATGTGCCGAACAAGTGTCCTGACGGCGACACTTAGTACTCGGTGTGACGATGACCCTTAAAGACAATATGAACAAGTTTCCACAATCCTGATGGGGCGGTATGACGTGTTTGTGGCAATAAAGTTCAAGTGGTACTCAAATGGAAATGTGCCTGTGCCAGTCCAGCAAATCAATTGTCTATAGAAAATCTGCTTCCCATCGCCACCAGCAAGAGTACATCACGCTCCATCCAGCAAAGGTGCAATTATTTTAATGCGATTGTCTTATTTTTCGCCGCGGTTTTCATTATCATTGAAACTGTACACCTCCTTGTAAAAGGATAATTATGTTTACCCGCCATTTAGATGGACATTTGTGTCAACCCTTTTGCTTAACAACAACAACAAAAAAAAGGATAATTACGCTGCCATTCAAGTGTAACAGGTATGTACGTTGCTTGGTATCCTTTTAGTTCTGCTATAAAATTCCCGTCGTTTTTAAAGGGTGTGTATCCCCAATTGGATGGAAATTAATTAACCACTCTACCCTAGTTGGTGTGGTGTGCAACACCATCAAGCTTCAACTATAAGTAGATAGTATATCTCAAGTCCACTTCATTCCAAAAAAATAGACTCTCTGGGTGGCATTGCCCGACAAAAGGACATGTGATGGAATTATGTCACATTTATTGAAAAAAAAAATAGTTCTGTATTTTGGTTTTGGCGTGTGTTGGTGTTACCGTAAGTAAACTTGGAGCCGGGGTCTGGCAAAATTGCTGACATTGTCACGAGGTCAGTACCTATGGCTCTCCTGCTTTGGTCATTTGCGCAAGGAAAATTGCAACACACAAAGGCGAAGGTCATTGTTTGCCATTGTATGTAGGTATAACCGTCTACAGCAGTTAACTATTGCAAGGTAATTGCATTTTATGGTTTAAATTAAATTGCCAGAACACATATAAAACTGCGGGGGATTACCCTGGCATGACAGGAATAGATTGTCGTAACTATTCTCTCGGGTCGTATAAAATTGCTGGAGAAAGAACGACATGGACAACGGGACAGAGTAGATTCCTGTTTAGATTTGTTGTTCTATTAAAGAGTCGCACATACCTACATGTGATGGTGTGCACCCAGCCTTAGATTGCTATTTGAAATTTTCTCAAACCGTTTTTGTTACTTCTGTCCAGATGATAACCCCGCCTTTAAGGTAAAAAGAAGAAGAAACCTGATGGCTATTGCTTCTATATATATGTTGTACCATAAGATTAATAAAAACTTAAGGACAGTCTCTTGGTTTGAGAAGATTGCTTTTAGATGCTTATTGCATCAGGCTTACAAAATAAAATCGATGAAGCACATACGAGAGCTGCAAAGAAAGCAATCATTAAGCTTTTTAAGAAAGAAGGATGAAAAACAACGCCTTTTTTAGCAATAACAGTAAAAGTGTGAGAATTTTACAAAAATGTTAAACCCTGAACTTTGATTTTTTGCATTTTTGTAAAATTGGTCAGCATATCAATACCCGAACAGCATCAAGTCGCGACGAAAAAAGGCATAACGCATAACGATCCATACAAAGTTATATATTTGCCACGAATAATGTGATCTCTTGTTTAACGCCGACTGAAACGACAAATTTGAGAAGCTTCTCAGGACAGTTTTTTACTCCTGGATGTTTGTCAGACTACATATCACAAGAGGGTGGGCTGTCCACAAAAGTATGGTATTGTAACTTTAAGGATTTGAACCACGGATGAAACACCACTTCTCCAGCTAGTAGAACAGCAATGGAGATCAATCTTACCGCTGTGTTGTCAGACAGGAGATCCTAAACAAAACGCTGATCAATCATGTCATGTTCTATGGCGCTGTTGCATGGACTTCATCAAAAGCAGATGATGAAGTCTTTGCTCAGAGATTTTAGGGCCATTATATTTTATATATTTTATCCATTATATTAAGGGTAAGTCTAATATAAAAATTATACGTATACATATTTTATGCGCATATTAGTTTCAATAAAACTGCATAACTATTTTTTTTCGAGAAAGTCCATATAACGAATTTTAGCATTTAGGCCATATAAATAAAATTTTAATTCCTCGCAACTATTTTGTCAAATTAAATAAAATTTAATTTATATACAAAATACTATAATGGTTTGCAACAATTCTCTCTCCGACATAGCAGAACATGTGTAAAAAAAATTTGAAATCCGCCCACAAAATGATAAAGAATTTTGAACAAGGTTGTGAAAAAGATATTAAAACAGTTTTTTGCCACGCCCACTTTTTGAAGGCGTTTGCATAAAAAAAAACTTTTTCGGTCAAATTTTAAAATATTCGAAAAACTTTTGATGCAAAATCATTACTTACTTACTTAGTCCGGAATGAGCCTGGGCCTCAACCAACATGCCTCTCCAATTAGCCCGGTCCTTAGCTAACTGCTTCCAGTTGCGCACTCCAAGTTGGTTGAGGTCGGTTTCTACTTGTGCGCGCCACTTAACGCGAGGTCTTCCTCTACTGCGTCCGACGTCTGGCTGAAAATCGAAGACTCTGCGAGCCGGAGTATTGGTGTGCATTCGTTCTAGCCATCTTAGACGTCCAATGCGGAGTTTTTTGATCAGGGGCATGTCGCTGTACAGCTCGTATAGTTCTTGGTTGAATCTTCGTCTCCATAGCCCGTCAACGCAAACGGGACCGAAGATTTTTCGAAGAATTTTCCTCTCAAATCGACCAAGGATTTCTTCATCCGATTTTGAGACGGTCCATGCTTCAGCGCCGTAGAGCAGGACTGGGATGATCAGGGTCTTATATAAGATCTCCTTAGTAGTTCGAGTGAGGGCTTTACCTCTGAATTTTTTTGCTCCTCTCAAGAATCAGATTGAAGAAGTCACATGACAGCGCATCGCCTTACCTAAATCCTTTTTTGATATCGAATGTGTCAGTGAGGTCGTTTCCGACCCTGATGAAGCAGCGAGAATTCTCCATCGTCATCCGACACAAACGGACGAGTTTTTGCGGTATACCAAAACTAGACATGGCTCTGTATAGTTCGTCTCTATAAATGCTGTCGTATGCGGCTTTGAAATCGATGGCCTAAAACCACACTGATTAGAGCCGATCAGGCGTTCGCATATTACGGCAGATAGTATCTTGTAGGAGTTGTTGAGGAGACGTATGGCTCTGTAATTCTCGCAGTTTAGAGGGTCTCCTTTTTTTGTGGATCGGGCATGCGATGCCTGGTCATCTCCGCCGGTTTTATAAGGCTCAGCAGGAAGGCTATCATTTCCGGCGCCTGCTGAAGTTCCATTCATTAGGCCTTTAGTGTTGACACCATATACTTCGTCTTACCCTCATTTACCGCTAAACCCTTTCTTCCGACCAGATTCGGCTTATGAGTTAGTGGATGTTACTTACCAAGTCATCTCCGCCGGTTTTATAAAGCTCAGCGTGAAGGCCATCATTTCCGGCATCCTGCTATAGTCACTTCACTCAGGTCGGGTGGTTGGCAGTTTTCGCAGTGGTTGCCAATAATGAATTGTTCGTTCTGCCTGACAGCGGAATGCTGTTCTTCCATATCCTCAGCATCGACTGCGTCTCAACTACGATATTTCCTTGTTCATCTCGACAGGATTTTGTTCGAGCCTTATATCCTTGCCTTTTACGTTTCGCACTTTGGTTAAACTTGCGAACATCGTTCCTGGAGTGGCGCGTCTCTATATCCTCGCTGGCGCTATTTTCTTGCTCTTTTTTCCTCATTCTGGAAAGCCGGTGTTTTTCCCTTCTTCTCTGCATATAGAGCTCAACCGCAGCTCTCGTCTTCACCTGCAGCTTAGCCTTGTAGGCCTCGTTCTTGGCTGCGAGCATCAACCGGCATACATCATCAAACATTTGATTCTGATGGTGTGGTGTTCATCGAGAAGTTAAAGGATACGCGTTGCGCGGGGGTCTTGGTGGTCTCTTGCGATTGCAGGCTTTCAACATAAAAATTTTTCACAGTATTTCTGGATTGTTGTGGCGTGGTGGATATCCGCATTCTTAACTTGTCTGCAACAAGGTAGTGGTCCGAGTCGATGTTAACTCCTCGGAATGTTCGGACATCCAAATTACTGTATGCGTGCCTCTTGTCTATAGCAATATGATAAATTTGGTTGACCGTCCGTTGATCTGGAGACCGCCATGTCCCCTTATGGATATCGAGGTGAGGAAAACTGTGTGCTGGTTATAGTGGCATTTCGTTCCTTAACGAAGACAATTAGGCTTAGTCCGTTACCAGGCTGTGTAGGCTATGTTTTTCGACAATAATACTTCAGATGTCTTCTCTTCCTACCTTTGCGTTAAAATCTCCCAGCACGATTTTAACATCGTACCTCGGTAGTCGCTTTTAGGTTTTGTCAAGGAGCTCATAGAAGCACTGCTTGGCTACATCAAATTTTTCCTCCGTTGGGGCGTGAGCGCATATAAGGCTTATGTTGATGAATTTTCCCTTGTTGCGGATTCTTACAATGCGTTCGCTAATGTCTCGGAAGCAAAAGACTTCTTAACTAAGTCTGGCACTTATAACAAATCCGTATCCGAGTAGTCGCTGTTTCTGCTCACTATAACACGGTCTGTAGTAGATGTCACAGTATTCCATGCTCATTTTTCCCGGCCCATCGTATTTCTTGGATGGTAGTAATGTCTGCTTTTTAGCATTTTTGGGCTTCAGCTAGTTGTTCGCTTGCACCTCTCCTGTTTAATATTCTCACATTCCAGGTGCAGATACCAACGTCGTTGTCATTTTTTCGTTTAGCCGGGTCATCAACAATAAAATCAGTTCTTTCCGAAGCTATTGGTTGCTTCGTAACCGTTAGGTTTTTCCATGATTGGGTAGTAAGCACAACCCCCAACCTGGAGGGTGAGTTCCAATTTATTAGATACCCCTAGCTCACGGGGCCATCAGTATCCACTACGGGATTGAGAGCTGCCGTTGACCTTTCGGTTCATCCGCCACCACCTCTGTTCAAAGGGCCTGACTAACCCTTGAAATTCCTAGACAACCTGTTGTCCGAATATGTCGAAGCAGCTTGTCTAGGTTGGCCTGGGACAGCATTCCGGGTATTCATTCCGTGCCATTCTGACATGGCTGTTTTTAGTGTTGTTGTTTTTCGTCGTGATATCAACAATCGCGCTTATCGTTTAGAAATTCAAATCCGGTTGGATGAGACCAGTACCCGATGGTTACCACTTGGAGGTTAAAAACAAGCACTTGATGTGTAGTCAGAGTTGCAACCACTAGGCATTGCCAAGTTAAAGCCAATCAAAGTCTACCCTCGTTCTACAACACCCAACCAAATATACAAAATGCAAAATCATTGTATATGATAATATCAACATTTCGTCCATATATCATTTTAACCCACACCTACTTTTTGAGGGCGTTTTCATACTTAAACCATTTGTATACCCTACGCCATACCATATGCAGGAGAAAAACGTGTTTTTTGTGGAACCATACAAGATTTTGATAAACTGTCTGAACAATATGTTGTGACAAAATTTAATTTTCTATATTTCATCGCCATAAAGCCCACATTTTTGGGATATTAATTTTAAGGATGGGGTGGGGTTGGGTATTAAACGATCCGCACAGCGGATTGTAGCCTTTTCATATGTTTTTTTCTTAATTTTTTGAATGATGATAGATTCAGGTAGAGTTTGTCACATTTGTTGTTCGAGAATTGAGAATGAAAATGGTAATAGTTTTTTCGTAGCTCGTCACTTTTATATGAAGTTAACTCGGTTTGTGTGATTAATAACATAACTATAGAAACGTAAGTCTCTTATTTATAAATTTTCAAATAATTAGCCATCAAATCATGGCAGGCCATGGAAGGATTAATAGAGGAAAGTGAAGTAAGTACTCTTATTTATCTCTTATCTGTAAACCGGGAATTAATGATAACATTTTAGCAATCCCATGAATTTCTAGACCGACTTAAAAAAATACGTACCCTGGGAAATAAGAAAACAACAACAAAGTTAGCACGTCAATTCAACGGTCATTTTGGTAACTTTAGACAACAAATCGCATAAAATGCCGTTGATACTTTTTTTGCATCATTTAATTAGTTTTATTATCAAGCAAAATATCAGATCCATACGTACAGAATTATAGATACACTTACAACGTTCCCAACCAAACAGCCAGATGTACCTACCTACATACATGTGGTTGTGTTTGGTTTTGTGTGTTCCGTCATGGATAGATAGCGACACCGAGTAGATATTTCGTTAACTTTTACAATTCACATTCACTTGCTGTTTCAAATTGGATAAGACACTTGCCATTGCGTTGTTTATGTTAAGACTATACTTCACAGGATCATTTCTGTAGTCAGTCTTCATTCACTTTTAGAGCAATCTGAAAGAATGTACACCCGCGATGACGAGGAATATCGTTTTATCTGCAGCGTGAGGTTTTGACTGTTGTTTTACGTTTCAAACGCATAATCAGCATGACGTCGATGATCGCTCGGTATTTTGGATAAAACGACTTCTGAGTGGTCTTTTTAATTATTTCATAAAATATGATTTGTTTTTGTTTGTTTTGTATTTTACTAAAAAGTAGAAAGGATTAGTTTGATATCGAACTTTTTTTCCTTCCCAATCCACATTACGTAACTTTTTCGATTAACTTACTGAAGACTGCAGAGGATCGGTTTGATTCAACGTGAGGGTTTTTCTTTAATTCAGTGGTTGGGAATGGCCTGGCCAATGGGTAAGCAAGCGATGCGACTTTTTTGTCCGAAGTAGGGGTCAGGGATAAGGGAAGTAAAGAGATACCAATCTTCGCGGTTTGCCTACAAGCTAAATTCACCCACAATTACGTATCTTACACATTTTTAAACAAGTATGCGTGAGATAAGTTATTCCCCACATTTTTTGTTCAAAATTTTTCGATTTTCCCCCGCTACCTCACCAACAACCATCACAGAAAGGGGTGAAAATTTACATCGGAGTTAAAACAGCTGTAGCATTGCCACCACCAATGAGCGCATCCAAGAAAAACTTAAGAAATAAGCACCGCGTTCAGGAATAATCAATTTAACCAAATCTTGAAAATATAATTATTAATTTTTTATGATTGAAAAAATAGTACCAAAAAAAAAAATACTGAGAACAATAAAATAGAATTCTGATTTTTCGTGTTTTCGTTTATTAATACTTCCATTAATATTGTATTTGTATTGTTATTGCATATGTAACTAAGTCCACATGTTTGCGATACATCGTTCTAATTGTCCTATTTATCTGTCTTACTCACTCTGTGATATTTTGATATATTATCTTTGAAAAAACTTCTAAAAATTACATTTACCTACATGCAATTAACACAATGTGTGGAAAAAGGATATACGTTTTATTAAGTATATCCGGCTGTAGCAAACCTCCATAAAAACGCAAGATGTTCTTAATGAGGAAACATTTTTGTTGTTTTTTTTTTTCATTTTAAAAAGTACATATTGACATAAGTTCGAATCGAGAACATCGTAAATGGAGGAATAAATATTGAAGTTCGATCAGAATTTTAGCCATTTGATTCATATTACGGGTTTATGCCATACTAAAACATACTTTCCACTTGGAACTAGGATATTTTACAAGATATACATACTTTGCTTAGTTATGCCAAAAAATAACAGGAATACAGACTGTGGCACAATTGTTGCAGCCGTATTAATAGAAAAATTAACTATTATTATCTTATTATTATTATCTTTTGATTAAAAGCTAATTATGAATTAAGAATTTTTTTAATAGCTAATTGACGTTTAGTAACTAATCTCTTACTAAGTACATATATTCCATATTCCGTTGTTGCTTATGTTATTTTTATTCTATATGTGCAATATGATTTGCAATTTCATGTGCAGAAGAAGTCACAATTCAATTCACCTACTTCGGTAATTTAGTTTATTTTATGGTTAACAACGTAAATAAACTTATATTTGTTTTATTTTAACCTGCTCAACAGCTCGCTAAAATTTATCCAGTGGCTAATTGGATATTTAAAAAAAATACGTTAAAATATGTTATGATTACATTTGCTTCTGTTGAAAATAACATCAAAATGTAATTTATATTGAAAAGTAGCATATCACTGTTTTGTATGGCATGTACGGTTGACAATTGAAATAAATTGTTCTTTGTTTTGTACCTACCAACCAGAAAACACATGTTTTAATTATTTAAGGTTTACAATATTGCGTTTAAACTCTGAATAATATCAGTTTCGCTGTATGTTGAATATGTTTAACATGAACAAAGTAGGGCGGACATCTTTATTCCGTGTGTCAATTGCGTTAAATTTTAACCAGTGAATAATTTTTGACATTAGTGTGGTGCAGAAAAGTCAAAAATTAAACAAAAAAAGAGGACACAATGTAACCCTCTTTTTAACGCAATTGACATACGGCCTTAGAAGTTTTCTCGTTAAATCCATTGATTAAAGATAATTCACATTTAATTTGCTTTAATTAATACGACTGTTGGTAAGTGGAATATTTATTTTTTGCAAAGAAATAAATTTATCAGCAAAAAAATCAGTTCATCAAAAATATGAAATGGACGAATTCGTTACCATTAAATATGAAACTCAACTTTTTCTGATCAACAGAGACATAATAAAAGTCGGTACTTCAAACACCATTTATATCATTTGTAAAAATAAGAATTTATCCTACTTATAACAACTCTGAGTTGGAAATATACTATCTTCAGAATCTTGCTTATCGAATAACGCAACACCAGATCACTCCGAAGTAGGAATCGACTACGAAAACTCGTAGAGAATTATTAAATTAATACATCCTCTCGGAAATCATCTTGTTTAAAAATGAATTATTACACTTAAATAGTTTGCTTTTGTCCTAAAGGAGGAGTTAAATACATTCAATTTATATAATTTACAAAACAAACATTTACTTCACTGAATACATTCAAAAACATATGTTTGTATTCACCAAAACATACAATTTTGAGCTGTCATTTAATTATTTGGTTTGTTTACATTTTTTTTTTACTATTTTCGTTTGTTTGAGAAAAATTGAAGTACAAAATAAAACAAAAAAAATGCGCCCAAAAGTTTACATACAGTTAATTTGTGAAGTGCGACAGGACAAAGTGCGAATATATTTCCACGCACGCAAAAACAACAAACGCAAAAAAATAAATGAATGTCGACTGAAATGTCATAAAAAATAAATCTACCACACTGCTAAACAGCTGTTGATGAAAGTGTCCAAACCCAAAATTTCTCGTCTGCTGAATTCTTTTACTCGGAAATACATGTTTTCACAGACAGGAGTACATTGGTGGTGGATTACAACAAAAGCAACTAACTCTTGCGGGGATTCAGGGTGAGCAAAGTAGAAGTTTGGTATCTCTTTACTTCCTTTATCTCTGGTAAAGGTGTTTAAATTTTAAGGGCCGATGTTGATTATAAAACACAAAGTATTTAGAAAATTGTTGTTATTTATTTTTATTATGATAATATTGGTATGGTTCAGTTTTGTATGAAACAAAATATCGGCCAAATGGACGCCGCGATCTCGGCGGCACACCTCCATCCGATGGTCCAAATTTTCGATGGCGCTGAGGCATAATTGAGTTCTATGCCGTTAATGTGCCGAATTGTCTCATCCCTTAGCTCTTGAATTGTTGCTGGCTTATCGACGTACACCGTTTCTTTCAAATTACCCCAAAGAACGAAGTCCAACGGTTTCAAATCACATGATCTTGGCTGCCAATTGACATCGCCACCACGTGAGATAACACGGCCATTGAATTTGTCGCGCAAAAGAACCATTGTATCGTTAGCTGTGTGGCAAGTGGCACCGTCCTATTGAAACCACATATCGTCCACATCAATATCTTCCAATTCGGGCCATAAAAAGTTCGTTATCATCCCACGATAGCGAACACCATTCATAGTAACTGCCTGACCGGCCTCATTTTGGAAAAAAAAATACGGCCCGATGATGCCGCCAGCCCAGAAACCGCACCAAACAGTCACTCTTTGTGGGTGCATTGGTTTATCGACAATCACTCTTGGATTATCATTCGCCCAAATGCGGCAATTCTGCTTATTGAGGAATCCACTGCGGTGAAAATGTGCATCACTGAAAATGATTTTCTTCGAAAATTGATCAACCTCTGTTGCCATTTCTTGCCACCATTCTTGAGTCATATTGTTAGCGTGTAAATGCAAGTTTTTTTTGCAAGTTCATCAACGACGAGCGTGAGAGGTGTAATTGTTTGGCACGACGACGAGTTGAGGTGTACGGCTCTTTAGCCACACTATCGCGAACAGCAGCAATATTTTCTGCAGTACGAAAATGCACTGGTGTTTTCACATCTCCTACAGACCCGGATTGCTCAAATTTTTGCACGGTTTTTCCGATTGAACGCATGTTTGGGCGATTAAATTGACCGAAAAAAATTTCATAATAAGCCTGAATAACTTTAACGCGTTACTCGATTGTGTATCGAGCAGGTGTGGTTAACATTCAACTTGGGCCCTTAAAATTTAACCACCCGTTAAATACCTTTCATTATTTTTTTCGAGAAATGTCGGCAACTTTTTGCATTCTGCCGATGTACATAAATGCAAAGAACGACATGTACACCCTATATAAAATAAATCTATATTTTCTCCTTCCAACCTCGCTTTTACATGTTGCCCCTCAGCACAGAAGCATTGTCTGTTGCTAATCCAATAACATTTTTTTAAGAATTACTGTTCGTTTCAAAAAAGTCTTTAAATTCAAAAATATTTCATTTGAATCGGAATCAGTCAGTTCTAAAAGTCCAAAAAAACTTATCAAAGACTGAGTTTTTGGTTACATCAAAATAACGAGCTACAACTAACACTTCAACCAGACACATTATTCTTAAAACCTCCGTTGTTTCGTCAATAATTATGGCAAACTTGCAATTTCTCAACAATTTACAAATCTTCTAATTTTTCCTGACAAATGGACCAATTACTGCAGTAGCTTTCTTACGACAACTCTTTACCACCTTTGCAATTGAAGAATCCTTACACGCTGTGCGTAATAGAGCACGCGTTGATTCCGTCAAACTAAATGATAAATAGTTCTTGACATAATACATAACGCAAGTTATCTCTTTTGAGAGCTTGTATTTCGCAACACTTCTGTTGAGCTTGCGAAGTTTTTAATTTTCTTAAATGTGCATTTTGGATAAACTGTGCCTTTCAAGATTTGTTTTATTGTTATCCAAAGACTTGAAACATGTCTTGCAAAAACTATTCCCATCAACAAATTTGAGTCAAGAAAACTCAGACTACTTTTGATGGGTTAGATCTTGCATTTACTTGATCCTATACGTGGTCAACTCTATAATTAGAAAAAAAAAACACTTACAGCCGTATTAATAAAAAACTGACAAATTTTCCTATAATTCACAAATGATCGAATCTGTCGATTAAAAGTTAATTCATGAACTAATATTTCTTATTAATAAAAAAATAAATGCCCATGTAATGGCTGATTAACGTTTACTCACAAATCTATTACAAACAGTAAAAAATTCGTTGTCATAAGCTGTTATTTATGTTTTTTCTTCACTCCGATGTCTAGTCAAAACAAATTGAATTTGTTTGTAAAAAATTAAAATAATTTGAAAAAAAAAAACAAATCTACCAACAACAAAACAAAAAGAAAGGAAAATGGTCTCAAAGCGAGAAGGTATGTGTAAAAGAGTTGCTGTATGTCCAATTAGTATGTATGTTATTAGTTATTGTGGTGTTATTTAATTAATAATAAAATATAATTAACTATAAGCGGCGTGTATTTTTGTCAATTTCATCAACATAGCACAGAAGGTATGACTTGGTGGCTGGTACATTTCGGGCAATGGTGGCAATCTGCTGGGTAATGGGTTCGAGATGTCTATTTTGACAACTCACCTTGGAAGGACGGTACCCGGCACTGGAGTAAAAAAAAAATTGGACATGGCTTGGTGCAAGTTCAGTACGGCTGGGCTTCGAGAAACGACGCAAGAAATGAATCGGCATTGGACGGGCGAGATTGAAGTCGGGGGCCTTCATGATTTTTACTTACATTTCCAACCCCTGGTCCTAGGAGAACGACTCCAAAAAGTGGCCTTGGATTAAAATGATCTAAAGTATGGCACAAAAGAGTGATCCGTTAATTACAAAATCAACTGTGGAAGCAGTATTAACAAAATTTTAGAGTCTTATATTCTACAGCGATTTTTCAACATTAAGAGTAACAAAGCCTGGCGTACTTCAAGGTAGTGTCTTATCTCTCTTGTTCACTAGTGATCTACTACCAAGACCTTCACGCGACCCGTATTCCTTAACCTCTCGATTAACACCATACCACCAGATTCGAATGTCGAAGAACAATGGCCAACGATACCAACAAGCCATATTATATCAGCCGCAACTGATGTAGTAGGTTTCTCACGCCCACCAGCAAGAAACCCCTAGTTTGATGAACGAGGCCTACAAGGCTAAGGGAAGACGAGGGCTACCGTTGAGCCCTATAGGCAGTGAAGAAGGGAAGAGCACCGGTCTTTCAGAAAGAAGAAAAAGGCGCAAGAAAAAGCGCTCGATCGAGGATATAGAGAGGTGCCACTCCAGGAACGATGTTCGCAAGATTTTCCAAAGTGTAAAACGTGAAAGCCAAGGATAAAAGGCTCAAACAGAATCCTGTCGAGGTGAACAAGGAAATATCGCAGTTGAGGCACACTCGATGCTGAAGACATGGAAGAACCACTTCTGAAGACTGTCAGGCAGAACGAACTATTCAATATTGGCAACAAATGCGAAAACTGCCAACCAAACGACCTGCAGATTTTGGAAAAAACCCAAGAAGTCCAAATCGATACCCATCACCTATTCATCGATTTCAAAGCGGCATACGACAGCATTTATAGAGACGAACTATACAGAGCCATGTCTAGTTTTGATATACCGCCCAAACTCGTCCGTTTGTGTAGGATGACAATGGAGAATTCTCGCTGCTCCATCAGGGTCGGAAACGACCTCACTGACACATTCGATACCAAAAAAAGGATTTAGGCAAGGCGATGCGCTGTCATGTGACTTCTTCAATCTGATTCTTGAGAGGATTGTGCAAAAATCACGAGCCAACACCAGAGGCACAATTTTCCAAAAATCTGTACATACGCCGACGATATTGACATCATTGATAGGACCCAACGTGATGTCATAGCCACGTTTGCTAGTATAGAAAAGAAAGCGGCAAAAATGGGCTTAGCAGTAAATGAGAGCAAGACGAAGTATATGCTGTCAACACGAAAGGACACACAACATCGACGAATTGGACAGAACGTCACCATTGACAGATATAACTTTGAGGTAGTAAGGGACTTTATCTATCCCGGTTCCGCTATTAACTCTGACAACAACATCTCGTCAGAAATTAAACGAAGAATTACTCTTGCCAACCGCTGTTTCTTCGGGCTAAGAAGGCAATTCAGTAGTAAAGCCCTCACTCGACCTACTAAGGAGATCTTCTGTAAAACCCTGATCATCCCAGTCCTGCTCTACGGCGCTGAAGCATAGACCGTCTCAAAAGCGGATGAAGAAATCCTTGGTCGATTTGAGAGAAAAATTCTTCGAAAAATCTTCGGTCCCGTTTGCGTTGCCGGGCTATGGAGACGAAGATTCAACCAAGAACTATACGAGCTGTACAGCGACATGCCCCTGGTCAAAAAACTCCGCATTGGACGTTTAAGATGGCTAGGACACGTAGAACGAATGGACACCAATACTCCGGCTCGCAGAGTCTTCGATTCCGAGCCAGACGTCGGACGCAGTAGAGGAAGACCTCGCCTTAAGTGGCGCGCACAATTAGAAACCGACCTCAACCAACTTGGAGTGCGCAACTGGAGGCAGTTAGCGAAGGACCGGGCTAATTGGAGAGGCATGTTGGTTGAGGCCCAGGTTCATTCAGGACTGTAGCGCCACTTAAGTAAGCAAGTAAGTAAGAAGAAAGAGAAAGTTGCGTACGACCCAGTCGTGCACCCACCACTTGTTTTTTTTTGTTGAAGAAATAACATATGAGCTGCCCAAAGTGACATATCAGATTGTACACAATTGCATGAAAAAAATTGTCTCAATCTATCATTACTACTCGATCACTTATTGTATTGCAAGTCAGGTAAAATGATGAATCCGTTTTATGATTGGTCATATTGATTGCGTGTATTGGCATTTCATGGATAATTGAACTAATGGATGACGTAGCAATGACGGCAATGCCAAAAAAATTGATGTGATCGTGGAAGTCAGACTGTCAATACATCTTCACAAACTTACGTCCATCACGGTAACACTGGTAAATACAGTAAAAGAACACACAATAGTCATCATTGTCTATTGCAAACGTATCAAATTGAACTACAAATATCAGATAGAAAAAAAAAAATAGATAGACATATCGAATGAGACGATCGCTTTATTGCTAGAGTTAGTCAATATTTACCGTTGTACAGTCTACATAATAGCGTGTTCTACATTTTGCACATACGAGTAGTATTATATTATTTTGCTGATTATTATCAAAATTTTACCCACTAAAATAGAACTTGTATCAGAAATATGTCTTCGGTTATCAGAAAGTATATTTATTTAATCAGCACATAGAAATATTTCTTAAAAGTTTTAGTTAAAGTCTCATTATCTTCGTGTAGATAGTAGTGCGAATGCAGTAGGTACAATACGCTGTTACTAAAATGATGTGATATATCGAAAGAAAAAGCCAGGGAAAGCACAGAAAAATATAGCAAAATGTCGTGTAATTGAACGTTATATGGGTAAGACATTGAAAATGGCAAATGGTCTGAATATATATTGAAAATTCCTTACACACAACATCAAGGAACTTCACCATTGACAGATATAACTTTGAGGAAGTATGGGGCCTAGTCTGTCTCGTCTCTGCTATTAACTCTGACAACAACATCTCGTCAGAAACAATAAACACGTTCCACCCACTGTTTCTGGCGGGCTCAGTGGCGCGATGGTTAGTAATATGATCTGCCGCGCAGATGGTCTGGGTTCGATTCCCAGCCGTAGCAACACCTAAATAATTTTTCTCAAGAAAATGTTATCTCAACTTAGCCATTTTGGATTCGGCATAAAACAGGAGGTCCCGCCATCGTGCAAGAAGTACACACGCACACATGAATGGTCGTAAGAAAGCTATGTCTTGAATACTAGCAAGACTGTTGCACCAAAAATTTGTATTTGTATTTGTAGCCGCTGTTTCATCGAGTTGAGAAGGCAATTTTGTAGTAATGCCCTTACTCGAACTACAAAAAAGATTCTATAAAATACCGTGACTATCCCAGCCCTGGTTTTCTTCGAAAACTCCTACCGAAGAATGAAGACGAAGACTCAACCAAGAACTATACGAGCGATATACCCCTAGTAAAAAATAAAAAAACTGCTTACTGGACGTTTAAGATGCTTAGGACATATAAAGCGATTGGAAACCAATTCTACGGCTCGCAGCATCTTTGATACACAGTCCAAAGTAGGACTCAGTTGAGGAAGACGTACCTTTAAGTAGCGCGCACAAGTAGAAACCAACCGCAACCAACTTGAAGTGCGCAACTGGAGGCAATAAGCTTAGGACCGGGCTAATTGGAGATGCATGTATGTTGAGGCCCAGGTCCATTCGGGACGTTTTAGTTTTTATTTTTGGTACACGATCCAAAAACTTATCTTGTATCAAAGAGTATAGAACTACATAGAGTACGCATTACAGCTAAAAATTTTGTAGCCGTTTCAGACGCGGGCGGTAATTGCGAAGGGGAAATTTCGTAGATCGTATGCGTCGGCAAGGCTGTTGTTTGATGCTTGAGTAGCAATATGAACGCTGGTATATCAATATCAGTACCCCACATAGAAAATAATCGTTATAGGAGATTGCTGATGATGTCTATAGCAATACCACGTGGTGCATGTTGAATTTAAGGAAAGCAATCTATTGTATATGAGCACTCTAATTTCGTTTTAAGTACTAGTGAGTACATTTATTCGTCACTCAGTGTTAATTCTCCAGTCTCCACTCTCTAACAAAACACCTTCCCATCACAATACAAAAAGCTCAATCAAATGACATCACACTCAGCAGTAATTCTCTCAATTTGCTCGCTACTCAGTACTCACTCACAGAGGAGTCACACACAGTCGCAGCTCACAGTGAACGGAACACTCAAGGAAAAGTCAAAACAAAAGTTTTTGCTGTTGCTTACTCACGCACACAAACACCCTCTCAGCAATCAATGAAAAACCGGTCAAAGAAGAAATTCGGTCTACGCTGGCGAATTTAACCCGCTAAATGTATCCAATCCCACCACTTTATGCCATCATCATGCACCCACACCCCTGTGCATTTTGCTACTGCTACTGCCCAGCCATTCCAGCGTGTTTGCGTGTAAACAAAATCGACCGCTTTGCCCTATTCCGTTATTCGCGAATACGATGGCGATAAACAGCCGGAAAATGTGGAAATTGTTGAAAAATGTGGGAAATCCTCTCTTATTTCGTAGTTCTCTCATTCTCCGGAGTTCTCTCGGAAAATCCCCCAACTATTACTAGTGGTGGTGGACTTGGTGGTCGGTGGTGGTGGTGGTTGTGTCTTGTGTCGTGCTTGTGCTTTTCTCTGTCGTGGTAGTCAAACGGTCTTTAATTTTTTTTTTGGCAATCTCGTTGCAAATTCTGCACATTTCCACAAAACCAGAGTTCAGTTGATTTGAAGACTTCGGCAAAAATGGACGTGTAACGCGATTTTCACCACGGCAAAAGAAAAACAAAAATAAGAAGAAAACTTTTTAAGAAGAACCCGACCAAAGAGGAAAGCAAATTCAAAACAACCCCCTCTCGTACGCGAACCGTTCGTGAATGTTGTTATTTTCTGTTATCGCCGTCGCTGTTACTATTGTTGTTGTTGCGTTTTTTTCTGAAGTTAAATTTCGTACTTTTTACAGTTTTTCCTACTGAACTACTACCACTGATAGCTTCTATTCACTTTTACTACTGTAAACACTACACTACACCCAACAAAAGTCATACGAGTATTGTTAAGTGAAATAAAAAAAAAAAAATAAATAAAAACGAAGAAGAAAAGAAAAGTTCTTCATACGTCGTGTCGCCGTGTGACAAATCCGCCGCATGTCATATTTTTTTCCATTCGTTCTTGTTGTTAGCGGTTCGGTTCCGAGTTCGTTTCTGTTCCTCCTCGACGTCGTCGTTGGTGTCGTCGCCTATACATACACTCGCCGTCGTCGTCGTATATGTATATTTTCATTTTGGAAAATTCGTCATAACAGAAAAGAATTTCCCATTTGATTCGGTTAAGTGGTCGATAGTATTCGTATTCTATGACAGCGAAAGAAAATTCAAATTTTCATTAATTTTCTTTCTGTAAATAGTGTAGTTAATAATTTGTAAATAAATATAAAAAAATCTAAAAAAAATCTAAAATATAATAGTTTTGAAAAAAAAAAAAACAAATTAAGCTTAAAAAAATAAATTAAATTACATAAAAAAATTTGAATTACCGCTAAAAATTGAATCTAAAAATATAATCGCTAAATATTTAGAAAAAAAAAATTACCGCGTAGTGCTTACAACTTCAAACAAGTAGATAACTAAATCAATTCACCAATAGTTAACTAAATGATTGGATAAGAAAAAATTCACAAAAAGTCACTCTCGGATTAAGTAATATCCATTTTTTTAAATTAGTTTTTTCTGCGTTAAATCGTTTTTTGAAAAAAAAAAAAAATTATCGTTACCTCGGTTAAGTATACTTTAAACGGATTAATCAACTTAACCATTACTCACAAGCCAATCTCATAAGGATTAATGTAACACACACAAAAAGCATACCCGCAAAGTAAAAAAAAAAACACTATTGCAATAGATATACAGATACAAAGACAAAATAACCGACAAAAACTTACTTCAACGAATAAAAAATAAAGGAAAACGCAAAATCCAGATGCATTCAAATGCTCGTGTATGGATGACAGCAAAAAGTACTACACGAAGGATCCCTGCAACCATTACCGTTGCAGTAGGCTGAAAGGAATAAAGCCGAATGCAAAAAAGAAGAAAAAACCTATCAAAACTCATTGCTACGGGTGGATTCAAAAGGATTACAATTCGTAAATTATAATCAACTGTAGAAAAAAAACACACACACATCCAGAAGAAAAACTAAAAGATAATCCACATGAAAAGGATTTTTTGCCAGTTCATCGTGTATTAATTCATGTAAGTATTGTTCGAGTGTGTGTTTGTGTGTGTATTGTGCAAAGGAAAACAAAAACCAAGCTAAATCTAGTAAATTAAACTTAAATGGGATATATGAGTTATTCAGGAAGAAAACTTGTGTTATTAATCTTTGTTTTCGTGTGGAGCCCTCTCACATGTGACTGCGGTGGGTGAGTGTGTGTGTGAATTTATGGCGTAACATGGCGGATTTTTGGGAGATTTTCCTTAATTTTTTGCGGGCTTTAAAAGTGTGTTAGGGGTTACAAGTGCAAATATGTTGCCAATGAAATAAGCATTTCCAACTCACATGACATGTGTCAAAAAAATGGGACGCATATCGAAAACGTTAATATATTATTCCGGTGCATTATCCTTCTTAGTGATTCTTACTAATTTTCCTACATTTGGTTAGCGCACGTAAAAAATATCGAAAAAAAGCAAATGAGAGATAATGAAACCAAATAATGTGACAATAATTTACCGCTATTTCCACTTGTCCTGTGTTAAGGGTCGATTTTTTCCCATAAGGCATATTTTAACAAACGAAAAAGCGTAAAACAAGTGTCACTGAATTGACCATCACCATTGTCAATGATTCGCAACGCAGCGCAACAAACAAAACGTTTTTTGTCATTAGTTGACCGTGAAAATTGAATGAAATTTTGTTAAATGTTTGGTTAACTGAAGGATATTTGAAGGAAGACATCGCAGGCCTACTAAGTACTTACGCACTCGAGTATTTCTTATTTTGATACACAATAGGAAATACTCGAGTGCGTAGGTACTTATTTAAATAAATACAAAAATAAAAAAAATACAAATACAGTCCGGTATAAACCTGCCCCAATTAACATGCCTCTCCAACAAGTCCGGTCCTTAATTAACTTCCTTCAGTTGCTCACTCCAAGTTGGTTGAGGTCGGTTTCTACTTGTGCGCACCACTTAAGTCGAGGTCTTCCTTTACTGCGTCTGACGTCTGGCTGTTAATCGAATACTCTGTGAGACGGAGTATTGGTGTCCATTCGTTCTACATGTTCTAGCCATCTTAAACGTCCAATGCAGAGTTTTTTTTTATCAGGGGCATGTCGCTGAACAGCTCGTGTAGTTATTGGTTGAATCTTTGTAATTTAGCGAGTCAACCGAAAAGGGACCGAGTTTTTTCGAAGAATTTTTCTCTCAAAACGACCACAGAATTCTTCATATGCTTTTGATACGGTCCATGCTCCAGCACCGTAGAGCATGACTGGGACGATCATGGCCTTGTATAGGATCTCCTTAGTTATTTGAATGAGCGCTTAACTACTAAATTGCCTTTTCTGCCCAAAGAAACAGGCCAGCGGTTGTCAAGAGCCTTCGTTTCGTTTTTGACGAGATGTTGTGAGAGTTAATAGCATGCCGAGGTAAAAAAAAAACACCGAACTACCTCAAAGTTATATCTATCAATGGTGACGTTCTGTCCAATTTGTCGATGTTGTGTGTCCTTTGAAGTTCACAGCATATACTTGGTCTTACCCTAATTTAGTGATAAGAAGCCCATTCTTAACGCTTCCTTCTCTCTATGAGCAAACGTGGCTATAACATCACGTAGGTCGTAGAGTCCAAACAATAATGCCAATATTGTCCGCGTATAGTATTAGTCGCACTGATTGCACAACCCTCTCAAGAATCAAATTAAAGAAGTCACATGACAGCTCATAACCTTGCCTAAATCCTTTTTTGGTATCAAATGTGTCGGTGAGATCGTTTCCGATCCTGATGGAGCAGCGAGAATTCTCCATCGTCATCCTACACAAACGGACGAGTTTGGGCGGTATACCAAAACTAAACATGGCTCTGTTTAGTTCGTCTCTATTAATGCTATCGTATGCGGCTTTGAAATCGATGAATAGGTGGTGGGTATCGAGTTGGACTTCTTGGAAGTCTGAACATTTTATCAGTTGTAGACTTTCCAGGCCTAAAGGGATAAGGGCCGCTCAGATTGTTGGTAAACGGTTTCAGGCGTTCACTTATTATGGCAGATAGGATCTTGTAGGCTCTGTTGAGGAGAATTATGCCTCTGAAGTTGGCGGAGATCATAGGGTCGCCTTTTTATGGATCGGGCAAAGGATATTCAGATTCCGTTCTTCAGGCATACTTTCATCCGACCAGAGTTGGCTAATGAGTTGCTGGATGTTACTTACCAAGTCATCTCCGCCTGTATAAACATTTTCCTCCGACGTCGGGGCTGAAGAGCATATAACACTTATGTCGACCTTGATGCGAATTGTTACAATGGGTTCGCTTATGTCTTGCTCTTGCCTTTTCTTTCACTTATAACAAGTCCGCATCCGAATAGTCGCTGTTTCTACTCACTATAACACGGTCCGTAGTAGATGTCATAGTTTTTCAATCTCTTTTTGCCCGGTCCATCCCATTGTATTTTCTGGTTGGCAGTAGCAGTTTATGGCTTCCGCTAGTTGTTCGCCTGCTCATCTCATGTTTAATTTTTTCACATTCCATGTACAGATACTAAATCATTCCTTTAACTCAAATAACTAGCTAACCTGTCGTCCGAATATGTCGAAGCATCTCACCTAGGTTCGCTGGTGCAGCTGGCTGGGTATTTCGTGCCATCCTGACCAGGCTGCTTATAGTGTTGTTATTTATCGTCACACCAACATCCGGTTGGATGTACATTTATATGGTTCATTTAAATAACGAATTAACAATTTCTTGAATCGATTCTAGTAACGACGATTTTGTAATGTATATGTGAATTGATTGATTATAAGTTTTTGTATCTATTTTTTAAAAATTAATTCACATAAAAGCATTAAGAACTTTTAAATGTGTGAATACTCTAATCGATTTAATTATCGTTTGTTAATTCTCTATTACAGAAACAAAATACGATATAAGCGATATAGTAGGCTCTTGCCAATTTGTTCAATTAAAATATTTAACACCACACGTAATTTATAGCCACAAAGTAAATGCAGTTTCCTTTTATATTACCATTATGACAAAACACAAATGAATGATTCAATTCAGTACAGTGCGAATCCTTAAATACACTATCGTATGCTATCATGTCATAAACTTAAGAGAACAACTTTTAAAAAAATCTCTGAGATTTCCGTAAATCGAACCAGTACTCCAAACGTTTTTTAGAAACTAGTAGGTTTTTTTTTCATTTCATTTTAATTAAACTGGCATACCAATTAAGACTTTTTAGAAACTAATTAAAACCTAAGAGAAACAAGCAGTTTTTAAAATTAGTTTTTTGTGCCACCACGACTGTTTCACCTAACCTAACCTAAACCTTAAACCTTAAACTATCTAAGTCGGCCATAACTTTTTGTAAGTCAATTATCTTTTACTAACAGAATCACCACAACAGGTTCTCCTGTTGTAACGTACTCCGTCGGTACCAAGCGGACACACTCCTGCTGAGCCGCAGTCGCTCTTCTCCGCCTTGAGCGAAGACGTCTCGGCCGTATAAGAGCCGGCCTGTCCACAGTTATCGGAAGACGTGGTATATTAGCGGGACCGCGGATCTATCCTTATCAACCCTCTACTATCGAAATAAAGGAGAACTTCAGGCCGAATGTAGCTACTTAAACGCACAAAATACTTTTGCTGGGGTAGAAGGCCCCAAAGATGAGACTACTGCTCGAGGCCATCGCTCTTGCCGCGTGAAACCGAATGAGTTCCACCAGAAAATTTGCCAATTCTGTTTATGTTGGCCCCGTCCTTTTATACGACCTGGGTGGAATAATATTTTGTGTAGTCAGATATTCTGTGTAATCCAAGCCAGCTGCTCAAACACCCGTATCTTCTCCATTTGAGATGGGACAACGTTTAATCACACCGCGGGCACCTATAGGCAACCATCGGCCTGATAAGTGACATGTAGCAATTCACCTCCACCCTGCTGTTAAGACGACTGCTATAAAACAATCGTCTTGTCAGGGAAAATGCTCCCCTAGCTTTTGCCAGAGCAGCAGCTAAAAATCTGCCGAAATATAGATACTGGTCCAGCCTGATGCCAAGGAACTTTACTACACTTTTACTAGTGACTATCCGTTTGGTCCGACGATCGCCAGCTTGCCCCAGTTATTTCTCGTATCCCTAGAGTCTTTAGATAACGGAGTAGTTTTAGATTCTGAAAGTTGATTTTTCAGTCATTATAATATCTCTGTATTTTGTCGAAGTCCCAATTCAAAAGACTTCGAATGATTTCGACATTAGGGGCTGTTCTGTACGCGATTAGATCGTCCGCATGCGCAATTGGCTGAGTGAGGCTACCTATCACATCACTGGTGTAAGTGCTGAAGAGAATCGGCGAGCTTGCCACTCCCTATTGCAGACCATTTTCAATGAAAACTTCTGTGGCCAGTTTTGACAACAAATGATACCAGTGCGTACATTATGAAGCATATCCAGCAGTCAAGCCTAGCTTTAGGTGAAGTCGCTCAAAGAATACGATGTCGAAAGCCTTTCATAAATCAACCAGACAAGTACCAGTGCACTGTTTTTCTTGGCTTTGTTCCATTGTGTATCAGAGACCAGTTTGGAGGCAGCATGAATAGTGTCATGTGTCGCCTTGAAATCAAACGGAGTCTCTGGTATTATCTTTTTGTGTTAAGACCACTCGAACAGAGCCCGATTGAGAATCTTTTCGAAAGCCTTGCTGATACTCGGAAGGAGACTTACCGACCGGAAATTCGTTGGATTGGAGTTGTCCTTTTCCTTTTTCGGGAGAGGATGAACCACCAGCGTCTTCCAACGCTCTGGATAATATGAGTTGTTGAACAGCGTTGCATAAATATTCACAGCTTAAGGATATAAGTGTTGCAGTACAACATTGGATATACAATCGACACCACCCGCTGTCTTCTTTTTCTGTAAGGAATCGAAGAACGTTGATGGATGTATTTAAGATTCTTTGTACACCAAAATCTGCAATTCTGCATGTTCACACTATAAAATGTTTTTCGTTATTTTTGGCAATATTTACGACAGCTCTGTAGTACTCCACACGATTTTCTGGGTCACCAGGATTGAGCTGTAAGATCTTTTAGGGGATCTTATAAGGGTATAGGTGTATATCTTTCCACAAAATCTGATTAATCGGGCTGCGCGGTATGCCTAACTGTGTGGAACTACGCCGTTGTCATGTTTCAGGATCGGTGGCAACATTTTTCCGAACGACCTGGGTGTTTTCGATCGATCTTCCAAAACAAGGCCTTCCCGAACTCTTCGCATAATGCTCAAAACAGCAAGAATAGTGAGTGCTGTTGGAACGTTTCTAAAGTCATAAAATTTCCGGTAGGCCATTGAGTACAAACTTTTGACTGGCTGTTTTCAAAAAATAATTTAAAACTTCTTGTTCGGTGTGCGATTGTGAGGTGCTAAATCCATGGCTCAGAGGAATGCGTAGTTGATTGCTAAGCCAAACGCTGCGGGTTCAAGCCCCAGCTTCGGCAGCATTTGTTTTCTACGAAAATTGCCAGCTTATCTGAGGATACCTGTGCGATAATATGAGACAATATAAATCTATGTCTCCTCCTCTGTGCCACGTAGGTGTATTTCCTTCTAGATATCTATCTGTCTCTCTCTGTGGTATTAATGTCTTGATCTGTCCCAGTCGATGAACTATGTTGCCAGTGCTGTTACGTGTCTATAGTTCGTTGCATTCATGTGCGAAGTACTGTGATGTCCAAGTCCAAGTCTCCTTAAGTCTGAAACAAACAAAAAATCTATAAGTCAAATATTCATTCATTTTTTAAATAGGGAAGAGACTCTTAGGCCAGCTGTACGAATTAAGAATTTGCACATTTTTATGTAATTTGGTTATTTACAATTTATTTCGTTTATCTTGTTTTTGAATACAACATCAATCCACGCCTCTATTGTTCAAAGCAAAATCTCCCCTTTTTGCTGCGTTTTAATGATTTCGTAACGTATGTTAGTGTTAAGCTTATCAATTTTCGGAATAGTCAACACTTTGGTTTTCAAATGATAGTTCAAATCTGGAGACCTGTCATTTAATGTCACCATTTTTTTCACAACACATGTCAAGGCAATTTTTGTTACAGAAACTGAATTTTTTGACTTACACAGTCAATGCCGCGCAGTGTGGCATGGCGTACTTTCTTGTTAAAATCACTAACCATCCAGATCTTTTCCACACATTTCCGGGCAGACATAATCACCCATATCGAGGTAAACGTTCGGAATAAAATTTTCTTAGATTTGTTCGATATCGGAGAATTTTGCACCAAAGGTATCCGTTCGGAGTAGGTTATCCAACGAAATGCTTCGCACATAATCTCGCGGCTTAATGCGTTAAGTCAACAATTTCTGACAGCAGCGCGTTGAATTTCTTCGGAAGTTCTCCAATGAAAAATTGTTTCCGAATTCTTACAAAAATGGTAACCACCCCAAAATTGTAACTAAAATAATAAACAAAATTATTTTGTATACTACTACAACATCGTGTTTTAGCAAAACCAAAAAGAACCCAACAAGAAAAATTTGTTGAAATATTTTTTTTCACTCACTTTTCACATTTATAAAATTACACAGCTGACAGATTGTCAAAAGTACGCTAACGTATGCTTCATTTATTTTGTTCCGCAACGGATACTTCGATGGTAAACAATGTTCCGATTGGAACTGACTTTCGTTTCGGAAATTCTTAGACGGATACCTCGATAGGGCTGAATGCGCCAACATTCAGCGATATCGATTCCCAACGACTGAAGAAAAATGAAAAACAGTCACTTTTTGGTCATCCAATGGTGTTTCATGGGTCTCGTGTGGGCTATCCATTCCTCAAATGCCGAAATTTTGCTTGTTAACGGCGGTGAAATGTTAACAGTGTGACATGGGCCACGTCAGTCATCCACATTTTCTTCCAAAAAAACAGATTTAGTGTCTACCATTTGAACGACGATCGTAGACGGTATGACGTCAATATTGTTTGAATTAATTGCACTAAATACGGTAGCAAATGCAAATCATCCTTCAAAATGCGTCGCTTGGTGGTTCCATTGAAGCCAAAACTCTGAGCGCAGTGACGAGACGACAAACGTGTGTTCTCGACAACACTCGCTCTTACCGCTTCAACGAGTCTTTGGTGTTAATGAACGGCAGGTCGATGATCCACTCACCACCAAACGACAATATACACGTTTAGTTAACACAACAAACGACTATTTCTAATGCACAGCGACACTATTTCAATGCAAAGCGAAATCGTCAATTGTACTGAATTGCCGTTTCAAAAAAATGTCTACTCAATAATTCAATCAGTTGATAAATGTTAAAGCTATTCAATGCTTAATGACATAAACTATGGCACACCCTATATATAACTTCATACCCTATATTTTTTATATTACTTTTGCCATTTAATTTGTAACATAGAGATTTAACTCCAAGTATATGGATCGACTCAGAAATCAGAATCACCAGCTGATTCCGTCCGTCTGTGTGTTGCCGATTTTTCGGCCTTAAATTTTGATTTCAAATGTTAAAATGTCCACCGAAGCAGAAAAAGTGTAAACAATTTTAAAATCAGCCCACAGCCACGCCCACATTATAGAAAAACATAAGTTTTAGCCAAACGGTTGGGAATTTTAAAAAAGTTTCTAAATAACATATGACGATTCCAATATCTATATTTCGTCCATACAACGTTTTTTTTTCGCCCAGTTTTTAAGAGCGTTTTGTGTAAAAAAAACAGTTTACTGTAGAATTAAAAAAAAAATTGAAATATAAAACGATCAATGCAATAACATTAATAAAGTTAATTTAAACATTTCCACTTTTTTGGGGCGTTTTCCTAAAAAAAACGTTTGATTACCCTACCATATGCAATAGAAAATCTTTGTCGAACCATTGAGAATTTGAATAAACTGTCTGAATAATATTGTGACCATGTCATTTTCTACATACTTTTTTAGCCACGCCCACATTTTGGGGATCTCCAATTTAAAAATGAAATGGGATAGGGTATTCAACGATTCGCACAGCGGCTTGTAGCCTTCTCATTTGTTATTTTAGGTAATGGATGTTAAGTGATTTTATAGAACCCGTGTCCCGTGTATACTCTATTAGCAATTTATAAAAACGTACTACAATATAGCGATAAAGATTAATGAAAATAAATATATGTAAATATCGAATAACGATTTCTTAGGGTTTACACCACTCTAAAGTATATCACTTAATATCACTTAGCACTTTGAATTGTGTGAAATCGTTAATTGTTTATAATTTCGTTTGTTTAACATTTACAATACGAACGTAATGGTATCGGCAATTTTTCCCATTAAAACAATAAAAACGACTGCTAATCTAAAGCCATTAATATGGCCTTACTTTTATTTGACTACAAAAACCACAAATGCAGCATCCTTTATGTGCTGCGAAAGGGAGAAACGTGGCATTCCTTCTGTGCTTATATTGAAGCAAGCTCATAGGCTGCTAGACTCCGTATAATAATCTCCACCAACCCACCAATATCTAGATGTGTACCTAAACCTGACGTTCAATGGACTACCTCCAGCATGGAGACCATAGACCAACGTTTGGATACTCAAGTTTTTGGTAGCTTCTCTAACCCTATGGGTGCTGACCACGACCCATACAGAACTTCCATTCTATATATTAATGATATCTTTACCAAAAGAAATGTTCTTTGGGGCGTCAAAAGGTTCAAACCATTTTAATCCTTTGGACAAGATGGTACTATAACTGCGGAGAATAGGCATCAACTGAAATGGAAGTGGTATTTACCCCCAAATCTCACACAAAAATCCGAAGGATCTCCGTCCGCTCAGTCTTTCCTCTTTTATTTTCAAAACCTTAGCATGATTAAATGATCTGCAGTTCCGTACTGGTATAGAACCGATTGTGATCTCCAAGTGTCAACATTCATGCTGCAAAAAGGAGGCGGTTGAGATTATTAGAATTATTGACACAAATCTTGGAGTGTCATCCGAATGTAGATCTGTAAGCTGCGGTAGCCCCAAGGGTATGTCCTATCTCCTGAGCTACTAGTTAATCTAAAAAGGGATGGCTGCGTGGTCCTTGCCTATGCAGATGGCATGGGAACAGATGTATCAATGAAGTTCCTTAATACTGCTACGAAAATTCCTATGTGAGTGAACTGTCAAACACAGATCACTCACACGAAGATTCACAACTTCTCGTATGTGTACTACGAGAGCCCCGTTGACTCAGCGTGCGGGGTGGGTTCGAATTTCGTGTTCACACGGAATTTTCGGGAAATTACGAAACCTGAAAATTAAAAGAAAGCAAGCCAGAAAAAAAGAAAAAAAAAACAAAACCGATGAAATAAAAAAAATATTTCACCCACCTTATGTTATGGGGGTAATGCGCCCAATTAACTTTTATTGTGACGAACTTGGTGCTTGATACTAAGTATATTAAACAAGGAAAGATTGCGGACCACGAAGATGGCCCCCGAACGAAATTTTCTCCTGAAATTTAACAAAGAACTTAATTTAACAAGGGTCGCGTGTCCCGTCTTTTCTCGGAAATTCCTGTCGGCCGCGGAACAACCAACTAATTTAACACTATTCTGCACTACTCGATTTTTCACTATTAATCACTCTACTTATCTATTTTCCTTCTTTTCCTCCTGTCTTCCTCCGCTCTTCTGTTCTTCATACCTCTTTTTCCTTGTCCTTCCTCCCTTCCTGATATATCCTCTCCTCGTCGACAATCTTTTGTTTTTTTTTTTCTAAAAAAGGGAGCAATTTTCAAACAAAAAAAAAATGTTTCACAAGAACTAATTGAAGATTTATCCGCGAAGATTTTTTTCTCTTATCAAAAAAACGCACGTCTAACCGATCCGATCTAACGTTTCGCTGTCCCTTTCGACAGCCGTTTGCCATTTTGACAGCTGTCAGGTAATATACTTTAGACTGTCTTTAGACATGATGTCCCATGTCTTTGGTGTCCGTGTGTGTGTAGAGCGTGTTTATACATGGCCGTCCGCCTAAACACCTCTGTTGCTCCTCCGTTGCTCCAGCGTTGGGGGAAAGAGATCGTCTTCTCTTTGCCATCGAACCTATCTTTCCATGTTGCGACTTTGTTGGAGGGGTGTCTTTTGGGCCGTCCGCCCCACGCCTCTTCTGCTCCTCCGTTGCTCCCTCTTTGGGTGAAATAGGAGAACGTCTACCCCATGCCATCGTACTTTTTTTTTGCATTTGCGCCAATAATGCGGTGGCGCAAAGGGATCGTCCTCCCCACCCGTCATCATCGTGTTGGGGTGAACGAGGGATCGTCCTCCCTCACCCATCGAACTTTTCCGGACCGCTCCTGTCCGATGCTGCCCGTCGCGAGTCTCCCACGTCCTTTGGGCTCCGACGACGGCGTTTCCTCGTGGACTCCTGTCGCACGTTTTGCGTGGCGTTCGATTCACATCTACGCGGATGGGTCTAAAACAGAATCTGTAGTGGTTGGAGGTATTTTCGCCTTCTTGATCATTGCAGCGTTTTCCAGCGGAAATCATGGCATTTAAAGAAGTCATTTCCTGGCTGAGGTGTAATGTAATATCCACGAAGAATATTAGCATCTTCAGTGACAGCTAAGCGGCAATCAAATCTTTGGGGTCCATTTCATACACATCGAAATCAGCCCACAAATGCCGACTGTCTCCTAACGCGAAATCAAAGGACTTTACCATTCACCTCTTTTAAGTACCGGGTCACAGCGATATCCCAGGGAGCTATAGGGAGGATGAGCTGGGTACTAACCTTGCTATTTCATAGTCAGAAGCAATACTAGACATGCCTCTTGCTAAATATCAATCATCAATCGAACTGGATCAGATCATCCATCGGTCATTACAGCATCATGCGCTTTGTCTAAATCTTTTTTTTGTATCAAATGTGTTGGCTTGGTCGAGTCCGACTCTGATGGAGCAGCGAGAGTTCTCCATCCTGTCATCCTGCACAGACGGGCGAGTTTTGGCGGCATACCAAAACTATAGCTCTGTAAAGTTCGTCTCTATAAATGCTTTGAAATCTATGAATAGGTGGTGGTTATCGATTTGGACTTCTTGGTTTTTTTCCAGGATCAGACGTGTGAAGTGTGAAGATTTGATTAGTTGTGAACTTCTCTGGGCTACAATTACACTGACAAGGGCTCAGGTTGTTGGTAGACGGTAAGCATTACGGCAGATATGATCTTTAAGGCAATGTGCATTCGGTCCTTGTCACCGATTTTTGGGCCTTAAATTTTGACCTCGAATGTTAAAAATTGGTATATAGACTCTCTGTCCGGTTGGGAATTTTGAAAAATCCAATATCTGTATTTTGTCCATACAACGTTCTTTTCCAAGTCCATTTTTTTGTGTCGTTTTCTGTAAAAAACTGTTTTTGGTAAAATTTAAAGAAAATTAAAAAAAAAAAATTCAATGCAATTACATTAATAACGATAAGTTACACATTTCTTCCATAGCTAATTTTAAACCATTCCCACATTTTTAGGGGCGTTTTCCTCCAAAAACCATTTGTTTACCCTACCCCAAGGCATATGCAGTAGAAAATCTTTGTCGAAATATTGAAAATATTATCTTATCCACGCCCACATTTTGAAGATCTTCAATTTAAGAACGGAATGAGATTGGGTGTTCAACGATTAGCACAGTGGATTGTAGCCTTCTCATTTGTTGTTTTAGGTAATGGATGTCAATTGATTTTATAGAACCCGTGTCATCTCTATTAGCAATTTTAAAAACGTACAATTTAGGGATATAGATTAATGGAGATACATTTAGATATGTAAATATCGAATAACGAATTTTTAGGGCTAAGAGCACTCTAAAGTATTTCACTTAATGTCACTTAGCACTTTAAATAGTGTGAAATGGGTAATTGCTTACAATTTTGTTAGTTTAGCATTTAAAATTAGAGCACAATAGTATTGGAAATTTTTTCCATTAAAACAATAAAAATTACTGCTAATCTAAAGCCATTAAAAAAAACTCTTTCCTTTTCATTTTATATGACTACAAAAACTATAAATGCAGCATCTTTTATGTGCTGGGAAAGAGAGAAACGTGGCATTCCTTCTGTGCTTATATTGAAGCAAGCTCATAGGCTGCTAGACTCCGTATAATCCACCTATATCTAGATTTCTACTTAAACCTGACATTCAATGGGCTACCTCCAGCATAGATATCATAGACCTACTTTTGGATACTCCATTTTCTGGTAGCTTCTCTAACCCTATGGGTGCTGAAGTCAGAACATCCATTTTATATATTAACGATATCAGTAGACGTTTGCATGCGTGTTTAGTAGACGTGTTTTGAACTCGCTGTTTACTTTTCTTTTATTTTTCCTTTTTTTGCATTTAACTCTTCGCATAAATTTAACTAATCAGTGTAAAGTGTTATAAATCAAAATTTGATTAAAAATTAATATATAAATGTTTTGTTGCTAACAAATTTAATTTAAAAACTGTATCGTAGTGAACAATTTGTGAAGTGGTTATTTTGTGGCAAGCAGTTGCTTTCTTTTGGTTGTAACATCTTACAACCACAGATCCATGTAAGTGTTCGTTTTTATTTGTTTATTTTTTGACTCCTGCCCCTATTAATTGAAATTCAAATTTGTCACCAGCCTTTCCATTGTCGTGTTAGCGTAACTAATAAGACATTTTTTCCAGAAACATAGATCGTATGTTCGAATCCTAGAAAATTAAAAAAAAAAAAATGTTCTCTCCTTTGTTTGTTTATATTTAAACCATTTAATTAATAAATTATTTAAAAATAAAATAATATAATGGATTGCGAGGCTCATAAATGCACTGAAACAAAGAATCCCTCTACCGCTCTCTTCTCCTGTTATGGTCCTTGTGGTAAAATGTTTCTTGCGAAATGCGTTGGATCCACCAACGCCGTAAATTATCTTTATCCAGTCTCGCCTTTAAAATGTCGACTTTCAAATCTGACATTGCTAAGCTTTCAAAAGGATTTAAACGCTTGTTGGAGACGTTTAATCATACAGTATCCACTGGGTCTTTCTTCTTAGAACCATGTGTATCAAGTGATGCCTCCACATCTACAAAGTCTTTACCAAGCTCTTTAGATAATAATAATATAAGGTAAGTGTCTCTCTAAACACGTCCATTTCGTCTATCCCTCGTAAAATATCCAACGATGAAGTTGTCACAAGAAAACGAAAACGTGTCAACAATTCACCGGCAATTCCGAGAGCTAAACGCTCAAATCTAAGAAGCAAACATAAAAACCGAACCAATGGCATTCCTACTTTGTCAGTCGAGTCCTATCAGGCTGTTTCTTCTCCTGGTTCCGTTTCCGCATCATCTGATCAAATTCGGACGGTAACCGAAAATATATCGACGATTTAATCGATTCCTAAACCGAAAACAATTTTTATTTCACTGTCAAAACCAAGCACTTCGGTTGACGATGTTATAATTCACTTGGTATCAGCAAATCTCGTTTCCACAGGGCCCTCAATTAAATGTACAAAAATCTGTTAACCTGATAGCTTTGTTTCGTCATTAAAGATACTTGTCCCTGCTCTTCTCTTTGAAACGGTATGCAACAATAAAGCATGTCCTTCTAACTAATTTAAGCGAATGAAATTTTTCTAAAATCACAAGCACTCTCTCATGATATTATTTCCTTTACTGAAATATGGCTTAGCCAGTATAATTGACTCGGAACTCTTTAATCACGAATTCTCAGTATATAGGAATATTCGTCATGAAAATGCCTGGGGAAGTTTGTCGTATGACAGTGTGTCGCTTTGTCTAAATCCTTTTTGGTATCGAATGCGTTGGCATGGTCGTGTCGGACCCTGATGGAGCAGCGAGAGTTCTGCATCGTCATCATGCACAGACGGACGAGTTTGGGCGGCATACCAAAACTATAGCTCTCTATAGTTCGTCTCTATAAATGCTTTGAAATCTATGAATAGGTGGTGGGTATCGATTTAGACTTCTTCGGTTTTTTCAAGAACCACCCATGTGAAGTGTGAAGATTTGGTCAGTTGTGGACTTTCCTGGCAACACCGATGTGGCTCAGGTTGTTGGTATACGGTAAATATTACGGCAGATATGACCTTTAATGTTGAGGAGACTTATGCATATTTATCTGGCGTAGCTCAGAGGTTACGTAAAAACAGCCACCGTAGCCATATTCAAATTTAAAAAAATGCTATTGCTATTTGTCGGAAGAAATATGGTATGCAACCACATATCACTCTCCGGCTTTACGTTTCCATACATTGTATGGTGTGTAAGTCTGCTGGGCTGCTCAAGAAACAGCCTCCAACCGCAAGCTTCTGCGGAAAGTGCAAAGATCAGCTTGCACATGGATTAGCACACCTCTAGGAAGTAACTTCTTCGCAGCCATAGAAATTCTTGACAAGCAGACCTCAGTTTGTCCAGCTGTGAGACTGAGAGCTTCATTAAGGGTGAACACACAATGGCACTGATGCCCGTTTGCTGATACACTCAACAAATACTTATGTGTCACTTAGTAATTTATGTTGAACTTAAGCGTTTAGGGAGAATGTCAGTACATGGACATAAATCACCCAAACATTACAGAAACACCGATCACATCATTACCCTCGAATCGGAGTCGGATATTTTTGGAGAGAACAACTCGATTCACATCTACACGGATGGGTCTAAAACAGAATCTGGAGTGGTTGGAGGTATTTTCGCCTTCTTGATCATTGCAGCGTTTTCCAGCGGAAATCATAGCAATTAAAGAAGTCATGTCCTGGCTGAGGTGTATCGTAATATCCACGAAGAATATTAGCATCTTCAGTGACAGCTAAGCGGCAATCAAATTTTTGGGGTCCATTTCATACACATCGAAATCAGCCCACAAATGCCGACTGTCTCCTAACGAGAAATCAAAGGACTTTACCATTCACCTCTTTTGGGTGCCGGGTCCAGCGATATCCCAAGGAGCTGTAGGGAGGATGAGCTGGGTACTAGCCTTGCTATTTCATAGTCAGTTGCAATGCTAGGCATGCTTCTTGCTAAATATCAATCATCAATCAAACTGGATCAGATCATCCATCGGTCATTACAGCATCACGTGGAACCACTATAAGCTAACCCAACCTACCATATGTTGGAATTACTCAACCCAGCGCTGGGTTGATGCCATGCCAATCATTCATTATTCTGGCTGATCTGACACCTTGATGGATAAAATAATTGCAAATCCTCCGTCAATTAATTTTTTCTTCGTCTCCATTCGGTTGTGTGCGCTAAGCTTTTATTTTGCCACACTCCGAAACCAATTCACAGCGTAAGGGTCCAACTATAGCTATTATTGAAAAGCCTCCATGACGGCTTCAAAACGAACATTTTCCACTGATGCTTTTTAAGGATAACTACAACTGGGCCCTTATTCTTGAATGTTTTCTTCAGACTTCCGCAAGAGACGAGCAGTGAAAAAACTTATTTGTTGTTATTTTCAAGAGTTACTTAAAGTTTGTCATAGTAAAATCAATGTCTCGCTAACGTCCTGCGTATCTTATTATCTTGTTTCTTTTTTTTTGTACATTCCTTCTTCTTCTTTTCAATATTACTATTGAAGCATTTTTTTTCTCGAGGGTTATTCTAAGCTTCCTTTTGAAAAAAAAGCTTCCAAATTCAGTTTGTGCCAACTAGATTCAAAGTGTTTGGATAAAATTTCACTAAATTTCATTACTTTCAGATGATATTACTTGTACTTCTGCTCATTCTCTCTAATTAAATATCTCGAATGTCATGCAATAGCATTCCCTTTACGAAGTAAGCGGAACCCCCTGTTTCGAGTAACTTTATATTGTTTTGCAAATTTGTTTAATGTCCTTTGACTTCATTTAATTAACACACTTGAAGAATTTCCTCTGCATGACCTTCGACCTGTCCATGACAGGAGTTTAACTGCTGTTTACACATGATTTGAGTTGCGCTCTATGAAGACAGTAAACTTGCTTTAAATTCAGACTTCTCAAATGTGCTTAATCCATATGCAACTTGAAATTACTCACGTTATGACATCTACCAAGTTAGGAAAACTTTTACCAACTTATGACTTCTGAAATCAAAATTGTGACCGAAAGTTTTCTACTATCTGGGAGGGTAACCAAGTTTTGTTATTGCCTTCGTCAGGGCAACATTGTCGCTCTTATGGTAGGTATATGTTTTGGGTGATGAATTACGATGTATATGCGCGACTGTCGGCAAAATTCGAAAACATTTCAAAATATGTCCGCATGATGCATTTTGAAATTATTTCAGCCGGGAAGGATACATTTTTGTTTATTCAAACTTATAAGAGGACGATTAACATATTGAGACCCAAAAAGTTAAACAAAGATTCCTAAAATTGACGTGAAAACAAGTTTACAAATTTTGATGTGTTATGAAATAGATTGGGGTCCGTAAAAAGAACTCCGAAACCTAACAGTTTTCCTCTACGGCGTCCGACGTCACGCTGGGAATCGAGGACTTCAAGACAGAGTATTAATATTCATTCGTTCTACACGTCTTAGCCTTTTTAAACGTCCAATGTGTACGTCGTACGGCTCGTGGTTGAATCTTCGTCTCCCTAGCCCGTCAACACAAAAGGGACCAACGTTTTTTTAAAGAATTTGTCTCTAGAAACGACCAATGGTTTCTTAACCCACCTTTGACACGGTTCTTGCTTCAGCGGAAATGGGATGATCAGGGCCGTATATTGTGGTCTTACCCTAATTTACTGGTAAACCCAACCGTAGCTTTGACATCACGTAGAGTCAATCTCTTCGGCGGTTGGTAGTAGTTGCACCGATTTATGGAAGATTGCGTCTCTGGTGTTGGCTCGGGAGCTTTGCACGATCATGTCAGGAGTGATGTTTAAGAAGTCGCATGACAATGCATCGCCTTGTCTAAATCCCTTTTTCGGTACGGAATGTGTCAGCGAGATCGTTTCCGACCTGATAGAGCAGCGATAATCCTTCATTGTGATCCTGCTCAGACGGACGAGTTTGGGTGGTATACCAAAACTATACATGGCTCTGTGTAGCTCGTCCCTATGAATGTTGTCGTATGCGGCTTTCAAATCGATGAATAGGTAGTGGGAATTGATTTCGACTTTTTGGGTTTTTTTTCTTAGAATCTTCCGAAGTGTGAAGATTTAATCAGTCGTGGACCAGGAAGTACCTGGCCCAAAACCACTCTGATTATGGACGGTCAGGTTGTGGCTGAACGGTTTCACTCGTTCTAATATCATTGCAGAAATCTCCTTTTTTGTGGATCGGGCAAACGATGCTGAGGTTCCATTCTTCAGACATACTTTCATCCGACCAGATTTGTCTTATGATTTTGTGGATGTTACATCAGGAGCCATCTCCGCGGGCTTTATGAAGCTCAGCGGGAAGGCCGCCTTATTAAGCTTGAGTTTAGATATTGCTGTCCTCACTTCACTTATGTCGGGTTTTAGACAGTTTTCGCTGTCGTTGTCAATATTGAATGGTTTGTTCTGCCTGGCAGCGGAATGTTGTTCGTGATCGCCGTTTAACAGTTTGCTGAAATGGTTCTTACATATCCTCAGCATCGATTGTATCTCAACTACGATTTTTCTTTGTTCATCGCGACAGGATTCTGTTCCGCCTTGTATCCTTAACTTTGACGTTTTACACTATGGTAAAACTTGCTAGCACCATTCCTGGATTTACACCTCTCTATATCCTCGATCGCGATGTTTTCTTGTTTTTTTTTCTTCTATTTGAAATTCCGGTGTTCTTCTCCCTTCTTCTTTGCCTATATAGTTCAATGGAAGCTCTCGTCTTCACCTGCAGCTTAGCTTTGTAGGCCTTGTTCTTGGATGCGAGCATCTGTCGGCATTCCTCATCAAACCAGAGGTTTCTTGCTGGTGGTCGCGAGAAACCTAGCACATCAGTTGCGGTTGATCTAATGGCTTGTTGGCATCGTTGCCATTGTTCTTTGATAGTCGATGCTAGTGGTATGGTGTTAATCGAGAGGTTAAGGGATACGCGTTGAGCGAAGGTTTCGCGGTCTCTTGTGATTGCAGTCTTTCGACTTTGAATTTTTCACAGTATATCTGGATTTTTGTGGCATGGTGGTTATCCGCATTTCTACCTTGGCTGCAACAAGGTAGTAGCCCGAGTCGATGTTAGCTCATCGGAATGTTCGGACATCCAAAATTCAGGATGCGTGCGTCTTGTCTATCGTAATGTGATCAATTTGGTTGACCGTTCATTGATCTGGAGACAGGGATGTCCCCTTATGGAGATCGAGGTGAGGAAACCGTGTGCTGGCTGGCTATGGTGGCGTTTCGTTCCGTAGCAAAGTATATTAGCCTAAATCTGTTACCAGACGTATTGTCGTGTATTCTAATTTTTCCGATAATACTGCTAAAGATGTCTTGCTTCTTACCTTTGAATTTAAATCTCCCAGCACGATTTTAACATCGTACTTTAGTAGTCGCTCATAGGTTTTTCAAGGAGGTCGTAGAAGCAATCCTTAGCTATATCATATTTTTCCTCCGTTGGAGCTTGAGCGCATATAATGCTTATGTTGGCGAAATTGGCCTTGATGCGGATTGTTACAATGCGTTCGCTTATGCCTTGGTAATATAAGACTTCTTACCTAAGTCTGGCACTTATAACAAATCCGCATCCGAATAGTCGCTGTTTCTGGTCACTATAACACGGTCCGTAGTAGATGTCACAGTTTTTCATCCTCTTTTGGCAGTTATGTCTGTTTTACAGTAGGTTAGGGCCCCCGCTATTTGTTCGCCCGCACTACTCATTTTTATGTTCCCACATTTAGCATGGTGGCGAACATTGAAAACAGTCCATTCGGGAGCACTTAATTGCTTCGTTACAATTTGTTTTTTCTACCTTTGTTGATAGTCAACCCAAAGCACAACGCTAAACCTGGGGGGCCAGGCTCATATGCTCACCGCTGAGGACATCATGCCGGATATTCAAAACTAGAACTTATAAGTTTAGCAAGCCAAATCCGGTTGGATGAGACCGGTACCTGTGAGGTAGAATAAGCACAATTGATGTGCACTCAAAGCTTCAACGACTGGGCATCGAAAAAATAAGGCCAATTAATGTTTGCCCTCATTTTACAACATCCAACCATCACCATTACCATAGAAAGTGTTTATTAAAAAAGGTAAATTACCGATTGGAAAATTTACACCTACTTTATCATGTCATTTTCTTTCCCTCAATTCTGGACATCCCTAACCACAAATATATATTCGTCTCTCCAAAAACAAAAACCTGTCCAGCCCGTTCCCAACATCTCACTTTCCATAAATAGAAGTTATCCATTTTTTTTGTTTTCTCATCATTTGAACTTAAGTCTGTCATCGGACATAATAATTACTAAAATTTATTACATGTTTGGATTTCCCACGCCTTGGCTGCCCCCTATACTCGTTTGAAAAGGCCGCACAGACATCGTCTCGTACACACGCATGATCTTGGCCAAGTCAAGATACATAAATCGTTGGATACGCTGCTGAGTCCACCTGTTTCGAGACGTTTTCAAGAGTGCCAAACACAGAAAACACATGACGGACCGGACTGAGAAGCAGCATTTCACTTGCAGCCTCCTGAATGTCAGGAGGAGAGCAATTTTGTAATCAATGACGAAAATTATCGAGTGTCAGTGTATGTGTCTTTGTCGACGACGTCGTCGAGTTCGTTTCTCGGCCTTCTGCTGCCGCACCGGCAACGACACAATAGCGTCGATATTTTTATATTTTTAGCCTCAAGAGAGCTTGAAGGCAAAATACCTACTTAACGACGGGGTGCTGCTCTCCATCTAATGGTGGGGAGGCAAGATGGGATGCTTGACTTTAGCAGTGGACTAGGTAATCGTGCTCGTGCATTTGCTGCTGTTATTTCTGTCGATAATCTATAATATGACGATGGTGTCGCAGTTGCACGGATATTTCAATTCGATGGGGAATTCAAGTGATGGTATGTTTTATGTAACGTAAGAACTATTGCACAAAAATTGGGAATTCCATTGGCAGATATTTTAATTTAAATTTGCAAAATATGGCGAAATAGAAGCGGGTAGTTTAAGGTAGCACTACAATGTGATTTTTTCTTAAATGACCCTCTGTCCCCTTAAGGAAGAGTTTTTCAAACGTAAAGGATGTGATACACTCTTCCATTTTTTTTATAATTGTCGCTCGTCACAACTAAATATAAAGGGATATATCCGTCCACATTATTTATTTTTCATAAATCCACCATTTTTATATTTATACAGTAACATTAGAAGTGAAACTGTATTCTGGTTAATTTTTAAGAGATGAAGGTGAATATACCTTGGAGGTGGTAAACCGAGATATATATATAGAGAGAGAGAGCGATTGATATTTTTTTCGATACACTTTTTCGTTTCATAAAATCCAAGTCTCACCGTCCCGAAAGAGGTTTTACGTCAAAAGTTGTAAAATATGTTGTAAAAAAGGTTAAATAATTATGTATATATGTTCTGGGTTTTTAACGTGGGATATATTTTCTCAAAATTCGTCCACTGCCACGCCCAATTTTCAGAAGTTTAGAAAAAGTGTCTGAGCAAGAATTGTAGTAATTCTGAATATAAATATTTTGTCAACACAAATTTTGTCCTAAAGAAACAGTTTCCAAAAAAAATGTCCGATGAAAACATAAATAATACTACGAATTTTTCGTCTATAGATCATTTTAACCCACGCCTATTTTATTGTTGGCAGTTTGGGCTAGACAAGGTGGATTCTTTGTTTTTTTTTTTTGAAGAACCAGGTAGTTCCACAAAGCATATCTCATTTCGCTAATTATCAAATAATTGCATTGCATTGGTCATTTCATCATCTTACATTGTCAAAACTTTATTGGACGTAGACAGAAAAGCTCATTCAACATTTGAACTGACTCTGAATATTCCAAGTAACCGAGACAAAGTAAAACTATCATCCGGGATGAATGCACTATGGAACACAAACATTCTCTTGAGCCGTTGAACAAAACGCTCAATGATATACAAAAAAACAACGATAAACTATTCAGCAACACCCTGATTGTCCTTTCAGGTGATTTCAGGCAAACACTTTCCGTCATTTTAGGTTCAAAGATGTTCGAAACGTTCAGTTAAAAATAAACATGCGCGTCAAAATTGTACAAGATCCATCCGCTGATACATTCTCGAAACAATTAATTGTCAGATATCGGCAATGGAAAAGTCGAGGTCCATGAAAATACTGACTGCATAAAATTGCCCTCCGGTTTCTGCAATCGTTGATACGCAAAATGCTCTCATTGACCAAATATTCCCCGATGTACGCACAAAAACATAAATCATGCGTGGCTGGCAGAAAAAGCTATTTTGGCACAAAAATTGTGAACGTCGACGATTTGAACTTCAAGATAAAGCAGTCGCTGCCAGACGAATTGGTATCATATAAATCGAGCGATACAGTTTGCAATGCCAACGAAGCTGTAAATTATCCAACAGAGTTTTTTTTTTAGTTTTCCAGGCATGCCACTACGCCTTGTACGAAATGTTGAAGTTGGATCTCCGGTTATTTTACTTAGGATTTTGAAACCCCCACGGGTTCATGGGCAATAGCACGGGATTGTTCTTTAAAAATTTAATGAAAAACAATATCTAAGCCACCATTTTAAATGAAATGTGTTTTCTAATAGCATGATGACCTTTGCTACAGAGTTTGCTAGTGCGCTTTGAAATGTTAGGTTGTGCATGAAACGAGTTTCGCAGCGATATCTTCATGGACGTAAATGATAGTCGACCTTGCCAACCAGCAATTGAGTAAACTCTGAAAATGTTGGTAGCACATTTCTGTCATTCTTGGGACCCAATTTCTCTTGCCGCAGTTCTTGCGTCCTTAAAGGAAGTCTTTGCAAATGGAATTAAACGAGTATCACACGTACACTCTTATCGGGCTCCTGAGAAGAGTCTCCGCCTGATACACTACAGCCTTCCATCCTCAACGATCCTGGGCACGTTGCTTCCAGTTGGTCAGACCAAGGGCTCTGGCATCCGCAATGACTTGGTCTTTGAAATGGAGGTTCGGTCTTTCTTGTCTTCTCGAACCTGGGGGCTGTGGTTCGAAGATGCTCTTAGGTGAAGCATTCTTAGGTGACATGAAACTCACAGAGCGAAATAAAGCCGAATTCCATAATTCATCAGTCATACTTTCATCCTACCAGATTTGGCTTATGAGTTGGTGGCTGTTACTTACCAAGTCATCTCCGCCAGCTTTATAAAGCTCATAGGGAAGGCGTCATTTACGGCAGTCTTATTAAGCTTGAGTTTAGATATTGCTATCCTCATCTCACTCAGGTCGTATGGTTGTCAGATTTCGCTGTCGTGCCCAATATTGAATGGAAGAGGAATTTTGTTCGTTATCGCCGTTTAACAGAAGCAAATTCTTCCATATACTCATCCTCGACTGTGTCTCAACTACGACATTTCCTTGTTCATATAGACAGGATTTTGTTCGAGCCTTTTATCCTTGGCTTTGACATTTAACGCTTTGGTAAAACTTGCGGACATCGTTCCTGAAGTGGCATCTCTCTATATCCTCGATCGCGCGCTTTTCTTGCTTTTTTTCTTCTTTCTGAAAAGCCCATGTTCTTCCTTTCTTCTCTGCCTATAAAGCTCAATGGCAGCTCTCGTCTTCACCTGCAGCTTATACTTGTTATCCTCGTTCTTGGCCGTAGGTATATATCGCAGCTGCGAGTATATGACATTTCAAATGCCATAAAATATCGTTTCAGATGATTTTTTTCCCATTGAAGCCAAAAGATAATTTTGTCTCGTTTTTGAATGCATTCACCCCATAGTGTGACCTTTTCAAGTAGAGACAGTACTATACTTAGTCTTGTAGATTTAATTTTTAATTCATTCTGATAACGTAAATTGCCACACAAAATAAAATAAAATGCCCTTACTTTTGATTTTGAAGATTAAAATTGCTTTCCAAAAGGTTCAATGTTTCCTGTTGTAGTGCGTTTCCAAGTAGGAGTTCAAGTCCACGCCACGTTAGCGAAATCTCAAAAAGCAGCGATGGCACAGAGTAGTTTATTTGAAAAAATTAATATTTGCTTTCGCGAAATTGACTTCCAATGTCGAAACACACAAAATCGAAAATAATTCAGCCGGTTTGATAGGAACAAATATTCGGCGGACAAGGGAAAAAATTTAACAAAATTCGAACTTGTAGCTTGTTTTGTGTTTCGCTGTCAAAAGAGGGATACAAGACTTGTTGGTGTATCGACTGTTTAACCAAATCTGAATCTGTCATCATTTGTGTATTCACTTGTCAGATATACATTTGAAAAGCGATCATATTGAAGTATAAATTAAATTTAAACTTATTTTGATAATAATATTAAGATGGAACTGTTAAAAAATTTTTTTTTGATGCAGTAAAATACCAGTTGCCGTAATAATGAAAAAGACCCACTCTTTTCAACGTTATAACATGATAGTATTTTATTATATTATTTCTTCAGTCAAATCTAATCTTTATACCATTGTTCCACTGTATCCCCAATGCAAACAATAGGCTTTATTGACATTGGTACACTGTACAGTGGTCAACAAGTGTATTTGCCATGGTAACGTCTCTGGTGGGTATTGATGTTTACATGAACATAGAGGTAAAAGAAAAAAAAATCTAACAGCATTTTCCATTTGTAAGAAAAAAACAATATTATTTTTTATCTTGATCCCTCAAAAGACCCATTTTGACAGCTGTTAAGTTCTATTGGACAAACACTTTTTTTTATATCTCAGATCAATTTTGCAAGTCTGGATTTTTCGGCAGACTAACCCCTTCTTGCACTCACGCTAATACACTTGATAGCCTTCAGTTTGGCAAGAGTGATTTTCGTTTTGATTTATTATTATTTCGGTTGTGAAAATGACGGTTAATCATTAAAATGGTAGCAGTTCTATGTAGAATTGTGCGACTGAAATTAAGAAAGCTACACCTACTCTTACTTTACGAACATTAAATTACATCAACAAAAGAAAAAATCTGAAATCGTTTTCCATTTGCACCAAAAAAATATGAAAGTTTTGATCAAAATCTATATTTATCAATGGAAAACACCACAACAGTATAGACTTAGGGAGGGATAGTAAGTATTTGGGATATGAAAGTTTTTTTTAAAATGATAATCTAATACTTGACAAGTCGGACTCATCCGACCTGCACATTTCGTTGATGTATGTGAAACATCTTAACTTCAACACCCGCATGATTTTCAAAGAAATGGTTATCACTCAAAAAGACTATTTTGCGAAATGGCCTTCTTAAAACTTAATAATGATATATACGACTAATTTCTTGTTTTATTGTTTTTCGTAAATATATAATAGCAGTAGAAAAATAAAAATCAGCGACTTGCCTCAGCTTCTATTTATATTCATCCCATTATCGCAAAACCATATTGCAACCGTTCTAAACATCAAATCAATTTATTTGGTCCTCACATAATTCCAAACAACACTGTTCATAATATTTATTGCAAATGAACCGCAAAACGATAACCACAAAGTTATAAATACCGTATGGTCTCCAACCATACTGCAAATGCATAAACAAACCGCAACATTCAAAATTCCATTATTCAAAGTTGCATTTCAAAAATGCATCGCATTTTGCAAGCTTTCCCAGCGGTGCAACTATGTGACTGTCCACATGTCCATGTGGCAACAGCGATGGCCGATGACACATGACGTATTCCCTAAACGTCATACCCAGTCACCTTAATGACCGCACTCACATTCCAAAATTTGTGACCATAAAATCTAATTAAATGGAAAATTTATTTTCCAGTAAATAAAAAAAATAACTGAAACTAAATTTAAGCATAATTGGCCAGCGGCCGGCATGTCAACACACTGCAATAGTGACAAACATCCTTCGACCTAACAAAAATCAACAACCCCACTGTACAGGAATGTATAATAGTGGTATTACCACACCACTTCCTCGCGACAAAGTACCATCTCATCCTCGATGGTATTTCATATTTAAATTTATGTGTACGCATATTATTTTTGTCCACCGTCACTGAGTATCCTGACGAGGACGATGACGACGATGCGACAGTTTGTCAAATAATTCATCAGGATTTGTTCCGGATCGGTGTACCGGGGGTTTTCGGGTCGGGATGGGCCATCGGATAAATCGAATATCCGGTACACGGCTTTTAATATTTTATCGATAGGATAGCAGGCCTCCGAGGTCTACTGTGCGATTGGAAAATATTTCTCACCTCCCCGGTATGTATGTTCCTCTCACCATTCTTCGGATTAATGCCGACATGATATTAAAAAGTTAAATATTTAAAATTCTCCCCACTTCAGCTGGGGTACTTAAAGTTTACAACTTTTCCTCCGAATTAGGGATCCATTATCGCATCTCTTAACTGGGAATGGGGTAAAATGATAGCTTCGCCGCGCCGCCACTCGGAGACGATAGACCCCGGCGCTCGACTGAAGATTAAAATCTAAATAATTTACATGTACCTACACACCCACATCCAACGCATGAAGGCGATTACACTCGACTCCATTAAGCATCAATGGTGAGAGGATGCAAACATGACGCAAGCGACGACGCGACGTCCTGCAGTAACATAACAAATCATCGTCATCAGCACCACACTATCATCTTGTCGTTAGCATGTTAATGCCTATCTGTGGGTGAGAAAAAAAAATCCGTCTGACTACTCGTCCTCATGCCAAAGGCTTAAGCCTGTGCAGTGTGCATACTTTAAAGTTTTAATATTAACATCAAAGTCGACATACCAATGGGAGCGAGAGAGCACAAGAGATGAAAAGTTGAATTTTCAAAAGTTGAGGATGCAAAAGGATACTCTCTGCAAAGTAATACATTTTGATCAGATTTGTGTGTGAAGTCAGCTTCCTTTTTAGTCTGCAAAAATCAATTCGTGTGAAAATATTCCACTTGGTGAGGGAAGAGGATCTACCCTCGTACACGTCATACGAGTAGTTGATGTTTGCTGAAGGTAATAGACTGCGATGAAGGACAAAGGAGATTCGCAAAAAAGGATTATGACCACCGATTGAATTGTTCTCTCTTTTGCATTTAATTAAAATCCTTCAAAGGGAGTCCGTTTTTTTTTGTGTGCTCAATTTTAACTTGCTTTTGTCAACGTTATAGGCGGTTATTCTTAAACTTCTTAAAAATTAAATCGTCCACAAAATAACAGAATATGAATATGAACTCCGCTCGGCTTAACTAAGCTCGGCTTTTCCCTGCAACCACTTTTGTAAGCGATTTTACTTCCTGCAAGCCGGAGAGAACCACCCCATTTTATCCGAACGACTGAAATTGATTTGTCAGATTATTGCAATCAGAGCTGTTACGATTGGAAATCAAACCCAAACCTTTTGCTCAACAATTCATCGCAGTAATCACCGCGCCACTTAGTCCTAAAAAAATAGCTGGAGAACCCACCGAAAAAACAATACCTGGAATTAACGGTATATATGTATACAAAAATCCTCAAATATATCTTCTTCATTCGTTTGTGTGTGGGAAATTATAGTTTAAGCACACAAAATGAGACCTCAACCCAACATCAACCAGGGATAATTAATCTCAGGAAAGCTAAGCTAAGTTCTCCTTTAGTTGATTAGCATATGTGGCTTACTGCCATTTCAAATAATGAACTGTTCACACCAAAGTCCTTCGTTGGATAAAGATTGATAACTGTGCTATATGCATTCGAAAACGAAGTACCTGGAGCTCCGTCACTAACGTAATCTTCAGATGCTTCGAAAGTCATTTGACAGCATAGAAGGAAGCCAATGAAGAGTTGCTGTTGAAGAAAATAGGAGCTGCTGGAAAGGTTTTTGAGGAAAAAGTGAAGATAACCGGTCTGGATGATCAAACACGCAGGAAACCAATTTTTCGAAAACTTTTGAATTGCTTAGATCGATAGGAAAACTATAAAATTAGTCTCTTCCTCACAACCTTAACATTTAGATAAACACAGACAGCTTCTTAAACATCCGTATTAGACTTGCATGAACAAAAGAGTTTCGATCCGGAAGTAAGTGTATAAGACTTAAACAACAAAAACCTTGAACAAAATGACTTATAAAATCTCCAACAGGAGCTCCGAAAAAATAATTGAGAGCTCCAGCCGCAAATATTGGAGTCTGTTCTGTGTTTAAAAGTGTGTTTGAAGCTATCTCTGAAGCGTCAAGAGAGATGAAATATACTTTCCAATATTTTTAGCTATCTAAAGAAAGCAGATGGCGCTTGGGTGAAATTTGCCGAATAATTCATAGAACTACCACTGGACATCCATATCAAATGTAGCTCCAAAGCTTACAAGATCGGAAAATTTTCTGAAACGAAATTCAGTTCCAATCGAAACTCAATTTGCTTGCGAAGTAAATAAGAAGCAATCAATCGCATTCGATTGATTCCACAGCAATTCTTCTTCAGGTAACTTTGGAAGAAATTCAACAAGTAGCAGTCAACAATTGTTGGCATAACATATATCGCTGATGTGCGATCATGTGCATTATATTTTGTCGGAAGATCTGTTCGAAACGAAAGGAAACGATTTCGAACAAATCGTAGAAATTTTTGTTCGCACGGATATCTCAATAAGTCTAGCACCGTCCTGAGCCGATAAATCGCTTTTATGGAATAAAAAAATGTTATGATTATCTTAAAAAATAAATCGTATTTTAGGACACCATGCAATCAGAAAGTGAAATATTCCACGGAGTATTAGTAACACGATCTCTGTCACTAAATAAATCTGAATACTTCACCGCCATCATAGGTGTCACTAGTAAATATTCCTTGATCAAAACCTCACCTTTACGCAAATGACATCTACAGAAGGTGTTCTGACGAAGAGAATGAAGAGGCTACTTCCTCGTAAATATCCGCCACAATCGAACAAACAGAAGCTTCCTATATTCAAAATCTTTGCAACATCTTCGGAAGTAAAAGACTTTCTTAATCGAGTTCAAACCACCAGAAGAACATTGCCATCTCCGACATTTGACAACGACCCATTTTTTTCGCATAACAGCGTTTGCAGCACATGGCTTCATGAGAACATATATTATATTTTCCGAGCTTAGTTTTGTCGCATTAAAATAACAATGGAATTCATTGAAACAAATGTTTCAAATCTCCAAATTCTACGAAGAGACGTTTAGTCAGAACTTAGAGCACTAAGTAATTCAAAGGCTTACTACATAACGGGTGTTTTTTTTAGAGGTTGGTTTTTCGAATAGAGATAAAACTGGCATTTTGTGGTCAAATCGGGCCACTCTTATGTCACTTATGTTCAGTTTGGTTTTCCATTTTATCATGGACAGGTTAACAAAGGAACAACGCTTGCAAATCGTGCAAATTTATTTCGAAAATAATGGTTCAGTTAGCGAAGTTTACCGCAAGCTCCGTCCATTTTATGGTCGACATAATCGTCCGTCAGAGCAATTTATTCGGTTAACCATGGATCGATTACGCACTACGTTTTCTCTATGTGATAATACGTATCCGCAGAGACGTCGAACAGTGCGCACCGAAGAAACAATTGCCGCTGTAGAGCAAGATGTTGAATAGGACCCGAATGAATCGATTCGCCAACGTGCACAGCAATTGGAGCTTTGTCCATCAACTTGATTGAAGATTTTGCGCAGAGATCTTGGCTAACGACCTTACAAGATCCAGCTTGTGCAAGAATCAAACCGCGAGACCATGCAATGCGTCGTGATTTTGGTGTATGGACCGAAAATGAGATCCTCGCAAAATTTTGTGGAGAGTTAGTTACCGTTAATGGAGACTGGTATAGAGCCGTGATAACCGACCATTTTGTCCCCGAATTGGATGACATGAATGTGGATGAGATGTGGTTCCAACAAGACGGCGCTACATGCCAGACAGCTCACGTCCCAATCGATTTATTGATGGAAACATTCGATGAGCGCATTATTTCGCGGAATGTACCTGCAAATTGGCCACCAAAATCGTTTGATTTTACGCCATTGGATTATTTTCTTTAGGGATATGTGAAGTCGCTCGTCTACGCCAACGAAACGTTAGGGGTCTTGGAAGCCAACATTCGTGGCGTTATTGCCGACATACACCCCCAAATGCTCGAAAAAGTGGTTGAAAATTTAACCTCTAGACTTGGCTTTATTCGAACCAGCCGCGGCGGCCACATGCCCGAAATCACATTTAAAGATTAATGGCGTATAATTATCCTTCCAACGAAGTCAAAGTGATGGACAATAAGTTAAATTGATGGACAAGTCACTGATAAAAAATTGTCAAGATGTATGTAACAGTCACTTCATTTTTGTTAAATCAGCGGGTTATATTATGACACCTCAGTAGAGGTTGAAATTCTTTGGTATGAAACCGAATTGATTTGTTGGTGATCTGTACGATTCCTTAATCTACACTAAAGAAATCGAGTTTTCTCCTAATCTGTGACCTAAAAGCCTTGCTAACACAACAGTGCAGACAGCAGAGAAATGGGCCTGTACCCATAAACACAGAATCCTATTTTTGCCGAACTGGTATAACTTTTGCAACCTAGAAAAATGATGGTAACACAGTTATTAAAGTTTTTTTTAACTTTTGTAAGTTTTTGAGCAAAAAGTTAGAAATCTGGTCTTGTTAACCTTGGTAAATGTTTTTTGTTTCGTTCTTTGCTATGGTAAACATTTTTTCAGTAGTGATGTCATCCGAATGAATAGTTTTTTGGAAGCCCTCTATACTATCAAGAAATTTATAGAGGCAGTAAAACAGGTTTCCAAATCGTTGATAAAAACTGTCAGATGATTGGTAGGTCTTCTCTAAAAACATTCATCGAATTTCTAGGCAAATGCCTTTGACTATTCCTCTGGATTTAGGCTGTTGTTTACCATTTATTCGTTCCGGGATGTCTTTCTCCAAGGTTTTTTGTTTTAATGTCAAGGATCTAAAATACATCCAGTTGCAGCTTAAATGCTGACCGCTCACATCCATCAACGACTTAAACAACGCAATACTTAAACTATTTTTATTACAGAACACGCAAACAATGGAACGAACTTCCACTTGCCTACGGATGCGTATTGGTCGAACACCCTCCAACTTTGCCCTGACTGATCCTTTGCTATCGGTTAAAAAGTTATATATCGTTACGAGTTCACACGCGAAAGAACTTAAAGGGCGATTGATCTCTTTTTCGTTACACTTTTTCGTTTCATAAAATCCAATTCACACCGCCCCAAAAGAAATTTCACCTAAAAAAATTATTCTCACGGTTCCAGAAAGTCGTATGATTTCCTGCGTCATCTTGCTTTGTGGCATCGTCGTATGTAACGGGTATTTTGTGTAGAGGTATAGAACTTTAAGTTTTGTCAGCTGTCAAGTGATTTATTTTAAGTTTGGTTTGGCATTTCAACATGAATAGACTGACGTCTAAACGCTTCCGAATTCTGTTCGAAATACGTTTCGCGTACTACGTCCATTTTAAGGTCAACAAAATCATCCATCAGAGCAATTAATTCGATAATAGTGATAATACGCATCTACAGAGACGTCGTACAGTGCGTACAGAAGAAGTCATTGCTGCTGGAGAGCGTAGCATAGATGAAGACCCGAATCAGTCCATTCGCCATCGTGCACAGTAATTTGATATGTGTCCATCCACTTTATGGAAGATTTTGTGGAAAGATCTTGGCTTGCGTGCTTACAAAATACGCCGATGACATTGCGATTTTAATCAGAGGAAAAATCGAACAAACAAGCTCAGAACTCCTAAGCTAATCCTCGTTGATGACTAGGACTAGTGCAAACAAGTTGGCCTAACTGTCAACGCCAAAGAAGTAACATAATTGCATTCACGAAAAGACGAAATCGGGATAAGCTAAGAAAACCCACACTGCTTGGTGAAACAATAGACTTTTTAAAAGATGTTAAATACCTGGGACTAACTCTGAATGAAAGGCTCACTTGGAACTCTCGCCTCAAAAAAACCATAGACACAGCCAGGAACTCTGTGGACGGGGGTATAAACCCCGAAATCATGTTATGGCTCTACACAGCAATAACCAGACCAATTGTCACATATGCAGCTCCCGCATGGTGGAGAAAATCTAAAAAATTCCAAAACAAACAGAAACATATTTACTTTCTCTGTCAGCAAAGTAGCACTCTTAGCCTTACAAAACAATGAGATATCATCAAACTTAACACCGCTAGACAGCACAAACAGAGTACATCTCATCTTAGGCAACTTACATGATGCCAAGACCATTCTGTGGTCTACCCATATAAAAAAATGGGTGAAAAACAGTGGCAATTATTACTGGACTAATACTGAAGTTAACAGACAAGCCAAAATGTTCATGCTTAACACTTCCCACACAAGAACGAAACAACTCCTACAGGCAGGGTTTCTTACTGGACATTGTCAAAAAACACCTCATGACTATGGGAATAACTCAAGAAAACACTTGCAGACTAGCAACGAAGACGACGAATCAGCAGAACACAGCCTGTGTCACTGTAACTGGCTAATCAGATTACGTCAACACCATATAGGTTGATACTACCGTGAGGCAGAGGACATATTTGGAAGCCCACTCAAAGATTTCCAAGAATTGATCACAAAGTCCGGTATCATGCGTGAGCAATATTTGGAGTAAATCACAAAAGGCCCAATTGTGGCCGCAGTGATATGATAACTTTCTTCCATCTCCCGAACCTAATCTAATCTTATCTTACAAAATCCAACTCGTACAAGAATTGAAGCCACAGGATCACCTAGCAAAGAATAGATTCGGCAAAAGGGCCCAAAAAAAGATTGATTGCGTTCAATGGATACTTCAATAAACAAAACTGCAGCGGTTTGAGTGATGATAATCCTCAAGTGTAAGTAGGAGACACCGTTACATCCGCAAACAACTGACTGTTTGATGTGCTTTATGGGTTGGTGGAATAATTGGTCCGTACTTCTTTAAAAAAGATGCTGGCCAGAACATTACAGTCAATAGTGACCGCTATTGAGCCAGTTCGTGCCACAATTGATTTGTTAAAGGAAACCTTTCGCGTTTTGGTCCTGAGAATTGGCCTCTAAGATCGTGCGATTTAACGCCGCTTGACTAATTTCTGTGGGGATACTACTACTCTTCGGTCGGTACAATAGTTGTTTCGTATTCTAGGGTTCATATGCACCTGGTGGTTGACAATGAAATTGAGATTTCGATTGAGTATTTTTCCCATGTAAAAAAAAATTTATTTATGGCGCAACATTCTCGTTTGTACCCAGGCCTAGCTTTTTTCTGGCAACAATTCATGTGTGCGTGTGTACTTCTTAGCACGATTGCGGGACCTCCTGTTTTATGCCGAATCAGAACGGCTATGTTGAGAAAACCTTTTCATGACAATTGATACTGCCCCTATGATTTGTCAGATCATCACGAGAGGAGGGCCAGTGAAAAATCATTGAGGTGTTGCTACGGCTGGGAATCGAACCCAGACCATCTGTGCGGCAGTTCATCGAACGAACCATTGCGCCACTGAGTCCCATATACGGTATGATAAAAGACGTTGGATCCTTGTTGTGTAATCTGGCACATACTTTTTTATAACATTGATTATGTTGTAGCGCCGAACAGGGATACCTTTTGGTACAAGGTAGGCCAAAAGAAGTCATCCGATGTTGTTTGACTCTTATTTTTATCGTTTGTGGCTCGCGCAGTGTGTGCCGTTGCTCCGTCCTGTTGAAACCACATGTCCTCCGGTCCTAATTTGTATAATTGCGGCAGAAAAAATTCGATAACATGACCCTATAGCGCGCACCGTCCATTGTTGTCGTTTGACCAGCGGCGTTCTCGCAAAAATGCCCCAATGACTCCTCCAGCGTAAACAGCGCACCATGCAGTAACTTTGAGGGGGTGCAATGGCTCCTCGTGCATTACTCGTGGATTTTCGTTGCCCCAGAAGCGATATTTTGCTTGTTCACGTACCCACTGAGGTGGAAATGAGCTTCATCGCTCATTACGATTTTGGTCGAAAAATCGACCACTTCGTCCTCGAGGTTGTGGATGGCTTGGGCGCAGGTTACGCTCGTTTGCGGTCATCAGGCATCAGCTGATGCACGGACTAGAATTTGTACCGGAACATGCGCAAGTATTTGACCAAAATTTGCCCTATGGACGATCGGCTGACTAATTGCGAGGCACGGCGTCTGGGGGATGTTTTCGGCGACAGCTCGACATCCTCGTCAACATGGGCGATATTCTCGGCACAACGGTTGCTTCCGGGCCGGCCACACTTGGCAACGTCTCGTGTGGTCCAATTCTATTCAAGGTTTGTGGCCAAACGACGCAGTGTTTGCGCAGTCGTTGTCGGACGGCCGGGGAATCGGCGACGAAATTCGCGCTGCGCCAACACTACAGACGAATTGTTACTGAAAAAAATAGGCACGATTATTCAGCGTTCTTGAGGGAGTGTATGGCCCCATGGCTTGTTCACTTGTATTCTACATCTGTGTAGTCCACAAATGTCAAAACAGATTTGACATTGGCGGCCATTTGCAAAAATAAGAGCATTTTCCGATAGGGTGATCTCTTTTGGCCCACTTTGTATAAAACAATATCGTCATTAACGTGAGGGCTTCATTGTGATAACATGCTGTTTTTTAACAAAATGAAAATGAAACAAAGTCCAAATGACACAAAGCGTCTAAAATCGCAACGATTACTGTACGAATTAAATCTGTACAAAAGGACATAAATCCATTGAGTCCAAAAGCCGTTTTGTGAAAATACCTTCCTAATCATCAATCTAGCGCAAATTTGTTTCCTGCAGATACATTTTATTTTGCATTAGCATTACGTTCCGCTATCGCAAATCTGTTCAGAACTTAAGTAATGCGTTTTTCCAGCCCTGAAAATCCATCTGAGAGAACATTAACCAACCACCAAACGGCTGACCGACAAACAAATTTCCCAACCTAAGTTCTTGTAATAAATTTCGCTTGCACTGGCATATGTGCGTGTGTTTGTGTTTTTTTTTTTTTAATTTATTCTGTAATTCCCAAATTGCTGGGCCTGTAGCCCATTCCCGCCTCAGTAGTCATGTACCCAATACATCAGCTCACTTAATAATATTTATAACTGAACGGCAAGAAATGGTGTTCCTATGACTTCTGAAAATTGCATTAATTGCGCGAGGAGAACAAAAAAAAAAGTCGACCCCCCTAGACCCACACGCAGTGTGCAGGGGGCGCAATTTGCTGGCAACAAATTCGCCGCCCAAAACAAATATTTCTGCGCCTCCTTCCTAAAAATAGTTTCACTTTGCAGTTGATTATCTGCAAATAAGAACACAGTGGATAAAGATTCGGTTTTTTTTGTGTACTTGGGGGGAGGCGGTACATAAAAGTGGGTCACTACATGGTAATGACCACTTTAATGGGGCATTAGACGGACGTGTACAACCTCGAAGATTAGTCCACCCTGCGGCGAACAGGTTCATAAATATAAATCCGATTAATCCGAATTGAGGAGGACTTTCAAGTTGCAATCCTCTTTAAGGCAAACATTAACATACACCATGCACATGGGGATATGTGTGTGTGTGGCAGAGTGCATTCAATTATACTGCGACGGGACGATGAGATTGTGCTGCTTGGTAGCGTTACTTAAATTGGTGTCCTCGCGCGCACCGACGACAACGGGTGCTCACCCTTGACTATCGGGGAGTGGAAATCTTTTGTCCTCGGGCAGGACAATATTTCCAGTCACCCTATGAAGAGTGGCGAACTTTGTGGCGCCAACAGTTTCTACTCTCATCCTTCTCGCTCTCTCGTTGGGGTATAGTACACCCCTCCTAAATGTGATGACACAGCGCCAAAAGGCGAACTTTGACTAATGTCGACCGGGGGTTGATGGTATGGAGTGGTGAGCTCCTATGTTAGCACAATACATTTGTATCCTTTTTTGGCGCAGTGAAGTTATTAAATGTCTTTAGGGCTACCACTAGCATGGGGTGGAGCGCGAGGGCCCACGACACTAAATATCACAATCCGAACATGGGGAAGAAATGGTAGCCTGCGGCTAAATGGGATAGTCACTGCGAGCACACGAGTCTATGGCGCGCGTTGTTGATGATCCTTCTTTGATAATCCTTAGGAAGTTCTTTCTCTCCTGCAATATTGTGTTATTGTTGTTGTGTATGGATTATCGTCGTCGTTTAACTAGCTAGTACGCTGCAGGGGTTCGATTTTTTTTTTTTAGTTGGTTGTGTTGTTCCTTTTCCGAAGGAGACCATACGCAAATGGTAAATGCGATTATATCCTTCTAGCTGGTGGAACATTTGTTATGGTGTCGGGAAAATATTTCTCTTCTTGGATATTCGGCTTAATTAAAAGATTGTTTTATTATTTTGAAATATTTGCGAAAACCCCCCTCTGGGAAGGCTACAAAATCGATACACAATCGATTTGGCTTTGGAAGAGGGTTTCCGGCTTCTGGTGGTGTTGTTGGTCTTGACCTGGTGTACATGGAGTGCTGTTGTGTCCGGGGAGGTTGGGTGTGGCGAAGAATCACTGACTTGGTACGGAATTCGTAATGATAAATATTGAAAAGCTATTTTAAAACAAAAGTTCGAGATGGGTTTGTGGGAAAGTTTGGGGTCCGAGAATGGTGTTGTGTTGTTTTTTGCCACGTGGAGACTTCGGGAAAGTGGCATTTGCTTCGGTTCGTTGGTACTTGTAGTCATTTGAATTTATTTGCTGGACTTGTTTAAGCGAACTTATTTGCAGTGGAAAAGGGCATAAGGGTGGTTGCTTGATAAAACACAGCGGTGGTTTTGGTTCCATCAAAGTTGAAGCCAATTCTGGATACATTTAAACTGGGCTAGTTAACAATTGAATTGTGTTAAAAATTCTGCGTATTGTTTAAGGTTACTTTGAGTTTATAAGTCCTGATACATGATCCAGTTAGTTAGATAGTTAGAGCAGTTTGCAGACTTGGTTTGAAAACTTAAATACTCTTGAAACCTTTTTGTAACAAAACGTTTTTAGGTATGTCATGTTGGGATTGCTTAAATAATTTAAAACATTCTAGTAGTTAGCTGGTACGGTCAGTCTTATCCTACCGAGAGCTGTACTTCTGTTGATTAAGCATCTTCCGTGGCTTTTCAATGTGTTTCAAATTGATTTTTTGAGAGTATTATAACGCCTGATTGATTTTTAAGCAATTCCTTGTCAAAAAAAAACTTGCTACGTGCTGAAGAGTGTATTAGAGTAAATAGATCGCATGTGGTACATAAAACACTGAATATTGGGTTGTTGAAGAAAGGCATGGAATCGCCATTTAAGATGAAACAAATCGAGTTGATATTCCAGTATTTGGACATACTTTTGTCGACTTAAACTTGGATAATGACTACGATTACAGAACCATAATCTCTGCATTGGGGATACATACAGCTAAGTACTTACTTAAGAGGCCCTACAGTCCGGAATGAACCAGGGCTTCAACATGCCTCTCCAATTAGCCCGGTCCTTAACTAACTGCCTCAAGTTGCGGTTGAGGTCGGTTTCTACTTGTGCGCGCCACTTAGGCGAGGTCTTCCTCTACTGCGTCCGACGTCTGGCTGGGAATCGAAGACTCTGTGAGCCAAAGTATTGGTGTCCATTCGCTCTACATTTCCTAGCCATTAAAAACGTCCAATGCGGAGTTTTTTGACCCGGGCTATGTCGCTGTATAGCTCGTATTCGTCGTATTCATAGCCCGTCATCCCCTTTTGATACGGTCCATGCTTCAGCGTCGTAGATCAGGGCTGGTAAAATCAGGGTCTTATATAGGATCTCCTGTAGTTCGATTGAGGGCTTTACTACTAAATTGACATCTTAGCCCGAAGAAAAAGCGGTTGGCAAGAATAATTCTTCGTTTAATTTCTGACAAGATGTTGTTGTCAGAGTTAATAGCGGAGCCGAGGTTGAAAAAGTTATGTACTACCTCATACGAATATCTGTCAATGGTGACGTTCTGCCCAATTCGTCAATGTTGTGTGTCCTTTCGTGTTGACATAATATACTTATTCTTACCCTCGTTTACTGCTAAACCCATTTTTGCTGCTTCTTTCTCCTTACTAGCAACCGTGGCTATGACATCACGTTGGGTCCTACCAATTATGTCATTATCGCCGGCGTATGCTAGTGGTAACACCGATTTTTGGAAAATTGTGCCTCTAGTGTTGCCTCTGGAGTTTTGCACAATCCTCTCAAGAATCAAATTGAAGAAATCAAATAACAGCACATAGCCTTGCCTAAATCCTTTTTCGGTATCGATTGTGTAGGTGAGATCGTTTCCGACGCTGATGCGAGATTTCTCCATCGTCATCCTACGCAAAGGGACGGGTTTGGGCGGTAAACCAAACCAAAACATAGCTCTGTATAGTTAGTCTCTATAGATGCTATAGATGCGGCCTTGAAATTGATGAATAGATTGTGGGTATCGATTTGGACTTCTTGTTTTTTTTCTAGGGTCTGCCGAAGTGTGAACATTCTATTGGTTGTGGATTTTCCTTTTTCTTCTTTCAGAAAAGCCGTTGTTCTTCCCTTCTTCTCGACCTATACAGCTCAGTGGCAGATCTCGGGTTCACTTGTAGCTTAACCTTCTAGGCCTCATCCTTGGCTTTGGTCATCTGTCGGCATTATTCATCAAACCAGGGGTTTCTTGCTGGTGGGCGCGAGTAACCTAGCTGTTGGGGCTGATCTAATGGCTTGTTGGCATCGTTGCCACATTGTTCTTCGAAATTCGATGCTGGTGGTATGGTGTTAATCGAGAGGTTAAGGGATACGCATTGCGCGATGGTCTTGGGGGTCTCTTGCGATTGCAGTCTTTCGACATTAATTTTTTTTTTGGAGTATTTCTGGATTGCTATGGCGTGGTTGATATCCGCATCCTTACCGTGGCTGCAACAAGTTAGTAGTCGATGTTAGCGCTCTCTGCATAGTCCTTGGATAGTAGTTGCTTATAGTCGACCATTTTATGTTACCAAAGCTTAGACCGCCTGTGTTCTTTCGAATACAGTTGATCAGCAAGGGTAAGAGTGCTAATCGATAGGCTTATCGAAATTTACAGAAACACTTTTGCGAATGCTCGTTTCAGGGCTTACTTTGGGTTGCATTTACAGTCATTCGTCGTGTCTGTTGTAAAGGTTTCTAAGGTTCAGTTGTTTGGCTTTTATCTCATATTTAATGTTTTTGCTCGTTTTGCCATATGCTTTTTCCTCTTCATCGGCCTCACGAGTTGTTAACAAAAGGGTTTTGCAAGGGTTCGTATGATGTCGAGGCAACTTTAGCGTCTTCACCTTCTTAAAATACTGCGTTGCATATTTTAAGTGCTAATGCAGTCCGCCTTTGAATGAATCCTGTCTTAACAGCATTGTATTGTATTTAGGTAAGGACAGACCTAAAAATGACCGAAAATGTGAAATTATGAAATATTCAAGCTGCTGAATTAGCTTCGTCTGTTCTTAAAAATTAAATCTACTTTCTAGTTAGTTACCCTCCGTTGTATGCCTTAAGGATAATTATTTTGTCCTTTCATTTCCTAAGGTCTGCGTCAAAAGAATCGAAAAATAATTGTTCTTCCCCTTTTGTTGAAATGTTGTTGTTGCATAATCTGGCTGTCAAATTCTTTTGAAGCTTGTAAGGTGCAGCGATATGGAAAGGTTTTACTGATAGGTCTGAAAAGATTAGAAATACATTGACCGTCCAACAGAGATGCTAAATCCGCTTAGGGCTATATAATGAACAGGTTTTACTAAGAAACCTCATAGAATCACTAGAGATATTAATCGATCACAGGCAATTTACCGTAAGGCACGGATTTTTCCTTGCTCGGGCCATCACTAGAGCTCAATCTTCAATTACTTTGATCTAGTATTGATTGTGTGCCTTGGGTAACTAGTCAGAAACCATAAGGGTCACCCTTCGGGAATGAGGGATCTGACTTACGCTTAGAAAATGTTTGTTACAGGTATCTGAACGAGCATACATTAATCTTAGTTATGGGACTTCTTGTTTTTTTGTCCTTTCATCATTCTCGAAATATGAATAATTTTGGATTCCCAAACTCACTTTGCTGAAGATTTGCTACCTTTAAGAGAAAGCAAACAATCCAATTAAATGGTTAAAAAACCAACCCTTAAAAATACCTTATTTGAGTTCCAATTGGACTACGTTTTCTCTCAAAAGATACAGATATTCAAATTTAAATACATCACACAGTTTGAAGGAAAAATATTATGAATGGAGTACATTCTATATGTGGTTTTAAAATTTATTTCCAAAACGAAATCCTTTTTCTCTCGAAACCCTAGTCAACAACATTTGCTTATTGAAATACGTGTACCTTCAGAGCAAATAGCACGTCCACAACTAAACCGAACAAGTTCAACGGATAGTAGATTACCAAGCACATCAATTGAATTCGCAAAATCCCTGTTTCACTCAGAAAAATCCACGCCAGAATTGGACAAACATCATCTGTAAACATTAGACTCTATGAACAACAAACAAAAACGAAAACTCACCCACGTTGTGTCCTGTTGACTCGTTTGTATCCGCAAGACCAAAAATATCATTCGCTCCAGTGCGAAGAGAAATTCTCCTCTTCCCTACACATCTAATCGGAATCAGTGAAGCTCAACTCACCTTTATCTACTCAGCAATTCGATAGATTGGAAAACGTATTTTACGCATCAGTTGGTCATATCCCTACTTCATCGAAATCTCTGCCGATATCTCATCCTATATGTGAAACGTAAACAAGAATATGATCCGTTCTGTCAATCCCCTTCGAGAACACTTGATGCAACTTTATGTCGGTTACATAAACCCAGACTTACCGCAAATGTATATTCCATTGGTCGTCCTGTAGCAGGAATCAAAATCAAGAAACCAACGTGCTGGTAATTCTTTTTAAAGAGGAAAAAAACATAGAAAATTCTATTTTTTGATGTTTTTTTTTGTTTTTATTTATGTGTGCTGTTTTTGATTAATGAGTTCCGGTCGGGATAGTGACTCCACAACGCCGTCGTCATAGTTGATAATGTCGGGTCTGCAAGAGGTGCACAAGAATTATGATGAACCTTGTGTGCTCAGAGCACATAAACTTACATAGTTCTGAATTTTTTTTTAGTTCCTAAATGAAACAGATGTTTCCATGTCGAAAGTGAACGGCTGGTTAATTTTTGATCGATAGGAAGATATATAGATGTATAGTGTGTATTTAGTGATAGATACATTGGAAGGATAGTGTGGGTGAACTTTTTACACTGGTGAACAATGAATTAGCATTCAATTGCCGACCTCTGATGTGGTCGTCGATGGGTATTTAAGGAAAATGCAATCTATAAATCCTTGAAGATGATGTAGATGAATGATGTCATTTGTGCTCATAAGAAATAAAATAATAGAAAATGGGAAATTCAGGGATTTTTGATGAAAAAATGTCTTTAGGCAATTTAATTGGTCGAAGATAGCTCCGAAAAAGCAATTAAGTAAGGAATGCAACAGATGCGCTGTGCATATGAAAAATTAAGAATCGCTGTCCGTAGATGGAAAATAAGCAGAGCAAAACATATGTGTTCTAAAAATTAATATTGTTAATGGCCACCACCCACTTGGCGAGGGCTTAGCGCAGTCTAGTAGAAACAGAAATAATATAAAAGAGTTTAAAGCTGAACATCAATCTGAAAAAATTGGATCATGAGAGCTTTAAGTGCTCCTACTAAATTCGACATTCTTAAAAAAAAAATACCGGCCTTACCCATCATAGTTTGGTAAGTTATCCACCTTCGATAGATTGGCAGTGGGAAGCGTTTTTTAAGGGGTTATGAATGCCCTTCAGATGTTTTAGCTCAGTGCAGGTGTTAAGGAAAGGAGGTACCTATGAAGATTTGTTTTATATGTCTGCAAGCTATAATCCGAATGAAAACCAGAGTTTGGCACTTTATTACACATTCCTGTTGCCTTATTCGCCTAATGTAAAAATCTCTATATCTTAGCTTACGTCCGAAAACAGGCTCATTGCGGCTTAATTGTTGTATGGATGGAATGCAATAGGCTTTTTCATTTGAGCATTGGTAAGGCAGGGAGACATTATGACGACGTTCGAGCGAAACAAATGAGTTCGCTACTCCTATATTTTCTATAATCCAAATGTTTCCTATTCGTTTGTTTTCGCAGGTATTTGCATCCTATCTAGAAGGTGTGTTGTAGCTTTTTATGCCTCCAACCAAACATATAAACTCTCAATATAATTGCGCCAGATAAAAAGGGTGAAACTTTTTTTGATCGATTTATGGAACCTAGACATTTCGCAGGCTTAGGAATAAGTCGCTATATTTTATGGTACGTTCGAAGATAGACAGGAGTGTAAATTGATTTGCATTCATCAACACATCAACATCTTAGGATGTTCAAGCGAGAATATAAGTTCGCATCGGTCGAGTCTCCTATTAGTTTGATAGCACGCTTTTATATATTATTCAGTAGGTGCAATGATGTTTTTGCTGGACCCGACTAGATGTGAGCGTTGAATTCAAGTTTGGGGCGTATATACACTCGTGTATTTCTTGATTGAATCTCTTTCTCCATAGCCCGTGAACGCTTACGGGGCCAAAGAATTTGTAAAGAATTTTCCTCTCTATATGACCAAGGATTTCTTCATCCACTTTTGATAGGATGCGTGGTTCAACTGGAATGATCAGGGTCTTGTAAAGTATCTGTTTTGTAGTTTGGGTGAGGGCTTTACTACTAAAATTCCTTCTAAGCCTGAAAAACAGCGGTTGGCATGAGTAAATATTATTTTTATTTATGACGAGAGCGGTTAATAGCGGAGCGAATATGGAAAATTACCATACTACCTCAATGTTATATATGTCAATGCTGACGTTCTATGACATTTCGTTGAGTGCAAACAATGATGTCAATATCATCGACGTATGTAGGTATAGTTGCACCGATTTATGGATGATTCTGTCATTGTTATTGCCTCCAGAGTTTTGTACGATGTTCTCAAGAATGATGTTAAATGAAGTCACAGACAGTGCGTCACCTTGCTTAAATCCTTTTTTGGTACCGAATGTGTCAGTGAGGTCAGTGAGGTTTCCGAACTGATGGAGCAGCGAGACGTCTTCATCGTCATCCTGCACAGACGGACGAGTTTGGGCGGTATACCAAACCAAGATATGGCTCTGTACAGTTCTTCTCTTAAAGATTTTTTTTTTAAATTGAGAAATAGTGTCGGCGATAAAAAGGAGCCTTGGGGAACACCATCATTTATATAATGAGTAGTAGATTTGAAACCGTTTCGAGAGGAAGTTTGTAATCCATAGAAGAACAATTTCATCGATTTAACAAAAGATTCTGATGCCAAACCCTGACAAATACTTCTTAAATATCAAGTTGAGTTTTTTTTCCGCACCATGGTGGATTGATTGGTTCCGCTTTTGGTGAGATATATCATCAAATCACCAGTGTTTGCCATTGAGAAGTTTTCCTAAGCTACGTGCTATCAGCGTTTCCGGAGTTTTATTCTACGGTCATGGGAAGGCTCCATGACCTTAGAGGTAAGTGGAGGTAAGTGCAATTGGTCGGTAATTGGAGAGAAATTCGTCTTTTATAGGGACGGGCTGGACAAATTCTGCTTTGCATCAACTTGGGACGATGCCTGGTGAAAATGACAGATGGAAAAGCTTGTGTAGTGATTTTGCTAGCGTGGATGAACACCTCTTCAGAATTTTGGAGTAGATACCATCTGGGCCAGACGATTTGTGAATGTTAAGATCAAATAATACTCTAGCGGCTGAACGAGTACGAAAGTGGATCATTCCCATAGAAAGCTCTACGTTTTCAAGTACAGAAGGAGCCTAAACACAATCCGCCAATGTGGAACTGGCTGCAAAATAAGCAGCAAGTGATTGGCTTTGTCGATAAGGATGTCAGCTGGAATGTCATTGTTAATTAACGTTGAACAATGACCTGAAACCAAACCTTGTCTCTAGTGTCATGTTATTGTCTTCTGCCAACTAGAGAGTCCTCTGGAGTATATTCTTGAATACCTTGCTGTTACTAGCAAGAAGATTTATAGACCGGAGATTTGCCGGATTGGAGTTTTCGGGAGAAATTGAATCACGGCTGTATTAAACCGCACTGGATAGTATTCATCATTCAGCGTGATGTAAATGCCAAGGGCTTTAGAAAACAATGTTAGACAAAATATCGACTTGCGCTGACTTATTTATCTTTTTATAATCAATGATGATCTGAAGTTCCATCTTCATCTTCGACATTAACAGTGGACTGGACCCATTTCACTTGGCGATGATGCGATTTGCCAAGTCTTCCCCATTTAACCAGGTGATACTGCGGTTCTGTGTTTGCCATTGCGTCATATATCTAGGTAGAAATGATGCAGCAGACCTTTGCTGTCTAATGTGTGGTTTGGGCGAATCCTTTTATTCACCCAATTCCTATGCTCAAAGGAGTTTCACAGCCCCCACTTTTTCTGAGGATCTTCAATTACAAATTGAATGCACCTAGCCTTATATACGATATGATCATTGAAACACACCGGTTCCTAAGTTTGAAATATAAATAACGGTTTTTCCATGGCTTTTTAGAAACGGCTATGGACATTTGAAGCTCATGTAGAGTATAGGATTTTGCAAACCACTGCATTAAAAATGTGGTCTACCCAAGCCCTAGGACCAATATCAATGTGTTCTTATTCAAAATGATAGTGCAAGTACAAGGATTTTCGTGTGGTGTTCCTTGTTTCTGAAGAAAATCAGGCGCAACAAAAATGCAAAACACATTTATGACACTTGCCCATGAAAATCATATTGTAAGCACCCCCTCCCTCATACAGTGTTAATGCTTGCAACTCAATAGAACATAACATAAGCCCTAGAACTATACCTATAAAAAAAATGATAATAATCCAATAAATGCCACTGCTAACGGTTTGTGCCTTGAACATAATTACTAACACGGTATACCTACCCTTGTTACTGCTGCCACAGTGACACACTGCATGGCTGTTCTGTGTCGTTTTGACATCGCTTAGGTGTCACTATAGCTAAATGCCCTCGGTCGTAAATCGTGCGCGCCGCAAAATAACGTGTATAATGTTACCAACCGTTAGCAACCCCCACTCGGGCTCCGTTTAAGCGATATCGGTGACAGTTCAAGGCAATCCATCCAATTGAATGATGACTGCTTCTTCTCCTGCGGCCTACCTCCCGAAATCGTCACCCTCTTTTTTTTGTGTGCGGATCCAGCGCGTTTAATATGTTCCAATCACAGCTTTGTCGGTGGTACTCCTTGAGCATAAATACAGTTAAACAGAAGTTTGATAAGTATTCCGTTTGCACTCTGTTTTCCTCCCGCTTAGATTTTTGCGTGTCCTTAACGACTACTATGACAACGTCATTGTCAGCGTCGTAGTGTGGCGCATACTTCACTTCGCCAAACGGGCCTGAATGTCAGAAAGGAAAACTCAGTGAATTACCATAAACTGCACACGCCACCCCTTAACAATGGCCATCCCATACAGCGCTTGGCGGTTCAAACGGAACAATCAGCTTTAGCACTACTAACCCATATACATACGAGTATTATTCACCTCAGCTCTTAACGGTGATTGTGTGGCCGTTTTGTTTTTACTAACACAAAAAAAAAACTCGCGAAAGAGACGGAGAGACCAACTTGTACTTGAGTGGAAAACCCACATGCCCTCAACCGACAATTCCGGAATTAAACAGCGACCAAGAAGAAGGTTAGTCGCGTTTCCATATACGCCCGCCATAGTGCCATCGTGTAGAGTGAATGACAAATCTCATTTCCACCCATTTTCCGCTGTCGGGTAGGGCTGTCACCTGACCCACCGAAAGCATTTTTTTTTTATGAAAATGGAAATTTTTTAACGTGATCCACGCTACCCTCAACAGACCCTCCTTAACCGGGACAAAGATATGACACACAAAGCGAAAGGGGTGCATTTGCATGTACGACTGTTTGTGACATTTGCATTGGGGTGGGTGGGGTTGATATGCAACATTTAATGCGCTCGGCTTTTGTTATAAAGTCGCTTTTTCCTTTTTTTTTTATTCTTTGGAGAACATAATTACATGTTGGCTTTCAGGTTAACTGGAAATATTTTCAAGCTACCCGAACCCTGCTACATGAGCTTAACGTCGATGTAGCTTCGGTCAAACGTGGTTAGTGTACATGCCCACCACTGATTCGCACAACTTGGTGGTAATGGATTTTGGTTTTGTTGGGAAAATAATTGCAAATGGAATTTTTTTTAACGGCGAAGGTGGGGGCAGACGAACGAATGATATTGAATGGCAATCGAGGTCCAATTCTTGAATTTCGATAATTGTGTAGGCTCGCCAATTACATGGGAACAGGTTGAAGGCTTACAAAAAATGGTGAACGGTTGAGAGTTTGGTAGCTTCAGCATTCACTGTTGTTCCTGACACGGTTACATCCTGATTTTATAGGTCAATCTATCAGTTGATCCACAAAATGGTGGTAAACATTTGTCAGTTGACTCATGACACTACAGGCTGTAATGTAATTTCAAAATGGGTACGAAGGTTGTCGTATGTCGCCGTGCCAACTCAAGGGACTTGTATTGAATGGAATGGCCTTTGATGGTTTCTTGTTCAGTTTCATCAAGTTTTGGTTCACTATTGGTCACCAACGAAAGATGTGATCACATTTGCATTTTCGCAAGTTTTCGCAAGTTTTCGTTCAAATTGGTCACATTTGTGTTTCTTACAATAAGGACCCGACAGTTAAGTGGCACGGTGAATGTGTTGAGCTCAGTTTCCACCATAGTTACACCAAATAGTACACTACATAGAGTACGATTTACAGCTAAAAATTTTGTAGCCGTTTCAGACGCGGGCGGTAATTGCGAAGGGGAAATTTCGTAGATCGTATGCGTCGGCAAGGCTGTTGCTTGATGTTGGGGTAGCAATGTGAACACTGGGGTATCAATATCAGTACCCCACATAGAAAATATACGTTGTATGAGATGCGTACTGTATGTAGTTCTATACTCTTTAGTTACACTTCGTATGGTGTTGACTGACCCTCCACAGTCCATGATTCGATAATCTACTCGAGCAGTATCAACAGTCAAGAAAAGCTTATCTTAACAGAGCCCTTTGAATTTGCGTTGTTATTGTAGGTTCCGCCATCATAAAAGCAAAATAACACACAACGGTTCTGAGAAAAAAACTGGGCGCCTTCAACCTTATTGCACTAACATTTCTATTTGCCAATAACGATCAGTTTCATGCAAATATTTTTATTATTAGCAACACATTAGTTTTTGTTAGTACTTAAGACTCTCTTTCATCCTGGTATGACATGAGCATAACACCTGAGATCAATACAAGGTCTGAATGAATTACTGAATTTCCTATGCTATGCAGTGGAACTAACACGGATTCATACCAATCTGGAACATGAGCCTCAACCAATACGCTTCTCCAAGCATTTTAAATTGGTTGATATCGGTTTTTACTTGTAAGGCAAGGTCTTCAAATTCAATCTACTACATCGGTCATTAGCCAGCTGCCACTAGTTGCTCCAATTTAGTTGGTTGTGATCGGCTTATACTTAAGGGTAGGTATTCCTCAGCTGCGTCTATTGTCTTGCTGTGAATCGAAGACTCTGCAACCCGTTATATTAGAATCCATTCGCTCAATATATCCCAACCATCTTAAACGTCCATTGCCGTACATCTCGTTAAGATTTTTGATGAATCTTTGTCTCCAGCGCCTATCAACGGGAACAACGATTCTCTAAGTAATTTTTCGATCAAAACGTAGAAGGATTTCGTTATTCGCTTTTGCTACGGTCCATACTTTTGCGCTGTAAGGTAGGACTGATATAGTCAGGTATAATACCCTGTGTGTAAGAGTTTTTATTAATAAATTGCGTTCCTAGATCGAAGATACAGCGGTTTGCTACAGCAAGTCGTCGTTTGATTACTACCGAGATGGTAATTGTCAGAGTTATTAGTTAAGCCGAGGTAGACGAAGTTTCTTTTTTACTTAATCTTGTCACTGTTAACTGTGGCATTTTGTCTAAATTGTCAATTTTGTAGAAACTTTCTTGTCGATAGCGTATATTTAGTATTGGGCAGCTCAGAGCGCTGTTAAATCTGGTGAACGATGTTACCCAAAAACTTCACGCACTAGGTTCATAGTTTCCTTAGAAGTGTGCCCTTCACCTCATTGGAATCAATTGGGTTGCTGCTCCGTCATTGGCCGCAGAAAATGGTCGATAATTGTTATGTAAGAAGCCCCGTGATTTTTGGCGTTTCATCCTCATTCTCGAGAAATGTGTACCGATCCATATATAAGTGGGTGTAACTGATGTCTGTGTGTTGCCCTTGGATTTTTGGAGGCCCCCAAATTACTGTTTTGTTTGTTGACGTTACCACTTAATAGGATATGCGCTTCACCCGACATCAAAAGATTATTTAAGAAATAAATTGTTGTGTGTAATTCTATCAACCGAATAGGGAATGGGTTCGACCAGTGATATCAGCGTAAGCTGGTTAAATGTCTTCCAATAGGTACTTTTAAATTTTTCCATTTGATAGCGGCCATATTGTTGGAGCTACATCTGTCAAAATGTTATTTATTTATTAAGTCTGTCTTGCCAAACCACTATAGCCTTCAGCCACGCCTGCAAATAATGAAATTGAAGCGCTTAGGGTTAAATAACATTTCCAGGAAAATTTTTTTTTAATCGACCAAACCTTTATGATCGCCATAATCGTCATACCTAAGGGACTGTTCGCAGTGTAATGGATATGGAATTGGCTTCGCTTGGAAGAACTCGTCCTTTGTCAGACCACAACTCGGCGATTTATGCGCCAAGATTTAAGCCTGCTCAACAAATTTCAACTGACCCAGGAGCTGAAGGTAAAAGACCATATAGACAACGACGTGTGTTCGCTAAATGGGCTCGGGAGCAGTTGGAAACTGATCGTAATTTTCAGCGAAATCCTTTTTTGGTATCGAATGTGTCGGTGAAGTCGCTTCCAACCCCGATTTTTTTTTTTATAATTTACACGTACTCAAGGGGTTATGAATACCCTTTATATGTTACCATAGTACGAGCGTTAGAGAAGGGGAAGAGAGAGAGGATAGGAAGGATTTTGGATGTAGTGGAGACTTAAACGCCATGGGTGGTGTCCAAACTAGCTTCGGGGAGTCACTTTTTCATTTTTTCGTTAAATTTGAAGAAATTCAAGATGGTGTGCATACTTTTTAGTTATTACACCGACCTTTTTTATTTCTTTTAAATAAAAGTGAAATGGATTTTGGTTGGGATTGAACGCGCAATTTTCCACTCAACAGAAGAATACATTACCACTACACCGCGGCCACCCACTGATGGAGCAGTGACAATCCTCCATCGTCATCCTACACAATCGGACGACTTTGAGCGGTATACCAAAACTAGACATGGCTCTGTATAGTTCGGCTTTGAGATCGATGAACAGGTGGTGGGTATCGATTTGGACTTCTTGGGTTTTTTTCCAGGATTTGCCGAAGTGTGAAAATTTTGTTGACGTCTCTACGAACAAAATCGTGGAATTCGGGTATCTACCAAAACAATATATGAGATCCAAGCGCGCCCAATGCATCCCGAAGGAGTTTCTGTTGGCAGCGTCATCGGTTCAAACAATTTTGAGAACGACGTAGGCGAGGTGCTATAGATCGATGATTATAAAAACCTTTTTTGACCTGAATTAGATCATATTGATCCCAACGATATGTGGTTCCAACAAGACGGCGCTAAGTGTCACACAGCTCACTCTATATTGGAAATCCTGAACGAGCGATTCAAGAGCATGGTCATCTCACGTGGAAGTGAACCAGCTACCGAGATTGTGGGATGTGACCACGTTAGACTTTTCTTGTAGGTTTTTGTAAAATTGCAGCTCTATGCGAATAAGCCTTAAAGCACAGCGGGCATCAATGCCAACATAACGCATATAACCGGTCAAATTTAGCCTGATTTATGCGCCGGAGTCATTGAAAGTTAGACCTTTTTGATGCGCGTCACTCAAAGAATCCGAGGGGGACATTTGAACGATCTGATATTCCATAGATAATGGTATCGATATGCCTTTCAGAGGAATAAAAAAGTTTGATGATATCTCACACACACTTTCATTTTATTTAAATTTAAAGATAGGAAGCGCTTTATGAAAGACCACTTAGGTGCAGGGATTTATGGAAAATGTTGTTCTTGGTGCCGACTCAAGATGTTTTACATTATCCTAATAAGATGACTTTCTGGGACGCACCATTTAATTTGTATACATGTGCACTCACTCAATTTAAAAATTGCACGCTGCTTAGCCAAGAATTCTCTTTCGCTATCGTCAACGATTATCGTTTTGAAAGTTACGGAATGCAGCCTGATTTTCCCGAAAACGATTCTCATGATTTTAATGAGATTCTGAAACTATGATGATGTGGACTTGTGTTTAAATATTGCATATGAAATATTTTTGAATGCTTTATTATTAACGAATTCGATTTTAACGATTTTTGTTAAAGCAAAGCATCAATCAGAAAGGACTCAATGTCTAATGTCCTACATAGACATTTATATAAATTTTATATAATGCACAAGACTCTCCTTGATTTCTTGGGAAGTTTGTCTGAGCTTAGTCGGACCTTGTTTTTACAACTTGCAAGCGCAAAGGGTTACAAATATCATGAGTGCCATCCTATTAATTAGCACCAGTGGTAAGGCAAGCATTAAATAAATTTTAGGCAGTTCTATCTATAAACAAGGGTACTCTTTCCGTAACTTTCAAAACGATAATCGTTCATGATAGTAAAGGATACTTTATGGGTATCGCAATATAAAAATTAAACGTGACATAACTAACAAGTCGCAGATTGTCGTCAACGATAATCGTTTTGAAAGTCACGAAATGGGTACCTAGAAATTTTCAATATTAATTTAAAAGCTAATTTAGTGTGATAGTAACAAAGGGTGTGATCGGTTGTCAAAGTTCTTTTCTAAACAGTACGCACTATAATCACCAGTGCCGCAAAAAAAGAAAAGAAATGTAACTGTTTTTTTTATTTTTTCGAGGTTTTAGTTAACAGAACTCTTGTTGTAATTATTTGTTTGAATTTATTAGAATTGAATAAAGACTTACATTTGCAATTGGTTCGTCCATCCAAATAAATAAAAGGTATTTGGAAGTTTGTCAAGAAAGGACGAAACTTTGCAGACATTTTGCTTACATATACCCATCCCATATATCTCCAGTATGTAGGTGGACATCTGTAGGATTTATGCGGTTAAGAGATAGAATCCAATATTTCATACCCTTTGTACGAAAACAAACTCATTTTTTCTCCCACAAATTTGGATAGGACCTATAAAAAAAAATTCAGCTGCATCGCCACCCACTCCATAAGGGGTGAATGTAAAAAAATGCAGAACTGGGTCAAACACGATCAATTTTCAGCAATTTCCGTGAGGAAATGAAACACCACATAACTACCCAAACAAATTATTTGTGTTACCATAATAAAATCGTTGTGATAACCGCGGGGGCGGACAAAAACTATTAAAAAAAAACAAAACAAATGCATTCATCCCTTTAGCAAGTAATTAGCATCACAGCGGTGGAGTGCTCTATTCCTATGGAATTGTTAATAACTCAACCTCCGGCGGGATAGTTATCAACAAACAAACCAGAGTACAAAGTTGAATGAATCGTTGGATCAATAAATAGACTGATACGAGCGAATGTGGGTACGCTATGCGAATATTGGGGCGCGGATTTTTAATGTTATGGCGGGGGCATTTCTTCGACCCCATTCTTTTATTTTTTACTTCGTGTTTTGGTTATTTGTTTTTATAATTATTAAGTAAATAGGGTGCAAAAGTGATAAACTAAATTGGTTAAGTTGTATGGTTAAGGGTGGAGAATGTTATCTACTCTAATTAATATAACGATCCTTTAGACTGTATCCCCTGAGGGTAAATTATTTTTGGTGCAATTAGAATCGAAAGCCGTGTCGAGCTAGCAAATGTGTATACTTCCATCATTACATTTTTTTTAACACTATCAGATCTACTTCGAACCAAGCATAACAGCATACACCTTGAAGATCAAGAGCATTAATTTTATATAAATCCTGACATACTAACTTCCTTACTTAAGTGGCGCTACATTCCAGAATGTAGCTAGATTCCTTAGCTAAATGCATCCGGTTTTTATTTGTGGTGCACATCACTAAAGGCGAGGTCTTCCTCTGCATCTGTGAATCGAAGACTGTGCGAGCTGGAGTATTGGTTCCCATTCGCCATACATGTCCTAGTCACCTTAAACGTCCAATGCGGAGTTATTTGACTAAAGATATGTCGCTGTGAAGCTCGTATATTGTGCAGTGCAATTACAGCTGCGAAATTAAGGCGCGAGAGGCTCATTTATTTTTGAAAATGGAAATAAGTCCCGCAGATGTTAGATACAACAGTGAGCCTAAGCAGGGGGGTTGCAGGTGTGCAGCGGTTCCCCCCACTCATATTAAAACTTTGCATGCACTCAACCTTGATTAGAATGCCATTTTCAAATGGTTATAACAGCTTTATGGCGGCATGGCTCACTTCCATTTCGAAAACTACAGAACTGTTCTGTAGTTGTAAGAACGAACAGGCACATACTCTTCCAACTCCACAAGCTCGTTCAGAATCTGAATTACTACGGAGCAGTGGAAACTTTCCGGATCTTCCGTAAACTGTGAAAACCGAAAATCTGAAGCCCAAACTTAAGCTCTGCTTTTTTGCTTAGCTATGCAACGACTTAAGCTCCCACTGTGAATCCGGGCATAATAGTCGTTCTTCATTCTTCATAGCTTCGTTTCGGTAGCCCTAAGAATATTGGTACTTGAGCAACTTGAAAAGATTGATTGTGCAACTTGAAAAGATTGGCTCTACTATTGTGATTGGTTGTGCAACTTGAAAAGATTGGTTCTACTATCGTTCCTAACCAGTGAAATCACATACACAGCCAGTATCTTGAAGAGCTTCGCTGACAGCGCAACGAATTCGAATTTTAATGCGGTAAGCTCGGCAACAGCTGTTGAGATAGTCTACCCTTTATGCCTGCTCCCGTAATTTGAAAATCCAATACACTTACTACTAGTCTACTGCACCCACATTAGATACACAAATATTCAATTCATTTTGAGTTATTTATTGATTTTGTCCATTTTGAAAAAATCTGACATTGCAGCGTTCGTTTCAATTCGATATTTATTGATTTACTGTGGGATACACAGTATTTCTTGTTTTTCCATCTGTTGCGTTAACGAATAAATCAGAAGATTTTCGGACGCGTGAGCAGGCACATAGAGCTGCCCATGTCTGAATCATGGAGGATTCTCCAAATTTAATCCAAACACTTGCAACGATTGTCCTTGTGCTTTGTTGATAATCATAGCGAAAGCGGGTCGTACCGAGAACTGCAAACGTTTTAATTCAAATGTCATATCTGTCGGGATCATTGGGGTACGCGGCAACAGTACGTCTCCACCATTAAATTTTCCAGTCAAAATAGTTGCCTCGATAACATTGTTCATCATTCTCTTGACTGAGAGTATGGTTCAGTTGTAAAGAAACGTCCGGTGGCACGCCTGGTAAATCAAGCGAATTCAAGGATTCAGTTGGATAGTTGACAACTTCGTCTTGATTCGCATTAGTATCGACGGACTTATATGATGATACCGTTTCGCCGGGGCTTGCCATGAAATAAATTTGAAGAAACTTGTGATCTGCGTCCGGCAATGGTAGAAGCTATCCTGCACGTTGATAAATTTGACCTTGAACTCTGAATGTTGGCATGTAATTTTTGCGCACGATGTTTGTTGCACCGAACGATGTCATTTGGAAATATGAATTGTATATGCGGATGTTTTGCAAGAAATGCTTCGATTTACGTGAAACACCTAATAGCAACGCTGATAGTGGTTCGGGTGTGGATGTAATTCTGGCAGTTTCACTTTTCTACTACAATACATGCAAAATTTTAAAAATTTTCCAATGACGACTCTTGAATGAAGACTGTCATCATTATTACTGTCATAATGGAATACGCCAAGGCTTAAATTAGCGTCCAGTGTTCGTCTTGTTCGAGCGGGGCTTATTCGAACATTTTCCAGCCTTCATTTCCGTTGTTTAGTTTTCTCAGACGAACGATTAGATTAGATGTCAATCAGCAATCAGAATCTCACAATGTATCCAATCCAATTGAACCGGCTGTTCACACACGGATGGAAACGTTAATATTGACGGTTATCACCAATTCGCTGAGGAAAATTTGAAGTGAACAAATCAGCATTCGAGAATTGATGAAATCGATTTTAATTCCACTCACGATGATATCCGAAAAAAAACCGCACAACAAATGCGTTCGGAACGTCAATCAGCAGTAAGATCCTTCACATACACATTCGATGATCTTCCCGAGTTCACTCTAGAGAATGAAAAAAATCAGCTCACGGAAACTACGAAAATTCCAGTCGATTGAATTATTTATCAAAATTAATTTAACTCACAAAGAAATGCACAAAACTATTCGAAAAACAAAAATATTTTGTCTGTTTAGTGTGAGCCGGACATGAATTTCATTCAAAATTTACACAAATTCTTATGTCACTCAAAACTTGAAACGTCATCATTCGTTCGCTGTTTTCATTTAAATTCAAATCAGCATGAGCTGTCACGACAATATTTCGTTAACATCCCGGAAAATTTACTAAGCGACAATTTTTCAGGAAATTATTTTTTGAGTTGCCCTTATAATTTATGCAAGCGCCACGTTTTGGTATTGGTTTAAGATTTCTACCATTAATTCAAAATAAACTATAGAAAGATAAAATTTACAGTACCCTACAAAATACACAAAGAATTACCTACATAGGAAGTTTTTTTTATGTTCGCTGTAAAATTTTAAAAATGTTGCTTAACACATTTTTCCGGAAAGATATCGATATGAAATTCATTGGAATGACAGTGCGACACCTGGCGAAAATTAGTCATACCAACTCAGAAACCTTTGTGGGCTCATGCACAACAACTTTGCTAAAGATCATCACATGATCATTCACAGCCATTCTAGAAAGGAAATACAAACAAACATTCATTCTTATATATATTAGATAGATAGAAGATATATCTAAGGAGTTTGTTCACTGTTTCATATTGGCAATATCCCCAAGATGGCGCTCCGTACATCATAACAAATTTAGCCCTAGCGTGGTATAAGTCGGAGTGGAAAATTCTCCGATTTCGTACGATTCAGAGGATTTTAGCTTCAAGGTATTCTTTCGAAAATCTGTTCGGAATATCTCTTCTCGAATGCAATTTGAACCTCCGACGAGTATGCATTACCGAAATTTGTTCGCTGCGACATATACCTTGCTACGGAAGATTTTGATAAAGCTTGAAAAACCTTGTACTTTACGCTGTGGCCAATCATTTGTTTGAAAAATATTTTTTTCCATGTAGCCGATATGGCACTTTAAGCTTTTATAGTCTTTCCTTTAGATGAGGTTCCATACTGACATTACTTGCTATAGTCACCCCCAGATATCTATAGGTCTTGAAAATTTCAATGTGCTTAATTTTTCCATTTTTCCCTTCTTAAAAACCATAATGATTGATTTTTGTAAGGTTAACCGTAAGATTCCATAATTGGCAGTATAAGTCAATATGGTTAATCTTTAGTTGTAAGGACTCTGGTGAATATGCAAATAGAACCACATCGTCTGCAAAGGAAAGTGCCTTTATTAAATATCCTGCAATCTTTACTCCTCCAGATAAAAAATATACAAAGCAAAGAGCTATGGGCTTAGTGAACATCCCTGTCTTACTCCAATAGTTGTTTGCAATCATTCTGAATTCGTCGTATATATTTTCGATAACCCTCTTAAACTTTTGGCACATTTCAGTGTTAAAAAGTTTGAATATCAAAGCTTTTCGGTCGATATAATCGAAGGCTGCCTTTAAATCAACGAAAAAGGCGGTCTACGGTCTACGGTTGAATAACCATTTCGAAAACCTGCTTCGAATTCTTTGATCAATTTGTTGTTTTCGATCCAAATTGACATACGCTTATTGAAAAGTTTTGTGAAAACCATGTAAGATGAGTTAGGGAAAGATATTCCACGATAATTTGCGGGATCAGCTGGGAAGCGTACGAATGGTCGACAAAGAAAAAAAGTCTACTGGAAAATATATAAATTTCACTGACTGAAAATTGATCGACAGAAAAAAAGTTGACAGTTTAAAATCCAGACCATTTAAATGTCGATTGAAAAGTTGTCGGTAAAAATGTCGAAATTTATCCAAAATAAAACAGGAATTGCAGGTTGATATGATTAAAAGATTTTGATCACTCGGTATTTTTACTCGGTATATCGACTTTCGAAAAGTTACGACGGTCGATTTTTTTAAATTGATATTTTAAAATCGGGTTTTTGTTAATCGGATATTTTATGTCTTGTTTGAACTGTGGCGTTGGGTTACTTGTTTCATGCATCCCATTAAAAATCGCCGCCTTTTCCTCGATAAAATACTTAAAAACAAATTCAATGGGTATCCGATCAGCTTCAGGTGCCTTCCCATCTTGAAGTATTTTTTTAAGCGTTACATATTCCTGCCTGTAATAGGTGCGACTTTGTGGGATCAACAGCGTTTGAAAGTGGTTCATCAGTGCCCTAGCTGGTTGAAAATTTGGGGTTATCTACAGTTAAATATTTTAATCAAACATAGCACGCCCGGCATAGTTTAAACTGATATATGAGCCTCTTTCTTTAAAATCATAAATTTTCGATTGAGGATTGAAGGATGAGCTTTGATCGCACATTATATCAAGTATACATATAGATCTTTATCATAAAAAAGCAGAGCAGATTTGGAGCACAGTATGGATAGCCTTTAGAGAAAATACGATATATACACTCCGGCCTCGATGTATAATAGTGTCGCCCGGCTACGTAAGGAAATGTTTAGCCTATGAATGTGGTATCCATTTTGGTTTGCTTTTCCCAATTTCCTATATCCCAGCGAATAGTTCAAATCTATCGACTACACCCCCCTGTAAGTTTATATATCAGTCAAGTTCTGACAAACAAGAGCACAACACAACGGGTAAAAAGTCATAATACCTTCATAAGCGATATCACATTACTCTTGCAATAATTCCTCCACCAACGGTCTGTGTGTTGTCTCACAGAACGTTCTCCAGCCGGCTGATATTACATTCCTAAGGGAAGTTTTAAGGTCTTACTGCTTTTTCAGGGTAAAAAAAAAAACGGAAAAAAGTCATGGGATTAGAACTTCTTCTCGTATCAGTAGCAATAAAGTAGAAAAAACGAAATGAAAATAATCCCCAATCATATTTCCGCTCGGTAATCCTACAAGAAAATGCAAAAAACGACGAAGAAGGAGAATAAAAAAAAGTTTTGCAAAACTTTGCCAATCCGCTGAAGCCTGAGGTAGATATATAAGACAATGCCATCAATGTTGGCTCTTATTCTTATTCGCTGGTTGCCTTTTTTTTCTCCATTGCTTGACACCACCCTGTATCTGCACCCTCTGGCTTGAAGAATTTCCATATTTACCATTCCATTCAATTTGCGGTAGGTTTTCTCCTCCCTGTTGTTGTACTGCTGCTGGTAGTGCATCAAGTGCAGCAACCTACTTCGGGGCTATTTCAGGCTTGTTTTCACGTTTCTCGTCAAGACTTCCTAACCTGACCTCAAACTGTATAGTAAAAGGGTAAGAGTGTAACCTTTTTTGTGTTTTCTTAAATTCCTTTGATCCTGTTTGTTAAGTAGAAAAAAAACGGAAACAACACCCAAGTACTTGAACTGGTTATCCTCAGAATGCAGGAGGAAATCTCCATCGACTTTCAATCACTGAAGGGTGGTAGCCTCTCCCCCACCCCTATTTATCGTCACTGATGGGAAATAATTTAAAAATAAACAAACGATAGAGGGAAGAGGTAAAAATAAGGCCTGGCGCGGAAAATTGCGCTTGCAAAAATGATGATAACATTTTTGGGGAGTCCTGTGCGTTATATAGAGGCGCAGGAGGACATCCATTTAGTCATCACATCCCACTTTTTGTAATACACTTTGCCCCGCCGGCGCGTCGTCAGTCATGCCATTATTATGTTGCCATTATTTGGGGATTTCGGCGCAGCGTGTCCTTTCAGCGTGTGGGCTCTGTGATGTCGCTTCTTCGTCTTGTGCGTCTTCCAATTTTGCAGTTTATTCTGTTCGTTTCGTTGGTGCTATTTTTGTGTCCTTTTTTTTTTGGAAAAATGCCAAGGACAACTGGTAGGAGGAGGGTGTTACCCACAAAGATAAGCAAATCGTTGATGTGGAGGTTGACGAGATATACCCCATAGTGAGCGGGACGAGCCGGGATGAGCATTGTTCAGAGTTATATTGTGGTTAAATGAGGAAAAACTTACCTTGAGCTAAGAATAGCTGTGTATGGGTGAGGAGTTTTTTTTTCTTCGTGCAGCCGTGAGATTTTGCGGCACTTAAATTAGCTGATATTGAAAAGTATTCATCCAAAGCTCCTTTTGAGTGATTCAGTATTCTTGAAAGCATCTAGGGCCACAGAGAAGACGTCTGTGATTACGTTTCGAAGTATATGATGGTTTTTAAAAATATGTGACGAGCTAAGTTGTGGATATTTTTCAACGAACGAAATTGAAAGTATTGGTGGGTAATTTTTATTGCTCTTCTATGGTTGGATGCTTTATTATTGCTAGCAGAGCACAACCTCAATAGTAACGAAACACCGTCTATTCAAATGTTGTGAAAGCCTTTAGTGTATCCTTATATAACTATATGATCATAAAACTATGTAACCAATTTTTTTGTAATGATCCTACTACATCACATAAACCCAAACTTGAGTTCACCCGTCTGGCCAGCTACACTTAAACTAAAATGTTCACATCCTAGATAGAACTTAGCCGCTCTTCGTAGAACTTGTTGTAGACATACTCACAGCGAATTCCTTAGTTTCGCTAGAACATAACTTAAGTCAGGCTCTCTCTCATTATGAAACCGCATCTTTGTGGTTCTGAAGTCGTGGACACAAATTTCACAATGTTGCATGCTTCTGCAAAGCCTGTTAGACTATATAGGGTTAGTTAATAAAAGATATTCTTGAATCGCGGAAATGTTTACCGCGGGAGGGCAGATTCAATTTTTTAAAACAGCACAGCGTGTGTAAGTTCATGGTGTATAGTCGTAAGTGGTTGTCCGTTGTCGTAGCGGGTTTGGTTGATATTTGGGGGAACTATCACATAATTAATAATTTTTCCGTTTTAAGGAATTTATTCACACAAGCCCCATCATGAAGGGTCAGCTTCAATTTATAAGATACCGGCTGTATTCCAAGAGTCAAAAAATGCGTGTGATGGACGCATGCTTTTGCATATTGTTTGAATCACAGTTGATGCGTTCACTATCCGTTTTAGAAAAGTACGCGTTGCATCATAGTAAGTACTTCGTTTGCATTTTGGAACAACTGATTAAGCAGTAATACAGAAATACTGCGTTTTGCAATTCAGATACACTTTGGACACGAGACCATCAGTATCCACAACGGGATTGTACACTGCCGTTGGCCTTCCAGCTCATTCGCCACCATCTCTATTCAAGAGGACTGACTAACCTTTGAGAATCCTAGATGAGTTGTTGTAGGAACATACCAGAGAAGCTCACATGTATGTTGTTCCCTTTGATAATCATAACTAAGGCTGTAAATACTACCATTGACTCCATCAGGGGAAATTCCTTTGCTGCCTTCTTGGAAATGAAATATAAACCTTATTGTGAGGATCATTCCAGTCTGCTCTTATCAGTTGCCCTCCAGCCTTAACACAGGGGTTAACATACTACCAACGGTACTATTCAATCATTTAATAACCTAAAATCATGATCTTTTGTCAAAAATTGAATCTACATTGGTTTCAAACAGTTTGGTGTCGTCCATGCGTTTTTAAATTCTTCCTCATCAGATTTCATTAAAAGTGAAGGTCTTTCGCAGTAACCCCAATACCAAAATAACAAAACTATTAAACACAAAGACAGAGCCAACGATTCGCCTTCTCCATTTATCTCCAATGTCATCACATTTTCCCACACCCTCCACGCTTTCAATTCCACTATCCCGAAATATGAATATGTAGGATGAACATCTAACCAAGTAGACATTTGGAATCCCTAATGCTGCCACTGATTTTCCATTAGATTTACTGCATTGTTTTCCTACTATGGGATGTTATGAGATCCGCTCCAAACGAATACCGCTACCACCCTTTGGTACACCCTCTGCCACTAACTTGTAACAGTCAAGGATTTTCTGCATCCAAAGTGGATGTTTATTCCAATTTCTTTCAATTTTCTATGAAACACAAATAAGCATTGCCTCAGCGATACATCGACATGACAATGTTCACATATGTGGTTGGTGTGTGTTCTATTGTCGCATCCGCTAGGATATCTGCGGTAGGACAAAAACTGAATCTCATTGTCAAGCGAAATGGGTAAATTCGATTTTGTCGTTAGGTGCACGGGTGTGGGATATTTTCGACATCATCTTACGACGCCTTGTACTGCATGTCATACAAAAAAGATTGCTTTCCTCTGTCATGAACAAAATGGATGTGCGAGGACGAGTACGTATGTAATGAAATTTACGGCAGCTTGTATACGCAATCTAATTTATGCCTCTTTGAACAGGGAATTGCCTAATTATTGCTTTACAGTAAGCGGATTCTGGAAGGACTTGTGCAGTGATTCGTGAATTGCATGACATTGCAAGGGTGTGGTGTCTGGAAAGATGTGAACTTAATAGAAATAAGGACATTAAACAGATTGAAGAAGGATACGAAAAAACAAAAGAATACAAAAAAACGGTATAGCAATGAAATAGATGCTTGGAACTTCTGGAATGGGTTACATAAAAAAAGAGGACGATTTCATTCAAATGTCGTCATAAGGACGCGTTTTAGATACAGCAAGGGAGGACATTTAGTAATGAGTTCAAAATCTACGACTGTCCATTAAAGTGTACGTTCGTTCATTTATTATGCTGATTGGTGTGCACAGATTTATGTCTACATCGTGGACATGGGCTCCAGAAATTCTGTCTCATTGGGTTAAATGTTTCGTTTATCGAGATTTTTTTTTCTATGTGTGCGTAATAGGAAGTTGACTCAGAAATAGAATTATAAATGAGTTTGGTAGAGAAAGGCCGTAAACTTGTTTTCTTTAACATTTTTAAAAGAGCTTTGGGAAATATTTTATCTAATTTTTGAAGGATATAGGTCCAAGAGTTTTCATTAGAAACTTTTGAGCTTGATAAAGTAGACGGATAAATTGGACAGTTGGATAAATTTGACAGATAGGTTATACAAGGTGTCTCCAACGAATGTCTATATTTAGTGGATCGATAAATAAAAAAAGGTAGCCATATATAAAAATGTTTTTTTCATTATTTATAAAAGTATAGAATTTATTTCTTAAAAATAAGATTGCACAAACGTAAACCCTCACGGTTGCAGCACTCATTTAGTCGAGAATTAAAATAATGACAAGTTGGCAGGTAGTCTCCGTGATGGCTGTCATTTCTTGATGAATATTTTCTTTCAAATGCGCCGGGGAAGTATGTTTATATGTCCGTACGGGTTAAATCAGGACTGCGTCGTTGCCAATTTATGTCACATCCATGAAGATCAATTTCATACTGACGTATAAAAAATAAATAAATAACAAATAAGTCGTTGATACAATAACGTTGTTCAACAAAATGTTGACTGCTTTACTCTATTAAACTCAGACTATTTGAATCGAAAGCTGAGTCGATATGGCAACGTCTGTCCGACTATATGTCACAAGTTCTTGGGTATAAAATTTTAAGGATGATGAACTTAATAAATATTTATGAAACTCTGATGCCTTAACGGGCCGACTGCTGACCTTAAGATAGGGTCTCAACCCCCGTGCAAAGTCTGGTCAGCAGATGAGAGCGGAGGGAAGACATGTGCTCCTCCAACTAATGCACATATTCCATTTGAAGGCGGCAGCGGAAGAACTCCCAAGATGAAGTCAACGGTGGCGTTTATAGCCCCAGTTAGGATAAAGTCAACGGTGTAATAACATAGATGAGTCGCTTCGAAATTCGGTCATTTAACAATCTCAAGGGTAAGTCAGGCCCTTGGACAGGGATAATCTCGGATGAACCGAAAGACAAACGGCAGCGCTCAATCCCACAGTAGATACTGATGACGCCGTGTCCGAGGGGTATCAAATAAAATGGAGATAGCCCTCCAGGTTGGGGTTGTGCTTCGATTAACTACCCACTCAGTAGTTACTGGCATCCTGAAAATTTAATGGGATATACAGAGCAAAAAGAGAATGAAAAACTTTGTCACCTACTACGGAAGTCTTAGCGAACGCATTGTGACAATCCCCATCAAGGCCAAATTCGCCAAAATATGCCTTCTAATAAGCTCCGATAGAGGAAAAAGATGATACAGTGAAAGACTCCTTCTACGAGCTCCTAGGCAAAACTTATGAGCGACTACCGAAGTACGATGTTAAAATCGTGCTGGGAGATTTTAAAGCAAAGGTAGTAATAAAAGACATCTTAAGCAGTATTGTTGGAAAAGACAGCCTACACGATACCACGGCTGGCAACGGACTTAGGATAATTGACTTCCCTGTGGAACGAATCTATAGCCAGCACAAGGTTTTGCCACATTTGTATGCTTAGGGTGGCGTTCTCCAGATCAACATACGGTCAATCAAATTGATCATCTTGCGTTAGACAAGAGAAGACAAGACAAGAACATCGGCTTTTCTGAATGAAGAAAAAAGAGCAAGAAAAGCGCGCGATCGATAACATAAAGAGGACAGATAGTCGCACGTTTTACCAAAGTGTAAAACGTCAAAGCAAGGAATACATGACTCGAAAATAATCCATTCGAGATGAATAATGAAACATCGTAGTTGAAACGTTTTTGGTGTTGAGTATATGGAGAACTACTTTTGCATACTGTTGAACAGCGATCCAATACTTGCGAGGAAAGCGAAAACCACCAACCACTCGCCCTAATTGAAGAGATCATAGCAAAAATCAAGGCTGCGGGAAGGGGCTAACTATACAGAGGCATAAGTGTACTCAAAATCACCTACAAGAGCCTATGGAACCTAATCTTGGTGGCCGATTAGGCCAGTAGAGTCCACAACTGATCAAATCTTCACACTTTGGCAGGTCCTGGAAAAAAACCCAAGAAGTCGAAATCGATACCCACGACCTATTCTTCGATCTCAAAGCTTACAGAAGAACTATACAGATATATCTCTAGTTTTGGTAAACCGCACAAACTCGTCCAACTGTGCAGGATGAACAATGAGAATTATCGCTGCTGTATCAGTTTCGGAAATGACCGTCTGACACATTCGATACAAAAAAAGGGATTTAGGCAAGGCGATTCAAATCATGTGACTTCTTTAATCTCATTTTTGAGAGGATTGTGCAAAACAACCGATCCAACACAGAGGCACAGTCTTCCATAAATCGGTTCAACTGCTACCATACGCCGACAATATTGACATCATTTGCTAGTGCAGATAAGGAGCGGCTAAAATGGGTTTATGCAACTCGAATGCAATTCGCGTGATTCAGCCTTCAAGTCTGATTTAAAATCTAGATGTGTGAATAATTATGTATAACCACAGACGTTTATATCGATTACTGTTCGATGTGAGGTCGTCCAGTAGTTTTCGAAAACCGTAGTTATATAACTAATTTATTTGTTTATAAACAAGCTTTTCATCTTATTTCATAAAAAAGCCACTTTTTCCCAAAATGTGATGTCTATTTACAGTAATATTTTGTTTAATAAATGCATGTCTAATGTTTCAAATACTATCTCTCTCGCTGACCCCATAAAATTCAAAAGTTTGATCATAAACTTTCCTATTACATGTCAACCGAAAACTATATTCATCCATAACATTTAAACTTCTATAGAAAATAGGGTGATGACCCGTCTTTTATATATTCATCCTAAAATAACACCCCCTCTCTATTCTTTCAAAAAAAAAAAAAAACGATTCATAGATTCAGCCAACCACAACGGGACACGTTTTTGTATGGTACATATTTTCCATTTTAATTTGCCAATTCGACATCGGCAGATAGCCGCTTTTCGATATTTTTACGCACAAGCCCCTGCGGATTATTATCATAAATCTTCTTCAGCTCTTCTGCTGACAAATGTCACCAAAAGTCAAGTATTCTATTATTCTCTAAAACTTCGCAGCAGCCCCAACGCAACCGCAAGTGACAGAACACACCTGCGACAACCATCGTCGCGTCGGTAGGATTTATTTTTAAAAAATATCCACGTATATCCACTTGGAAAGTAATTCCACTGTTCCGCTGCTGTTAGAACGTCATTGGCATGCCAGAGTGTCATATATGTACTCAAAAAAAAAAAAAAAACATTTAAGACTGTAGTTCCACAATTTCAAGGCTTCCACGCGATTTAATTCACACATAAATTTTTATTTTTTTTAAGGGGGAATCGTGACCTACCTTGAATATCCTATCTGACAGTGAAGTGACGTATCATTCACTCACAGATGAGAAGAAAACATTGAAAAAAAACTATCCCCACATAGAAGCGAACACCATATGCGTACGGCTCTTGAATGAAATGAAAATGAACGCATCTTTCACTTTTGATAGAAGAATGAGGGAGATACGAGCTGATATCTCATCTCTAATCTCACTGTCACACTACCTCCACATAGACACAGGGTTGTGTAGAGTCGCATACTATGCCAACGCTAAGAAAATTTTAATTTTTTTTTAAATTTGTTGTATGTGGACATATAATTATATTTGCCATTAGATAGATAGGTGTCTCCGACTGTAGGGAGACGTCTGGCTGATGAATACTTGAACAGCAAGTGGAAGTATTTACATAAAGAGTTTTTTTTTTTCATTTTCATGCGCTAACAGAAAAGACTGAAGAGATTGTGCAAAATTCGCTGGCATCTATGTGGATTAAATTATTTTTAAGTTTGAAAACTAAGCTAAAGAGGTTGTCCGTTTTTTATGTCCACAAAATGCGCAAGGTGAAATGAGGCTTACCATGGCGCAGGGACATACACCTCAAAAGAAGGCTACAATTCGTTGGACGAATTAGTTAATAACTTGTTTCATCCTAAAAACAAACATCCCCCAACATAAAAAATGCACCGAATAACAATGGCTAAGTAATAATGAGAACCTCACCAAGATTCATAGAAGTTTATATTTATTTTTATATTTATATTTATATTTATATTTATATTTATATTTATATTGTTGCATTTTTCGAATTTAAAAAAATGTGTATTACTTTTCAAAAGGGACCAAAAAAAATTCAGCCAACCATGACCTATGTTTTTATGAAATCGCATTCAAAAAGTAAGCATGGCTACAATATTTGTAAGTATAGAATGGAACTGATACTGCCTGAATGTCATATACTTGTCTTGACATTGACATTGACATTGACATCACAGTACTTCGCACATGAATGCAACGAACTACAGACACATAACAGCACTGGCGACTGAGGCCATCGGCTGGGACAGATCAAGACATTTATACAACAGAGAGAGACGGATAGATACATAGAAAGAAAGACATATAACATAAACCTACGTGGCACAGAGGAGGAGACATAGATTTATATTATCTCATATTATCGCACAGGTGGCCTCAGATAAGCTGGCAATTTTCGTAGCAAAACAAATGCTGCCGAAGCTGGGGCTTGAACCCGCAGCGCTTGGCTTAAAATATCAAAACTACCTAAAGTTTACCAAAAATTGCATTTGTTAAAAAAAAAAAACATATGAAAAGGCTACAATCTCTTATGTGGGTCGTTTTATACCTTATCCCATCCCATTCTTAAAATTTATCTGCCCTTGGGATGTATCCGTCGGAGCGACAATTTTCCGTAACGCATACTTCGTCGGAGGTTCAAATTCCATTTAGGATCGGGGAAAAATCACTTCGCTACAATTCGTAAATAAATTCTGCTAAGCATTTTTGTAGGAGGAAATCGGAAAAAGAGTTGCACTTAGCTGTCAAAAATTGCACGAAAAATGCACCTGAACGCACTTCAACGCAATTCGCCGGTGTGCATTACAAAATGTCGGAGAAATATTCCGAACAGCTTTTCGGAAGAATACTTCGAAGCTAAAATCCTCCGAATCGTACAAAATCGGAGAATTTTCCCCTCCGACGAATACCTCGCTAGTTCCGAATATCCCTTAAAAGAAATATTTAAGTTGACATTGTTACAGCAAATTGTTCAAACACTTTTATGGTTTCATGGTCTCCTGCGTATGGTATGGCGTAGGGTATGTGACCTCCAAAAAGTGAGCGTAGGCTTAAATGATGTATGGGCGAAATATTTTTTTTTATCAAACCCAATTATTTTGCATCAAGCATTTTTTCGAATATATTAAAATTTTACAGAAAAATGTTTTTTTTACTGAAAACGCCCTCAAAAAGTGGACGTGAAAAAAGCCTTACGTATATTGAAAAAATTTAGACATTGGGATTGACTACATATGTTGCGCAATCACTTTTTCAAAATTGCATACCGTTTGGCCAAAAATAAAGTTTTCCTAAAAAGTGGGGCGTGGCATTGATTGGATTGTGAATGGACCTTAAAATGGGCTTGGCACTTGTTCTTTTATGGGCAATAAATAGTTTGTTTACTAAATTCTTTCATTCTTTCCTAAGTGCCACTACAGTCCGTAACGACCCAGGGCCTCAACCAACATGCCTCTCCAATTCGCCCGATCCCTAGGTTAACTTCCAGTTGCCCACTCCAAGTTGGTCCATGTCGGTTTCTACTTATGAGCTCCACTTAAGCCAAGGGGTTCCTCTTCGTCAAACGTCTGGCTGTGAATCGAATACTCTGCTAGCCAGAGTATTGGTGTCCATTCGTTCTACATTTCCTAGCCATCTTAAACCCCCAATGCGGGGAGTTTTTACCAGGGGTATGTCGCTGTACAGCTCTTATAGTTCTTGGTTGAGTATTTGTCTCCATAGCCCATCAACGCAAACTAGACAAACGATTCCTCGAAGAATTTTTCTCTCCAATCGATCAAGGTTTCTCTATCAACTTTTTATACGGTCCATGCTTCAGCGCCGTAGAGCAGTACTGGGAAGATCAGGTTCTTATAGAGGATCTCCTTAGTAGTTCGAGTGAGGGCTTTACTAATGAATTGCCTAAATCGTTTAATTTCTGACGAGATGTTGTTGTCAGAGTTAATAGCGGAGCGGATATACCTCAAAGTTATATCTGTCAATGGTGATGTTCTGTCCAATTTTTCGAGTTGACAGCAGATATTTGGTCTTGCAAACATTTTCAGCTAAAACCATTTTTGCCGGTTCATACGGTATACTAGCAAACGTGGCTATGACATCACGTTGGGTGCAATCAATTATGCTAATATCGTCGCAATCCTCTCAAGAGCCATGCTAAATCCTTTTTTGGTATCGAGTGTTTCGGTGAGGTCGTTTCCGACCCAGATGGAGCAGCGGGAATTCTCTATCGCCATCTTTTACAGACGGACGAGTTTAGGCGGTATGCCTACACTAGACATGGTTATGTATAGTTCGTCTCTATAAATGCTGTCGTACGTGGCTTGGAAATCAATTAATCGGTTATGTTGTGGGTATCGATTTGGACTTTTTGGGTTTTTCCAGGACCAGTTTCAGGTGTTCATATACATATTAGGGCTGATAGGAGTTTGTAGGCGATGTGGAATAGACTTATGCCTCTGTACTTAGCGCAGTTTGGGGGTTTTGTTTCTGTTGGCTTTCTCATAAATTTTTGTGGCCATTTTTCATCTTTATTTTGAGATAATTTTCATTGGGGCCAACGTTATGTCACTGGCTCAGATGTGACATATGGTACTTTTATTTGGTTGTATTTTAATAGTTCCCCGACGGTCTTGTTGTTTCATTTTTTTTAGAGCTGGACTAACTTTTTATGTATATTTAGCTGGACTAACTTTCCTTGCAATATCTATTCATTGCCATTGTGCTCATTTAGCAGCTACTGCAAACCCGGCTTAAAAATATCATTGTCGACTAGGTTGCCATCGTTATTAGGAGAGTCTGCATTCCCAATTCAAACCCAGTTGGCAGTTTCCTTTGATTCAAATTCCGAATTTTTGATTTTTGGTTTTCCTCAGCTGAGAGTCTCCGTGTCCTCCCTTTTTCCAATGCAGGACTTTTTTCCCTCTCTTTTTATGGCTCAAAACGTTTTCTACACTACCCTAGTCATCTTTTTAGAGGTTTCATAGCGTAAAGTCTCTCCCCGAACAGGTGATCTTTGTAGACTCTAGCTTACTCGAGTTCTCTTTGTCGACCTAATTAAAGTATTTTGAGGTATCATTTTTAGGTTTTTTTCCGATGATCTCCGAATTCAGTTTTTATACAATTCTTACACCCTTTTTCATGGAATCGCATCTAGTACAACATATAAGGCCACGCCTTAATTGTATCATCTTCTGCAAAATCAGCGATAGTTTTTCCAAAACCCTCGACTACAAATCAAACAGCCTGACAATATTTGTCTAGTGTAGAGGGTCCTTTTCAGTTTAAATATCCGACACTAATTTCTTCCTGCAACATCATGTTAATTTTTTATGGCAACTAGTTGCCCTCCAACCGAACTCAACTGCTAATTTGTTTGCCTGCTACTTTGATCACATACACAATTCATGCGGTTCCAGTCACAAGAACATTAACCACTCGGTCGGGCACCCTCCTGGTTAATTCTCTAATGCAATTTCAATTCAAATCTCGACTAGGGTACTCCCATGGCAGTGTTAACATCCGTGTAAGCGCGCCCTCCATTCTCATGCACCATGAAGCTGCTGTGCCGCCAGACGTTTCGAGTAAAAACAAATCCCATATAGTGTATCCCCCAGGACATGCATTTGTTTCTCCACGTCCACTAACTATCTTTTGGCGCATTTGGCCATTTTCACATTTCGTCCTGCCAATTACATGCAGGGAGACAATTCACAATCAAACCGGCACGATATGTGCAATTCCCTACGTTCTTCGCTTGCTGAGGGGATTCCTTTGTCGAAATTCATTCCCTCCCGATTCGGATGACAACGACAACGACGAAAGCGGCGACTGTCTACATTGCTCTAGGCACAATAGCTGGCTGCATGGCTGAGTAACGTAGTAGGCACTCTTACACTTGCGCTCGTACTTGAGTGTACTTTATTGCACGACGACTACAGGGTGTTCAGGAGGAGTCTCATTGAGTGCATTGTGCAACGCGCACATATACTCGTCCTATTTGAGATGTGCCAGGCTTTGAGAGTTTATCTCGGGCTTTGTTCTGCCACTGTCGAAGACATGTACGTATATAAACAAAAGGATAACAATGAACATTATCCTTTGTCTGCTCACATGGAATACACACGAATACCGAATTGTGATGCAATGGATTAAAGGAGAATGTTTGCTGATGTAGGTCGGGTGTTGCTTTCTTATTCCGAGCTTCTGAAGAGTTGCCCTCCATTCGAGTTATGCTCTTTAAAACTTGCTCGAGTGTTTAAGATTCATTTTGAGTCGGTAAGATTGTTGTGTTTGGTTATTTTAGAAATTAAGTGCAACAAGGAGAAAAAAGATGGGCTTGCAGACGCTGAACGGAACCGGATGCACATTGTGCAAAGGAATTGGCTCAATGTGAGTTCGTTTGGCTCGGATTGGTTGGTCTTTTGCAAGACTGCAAATGCTGGTGATATGTAGTTTGTTGATTAGTTTTTATGAAGAAATGCCTAATGGTTAACGGATGAGGAGAGAAGATGCTGTGAGTTCATTGAGATAATTGAGTATACGACCAAAGGCAGATGGGTGGCTTGTGACTTGAGCTGGAATGAATTTATTAGGTTGGAAGAGTTAAATAAGTTCAATCCATCAAAGGAAAACAATGTTAACAATACAGTAACGGGATATAATGTCATATTAGTAGTAATCCCTTCTGGATGTTCTAGCTTTCAGATTTTTTGACCCAACATGGCAGCTTACAGCACAATTTATAATTTTTATCGAAAAATCATCTGGATGAATCGGTATGTCAACAAACAAAACTGACGAATTTGTGATGATACCAATCCACACGAGATCCAAGAACGTCCAATGCATCCTGGCACTCTTTGCTTTGGATTTTGTGCTGGTGGCCAAAATGGGAAGGGCTCCTTGGACAGGCCATCAGCGTCAACGGCGAGCGCTACAGCGCTTAAGGATGATAGCAAACTTCATGAAATGGAAGATATGGACACCAAACGACATGTGGTTTCAACAGGACGGCCGGCGTTATGTGCCACACAGCTCGCGCCACATTGGAAATTCTGTACGACGAGCGTTTCGAGGGCATCCTGAGTCAAGAGAAGTTGGACGTTTCGGTTTAAAACTATCCTGAACTTCGAACGAAAAGATGGAGGTGAATGACTTAAAAAATACGAACACACATACATCAGGATGACAGTACCCACGTCGTAGGTTTTTCTTACACAAAGTATCGACTAAGCTCAGAAAGCTTTTATCGAAAATTGGTACTACTCGGATAATTTGTCGGATGCCAATCGGAATCGAACCAAGACCTTCTGCACGGCGGTTCGTCGCACTTATTCCGTCTGAAGATTTTGACATAAGCAGAAGATTTATCCGAAAGGAAAACAAAAATCTCCATTGCGGTCTGTAGATCTTTGACTAATTACGAAAAATAGACTAATATACTGCTACAACTGTTCCATATATCAAGAAAGTAGAAGGTACTTGGACTATAAGAAAAACTATTGAACAATCCATAACACTAAGAAACGGTTGTTTTGCAAAGTCAACTGTCTTATTACAAACGATAAATTACATTGCAAAGCTCAAAACGATTTACTAATGTGGCATCTAAGGACTGTGTCCATTGTGTAGACATAGCATTTTATCCTTCCATATGGTGAAAGATTAACAAAAATTGCAGCGGCAAAAGTAGTCGTAGTAGTTTATATTCAAGCTTGGTAAAGACAAGTCCTTTTAAGAGCAGTTACCTTGTTATCTTTCTTTTCAAATACTTAAAAATACTGATGGATGGAACGAGGCACATTTTCATTTGAATGGATATGTGAATAAATAGAACAGTTGGTTCTGGGCAATGGAAAATCCTCAAATTATTCATCAGTCACCTTTGCATCCATTAAAAGTTACAGTCTGGTGTGTAAATTGGTCAGGAGGAATCATTGGACCTTACTTCTTTGAAAATGAAAACGGCGTAACGGTAACTGTGAATGGGGAGCGATATCGTGATATGGTTGAAAACTTTTTAACGCCACAATTGCTTTGGGCTTGATTATCATGTGGTATCAACAAGACGGTGCCACATCGCATACAGCCAGGATTACAATGGAATTACTGCGAGACCTCTTTCCACAACAAGTTATTTCAAGAAATGGTGATGTTGATTGGCCTCCACGGTCGCCTGATTTGACTGCTCCGGACTTCTTTTTGTGGGGATCTCTGAAAGCAAGGTTTATGCTAACAAACCAAAAAACTCAAAAAGGCTCGCATTTGTGAGACTAACAGAGGCGGACATTTGCCTGATATTGTATTCCATACATAATTGCCGACATTAACTTAAACATTTATCAATATAAGACCCATTCTTTTTCATTTAATCAAAAATTATAACCAAACAAAGTAGTATACCTTCCCGGCAGACACCCTGTAGTAAATGCATACTTACTTATTTATGTGGCGCTACAGAAATGGGAGAGGGTTTTTCTTTCATTTGTGTTCCTGCAACTGCGGCATTGATGGTTGTATGGGATTCCTAGTTTCACCGCATGATCTCCTATTGGCCAGTGCCTTGTGACTATCACCGTTATTCTTGCTATATCTGGGCGGGTTATATTTAGTAGGTCGTTTGTTCCGTTGTCATAGATGGGGCAACATGGTTTTTGATGTGACGCAATTTGTTAACCCTCACTATTTGGAGTCGGCCTTTTTCAGGAAGTATGCGTGTATTTGTCCCTTAACCACACCTAGCGGGATACGGACCCTTGCCGCAAGTGAGCCGTGAAGTGCTGAGCCTTGCCTGGCTAGGTCGTCTGCATGCTCGTTTCCATCATATTATTGCCTTGGAACCCAAAAAAGTGTGACCCTGAAGCGGTCGCCAAGGTGGGCAAGTTCGTTCCATCATTCCTGCACCAGTTTGGTTGATATGGTAGCAGAGTTTATGGCCTTTATGGCAGCTTGGCTATCTATCAGAATACCAATATTTTGGTTTTCCGTAGTGTCACGCCCCAGTAGCGTACAAGCCTCTCGAATAGCAAGTATATTTAGCCTGGAACACGCTGGAAAAATCCGATAGGCGGTAAGATGCTGATATTTTCGGTGATTCCGAGTAGACTCCGGGCCCCACACTACAGTTCATCAGTCGGTGCAAACGACCGTGTTGAAATCTCTTGCTACTGTAGTATGTTGGAAACGTGACAATGCCGTTTTGGTAACGAGTCCAGCCTAGCAGTACAGCATCCTGACACCTTAAGGCTTATTGAGCTGCATAAACAGGTATGTTTAATGTTAAGCTCGATCGGCAAGTCTCCATACCAAACAGGGTGCATTTGACGCTCTTGAATCTTGTGTGAATAGGTATCGTCCCAAATTCGACCATTTTGCTTTTTGAAGAACCCATTTGCCCAGAAATCGGCCACATAGCTAAAGATGATTTTTCGATGAAAATAAGGGGTAATTTTACATCTGCTCTAGGGTCATTCAGCGTACATCGGTGAGTCGTTGTCTTGGGTCGTTTACCTTCATCTCCATGGTCAGTGAAATTTTGTGCGGGTACAATCTCAACTTTGCATATTCTTTCTGCATATTCTCATGAACAGCGGCGATGTTTTCGGCAAATTTTGCGTTTTGTCAAACAACGAGTGTTGTTTTATAGTTTACTGAATCAGTGGACTCAAATTAATCCAACATACTTCTAATAGTCCTCTTGGTAGGATGATTACGGCGACGTGCAATAGGCGAAGCTCACGGAACGTTGCTCGATTGCTCGGTTATAGTACTGTAACGGGCGACGAATTTGGGCGTCTTTTATATTAAACTGAAGCATAGCTTCTAAAATGTTTTTAATAATGGCTGACAAGAGTATCATTGGTTTTCAAATGCTTGCTTAATTTAAGTGCTGCCAAGCTTACATTTATACAATTCATATTTTGTTTTTTTATAATTAATTCTTTTCACATTGTTTGTTAAAAAAAAATATTTCAAAAGAATAAATATATGTGGGTGTTACAGTACCCATTTCAATAAAACAATTTTATCATTTTCGCGTGTTGTTGAACACTATGTCCGTCCATAGTGATTTGGCAAAACATACTTAATAAATGACAGCCAATTCGACAGATGTAGCTTAAACGGTATGGACGCTATTATCTGTCAAATTCAAAAGTCCCTATTGGAAGACCCCTCAGGTTGATCTACAAATGTTTAAGACAGTTCTGCAAATTGTATGAAGCTTGAGATGGATCATAATGATTTCGTCTAAGAAAGAGCGATTAAATGACCTACACCAACGACGTTGTCATATCATTTACATCTTATGCGAATAGATCCCAAGAAACACGATCGTCATCTGCAAATTTTAAATTTTCAGCTTACTTGTGAAGAACTCATTCTGATTGAAAATATTTATTTAAATCAATTTTTTAATTTTTTTTCTTTCAGACTTTAATCGGAATTGAATGTACCACATCACCAATCAAAAGCCAACCTCCATTAAGGATGTAACATATAAATTAAAAAATAAAACAATCATTTTTATTTTTCACTTAATAAAAATAATAAATAATTTTCAAAAATATAATTAATATTAAAAATAATTCTTAAAAAAATGATAATGGTTTTCACATAAGTGCTTTAGTGTCTCACAACAAATAAAATAATTTAAATCGAAATTCTACGTAATAATTAAAAAAAAATATTTGTATGTACACAAATGGCGTTACGTGCTTTATAATTTAAGTAATAATATAAATAATTAGAAAAAATTTATTAAATAAATTCCTAGTTCATAATTAATATTTTGTGATATATAATCAAATAATTTTCTTTTTTATATATACATATATAAGAAAAATAAGAGTTAATTATTTTTTCCCTCATCGCATTAAGTACGTGCTTTAAATGATTTTTACACACAGTTGTATGAAAAATGTTTGTATATAGTAGGATAACTAGAAATTCGCAAATTTCTTAGTGATAAAAAATTAAAAAAAAAAATATTTTCATTTGCCTCTAATTTATACAAAAATTTATTTTAACATTAAAATAAATAATTTCTAAAAAAAATTAAAGTCAAAAAAAAAGTTTAAATTTAAAGTGTGTGCAATATTATAATTTTTTTTTAGTGAAACTAAGTGAAAAGGTTAAAAAAAAATATTTTCTCCAATTGGTTTCAATTTAAGTGTAGTCGCATTAAATTAAAATTAATAAAAAAAAAGTAAATTTAAAGTGAATATATCAGTATACATCCCACAAAAGGACACATGTTATATCCTACGTAACCGCATTCGTATGACAACACAGCAAGTGGCTGTTTCAACGCAGCTCCTTTGGAATTATCGTCGAAATTGAAACAAATTTATTAGAGAAGCGTCGCAAACATATACAAACACACCATGCCAGTTCGAAGAGGACACGTGGCCCCAAAGACCACGCTAATTGAGACTATCATCAGGAAATTCGATACGCATAGTAAGTGACTAAATAATAAATAAATTGTTTTATTGATTTTTCCAATTAATTGAATTAATTGCTCTGGCAAGCTGATATTATTCCTTTTTTGGGGTCCTCTTTTGTTTTTGGTATTGAGTGGAACTCCGTCTTCCGTTAAATGCAGATGGTGGGGGGGTGGTAATATTTTGTTCGCGGCAGATCGCCAGCAAGGATAATCAATACCAATGCCAATTACAAAGCTTTGGTGTGCAACAGTTTACCGCATTTAATGAGGTTTTCAATTGAAAAATGTGGTTATGTTCGTTAATTTGATATTTTTTTTGTTGTTGTCTGGTGTTAATTTAAAATACCTAATTCAATTTGCAGATTGATTTTATCATTTTGTTGTACTATTTGTATTTCGTTGTGTTTAGTTGAACGTTTTATATGCAAATCGTTAATTAAATTTAGTTTTTGAGCTGTAAAGTGTCAGCAAAAAAAAAAAAAAAACAATTTATCGGAAACGAAATATCATTTCAAAGCGGAACAGTGGTGTGGTTTCGCGTTTAATTTAACAAAGTTTAACACTATTAAATATACATTAGTTGCAATCAAACAACCGTTCTGTTTTTTCTGCGGTTAGTATTCAATTTTAAAATATCAAACTAATTGCATTTGTTTTTAAATTTAATTTGGTGTACATTTTGCTGACATTTTGAAAATTCTTTGCGTGTGCTCGACAAGGTGGGCAAGTTCGTTCCGGCATTCCTGTACCAGTTTGGTTGATATGTTAGCCGAGTTGATGGCTTTTATGGTCGCTTAGCTATCTATGAGAAAAGCAATATTTTGCGTACAAGCCTCTCGAAAAGCTAGAATATTCAGCCTGGAATACGCTGAAAAAATCCGATAGGCGGTTTGATATCGATACAAAATTATGAATTTGTTTTTAAAATTAATTTGGTGGACATTTTGCTAAAAAAAAATTCATTGCGAGCGAACTGTCAAATACTGATCACTCACACGAAGATTCGCAACTTCCTGTAGGTGGATTACGGGAGGCTGGGCTTGGTCACCGTGCGGGGAGGGTTCGAACGACAATTTTTGGACGCCACGCAATTTTTGTTGGAAATATTGTACCCACGTTATAAAATGGGGGAGGTGCGTCCAGTTGAGTTTATATTTCTTTCTTTGCACCAAACAGTGTAACAAAAATGGCGGATCACGAATATGGCCGACTTACCTACTGAAGTGGCGCTATAGTCCGGAATAAACGTGTGCCTCTAACAAAAATTAACCCAGACCAGTTGACCACTCAAAGTAGGTCGGTTTCTACTTGTGCGCTCCTCTTATTTCGAGGTCGTCCTAAACTGCGACTGACTTCTGGCAGGGAATCGAAGACTCTGCGAGCCGGATTATTGTTGTCCAGTCGTTCTACGTGTCCCATAGCTCGTCAACGCAAACAGGGCCGAAGATATTCCGAAGAATTTTCTCCCAAATCGACCAAGGATTTCTTCATCCACTTTTGACATGATCCATGCTTCAGCGCCGTAGAGGAGGACTGAGATGACCAGGCTCTAATTAGAATCGCTTTAGTAGTTTGAGTGAGGGCTCTAATAATGAATTGACTTCTTACCCCTATGAAATAGCGGTTGGCAAAAGTTATTCTTCGTTTAACATCTAAAGAGATGTTGTTGATATAGTAAATATCAGAGCCGAGGTAGACAAAGACCCGTTCTGCCTAAAAATTATATATGTCAATGGTGAAGTTCTGTCCAATTCGTCGATGTTGCGCGTCCTTTCGTGTTGACAGCATACACTTAGTCTAACCCTCATTTACTGCTAAGCCCATTTTGTCGCTTCCCTCCTTGTACTAGTAAACGTCGATATGATACCACGTTGAGTCCGACCAATGATGTCAATATCGTCGGCGTATGTTAGTAGTTGCACCGATTTTTGGTAAATTGTGCCTCTGGTGTTGGCGCGGGAGTTATGCACAATCCTCTCAAGAATCAGATTAAAGAATGTGTCGGTGAGATCGTTTCCGACCTTGATGGAGCAGCAAGAATTCTGCATCATTATCCTACACAATCAGACGATTTTGGGTGGTATACCAAAACTAGACATGGCTCTCTTCGTCGCTATAAATGCTTTTGTAATCAGCTTTGAAATCGATGGTGGGTATTCACTTCTTGGATTTTTTTCAGGATCGGCCGAAGTTTTTTTCCGTGGGCTTGTGGGCTCATGTCTCAAAAGACACGATGAGCACGTGCAAAAATTAGTATGGGACTTTAACCCTAACTAAAACCAACACCCTTTTTGTATTTGTATTGCAACTAAGTATGCGACATATCTAGCAATTTTTTTTATCACGAGTAATGAATGTTTGGCAGGTAACTTTCCTGTGAGAATTCCTGCTTTTTCCGCAACTTATAGCGCGGTTTGTTATTATCGGGCCAAATCTAAGGGCTTAGGTCTCTGAAGGCGCCGCAATAAATTTGTTTCGTTAAGAATTTGGAGACCGTTGTGTTAACGTTTCCCAATAAACGTTTTTTATGTTTGCGTGCAAAATTGTTCGTTTCATCTTTAAGCGCGGGAATACCCAGATCTCTGCGTAGATCTTCATTCCTTATATACCACGGCGCATTGACGAATGATCTTAACGTTTTGTTTTCAAAAGTTTGTAAAATATTTAGATTTGTTTCACTGGTACAACCCCACAGTTGTACATATACCATATGTCAAGACCTGCTTTAGCACTTGCTTGTATAATAGCAGCTTGCTATCAAGACTAATCTTCGAATATTTGCCGAGTAACCAGTAAAGTTCTCTGTATTTGTTTTTAAGTTCTTCGCATTTTCTTTTTACATGTGACTTCCATTTTAATTTTGCATCGAGTTTCATTCCGATACATTTCGCTTCATTTGCAAAAGGGACTCAAACCGTATTGAGAAATACCGGCAAATTGTTTGTCCGTTTATACGAAAAATCTACATGAATCGATTCGCTCTCGTCAAGTGAAATCCGAAGTGAGAAGATTTTATCAGTTTCTTGGGCTAACACCACACCGATAAAGTCCGATCAGATTGTTAGTAGACGTTTTCATGCGTTCACATATTACGTCATATATTATGATCTCGTAGGTGATGCTTAGGAGACTTATGCGTCTGTATTTGGCGCAGTTCCTTTTTGTAAATTGAGCTTACGATACTGAGGTTCCATTTTTCATTCATATCTTCATCCGACCAAAATCGGGTTATGAGTAAGTGGAACTTAGCAAGTCATCTCTGCCGGCTTTATAAAGCTCGGCGGGAAATGCATCATTTCCGGCAGCATTTTTAAGCTTGAGCTTAAACATTGCGATCCTCACTTCATTAGATCCTGTTTGTAATTAGCGCTGTCTACGCCAGTATTGAATGACAGCGAAATATTGTTCATCATCGCCGTTAATCAGTCTGCAGAAATGGTTCTCCCATATCCTCAGCATCAACCGTGTCTCTTGCTCTAACTTTATCGCTTAGTCCTTTTTCTACTTTCTGAAAAGCCGGTGTTCTTCCCTCCTTCTTTACCTATACAGTTCAATGGCAGCGCTCGTCTTCACTTATAGCTTAGCCTTCTAGGCCTCGTTTTTGGCTTCGAGCATCTGTCGGCATTTGTCATCACAACAATTGGGGCTGATCTAATGGCTGCTTGCCATCGTGGCCAAGAAGCGTTCTTCCAAATACTTAACAGCCTCTTGCGATGCAGGCGTTCGACATAAAATGTTTTCACAGTATTTCTGAATTTTTCTGGCGTGGTGGATATCCGCATTCCTAGCTGTAACAAGGTTCGAGTCCATGCCCCCTCGGGATTTTAAGGACATCCAACATTTAGAATGCGTGCCTTTTGTCTATTTGATCAATTTGATTGATCTGATTGATACCGTTGCCAGACGTATTGTCGTGTCGTGTAGGATCTGTTTTCCTTTTTGACATCTTACTTCGGTATTCGCCCATAAGTTTTGTCAAGGTCCTCGTAGAAGAAACCTTTCGGTATATCAACTTACTGCGGATTGACACCCTGCGTTTGCTAATGTCTTGAAAACATGAGACTTCTGCCTAAGTCTTTCACTTCTAAAAAACCCACTTCCGTATTGTCTTTGTTTCTGCTCACTATAACACGGTCCATAGTAAACGTCAGTTTTTCATCCACTTTTTCCTCAGTCCATCCCATCGAATTTCCTGGATGACATAAATTTATGCCTTGCCTTAGGACTTCCGCTAGTTATACATCATTACATCTCCTGTTGAATGTTCCAGTTCATTGTCAATTTTTCGTTTTTCGTGGTCATCATCATCAACCATGAAATCAGTCCTCTCAGAGGCTATTTGGTTGCTTCGTAACAATGTTTTTTCCATGCTTATGTAATTAACCCAAAGCACACCACCTAACCTGTAGGGTCAGTTCCAATTTTTTATAGATACACATAGGACACGGGGCCATCGGTTTCCACTACGGGATTGAGCGCTGCCGTTGGCCTTTCGGTTAATCCGCCACCATTTCTGTGCAAGAGGTCTGAATTACCCTTAATGACCGGTCGGCCTTATATGTCGAAGCAGCTCATCTAGGTTATGCAATTTGTCCATTATTACTTGGACTGTAGACGCCAACGTTGAATCCATCTTGGGAGTTCTTTCGCTGCCGCCTTGCAGTGCAATACATAAGTGTATTAGTGGTAGCATACTTCTTCCTCCCGCTCTTATCTGCTGCTGCCAAGACTTTATACGGGGGTTAAGACCCTATCTACGGTTGTCACGTGAAGGCTGAGAGTATGAGTTGGTTGGCATCAGCTAGTTGAAAACTCAATTTAATCTCATTGCCAGCCATTTGATGTCCTACTGCCCCATTCTAAGGCTCTTTTTCTTTACGAGGTCTGAAAGTACTCAAATTTCAGATTAGGAAGTGCGTAAAAGCGTTTATGCCATTTATTTTTGCTCTGGCAAAAACTTCCGGCAGTTCACAAATTTTCTGGAAGGCATGGTTTCTACAGGTCCATCGGCCTCTCTTTTTGTCTTGCCAATTATCCACGTGCAACAACTTACAGCTTTGTTAGGTTCGCTGATCCAGACGACGTCCACTTGCTTTTCCTTGCTAATATGAGCTAGCAAGTTCTGCGAAGCCTCCCATCAGTTCAGGTTGTTCTGATGAATCGTCATCACTCTATGCCTTACGTTATCCGGGTTATCGGTTTTGCAAAAAATCAAAAAGGAGTCTTTTCTGCAAATCTACGCATTGCTTACGCTGCTTAAAGCGGTCTATCTTATTCGTTACTTGTTTTTAAAGTAACTTGATATGCGACATATATCTATGCAACTAAAGCATTTGGTTTATGTTTTGTGCTCTCCTATTCTGTAGTTTTCCAATCAGATTGCAGAACTGCACAAATCGTAGGGTGGATAACTCTCAATTTAAACAGCACAATTGTCATCGTTTTCTAGGGACTTCACTAGAACATCACAAACGTTAATTCTTTCTAAAAAAGTTAAAACTTACGCATACACAGAAATAATGACTAGTACAGTCCTCTATATACAACCTTGTGCCAATTCTTATGAGGAAATTATTTTAATTTTTGATTTAATCAAAAGTATCAGAAAGCTTTTTAGTTTTATCAAAAGGTTGAGCGCTGCTATGGTTTATAGAAATGTCTCCCACAATTGAGTGTTAATTTCATTCAATATTAAGGGGAAATTATGTACGCCCGTTAGTTGATGAGACTCTTTCTGGTATATATACCTATTGTACTCGTTATCTAGGAATACACGTCAATTCTATTTATTGGGTAAATACCATCTCTCCAACATTAAGCTGCTTACCCGCGAAAAAAAAGTTTCCTTCCGCTTTATATCATTTTAAGCGCGCTTCCTTCCATCATCTATTTATACCTTTAGTGCTCATTTCAAAGGATAGACAAATTAAATTTCCTTTTCCATTGTTTACGAAAAAAATGCTTTCGCCTGGAACAGAAAAACAATCTATTCTCCGTTGTTTTTCCATAGTCGCAAAGCAAAGCAGAAATGTTAAGAAATCTAAACACCACACCAAAGAACACCAATACAAAACCAAAACAAAAAAAAACGAAATTTGTATCTATGTATAAATTTCGTCCCAAGGATATGCAAACAGAAGAACCATTCAAGTTTGAAATTTTTTTACTCCCTTCCCCTAATAATCAGACTACGCCACTCTCCATTTTTTTTTTTGCTTCTGTCGTGTCTCGACAACAACTCTCTGACAAAATAATATCTGGAACGAAGATATAACGGGAGTCGAGCGCAGTTGAGTTGGCCAACGGGTTTGGCGGAAGCGCGGCAAGAAAGGATTCCAACAGCGTTGTTCATGCAACATCCCAGGATCGCGAATGAAAAAATTATCTATATAAACTAGATCTAGATAGTGCATTTGTATCTGAATATTTCCCATTATCAAGTAGACCATGGGTTGAAAAGACGGCTAGAAGGAAACAAACAACAACTCATTCAAAAGAAATGAGTAGTAGTGGTGGAAAAAAAATTGGTTTTACCAGTATGCTACCCGCCCGGAATATCTATTAAAGGATGGGGTGCATGTGTATTGGTCTACAAATGGGTGCCAGTTAAAGGGGAGCACTAGATCTTAAGTCTGCTTAATATCGCAGGAAAATTTTGAAAAAAAATACACGTAGATGGAGAGGATTTTTTTCTTGGCATGATTATTTACTTTAAAAGTTTTCTCCTTTTTGTCATGTTGGTATGCCAAACGGGAAAAGTTTTTAGGAAGTCAATGTGGGTTCATATTGTGCCCTTGACAGATTTCATCCAATACAGATGTTTTTTTGTTTTGTTGGTTCGGTGGACCTATTCAACTTTATTGAGAGACACATGTCAAGCATGGGGTAGGTAGGGTCAAACCTTGCGCAATTAGTCAAGCCGTTGGACTGGTTTATCGAGTGATGAGTGCAGTACATTAAATTCAAATTAGGTGTTTTTTTTTCAAACAGGATGTATACATTGTTTTGCTGTATCGTTAATTTCTATGGAGCATGACACATCGCATCATTGGGCGCATTTTACTACAAATTACATAAAATGGATTTTACAATTTTTCAACCTAGATATAGGGGTACCCTATTTAGGTCCTTCCAGGCAAGATTGTTTACTTTCGTTGTTTTGCCTTTAACTTTTCGCGTGTTGTTGCCAAGAAGATTTTTATGATTTATATGTTTGCTGTTTAATAAAGGATGTGCTTTCTTGTTGGCACTTGAACAACAAGAGAAAACAACTCTATGCGATATGTTGCGAGAACTTAATTTATAAGTTACTTCAACACTTGGTACCATTATAAAATTGCCCTAGATATTATTTTATTGAGGTCAATGCGTAAGGATAAACAATTTTTCTGATAAAATATGCTTGTGTAACACACTGGGATTCATTAACATATTTTCAATTTTAATATTAGGCATTAACGGGCTATACAACACTTTAAAACATCAACTATTCCGTTCATTTGAGTGTGCGAAGTAAAAAGTTAAGACCTATGTTAGTCGAATAAGTATAAATTAAGATCTCCCTTTTTTGCACTCCGAATTGGCTGACCCCGTACGTCACCTTCCCGCCGGTAGTATACCTTTGTTTTTTTTTTATCAAAATCAATCATCGATTACTGTGACGATGAGCGAGTTACGTGAAATTTTTGGAGAAGCAACGTTTCAATGATTTCGAAGAAAAAGGATCTGTAAGTGATAGGCCCAAGCATGTTTGAAAACATTACTGCTGCTCTAGGAAGTGTTCAAAACAATCCATCAACCTCAATTCGGCGCCGTGCTCAGGAGCTTGGTCTTCAAAGAACAACTTTTGCCACAATATGGACAAGGATTTGCATTTGTTTCCACTTTACTTTTTAATTCATTTTTTATTTACTTAAAATATTAACTGCTAGACAAAAATGCTTAAATCTAACTTATCAATAACTGGTTTACTTAATTAATCTAACTTATCGGCCCTTAGAGGGCGCTGTAAGCTTATATTTAGCTGTTTATTTTGCCTTTAGGCTTAAATTTGTCGGTTTTTTGGTTTTATATTTAATTTTTTATTAAAAGAAAAAATAGAAAACTTTGTATAGTGACTTTTTTTTTTATAAAAAAGCTTATTTTAGATTATAACTAACTTAAGACTACTTAAACTAATTAAGCCTAACTTAAGACTACTTGAGCCTAACTTAATACTACTTATGTTACTTAAACCTAGCTTAAGACTACTTAACTACTTAAATCTAACTTAATTATAATCGGGGTGGCGAGCCCTCGTTGCACATGCCGCGAGGGTCGCCATCCTGATTGCGTCTTTCGGTCCCACGGCAGCCTGCGTTCAACCATATTGTACGCCAATATGGTGCACAAGCCCCGCCCCAGACCTTGTTCCTAATTTAAAATTCTTATCTATGGAGTTGGACTAAAAGTCCGCAATGTCCTGAGGAAGTGCAGAATCACCTTCCTCATATAGCCACCAAAATTCAGTGCGCTGTTTTGCAGCATCGATCCTATCGCGATCCGATGCCGCCGTGCTAAAGCGGAGGAGCTCCGGAGCATTGTCGACGTACCCGTCGCGGATTAGCCGTTTGTCCCACGCGTTACGATAGCGGTGGTATAAAACCGGGATACCGTTCCTGTCTTGTACTAACCCTAACGAATCGATATAAATGAATGCCTCTGGTGGAATAAAGCCTGATATGAGCGTGCTCTCCATGTATAAATCATTGGGGTAATAAGCCCCAAAGATCAGGCTGTTGTCGCTAGCCATTGCCCTTGCAGCGTGCCTTCGCGTCACCTTAATCAGGAAACTGTCAATTCTATTCAACTGAGCCCCATTTTATAGAACCTCGTTGCGATAATATTTTATGTACTCGGAGTCCGGAGTTCGGTACAATCCTAAGCAGGATCGGAGACACCGCTTCTTCGACAAGACTATGTGCGCCGCCGTACATATGCCAATAGGATGTTACAACTATCCCATGACAACCCCGATTTTCATGAAAAAATCATAATGAGTGAAGAGGCACATTTTCATTTGAATGGATATGTGAATAAACAGAACAGTCGGTTCTGGGCAATGGAAAACTCATCAGTCACCTTTGCATCCATTGAAAGTAACAGTCTGGTATGAAATTTGGTCAGAAGGAATCATTGGACCTTACTTTTTTGAAAACTCTAACTGTAAATGAAGAGCGATATCGTGGTATGATTGAAAACTTTTTAACGCTTTAACTGCATGCTTTAGGCTTGATTAACATGTGGTATCAATAAGACGGTGCCACATCACATACAATCATGATAACAATGGAACTACTGCGAGACCTATTTCGACAAGTTATTTCAAGAAATGCAGATGTTGATTGGCCTCCACGGTCGCCTGATTTGACGGATATGTGAAATGCTAGGTTTATGCCAAACGCTTGAGCAACACAAAAAAAAATATTCGTGATGAAATTAATGAAATACCGCGTGAAATGTGTGAGAATGTAATGAAAAATGTGCTCAAAAGGGCTCGCATTTGTGAGATTAACAGAGGCGGACATTTACCTGATATTGTATTCCATACATAATTGCCGACATAAAATGAAACATTTATCAATATAAGATCCATTCTCTTTCATTTAATTAAAAACTATAAACAAACAAAGTAGTATACCTTCCCGGCGGACACCCTGTATATACCCACTTGTACAGGAATCCTTATATGACAGCATCTACAGTGTTCTCCATTTAGGTTAAATTTAAATCTTGTGTTTGCCGCTGAAACGTTGGTGTACCTTTGCCCTACATATTCTCGATAAGTTTGCTTAGCGTTGTGTTTAACTAAGGCATTGCTCGATCCTTTTAAAGATATCAGGATGCGATGCCGTAGGGTGGGATAGTGAAAAACCTCGCCAGTTAAGAAGATAAATCCAGTCCAATCTTTTTCAGAAGAGTGAAATCATTTGAAATCCTCGGTAGCCCGTGCTTTGAGTAGTTGCTGACTCAATCCAACACAACGTAAGTATGTAAAGTGAAATAATCTTATAGTCTAGGGTTACCATCTCTCTCGTTTCGTAATCCCGCCACTGGTCTTGCCGTATATTGTCGTGAAGGCTGTTGACGGTGTCCGTTGATTCATATATGGATACCATATTCGATACAAGTGTTCAAAGGGTCGCTTTACTTCCCAAATATTTTTCTAAAGCTTTTCTCGCTTCAGGCCCATAGGCATCCTTTGTAACGGGTAAATTTTGAAGCGTAGTTTTTTTTTTAAATTCGAATAAAACAAAATATGGTCGTAAAAACTAGTGCACATTTTTCACAGAGCATGCATTTTGATAATAAATTTCAATAATTTGCAATCGTTTCTCGTTTGTAAGTCTTTCCATGATTAAATGGCTGAGTATACTTAAAACTTTTCACTTTGACAGATGACGTTTGGACGCCATTACTAACCAGTGCTGCCATCCTGAAAAACTTAACTCTTAAAAAATCACCAGTTATTAAAGACCCAACACCAAGTTCTTGGCATGAACACGCGCTGCGGCTAAATGAATTGCCGCTATTCTTATAATAGCATGCACTCCTTTATTAAAGCAGATTAGTAGAAACTGGTCTTCATATAAGGACTATCGAAAAATCTCTTAACTTCAAACACTACCCCTTAGCCACATTCCAATATGGTACAAACTATCAATATGGTACAAACAGATAGCATACAAGAAACTCTTGCCATAACCGGCGTAGAAGCAGATGTAAGCCAATGGATTGTATCGATTCTATGTTCTAGATTTGTTCATTTTTCCCTAGACTGAATAAGGCACGAAACTGACAAAGGCACATCACAGTGTGGAGTCATAGCTCCTCTGCAGTGGCCTCTCGTCATCAACAAACTGCTAGTCCAATCAAACCGTGGTAGGAATAAGATTATGGATTATGCGGACGGGACAATGTTAGCTAAGTGTCAGGGAAGTTTCTTTTCATGATCAGCGATGTCGTGGAAATTGCGCTGGGTACTGTGAGTAAACTGTGGCCTTGGTGTTAATATGAGCAAGACAGAAGTCACGGATTTCACATCTTGGCAGGTGTTTTTGATCAAAAAATATTTTCTCATATAGACTACAACTAAAGAAATCGTTTCGTGTAGTCCTAGAACGATCTTAATGAACGTCTGCAAGCGTCTTTCGATATACCTTCAAATTGCTTGCCAAATAAGATTCATTAAACGATACGTACTGTGTAAATAACTGCGCGGTATCATCCGGTTGTATGCTTCTAAAAATTATTTTTTGGTTTTCAAATCCTTCTCTTCGATCTGTCTACTCCCAATATATTTGAGCCCTATTATAACCTAAGCTAAGCTGATATTCTATTTTCTCTGCCCTAGTTTTTTTCTTAAATGTAAAGGTGGAGTTAGGTTAGCTTCCATTTCATTTCATTCAAAATCATTCCCTATCATGTCATCATATTATAAATAGCTTATAACCATTGCGAAAATCCATGCACATGTACACATGACAAATTATTATGAACATATCCTAGTTGAGACTAAAGCAAGTTAATTGTGTCAGCTTCTTCTACCCCCTCAGAAAAACAACAAAGAGGACTAGATATGGAAATAATAATGAGAGAATATAAGAGAGAACCGACAAAGAAGGACAAGAGCAAAAAAAGAATAACAAGCAATGCTTCAAGTTGACGCCATCCAAAATGAGTGAATGGAAACCAACAACGTGTCCAATGGATATCCTTGTACAGGCCCAACAGGACATTGCAAATGAAATTAGAGCGAAATGGAAATGTTTGTTATAAATTGTGGTAATGCCAAATGCTGTGTATGCCGGATGACACTGTCACTGTCCTGTCTGCGGGCTGAATGAAAAGGATGTTGGAAGTATTATGCATACCCACAGACAAATGGTCTATGGGTATGATGTAATCGTTTGCCTATCATTGGACTGTCGTGTGTTGTATCAATATGATTCGAGATTAGATTTTACAGCGAGTTGGAAATATTGATATATACATATGTTTTTTCAATTAAATCAAAGAACGAGGTTCTAATTTAAACCAATTTTAATTCATCTTAAGAATTAGCGACCTCGCCTTATTTGTAGAGAGCTCTGAAGTAGCAGCTAGTCATGCTGGTTCCTCGCCAATCTAAACCATCGAGGATAAACCAAATCAGAAAGGCATGACTATTGGATGGTCAACGTTAATGGATTAGTATAATCCCAGATTCTTAAAGTTCCTATTGAAGCTGGTTTTATTCATGGAATCTTACATTTGGATCTTGAGAGTATTGATATTTAAAAAAGGAATGGAAGTTAAACCTCGTATACTAACCTGTTAAGCATGAAATGGTTTTATATCGAAAGACTGTAAACGCAAGAGGTTGCCAAATCCTTTGCAGAATGCGCGTCCTTTACCGCTCCATTTACACCATACCACCATTATATTATGCCGAAGAACAATGGCAACGATGTCAACAAGCAATTAGATCGACCGCAACTGATGTGCCAGGTTTGTAGCGCCAAACTGCAGGAAACCCTTGGTTTGATGAAGAATGCCGACAGATGTCTGCGGCGAAGTAGGCCTCGTTCTTGGCCACAGGCATCTGTCGACATTCTTCATCAAACCAAGGCTAAGGCAGGAGCCGCAGTTGAGCGATATAGGCGAAGAAAAAGGGTATAGTATCGGCTTTTCAGAAAAAAAAAACAGAGCCAGAAAAGCGCACAATCAAGGATATATAGAGAGGTGTCACTCCAGGAACAATGTTTGCAAGTTTTACCAAAGTGTTTAACGTCAAAGCCAAGGATAAAAGGTTGGACCAAAATCCTGTCATGATGAACATCGTAGTTTAGACACAGGCGATGCTGAGGATATGGAAGAAGCACTTCTGCCGACATGTACACGGCGATGACGAACAACATTCCGCTGTCAGCCAAAAAAAAAACCATTCAATATTGGCGACGACAGCAAAAAACTACCAATCACCAGAACAAAGTGAAGTGAGGATAGCAATATCTTAACTCAAGCTCAACAAGGATAACGGAAAGGACTTGCTAAGTAACATCCACTCATAACCCAACTCTTTTCGGAGGAAAATATACCTGCAGTATGGAACTTCGGCATTGTTTGCCCGATCCACAAAATCGGAGACCCTCTGAACTGCGCCAACTAAAGAGGCTGATTCTCCTCAGCATCACTTACAAGATCCAATCTGCCGTTATATGTGAATGCCTGAAACCGTTTACCAACAACTTGATCGGCCTTTATCAGTGTGGTGTTATGTCAAGAAAGTCCACCACCGATCAAATCTTCAGATCCTGGATAAAAACCCAAGAAGTCCAAATCGATAATTACCACCTATTCATCGATTTCAAAACCGCATAGGACAGTATTTATAGAGACGAACTATACGGAGGTATGTCTGGTTTTAATGCCGCCAAAACTCGTCTGTCTGTGTACGGCGACGATGGAGAATTCTAGCTGCTCCATCAGAGTCGGCAACGACACTACCGACACATTCGATACAATAAAAGGATTTAAGCAAGAAAAGGCATGTGACTTCTTTCATCTGACTCTTGAGAGGATTATGACTTCTTTCATCTGACTCTTGAGAGGTTTATGCAAAACTCCATAGTCTTTAATTTAAGGTAGTACTGGACTTTATCACAACAACTCTGACAACAACATCTCGTCAGAAATTGAACGAAGACTTACTCTTGCCAACCGCTGTTTCTTAGGGCTAAGAAGTAAATTCAGTAGTAAAGCCAATACTCAAACTTCTAAGAATCCTATCAAAGACCCTGATCATCCCAGTCTTGCTCTATGGCGCTGAAGCATTGACCCTAACAAAATTCGATGAAGAAATCCTCTGTCCATTCGAGAGTAAAATTATTCACAAAATCGTCGGTCCCGTTTGGGTTTACGGGCTATGTAGACGAAGTTTCAATCAAGAAATATACGAGCTGTACATCGAGATGTCTCTAGTCAAAAAAAATTCCGCATTGGAAGTTTAAGATGGCTAGGACATGTAGAACGAATGGACACCAATAATCTGGTTCGAAGTCTTCGACTCAGTAGAGCAAGACCTTGTCTTAAGTGGCGTGCAAAAGTAGAAACCGACCCCAACCACCTTTTAATGCGCAACTTTAGGCAGTTAAAGAAGGACCGGACCTGATTGGAGAGGCATGTTGGTTGAGGCCCATGTTCATTCCGGACTGAAACGCTACTTAGGTAAGTAGAACTACATAGAGTACGCATCACAACTTTGTAGCCGTATGCGTTAGCAAGGCTGTTGTCTGATGCTGGTTGTCTGAACACTGGGGTATCAATATCAGTGTCCCACATAGAAAATATTCGTTGTATGAGATGCGCACTCTATGTAGTTCAATACTCTTTGGTAGTATCGTAGGCATGTACGGTTGCTATTGCATGGCTCAATTTGAACCTTTTCGGATATCAATCGTTAAGTTGGATTTATTGTCGTTTCTTTTTTAGAAAAAAAAGAGCATTGAGCTGCATTGTGGCCAAAAGCTCTTCCTTGCGGAACACACGTTATTTTTTCGTTAAGACTCAGAATATTCGATTACGTGTCCGAGAGTCTATTTCAACGATTGCTGTTCGAAATACTTCTTATTTCATTCAATTTTGCACTTGCCCACCGGTACAAAAAAATACACCCCACCTATTCATCCGTGACTTAAAACCAATTTGACAGGATTTACCCAGCTTCGTCCTTCTATTTGTTTTGTGTGTGCATTGCCTGTGGTGACGAAAATCAAACAACGAATTCCCGAATAAAATTACCACTTCATGCCACTTCCACCTCTATAATAGCATCGTTCCAACGGTAACCGCTTAATTGCCAAACATTTGTTCTAATTCTGCCGCAATCGATTTCGCGCTGCAAGTGACTTGTAGCCCCATTACCTGTGTGATGGGCATTTCACCGGTACGATTCCTTGAAATTACCCTAACTTGCTGGGGTAGTTTAGGTAATTGCCGATACCCGTCTCCTGGTGTGACCCAACAAAGAACCAACCGAGTCACCACACCGTTGGAGTATATAAAGCTATGGTACAATCGTCCCTACCCTCCCCATTCACCCCATGCATCGTGGCTGTATGAGTCAAAGCCGGGGATGAAATCGTTGGCAGAGCAGTGAATTATTGGCAGGACAGTTTTATAGGCGCATTAATTCCACTGGCGACGTTTGGCTCATCGACACACATACCCCTACCCGGCTATGTACAAAGTGAGACCGAGAGAAATAGAATGCACTTCAAGTTAAATGGTATGTACTCCACCCAGATCCATAACTCAACGCAGAGAACTAACGAACAAAACAAAACGAAAAAAAAAACTGCGGAATCAGAAAGAACAGGACGAAACTGATGAAAACTTGAACCAAATCAAGACTAAGTGACACTACTATCCTGTACAGTGTGTCGTAGTTTATTGCTTTGCGTCAAGTTGGTCTGCAAAGATAAAAAACAAAAAAAAAAAAAAAAATGGATTGGGGCTAGTTCAGGATCAGGAGTCGTCATTAGACTCTTGATTACCGGGAGCTGAGAGTGAGTTCATAGTAGCGAACATATGAATGCGAGTGTGTTTTGATGATGACAACATCATCGTTGGCGGCATTGCCTTAGGGGAATTCAATTGTGTGCTGCACGCGCTCCGCTCGCTGGTGGTGTTTGTTGTTGTGCATATGTCAGGCGGATATAATGACTCCAAAGTGTTAGGGAATGTGCAGTCATCCTATCAAGGAGCAAATGACGTTCGCTAAAGTGGCGCTATATCCTCAAGGTACTGGGATCACAAATTAGGTGGGTATTTATGTGACTCTTTGGGGATAATAGGTAGCTGTGTTGTGGCTTTGTGTCTAGACAGCAGCTTATGTGGTCGGAGATAGTCTCATTTTAATTGACATTCAAAAGGGGAACAACAAGTTTGTTTGGTTACTTTTCAGGGGAATGGCGGTTTAAGGATGCCATGGACCGCAGTTAGAACAAGGTCATAAAGTCTTATTGGTCTTTTAAGGTTTTTTTTTGTGCAATAAGCGTTGAGATAATTAATTTGAAAATTGATAGAAGGCAACGCCCATTTAAAACTTCAAGACTGATTGGTGGGATATGAGTACGTGTACTAGGAATTGCAAGGTGCATTGTTAGACGCCATATTGAACGTATGATCGCAGTCATACAGAATAAACAATTTCAGAAATTCCCATATCAAGGCGCAGTATACCACAGAACCATTGTGACCAATTTAAATGTCCAGACCAGATAACAATAACACTCTCGCACCAAACTTTGATATTTCGACCCCATGATTGAATGAATCTTTTAAGGGTTTCAATTGAGATCCTTTTCCAAGTTATTGAAGAGACAAAAAAATCACGTCTTCATAAAGACTGGTTGCAATATTTTTGTTAGATCTCATTGGCTTTATTTTGTTGTTGAAGAACTGTCACGCAGCTGCATGTTAATGAAATAACACTGCGAACAGTGCTTGTCAAAATCATGTGTAGTCATCTAGGCGATAACATATATTTAATGCTCATTGGACAGCATAATCAGAAGAACCATTTTTGAAATATTTAAAAAGCAAAACAAAATTGCTTTGGTATAAAAAAAATGTCGACTTTTATCTACTCAGAGACATTGTATGTACAACATTCCAAAATGAAGGATTTTTTACTATAAGCTATAAGTATCCTTTTAGAAAATAGTATCCCAGAGAGCTCATACCTAACTTTTTTCTAACTTTCTATAGCTTTTATAATCAGTAGACCTCTTTGTTGAATTTATAAGTAGTACAATGTATCACGACGAAATTCCTAGAAAAGCATAAGTACAATTGATATTGCATTTGTAAGACTGCTTACAAAGAGATTCTTTAGCTAACTTATAGACTAGAGGTTAGGTTAGGTAAATGAAGAATGACTAGGGAGTTGAAACCTTTCTACATGATATCGTAAGTACCATTAAAAAATCTTTTCACGAGAAGAAATATACACTCGCTGTATTTCTCGACATTGAAAGAGCCTTCCATAATGTGAATACAAAAGCAGTCGAAAGAAACCTTGCAAAAAAAAGGTGGACCAAGCTCTGATACAAACTATGGAAAGTTTGCTCAGCCAGAGAAATATAAATGCGAAACTAGGAGACAGACATCTCAAAGTAATAGCATCAAGAGTACACCACGTTATCTCACCTCTGTTGTGGATCCCAGCCATCAACGAAACAATCAAATGGCTGCAGTTAAATGGGGGTAAAGTCATCGCCTACACAGGCGATTTGGCAATACTAGTTAAAGGGAAATTCCTGCAAACTATTAGTGAGCTGCCCTAACATGTATTTAAAACACTCAACGATTGAAGAAATCAATGTGGTCTTGACCTACCGGTTATCGATGGGACGACCCACGAACTATCAAAGCAATGTGGTATTGACCTACCGGTTGTCGATGGGACTACCCTCAAAATAACCGATAATGCAAAATATCAGGTTGTCATTTCTGATAGAAAACTGAGTTGGAACCTAAATGTGTGCGAACTAATAAAAAGGGCCACAGTAGCTTTTTATACATGTAACCGAATATTTGGGAAAACCTGGGGTCCGAACACTAGGATAACTCTACATTGTAAGACCTATGTTAACATATGTGGGGCTTGATGACACTCCACAAAAAAAGTCACCCTTTGAAAAATATGACAAAGGCACAAGGGATAGCTTGTGTGGGCGCCCGTAGCTTTCTATACGTGTACCCGAATATTCGAGAAAACCTGGGGTCCGAACCCTAGGATTATTCTGTGAATGTTCACGGACATTGTAAGACCTATGTTAACATATGTGGGGCTTGCATGATGACACTCCACAAATAAAGTCACCCTTTGTAAAATATGACAAAGGCACAAGGGATAGCTTTGGTGGGCGCCCCTAGCTAGCTATACGTGTACCCGAATATTCGGGAAAACCTGGGGTCCGAACCCTGGGATTATTCTGTGAATGTTCACGGACATTGTAAGACCTATGTTTTTATATGGGAAACCATCCTTAACCTGCTACCGCTAGAATTCTTTATCTGCTGTTAAAAGTGCTCTTATAATCACCGAGTTCAACTGCAAAAAACTTACTTAGGAGTACACGCTCAAATTCCAAACTGATATCTTGGCTCAGCTGTAAACTCTGACTACATGCTGCCTCACCTTGACCTTGAGAAAGCTTTGACCAAGGAGGTGTTCATCTGCTTACAGTCTATGCTGCAGCGCTTTAGAGTTGCTTCTTTCTCAAACAATTTTTTTTTCACAAAAAAGTGGTTTTTCAATTAACGTCCGTCTGTCCGTAATGGTATCCACGGTGTTTTTTTGGTCATTATTCTTGGCAATTTTTTTCACTTTCTGGGTAGGTGGATTGTAATTTTGATATTGAGTGACCCAGAAAGTCTCCTTTATTGTCCTCACAGATAAAAACCTCATCTTCGCAAGTGAAAATACAAATGTACATGGTGGGCCAAAAGAGATAACGCTATTGGAAGATTCTCTTATTTTTGCAAATGACCGCCAATGTCAAATCTGTTTTGACATTTGTGGACTAGACAGATGTAGAATACAAGTGAACAGGCCACGGAGCGATACCAAGAACGCGGAATAATCGTGTCTATTTTTTTGCGTAACAATTCGTCCGTAGTGTTGGCGCAGCGCGAATTCCGTCGCCGATTCTCCGGCCGTCCGACACCGACTGCGCAAACACCGGTAGGTCACCAACCTTGGAGAGTATTGACCCACACGAGAATTTCGCCGCTGTTGCCGAGGATGTCGGGCTGTCGCCGGAAACATCGACCAGACGCCGTGCCTCGCAATCGGTCGTCCCAAAGACGAGTTTTGGTAAAAGACCTTCGCATGTTCCCATACAAAGTCCAGTCCGTGCATCATCTGCTGCTGGTCAACCGCCATTAAACGCGTTTGGCGGTCATGCTATCTTTAATCTCGAGGACGAAGAGGAAGATTTTTCGACCAAAATCATAATGAGCTATAAGGCTCATTTCCACCTCAGCGAATACGTGAACAAGCAAAACTATCGCGGGGCACCGAAAATCCACGAGTAATGCACTAGGAGCCATTAAACCCTCTCAAAGTTACTGCATGGTGCGCTGTTCACGCTGGAGGAATCATCGGGCCATTTATTTCGAAAACGCCGCTTGTGAAACGACAACAGTGGACGGTGCGAGTTATAGGGCAATGTTAACCAAGTTTTTTCTACCGAAATTGGACGAATTACGACTGGAGGACATGTGGTTCCAACAGGACGGAGCAACAGCACACACTGCGCGAGCCACAACCGATATTCTGAAGGCGGCGACAACATCGGATGACTTCTTTTGGCCCACCTTGTACATGTCTGACGAATTTCAAGCGCATGCGTTTCCGTACCACGATTCCAATTTATTATTAGTAGGTACATATCCGTTACTGTTAATATTTTCATAAAAACTTACGATTTATGGTGTGTAAACAATACAACCGGAATTTTTCAATAATTTTATTGCAGGACAACTTATAAAGTTAAGAAATTTCACCCATATAAGTGGTGCAATCTTAATTTTATCAATATTTCCATCCATTTGGACGAGTGACCGCTCATCTTGTTGACGGATGACGTAGGTGCGCAGTAAAAACTAAAAACTCAAATCTTTATACAATATCTTGCATTTTATATACCTGGCTCAGGGCATAATTTCGTTCCCTAACACCCCACCATTTAGAATTTCCGATCACGATATCGAATTCAAATTTTCCAAAAAGTTATCAAAGTTACATTTTTTTGAAATCTGTGATTTGCGACACGTGGAAATAATTTATCCAAAATGATTAAAAATATTTTTGGGTCAAAATTGTAGTTTACTTTTATTTTATTTTCCTTGATATTAGGGTCACCTAGTATCTAACCCTGCAAGACTGGTCATATCCATAGTACGCGCTATTCCGAAGGTATTGTGTCAATCACTTACTCCATTAACACCCATAGAAAGGCATAGATACATAGATCATAAAAACCGACATGTAGTAAAATATTCACAAAAAAATATTGATTTACAGTGATGTAGTACCCACCTACAAAGTATTTATTTTCTGGAAAAACATTTTACGACCTGTTATGTCTGCTTTTGCTTCAAACCCGTTCACATAAAAAAAAAACTCTAAGAACATACCACCCAATCGAGTTGAACAAATCCAAGCCAACAAGCTTGATCCAAATATCACTCCGAGTAGTCGCTTCCTCGGGTAACGTGCGAACACATTTGTGGCACACCTCGTCTCTCCCAACGAAGGACGGATATTTATGCCTTCGATAAATCATTTTACTACTTTCCATGACCCAACAGCAATAATTCGCGCATGAATGAACTTTTTCCTATCATCCTACATCCATCCATACGTATTGATAATAAAAACGCAGGGAAAAAAAAACTTCATCCACTTCTCTGGCGAATACGTAACCAGAAAAATTTGAAGCCAACTCTGGGTTGACGGAGTACGGTATGTATACTATACATATATCTATTTTATTTTTTCTTCAACTGCCAACATCATGTACAAAACATCAACAAACACCCAATGTTCCATTAATATTCCCAAAAGAAAAAAAAAAACGAAACCTAAATGCTCAAAAACCCAAACTCATGCTATCGTGTCGGCCTGATCGGGGCCGAAATGCCCACTTTACGCGCAATTGAGAATCGGTTGAGTATCTCGTTGTTTACTCGATATTTCATGTGAAATTGTCGAAATTGTTGTTTTAATTTTCTAATAATATCACTTTTTGATATCTCAGACGAATGAGTTTAAAGCTTCTTTGAGGGATACACTCTTCGCTGTGTACTCGCGGTTATGACGCAAACCGATGATTATGAATTATTTTTGTTTGTATCGAGTCATTTCGATAACAGTTCGCCTAAGGAAATGGATAAGATATGTCGGAGTTGTGTGGAATCGATTTGAGGCATTCTAAGGTCAAGCAGGATCTAATGGCCATATAAAGATACAAAATTAGAGCCATTTATAGTGTAAGCGTACTGTCTCTCTGTCTATAGAGTATCTAAATGGTGTTTCTGAGAATATATTTTTAAATTCAAATTGTAATTGTATTCAGTTGGATTTTGTGTCATTAGCGCGTTTTTGTCAACGCAAGTAGATACTGGTCGTTTGCCCTAGATGCGAACAGTTAGTCAACGGGGGATGCGACTTCCACTTGGTTTTATTGCTCAAGCCATATTTTAAGTATCCAAATCCATAAAATACGTCTGGCGCCGTGGCTGGGATAAGCTGAATATGGGATATCTTCATTTTTATATTGATTTCTCTTGAGGGACGTAAAGTATCTAAACCAACATGCTTGGGTTGTTCGCTTTTCATTCGTGTGATTATTTCTTTGGGTTTATTGTGCTGTGAATTGTGGTAGAGTACTTGACTCTTTAGGGTCTTCGAGTAGGTATTTTATCGCATTGATATTGGATTTTGAGATCTCTGTGTGAAATAATAAGGTACACTGTAATGTTTTAGGTGGGGATGGCGTCACTCGGGTAACTACTTTTTATCACATTGGAATAAAACAAAATAATAATGGTTAGGTTCTGACGATCTGTTGAGGCGTCAAACTTGACTGATTATGAGGCTTAAGATACTTAGGTGTGATTATTTTGTTGTTCTCTGGTGTCCGAAAGAAATTGTCCGATCCTTTGCAAAAGTGGATGATCTGGAATGTAAATCGTTGTGGTAGTGGCTGCCATGTAGTTATTTACATGGTAAGGATGTTACCCTGACGGCACAACTGCCAATTTATTCGATACACATAGAATACGGGGTCATCAGTTACAGCTACGGGAGAAAGTCCTGGGTTTGGAATTTCGACTTATACACCAATGTTCAAGGGTCCTGAGTTCTGACCAACCCTTAAGATTGCTAATGACCTGTTGCCGATCTCAAGTAGGCTTTTTTTGTATTTCCCTTCCAACTGGGACTGATAGACACCACAGTTTATTTCATATTGTGAATTCTTCCACTGCAGTGATGAAAAATGGTAAAGGGTGTTTTTTGAGATGTCTAGAACTTTGAATTGAAATAAAACACAAGAAAATCGTTTTAATGTCCATCCATTTGAATTTATTGGAAGGATAAGTTTATGCCATTAATGCTTAAATATGATTTCGGGCATGTGGCCGCCTCGGCTGGTTCCACTAAAGCCAAGTCTAGAGGTCCAATTTTCAACCACTTTTTCGAGCATTTGTATGTCGGCAATAAAGCCACGAATATTGGCTTTCAAGTCCGCTAACGTTTCTGGTTTGTTGGCGTTGACGAGCGACTTTACATAACCCTAAGGAAAATAATCCAATGGTGTTGAATCACACGATCTTGGTTGCCAATTGACAGGTCTATTCCGCAAAGTTATGCGCCGTCTTGTTAGTAACATATCTCATCTACATTCATGCCATCCAATTCGGGAACAAAATAGTCGGTTATCATAGCTCTATAACGATCTTCATTAACGGTAACTGAATCTCCAGCATCATTTCGGAAGAATCATGGGCCACCAGCCCATAGAGCACACCAAGCGGTCAGTTTTTGTGGATGTAAAAGCGTCTCAAGGGTCTCATGTGGATTCTCTTCACAAAATGCGGCAATTTTGCTTGTTGACGTAGCCATTCAACCAAAAATGAGCCTCATCACTGAACAAAATATTGCGATGACAATCAGCATCGATCAATCTCATTTTCGGTCCATACACCAAAATCACGACTCATTGCGGCTTTAATTCTTGCACAAGCTGGATCTTGTAAGGTCGTTAGCCAAAATCTCTCTACACAAAATCTTCCATAAAGTTGATGGATAAAGCTCCAATTGCTGTGCACGTTGGCGAATCGATTCATTCGGGTCCTATACAACATTTTTTTCTACAGCGGCAATTGTTTCTTCGGTGCGCACTGTTCGACGTCTCAGCGGATGCGTATTGTCACATAGAGTAAACGTAGTTCGAAAACGATCCGAGGTTAACCGAATTAATTGCTCTGATAGACGAATTTGTCCATCATAAAATGGACGGAGCTTGTGGTAAACTTCGCAAACTTAACCATTATTTTCGACATAAATTTTCACAATTTGCAAGCGTTGTTCATTTGTCAACTAAATTGAACATAAATGACATAAGAGTTGCCCGATTTGACCACAAAATGTCAGATTTGTCTCTATTCGAAAACCCAACCTCTTAAAAAAAACACCCGTTATATGTGCCTTAGTGTGCGGATACCCCAACGTACATTTTATCTTTTAAAAAGTACAAACTTCAAATACTAAGAAGAAATTTCTTCTATATAGGTTTTTGTACTTCTCTAGAGAAGTTCAGCATGTTTAAAAATTCGTTTAGGTAAATGCACAGACTTATTAGAAACTGAGTTGGTAAAAGGCTTCTAAAAAATTTTGGGGATGTGTGTACATGTGACAGTTGAAAAGATATTTGTCAGAGCTTCCGCCGAAGAAATATAGAAGCAGAATATGTATAGCTTGTGACTTAAGACTTTTATCAGCTGTGACTACAAAAGTTTGGGGTTCGATTCCAAATGATGCCATTATACATTTCCTAGTGTAATCGCATCAAATTTACATAAAAAATTAAACATTTCCCATTTTGTGTGTTCATTTTACTGATTGGTATAGCCGACGCCTATAATTTGTAACTATAAAAAATTAATGTGTAGCGCACTAATGACATCTGAAAGGACGTTACTTCGTCTTTCAATCAATGGTGTTACAGAACACGTTTCAAGTGGATTGTTTCTAAGACTACTTTTGCATGTCGCAGAGAACAGCTTATTGGTTGTAATTAATCATTAATATAAACAACTAAATAAACAAATATGGTGGGTATAGAAATATTTAAATAAACACAACAATCGAATTTTTATTTTTATATTCGTTATTTGTGAGTTTTGGTAAGGTTTCGGCAAGTAAACATTATAGAGTATCATAGAATGTGCCAAATGTGTTTCCATAAGACAGTAAATATTACTGGAGGGGAAATAGTTTCAATAGGGCTTTATCGAAGCGAAATTGTTGGTTGGGACGCCATTCCCTCCGCTTACATCAGTAGTTAACTTTTATCTGGCTACATAGATAATATCTGAAAGAATCTTATCTATTAGGTCAAACAGTTTTATATTCGCCTTTAACCAATGGCAGCTTTTATCAATGAAGAATTTTATTGTTTACTGATTTTTTTACGGCTACCATTATTATTCAAACTTACAGACTTTATAAATATGTATAAAAAAAACTCTTCAAGTAAAAGAAAAAAATATATTTTTACAAAATTTATAATGAAATAATTAATTAAAAATGCTGAAAAATGTTAATTTATTGTTATGACAAAAAAAAACCCTTGAAGTAAAGGGAAAAAATGTACTAAAATTCCTAAAAAATAAAATAATTAAAAAATAAACAAACAAATTAGAACAAAAAAAAAATCCACCGAATGTGGAAGAAAAAATTTATTAACGACCCTAAGGGAAAAACTTGTCCCTTTACATGTACTTACTTAATAACATTCGTTACTTAATCTAATGAAAAGTAAAAAAAAAACTCCTTGAGCAGCTATAATAATTCTTTTTTTTTTGTAACGCAATTCTGCTGATATAAATAGCAATACTGGAATCAACGGAGTTGCATATTTAATTAAAACTCCTAATGCACCTTGTTAAAGGATCATTCCTTCCATAACTCGTTGAATGATTAGATTCATAAAACAAGCCATGCTCACGCAACGGTATACCCGGAACGTAAAAAGAGAGATTGGGCAGTTAAAACGTTGAGATTATTTTACCAGAAGCGATGCCTTTTATAAACATATGTCCTGAATATTTCTTCTCGTTTCCAAGGACTTTTAGTTTAATATCCGACATCTTTTTTCATAACTGGTCATTTCTACTGTCCCATTAAAGTGACGAAGGCAATATCTTGAAAAAGACTTTTGTATGCGTTCAATCCGATTTATGTGCACCTGTTAAGCTGATGACCAAATAATAGGACTTTATTCCAAAACAGATTTTAATAAAGAACAATGTAAGGTTTTAAGAGTTTGTATCTCTGAAAAATCCTTGCTATTCCTTTTCATACACCCAAGAAGAAAATTTTCTTAGGATGTTATATGGTCTATGTTTTTATTGAAATTTAATTTCGAATCAAACGTAATGCCGAAGTCTTTAATTTCTTCAACTCTAATTACTCAGTCTATCTCAGAAGAAGATACAGAGTTCTTCTTAAATAGGTTAGTTGTTCGTAAGACAGGTGGAATAGATAATATAAAAAATATTTATCTCAAAAACCTGCCAAGGGAGGGAATAAAGTTCCTTACCTTCATAATAAATGGGTGTCTAAAAATCCAATACTTTCCAGCCGCATGGAAATTAGCAAAGTTAGTTGCAATACCTAAAGCAGGAAAACCTCGCGACAAAATTGACAGTTATAGACCGATAAGCCTATTAAGTTCAGTAAGCAAAGTTTATGAAAATATCATAAAAGAAAAGTTAGTGAAGTTTATCGATGATCACAAGGTCTATCCAAATGAAAAGTTTGGTTTTAGGCGCCATCATGGTACTTCACACCAAATTCTTAGAATTTGCAACATCATTAAAAGAAATCGTGCAAAAGGAAATTCTACAGGTATGATCTTACTCGACATCGAAAAAGCATTCGACTCTGTGTGGCACGATGGGCTTATATGTAATATGATAAGCTTATGTTTTCCTCCATTTCTTTGTAAAATTGTAAAAAGTTTTGTTTCAGATCGTTATTTTAAAGTGCATGTTAAGAGTGGTGTTTCTAGTCTTATCAGTGTCAATGCTGGGTTTCCGCAAGGCTCAGTCCTTGGTCCTGTCTTATATAATTTGTTTACATCTGACTTTCGTACTATTCCTAACTGTGATACGGCAATATATGCTGACGATACGGCAATTTTGTCGTCGCATGAATTAAGTCTTAACATTGAGACAAATTTAATAAATGCGGCAAACATTTTAGAAGATTATTTCACAAAATGGAAAATAAAGCTCAATGCCGATAAGATTCAAACTATCTTTTTTACCAGAAAAAGAAAGCCTTGCTTTTTACCGGCAAATCAAATCAATATATTAGGAAACTCAATACCCTGGCAAACGTCTGTTAAATATCTAGGCATATATCTCGATAAAAAAGTGACATTTAACGAACACATCTCACAGGTTCTTAGAAAGACAAATATCGCTATTAAATTGTTATACCCATTTATCAACAGAAGATCTTTGCTTTCCAAAGAAAACAAATTGATTATATATAAAGTAATATTTCAAGCGATTCTTATGTACGGTTGCCAAGTTTGGGGCAACTGTGCTAAATGCTATGTGAAAAAACTTCAAATATCTCAGAACAAAATCCTGAAAATGATATTTAATCTTCCCTGGCATTACTCCACTTTAGGTCTGCACCAAAAAGCTGGTGTTGATCTGATCTCAAACAGAATACAGAAACTTTCTGAATCATTCCAAATCAGATGCAATATTCCCGATAATCCTCTAATAAATGAACTCAATGTGCTACATCATACGTTTACATGATTCGCTTACCCTTGCAATTTTATTTCATAAATGTTGGTACTGTAATTATGTTAATTAAAATTTACATATTTATTTGTCTATTTATCTGTTAATTTATTTATATTTATTTATCTGTTAATTTATTTATTTGTTCATATTTCTTTTTTCATTTTTTTTGTTTATTTATTTATTTATTTATTTGTTTATTTATTTATTTATTTATTTATTTATTTATTTATTTTTCTTGTCCTATATTAAATTTATTGAATTACTTATTAATATACTCATATATATTTATACTTATTTACTTAATTGATTTTTATATTTCTGTTTTATTTGGCTCACAAAATTACTTCCGTATTAATTCATACATTTATTTATTTATCTTTATTAATTTTGCACATATTAATTATATACTTTATTTATATACATATTTATATATATATATATATATATATATATTTTTTTTTTTTTTTTTAATATTTAATGGGGTTTTCTTTTTCGTAGTTTCCTCAATATGTCACTTTTTTGTAAAACCAAACTATGCTTTCACTATGTTAAACAACTTATTCAGTAGTAAGATTATATACGTTAATCATATCTCTGTGCGAATAATGTAAATTGTGCGATAACAAAATGAAATTTGAAACGAAATAAACATATCTATCTATCTATCTAATTACTCAGTGGCCATCTATGGAGTGAACATATACTTTGGGCCACCTGGTATAAAAAAAATGATGAAACATTACATTTGCTAGGTATTACAATTACACCAATGCGTAATTGCGTCAATGTCAACCTGAAGCAATCAGCTACAGAATTGACCATACAAAAAAAAACTTTCAGACACTTACAGAAAGACACTCTTGAATCAATATCGTTCTCAAATAATGCAAACAACAAAGGTCCCAAGTGACTTTCCTGAGGAACACCAGACTTTGCTTCAAACTGCCTCGAAAATGTATTTCCAATTGATATCAGTTAGGTAAGATGCGATCCACTTGTTAAGTATTGAATAGATACCGAGTGCTTTTAATTTTCTTGTGAGCAATTTGTGGTTTATCCGATCAAAAGCCTTAACGATATCTGTATAGATTACATCAACCTGTGAACCTTCTTCTATTGCCGTTAGTATTAGTAAAATTAGTAAACACAGTTAAATTAGTTGGACCTACCTTTCATTGAAAATCCCTTACGAGCCATTAAATCCAGAGTCAGACGATACCTCAAAATGACGATGGAGCTTTAAAGCTGTACTGGACTTTGATGATTACGAATGCTTGGACCATCATTCCTATAACACATAGAATTATCGAAGCAAATGAGCAGAAGAAGCAGAAGTGAGTTCGGATCGGTTCTGATGAAAACCAAAACTATGATGTAGACAAAGCGAATAAACCTCAAAACTAAGGCTCCAGAGTCTACAATTCCCAGGCACATCGTAGACGCAGTAGGGGAACCCTTCGCCTTATGTGTTGCGCTCAAATAAAAACCGATCTCAATGAACAAATTGAAGAGGGAATTTGATTTAGGACTATAGCTACACTTATAAAGAAGAAGATATAAGGTTGCTTGAAACATTGGTTTATCCCGAACTTTAACACCACTAAGTTTGTTAGTGTGGTCCTTCAAAATCTATGAATAGCTGTAGAAGATTGAATTTGATTTCTTTAATCCTTTACTAAAGTCTATTATGGTGTGATTAGCTTTGGAATTTGAAATTTTCTGCCCTATCAGTGTAAGGAGTCGATGAGGTTTTTAGTACTCGCTTTCGGATACAACGATAGACAGGGTCCTGCAGTATTGATCTCTATATCTCTGTAATTTGCATCAAATCCCGTAAACACATCCATTGCTCTGTCTAAGAAAGGAACAAAATATGTAATTTCATCGCACAAAAAAAAACCAAGAAAAGACCTCCTGCTATAAATGAAAAAAAGAAAATTACCCAAAAAAATCTGTTCGCGGTTGAATAAAGTTCGCCTTTTTGCCTCAATCTACCCAGCCACAGAAGTTTTCCAGTTGATTATCGCACCACAATTTAGCCAAACATTTACCACCACTAGCGATGACCTACATAGGGTAGGTAATGTCGCCCTAAACTTTAACCAAAATCGCACCTAATTCTATGCGCACAATGGAAACGTGCTCAACACGAAATCCATCTCTCGGTTTTTTTTCCAAAAAAAAACAAAAACAGAAAAGAAAATTAAAAGTCCTACTTTAATTCCAACTTAAACACGCTGCGGTATAGTTTTCTGTATAATTTGCCTTCTGCTGGTAACGTGAGAGTATGTGTATGCTGGTGTAGACCACCACACATACCATTCTCCCTTCGTCCTTCTCTGGTGCTCGTGTTTTTTTATTGACTTTGATGGACACTTTAATTATTCGGTAAACACTCATTTCCATTTAGGATTTAGGACTTGAAGTTGGGTTGTTTGGACTCACTCACCACATCAACCCCTCCGTCCTGATTTAAATTAATGTAAAATAACTAATCATATAATCATATAATCAGCCTTTGTATAGACTGATTATATGTTTTGCTTGAAGATACCCAAAAATTACAATTTTCCAATTAAAAAAAGGGAAATGACAGACGGAAAAGTATCCTAAATCACAGTTAACACCTACTCCCCGCCGCGCCGATGAGAAAGGGTGTAACTTGAAGGAATTACTCAATTTTAAGTTCTGAATTAATTTGCTATTGCGGGCGGTATTTGAAAGAGGTCTTCCTTCAGTGGGTCCGCCGAGTGCCGGAAATCATTTCATTTGTATGAATTTTTATCAGGATATTTAGTTAACCGACGGGAGGAGAATGTCCCCTTGTCCGTTTAAGGATTTTCTACTAATTTACATTTGGAATATGTACAAACTGAACACGCATTAAATTAGAGGGTAGTTCGTGTCAGGGGGTCATAGAACCTGCAGACAGTGGGCTAAGCTACCCACCCCATCACCAGGACAACTTATATACTCCTATGTATGCACTACAGGTTGGACAAAGTGCTTAGTCATAACGGGGCATGGTGTTCAAAACGAATTAACACATTTTTCATCGTTTCAGTAAATTTGATTTTTCACAGGTGTCAGGGGAATCATAGGTGTCGGGGGTATTCACCAATAAACTTTGTCTTGCTGAAAGTTTTATGTGGTTAGGTTAACTGGGTTCGGTCGGATGCCACTGACACTTATGCGTTTTTTTTTAGTAATCAGTACTCACGTCCGGGAGTGTCAATTGATGAGGCAATAAGGTTTTGGGGAACTTGCTGATTGATTAGCAAACTGTGTATCTGAGGACTGATGTTACGATGGGTATATGATATCTGTCGGATTACCGAACACAAATGTTGATGTGTTAAAAAAAAATGAACGTGTCGACTGTGTTCTGTAATGTTTATCTGAGGACTGATGCTTCGATGGCTATATAATGACTTTCGGGTTGCTGAACACAAATGTTGATGTGTTGAAAAAAATGAACGTGTCGAATGATACTGCTACGTAAGTGGTTACACGAAGTTTAAAAAACATTTTCAGTCAGGTGCTAACAAATCTTGGAAATGGAATCAGCAGAGGTGCAAGCGAACAACTAGCGAAAGCCATATAATGCAACAAAACTGACATAACTGCCATCCATCGGGCAAAAAGAGGATGAAAAACTGGGACATCTACTACAGACCGTGTTATAGTGAGCCAAAACAGCGGCTATTTGGATGTGGATTTGTTGTTAGTGCCAGATTTAGGCAAGAAGTCTTATGTGTTGAAGACATTAGCGAATGCATTGTATGAAAGCATAAATAAGTTTCGCTGGGAATCGAACACAGCGGCAGTTCATCGCAAATCAAACTCTAGAGTTTATTCAAGCTTACTTATCTAACGGGAGCTTTAGCCCGTTCCTTAATTTACTGCATAAAATTACGAACTTTACGTCGATGGTTGGTTTCTACTTGTTCGTGACACTTTAGGCGAGGTGTTCCCTACGCCCAATGTCTGGGTGGGAATCGAAGACTCTGCGAGCCGGAGTAATGCTGTCCATTTGTTCTATCCATTTTAAACTACCAATTCGGAGTTTTTTTTTAGACTAGGGGCATGTTGCGGTAAAGTTCGTCGTTAGATCTTCGCCAGCAAAGCCAGTCAACGTAAGCGAACTTTTCGAAGAATTATTCTCTCAAAACGACCAAAGATTCCTTCATCCACTTTTAATACGGTCCATGCTTTAGCATTGTGGAGCAGGAATGTGATGAAAATCATTTTTGCATCTTCCATCTCTAATTTGGCAAATGTGGATATGACATCATGTTGAGTCCGACAAATGCTGTCAATATCGCCAGCGTATGCTAGTAGCTGCAGCGATAAATGTAATATTGTGCCTCTGGTTTTGGCTCGGGAGTCTTGCACAATCTTCTCAAGAATGAGATTGATGGACCAGCGAGAATTCGTCACCGTCATCCTACACAGACGGACGAGTTTGGAGGCATACCAAAACCAGACATGGCTCTGTATAGTTCGTCTGTATAAATACTGTCGTATGCGGCTTTAAAATCGATAAATAGGAGGTGGGTTTCTATTTGGACTTCTTGGGTCTTTTCCAGGATTTTCCGAAGTTTTAAGATTTGACTTTTCTATCGTAAAACCGCAACCGGGTTGATGATGAACGGTTTCAGGCGTTCACAAATTACGGCAGATACGATTTTGTTTTCGATGTTGAGGAGACTTATACCTCTATAGTTGACGCTATTCAGAGGGTTTCATTTTTTTAAGATCATGCAAGCGATGCCATTCCATTCCTTAGGCATACTTTCATCCGACACAATTTTGCTTATTAGTTGACGAATGTTACTTACCAAATCATCTCCCCTGCTTTATAAAGCTCTGCGGGAAGTACGTTATTTCCGACAGCCATGTTTTACTTAAGTTTAGACATTGCTATCCTCACCTTACTAAGGAATGGTGGTTGGTAGTTTTCGCTGTCGTCCCCAATATTGTATGGTGTGTCCTGCCAGACAGCGGAATATTGTTCGTCATCGCTGTTTAACAGTCTGCAGAAGTGGTTCTTCCATATTCTCAGCATCGAATATCTCAACTGCGGTGCTTTATCATTCACGTCGACAGAATTCTGTTCGCGCCTTGTGTTATGGCTTTGAAGTTTTTCTTTTCTTGATCTGTTTTCTTCTTTTTGAAAATAAAGACCACGCACGACCTCGCTATTTAAGGTGGTAGGGTATCCACAGGCCATAGCTTCCTTAGAAACCGTATAATATCAAGGATGAGGACATACGTAAAATACGACAGAAAAGAGATGCAATTCAACATCTCACTTTTGTTTTGAAAGATACTAATTCCAATCCATTCAAGAGATGTCAATCGGATTACCCAATAGTAACAAGTCTCATAGAATATCAGAATGGGTTTAAGCTATCATTTGATGGCCCAAAAGTGAAAACATAAACACGTCTTACTACCACAGAATATCAACAAAATTTGGAAAAGTTTATTTAACCGCCTACCCGTTCCCTGCAAACCTTCTCAGCACTGCACTAGCGTTTAGTAAAAAAAAACAAGCATTACAAATCATCATCTCCAAATAGCTGGTTTTCGTCGATCTATTCTCCAATTATTGCCATGTCCAGATGGCATAGAGCAGGCGCATCTTCATCGACATCAAATAAAAACTTATTGCCACAGTTATCCATCCCGTATCTCAATCCATCGACTTTATTCGTTTATCTTAATTTGAATAAACAAAATTATGAGCTAAGACATCACTTTGAAAACAATTAAACACTCGTAATCGCCCACGCTCGCGAACAACGTAAAAATCTCAATAAATCTCGAACTGGCTTTTCACTTTCCACCTCAGATGGGATCTTCAAATCTCTCGCTGTTTTTCTTTTGTGTGTGCTCATCAAATAAACAAAAAATTATCCGAGACAGAGTCTCCGAGTACCATGCCAGGCACATCAGACACACGCACTAACTGAATAAGCAAATAAAGCTCGGAAAGAGTTCCTCCCCCCTACCATAGCCGCCATTGCCGAAAAGATGAACTCGTACCCTGTCGAATGTTTGTTTATCTAGATGAAAAGACAATGTGTATTACGAGTTAGATGATTCCATTAAAGTTTGTCTTTGGCATACAGCTCTGGGGCTTGATTTCACTAGGAAGAGTGTTCCCAGCCCCCGCTCCCGCCAAGAAATGCAATTTAATTCCATTAATTGACTTTTCAAGTTTACAAGAGCTGTGCCGCAAAACGTCATGTTTGGCTGCCTATTCCCATGTATATGAATGTTACTGGGAGGCGCACACAAGACACCACCATTTGTCATAATGAAATGTAAGGGAACAGACCAAAAAAAAAAAACAAAATACAAAAAAAAAATGCAAATGGGAAACATTTACAACCCACGGGCTTAATGGGCTCGCGACATGCAAAAATTCTTCGACAAAAAAGCCCGCACAGTTGTGAGAAATTCTCGTAAGGAATGGGCTGCACTAGGGCGATATACGGGCCGGGTTAGCGCAGTTTTGATTTAATACAGCGAGTTGTGGAATTAATGACGTGTGACGTTTTGGGTTATGACACAACAAAAATGTGTGATAAGGTCACTAATGGTATGTGGGCTTTCACTCTCTTTCAGTGGGGGGCGGATCGACAGGCGCGCGGTTGGAGGTGTCGTCGTTGGAGTGCTATAAATGCCAAAAAAAGGGGAAAATAAACAAATAGACGGATTTTTATAAACGAAAGACGTCAAAGTGAACACAGACATACATACGGAGGGCTAATAGTTGGATGGTGGTTTGTGTATGATTTATTATTTACGTGCTTTTACTCAATATGTAGTGCAAAATGGTAATGACGTCGGGGAATAGCCCCATAATCGTATATGACATCTATAGGTGATTTTTCTTTTATGGGAACAGCATCGTTTTTAGCTGGCACCTGGGAAATGTGATGATTGAAAAAATGCGAGTTAATGGAAAAACTATTAAGCATTCATAGACATGTGATAATTCGCAATTCAGGCATTCATAGACAGTTGATAATTCGCCAGATTACTCTCTAGCTGATTGAAGTCAATTTTGAAGTTCGTAGGATCAAGTTGGAGAAGTGGTTTTTGATTTTTTGTGCTTGATGAGCGTCCCAGTACTTCGAATTAAGTAAGTCGTTCCTATGGGAGTTGGGTGACAAGGCAACCTACCAACGGGCACGAAATGTACTTTTCATAATAACCACTGAGTATACCGTTCCATTGCTAAGTGTACTTTTACACGTAGACTCATGAGTCAAGACTTTTTTAGCAGTTCTCTTCGTTTATTTTCTTTCGTGAGTCTCGGGCTTATACTTACCTACTTACTTAAATGACGCTACAGTCCGGAATGAACCTGGGCTTCAACCAACATGCCTCTCCAATTAGCCCGGTCCTTAACTAACTGCCTCAAGTTGCGCACTCCAAGTTGGTTGAGGTCGGTTTCTACTTGTGCGCGCCACTTAGGCGAGGTCTTCCTCTACTGCGTCCGACGTCTGGCTGGGAATCGAAGACTCTGTGAGCCGGAGTATTGGTGTCATTCAGTCCTAGCCGTCTTAAACGTCCAATGCGGAGTTTTTTGAGCAGGGGCATGTCGCTGTACAGCTCTTATAGTCCTTGGTTGAATCTTCGTCTCTATAGCCCGTCAACGGAAACGGGACCGAAGATTTTTCGAAAACTTTCTTCTCGAATCGACCAAGGATTTCTTCATCCGCTTTTGAGACAGTCCGTGCTTCAGCACCGTAGAGCAGGACTGGGATGATCTGGGTCTTATACAGGATCTCCTTAGTATTTCGAGAGAGGGCTTTACTACTGTATTGCCATCTTAGCCCGAAGAAACAACGGTTGGCAAGAGTAATTCTTCGTTTAATTTCTGACGAGATGTTGTTTTCAGTGTTAGTAGCGGAGCCGAGATAGACAAAGTCCCGTACTACCTCAAAGTTATATCTGTCAATGGTGACGTTCGCAATGTTGTATGTCCATTCGTGTTGACAGCATTTACTTTGTCTCGCCCTCATATACTGCTAAACCCATTTTTGCCACTTCCTTCTCTATACAACCAAACGTTTCTATGACAACACGTTGAGTCCTACCAATGATGTCAATATCGTCGGCGTATGCTAGTAGCTGCACCGATTTTTGGAAAGTTGTGCCTCCTGTGTTGGCTTTACACAATCCTCTTAAGAATCAAATTGACGAAGTCACATGACAGCTCATCGCCTTGCTTAAATCCAAACGGACGAGTTTGGGCGGTAAACAAAACTAGACTTCGCTCTGTATATTTCGTCTCTATAAATGCTGTCGTATACGGCTTTGTAATCGATGAATAGGTGGTAGGTATCGGTTTGGACTTCTTGGGTTTTTTCCGGGCTCTGCGGAAGTGTGAAAATTTGATAAGAGCCAAATGAGGTTGTTGGTAATCGGTTTCAGGCGTTCAAATATTATGGCAAATAGGATTTTGTAGGCGATGTTGATGAGGCTTATGCCTATGTAGTTGGCGCAGATTAGAGGGTGAGAGGCTTGTACGGACCGATGGACCGACGAACCGACGGACGGAATTCCGAAAACCACTTTTTTGAGTTCCGCTATCATCGTAATGTTAGAATCAATCAAAATCTCGAGGTCGAAAATTTTCACGAAAACAATATCTTTCTCTTTATAAGAGAAAGTTAAAAAGAAAAGAAAATGTGGATTAAGCCATGGAAGGTGGATAGAGCTTCCCAAAGCTCCAAGTGCTTGACAAACCATGTTTTTTTTTAACTATCTAAGAATGAACGAGACATATTTTCAGTTGCTATTACATTTTCTAAAAAAATGATTAAAAAAAGACAGTCATGAGGAATTTGATTTCACCAGCTGAAAGATTAAAAGCAACACTAAGATACCATGCTACAGGTGAATCTTACAAAAGCACAGATTACCAGTCTAGGCTTTCATCTTCTTTTTTACCAAACACTGTGCCTAAAGTGTGTGCATCTATATGGACAAATTCAAGAAATATGTATTTAAAAGTAAGTTTGAAATTTTTCTTTTGACAGAAATTTAATTCATTTATTAATATAATAATAGAAATAAAGTTTAAAATAAATCGTTTTCCTCAAAAACACCCTCCATTGACTGTTCTATTAAATATGGAGCGAAAGCACTTTTTGCTCCATCAGAACTCACGGATGGAGGTCTAATTCTTTGAATACTCAAAATCTTGACTTTCCTTACTTCTGGGATTGGCGTTAGAGGAGTTGTTCCCAAATCCGACGATGAATTCAAATATGCCTCTTCTTGGTGGTGGTATTGAGATGATGATTATATAGAGGGGATGTTTTTTGATTGTTGAGAGGATTGTTGTCATCATTTTTCAAAGTCTTACTCGACACATTCTCTTGAAATTTGTTGGATCCGCCATGAGGCTTTTCGTTGTATATCTTCATCCTTTATTTGGTCCATCTCATATGCATTTATCAGCATAAAAAAAAGGGGACTTGCTTTTTCCTAGAACAATCTGACAATGGCTTAAAAAAAAAAATAGTTCAAAATAACACCAAAACTTGGGCTCATATATGTCATCCATGCCAGCTCTATTCTTTTTGCTTTTTTCCACCTCACGAAGTTCTTTCATAAAATGGTTTTTAAGGTGTGAATTTTCCTTATTATTGCATCAACCGCTATCTTGTTAGAACAAGGTTTGAGCTCCTCCGTAATGCCCTTTTTGCTCTATCTTTAAAATCTGGATGCGTTGCATTATATAGATTTTGATGCGTTTCATAAACATTTATGAGAATTAAACAAAGATCCTTACTCCAAATAGGTTACTTCGTGGAACATTTAAAAAAAAAAAAAAAACACCAGCAACCGAACAAAATTACATAGCGTAACCGACTCTACAAGCAACGAAATTATCTGCCCTAGCGAGGGGCAACTTTCCGCAACGCTTACTTCGTCGGAGGTTCAAGTTCCATTCGAGGTATGTGTCATCGGAAAAAAAATCGGAAAACGAATTGTCGAAAATTGCACGAAAAGTGCACTTAAACGCACTTCACTGCAATTCCTTTCGAAAGAATACCTCGAATTTAAAATAAACAAAAATAAAACGTTAAAAAGAGTCGCTGAAAAATGTAACCACACTCACAGGGCAAAATATATTTTTTTCTCAACTTACCCGCACAAATTCCCGCTTCAGTCAAAATCAAATTGACTCTACGCCATTATTTCAATGACCTGCGACATTTTCTGATAAATCTGCGCGTAAAAGATAAATTTGAACACAAATCTACAATTTTGTACATTACTCAGAAGAGCAACTGTAAATGATGCTCTGAAAAAAAATTCCTTCGGAAAATATAGCAACTTTATAACCCTATATTTTTCCGAACGCATTTTCTGTGTCTGATGTCAATTTCAAAATTGACATAAGATGTTTACCTTTTAGGCAAGGAAATATTGGCCCACCTAAACAACTTACTATTCTACATTCGCATTTTTAAGAATCACAGGTCCAAAGGCCGAAATTAACTATAAATAACGCCATCTTTTTGGTACCAAATATACTTCTTTCCACGCCTTATCGCACTTACCGAATCAAGCCAAACTTTCACACATCTTTGATATTAGTCTAGAGTTACCTAGAGTTGGTTTTTGTGAAGTTTAGTTAAAATCGGAGATGTGTGTGTTCTGCGTGCGTGAAAAACATATTAATTTCAGTACATTTTGGGTTGATAGTTTATGCTAACGTAATTCTCTTACTCTTGTAATTTTCAACCAATTGTTTTTAATAATATTCATTAACTTTAATTTTATATTACGAGACTCGCTCGGTTTGAATTTAGCTTAAGACTAACTTACATCCTAATAAAAATATATTCAAATAGAAGAGCATCTCTCCAGGCGGAGGCATCGTGACACCCGAACGATGCGTAGATCTGGCAGCTTGTGCAAGATCTCATGTTGCAAGCTCACGTCTGAGATATCTGGCGACGATTACTTGTCGGTAGAATCTGCTGCATCAATGGAGAGGTCCGTCGTGTTAACTTATATCGTCAACACAAATTTGTTTTACCACGCCCACTTTTTGAGGACTTTATTCGTAAAAAAAACACTGTTTTCGGCACAATTTTCTGTAAATCCGAAAAAAAAACGTTTGATGAAAATATTTTGAGAATAATACTACGAACATTTCGTGTTTGGGGCGGTTTTCATTTAAAAAAACAACCGCAATATGCTGGTAGTTTTGGCTAGACAAGGATTATTTTTTTTTTTTTTGATGCAGCAGGTGTAACTTGCAACACATGTCTCATTTCGCTTATTCTCGCCGAAATTTCAGCAGGCTCTGAATTTTTGAAGTAACCCAGGTGAAGTGTGCAATATTGATTAAAAAAAACCATTGTAGAGGGCCAAAGTGCTGAGAAAATGCAAAATTATAATGAATGCACTATTTTACACAAACATTCTCTTGAGGCGTTGAACAGAACACCCAATGATATAAAAAAAACAACGAAAAATTATTTAGCGGTACTCAGGTGATTTTAGACAAAGACTTTCCGTCATTCCACGTTAATCGGAAAAAGTCCAGCTAGAAATAAACATGCATGTCAAAATGCTACAAGATTTATCCGCTGACACATTCTCAAAACAATTGTTAGATATCGGCGATGGAAGAGTGGCTTTCCATGAAAATTCTCCATAAAAATATTGATAACATTTCCTACCGATTTTTTCAGCAGGCGCTGATATGCAAAAAGCTCTCATTGACCGCACATTCCGTGATATACGAACACAAAGCCATTTTTGCAGCACATTTGTCAGGCATGTCACCACATCTTCTACGAAATTTGAAAGTTTCCGCTTATTTTTATTCCGAATTTCAACCCATTTTATTGGTTATTTAAAAATTAATGAAAAAAAGCGGAACAAGTGTAAACATTTATTAAAATCCGCTGACTGAAGCGCTCACTTTTCAACAAAAAACGTTGTTTTTAGCCAAACGGTTAAGAATGATGAAAAAAGTGTCTGAATAACATATTTCGCGTTATGAAGAGTAAATCTTCGCCTTTGAATTGATTCCATGTAGTTCAGTGCCACTGGTCTCTACATATTAGAACCGTGTGGTTTTACTTATGTTTTGTAGAATAGAAGGAACTGAGTTACTAACAACTCCTCATATTTCCAAAACAGATTCGACAATAAAGGTTACGTGCGGTGTTGTCATGATACATCTTCCGCAAGAATATGCAAATACGGCCAAAAGCTCACGTTTTAATGCCGGCACTTTTGCACCTTTTCAAGGCCACGTTCCTTGTTATTTCCAGCGTGTCCTTACATCCTACATAGCAGACAATAATTTAAAACAACATCTACGCCCGACTGTAAATCATCATACTTAGCAGGGCTCCTTTCTATGTTCTACAAGAACCGACAGGCTATGCCAAAAATTTAATCGTGTTTCAAAAAAAAAAATACAATTTTTACGAAGTAAAATAATTCGTATCATTGGTTTAAAAAAAAATAAAAAAATATTTTCCTCGAATAAATATACATCGCCGCCATTGATGATTTATTGCATCGAAAATTGCTATTATACTTGTTTCTGCATTCAGATTTCAAGTACCTGTACTCGACTCGGGTCAGTAGTGCAGTGCGGAGGAGGGTATGGTTGCAACCACCCCCATCCCCTCTGCCAGTTTTGTATTTTTCAAGTGTTCTGAATGCCAAACCTCTGCAAGTACTTTGATCTATATAGTATAAGCGACTGCACGTACTATCTCCCGTTTTCCTTGTTGAAATTGTATTTTTAATATTTAATTTTCATGTTTTATTGATTTGTGTGTGTGTGTTTGTGTTGGTTTTCTTTTTTGCCGTGTCGATAAATGTATGTGCAATTTAAAATAATAAATTCGTTGGACTATTTTTACCGGGACTTGAAAAAATTTCTCTCTAATTTCACACACGATTGGAGGACTTTCACTCACAGACACATATACCCATATGCAAAAAAGGATTTTTTTTTTGCTTAAATGCATTTGCATGTCAATATTGCATGTACTAGGTATGACCGCCACTGTTATTCCGTATGTTTGTCCTTCCTTTAGCTGTTTCCTTATGATTGCACGTTATGGTCATTTCCATGGAGAAATTCCTTCACACAACCTCTTGAATTGCGGACAAAAGGAGTATCTTTCTGCAGAAACTGCACCTACGATGGTTAGAGTGCGACATTATTGTAGTAGGACCTCATATTGCCCGTATGAAAAAAAAAAATTTGCTATGCAAAGTCAGGTGAGAGAAATATAATTGTCTGTCGAATAGCCCACCATCACCACCCCTTGGTTGTTAGAAATGAAAAAAATAAAATAAAATAGAAACCCAACACTCACATGAGAAGGTAGAGCCAGCGCATAGGGTGGCTATGGGTTCGCAAGAGTGGGGTGTCGTCGAGGCGGCGCTGTACTGCAAATATGGGGTTAAAATGAGGTCAAGTTTGTATTTAACTTGGTCGATGTATGTTTGGTGATGATGGGCGGGGGATTGCTCGAGTTTCGTTAGTCACTTCGCTACTGTTTTCGTGTTTACTTTACCTTGGTCGGTTCTTGTTATTACATTGACTATGTCGCGCGTAATACATATGGAAGAGGGTGGTCGGTGTAAACACCAATGTTGACATAGACTTTGGCTTGAAAATCTCTGTGAAACATGTTACGAGGGTTGTTTATGGGACGCATGAGGGCACATCTTTGTGGTGGCTTTGGTGGCTTGTATACGCGGTGTGCTTGGTGGTGGCCATAAAAAAATGTTTTTTTTATACTATCTGCCATTTTTGTTATTTTTTTTTAAATGGCAATGACAGTTATGATACTTGTGAGTTGTGATACATTAAGGGAGGCAACATGGTGGGACTCACTGCAATGGATAATTTGCGTGCTTTTGCGCCAAAGTAATCGTATCTATGGCTAGCGAATGGATTGTTATGGTTTTGGGTTTGTTTGTCATTGTTTTATAGCGGTTATTATATATCTTGCTTTTTTTTGCGGAATTTTCAGATCGATAAACTATTTTAGAAAGGCTTTTAATTGTAGGGTAAATAGCGGCATTGTTAATAGGCAGGGAGGTTGGCATTTTAAAGTGACTGGAGTTTTGCACAAGGTCACCTGTCACATGGAGTGTTTAGTCTGATAGTGTGCGTTTGCCTACAGGCAATAGATAAGCGTATTAACATACTTTAATGACGGGTTATAGCTTCAACAAATTTTCTGATTGCGGAGAAAGGTTTACTACATTAGTCGGTCGCCAATTGGGTGAACATGCATTGTGGGAGTATATGTTGGGCACTGAGAGCAGTAGGTGGGACATGTTTTTTCGTGAAAATGCAGAAATCTTCTTCTCGAAACAGAAACACTTCTCAATGACCAGCAGTATGGTTTTCGCAGCAACAGGTCCACTGGTGATTTCATGACATATCTCCCCGATCAATCAATCCACCATGGTGGAGAAAGTAAGATTGTTGCACTTGATATTTCAATGGCATTTGACAGGGTTTAGCATCAAGCCCTTTTTTCGAAAATGCGTGCATTTGGTATCGATGAAAATCTTCGTCTATAAATTAGAAATTATCTTTCCAAACGTTCATTGTAAGTTGTTTTATCGTGGTTTCAAGTCTGCAATTCACAAAGTAAAAGCTGGTGTCTCCAAGGCTCAGTTTTATCACCGACTCTCTTGGTCATTTTTATAAATGATCTCCTGTCCGTAACTTTTTATCCCATTCATTCCTTCGCTGATGACAGTACTCTCAGCTTCTCATATCATTTTTCAGGTCCACTCACCTCATCTTCGAACGCGGACTCTTACTTACTTACTTAAGTGGCGCTACAGTCCGGAATGAACCTGGGCCTCAACCAATATGCTAACTGCCTTCAGTTGCGCACTCCAAGTTGGTTGAGGTCGGTTTCTAATTGTGCACGCCATTAAGGCGAGGTGTTCCTCTACTGCGTGCAACGTCTGGCTGGGAATCGAAGACTCTGCGAGCCGGAGTATTGGTGTCCATTCGTTCAAATTATGATAAGGTCATAGGGAAAATCATTGGGTAAATAGGGTAAATCCAACAGAGTAGAATTCAATGTTTCCAAAACATAATCCTGTCTTCGAAATCTAAGCATTATCCATGAATGGCACTTACGTCAAAAAAACCGAAAAACTTTCCATGCAAGGTATGTGTGTTAGTAACAACTTACGTTGGAACGACCACATATTCCAAGTTGTTAAAAACGCAGCGAAATGTCTAGGTTTTTTTAATCGATGTAAGAAATATTGCACGCCTTCTAAACTTGAGTTTAACGCCAACGTGTGGTCGCGTGCACCAAAAACAACATTGCACCTCCTGGATACGATTCAAAAGCGTGCGAAAAAAAAACTTATAGGAGAAATAAGAAGAGCAAACCCTTTAGTTTCGCTCGAACAACGTCGAAATATCTCCTGCCTTACATGGTTTTATCGCTACTTTAACAACCAATGCTTTAATGAAATAGCCAGCTGCAATCCTCCCTTTCAACAATTACGCCCCAATACTCGCTACGCTAGGAATGCAATTCAGTTTACCCTCAAGCATATCTTTGCACGACTGTTGAAATATAGGGATTCATACATAAATCGAAAACACGAATGTGCAATGCTCTATCAAACTCTGTTTTTCATTTCCATTATAACTTACAGGCAATTAAAACCAATGTGCATCGGTATCTTCCTTCATGTTATCCTTATCTTATCATTTCCTTAACGCCCGCATTGTGCTAAAACATATAAAGGGTATTCATAACCCCTTGAGAATGTGCAAATTATAAAAACAGAACGGTGTAAAAGAGAAAACATATTCAAAATAAAATTAACTTTCATAATAGTTGTCGGCTTACTCGTTTGCAAAAAACTTTTGACAAAACTCTCGTGTAAATTTACACTAATGCATAAAAATGCTGCTAGTAATACTCCTCAATATAAACCCTAGGTCAGTGACTGAATACCAAACAACACATTTCCCAGATGCTGCAGCCGAAACAAAATTGCCGCCACATAACGACTAAGTAACTGGCAGCAACGTACCCAGGATCGAACTGGATTAAAGTCTTCGTTTTCTCAGGCAGAAACTCTCAATGGGTCGGGAGCCAGTTAAGTAATTAAAGAAGTTACATAAATGCAGTTTCGAAAAACAATATGTTGATAGACTATACAAAATTAAAGGGCTTACAAGAAAAGTTACTTTCAATGTTCCTTATAATGCTTTCAAAAAAATACCACCAACACTAATAGAGAAAAGCTGTATTCACCAACTTTCGTTGAATCTTACCAACGAACAGTAAGACCAACTATGTGACAAAGCAACTGTAAACGAAAATAATGAAAAAGGAGAAAAGAATTTATAATAGGCAAGGTGTTCTTATTGCCATCATACCTACCCACAGCTGAGCACAGCTACAATCGAATTATATTCCAGGTCGATAGTGAATGCATGAACGGGCACCAGTTAACCCTTAGAGAACGGACGGCTCGTGGTGCCACTTTGCCACCACGTGTGCCCACCGTCTCATCATCGTCGTCCATGCATTGACAAAGCCCCATCCAGCCCTTTGAACATCATCATATCGAACTCGAGCCGCGATTACCGCTCACCGTCATCAGCAGCAAAGGCAAACAACCAGCACCCTTGTGATTTGCAGCGTCTTTGAGTTTCTTCCATCACTGAAACTAAGTTTTCCGACAGAAACCACCGGAACAAGAAAAAAGAACGACTCCTGACACTGAGTACCTACACATGCTGCAAGGACGAGCAAAATTCTCGAGGTCTTATATTGCAAAGGAGAAATCGGAAAAACTTTTTAAAAAGAAAGCATACGACAAAAAAACAACTACCAGTATGCCAGTGTGTTTAACGGAATGTTGCACATGGAATTCCCCAAACAGTGTAGGTGTCCTTCTCTGCCAAACTTGAAGAGTTTATTTTTCACATTCATGGATAGTACTGAGCTACTGATGGTAGGAAGATGTACTTCATTATATTTGTCATTCAGATGGAGTGGTGTTTTTACCACTAGAACTTATCACTGGAGTATCTTGCATCTGTCGAGGTGAAGATGACATTTTGTCATAGTTCAGTGGGTGATCAAGGAAACTAGCGAGCATTCTCACTTAACCTTTAGAAATAAATCCATCTCTTGTTAAGTCAATTAAGTCGTAGGCTACGGTTTTTTTATATCTGAATTTTATGAAATGCAAACCAAATGACTGCAGAAGTGCAGAATATGATTTTTCTCTACATTGCGGTACATTTATGGTAATACATCTAATTGGAGGTCCATGCACGTAAAGCCAGCATTGTTTCACGACAATTCACGAATGCGACTGCAATTTTTGCACAATGGGGAGGATCTACAATTTTATGCCGGATTCGAGCCGGCTTTTCATGGGTGTACACATTTATTTTCATGAGATTAGATAGACCCCTGGGGCGATTTGATAGATCATGAGAAAAGCTAGCTAGTAAAAAAATGGCTGATGAAGGAACTGCTTTCATGTTTCTTGAAAGTATGTTCAGACCTTTCAAAATTGTTCTTCTGTAAGTTACTGTATCTGTTAAGGAATTCGATGTAAGTTTTAGAATCATAAAGTATACATAATTGTGATTGAATGCTAGTAAGAAACGTCAAAATGTATTGACCTTTAAAATACTCTTGAATAAAACGTGTTCGTAACCAGTCGGAGTTTCCTTTTAACGGGTGTTTTTTTAGAGGTTGGTTAGAGTTTTAGCGGTAAAACTGACATTTTGTGGTCAAATCGGGCAACTCTAATGTCATTTATGTTTAGTTAGGTTTGCAATTTTATCACAAATAGGTTGACAAATGAACAACGCTTGCAAATTGTGCAAATTTATTTCGAAAATAATAGTTCGGTTTGCGAAGTTTACCGTAAGCTCCGTCCATTTTATGGTGGACATATTCGTCCATCAGAGCAACTAATTCGGATAACCATGGATCGTTTTCGCACTACGTTTACTCTATGTGACAATACGCATCCGCAGAGACGTCGAACAGTGCGCAACGAAGAAACAATTGCCGCTGTAGAAAAAAAATGTTGAATATGACCCGAATGAATCGATTCGCCAAGGTACACAGCAATTGAATCTTTGTCTATCAACTTTATGGAAGATTTTGCGCAGAGATCTTTGCTAACCACCTTACAAGATCAAGCTTGTGCAAGAATTAAAACCGCAACCATGCAATGCGTCGTGATTTTGGTGTATGGGTCGAAAATGAGATTGATCTCGATGCTGACTTTCATCGCAAAATTTTGTTCAGTGATGAGAATCATTTTTAGTTGAATGGCTACGTCAACAAGCAAAATTGTCGCATTTGGTGTCAAGAGAATCCACATGAGACCCTTGAGACGCCATTACATCCACAAAAACCGACTGCTAGGTGTGCTCTATGGGCTGGTGGAATCATTGGGCCATACTTCTTCCGAAATGATACTGGAGAGACTATTTTGTTCCTGAATTTAATGGCATGAATGTGGATTAGATGTGATTCCAACAAGACGGCGCTACATGCCACACAGCGCACGTCACAATCGATTTTTTGAAGGAAACATTCGATGAGCGCATAATTTCGCGGAATGGACCAGTAAATTGGCCACCAAGATCGTGTGATTTGACACCATGCAATGTCCTGACTGATTGTTTAGAAGTTATTACGATACGGATGTTCCAACAACATCAATTTATGAAGAATTCTGTAATATTTAGAGTTTATACTTGGAACAAACCGGACTTACATATTGCGCATACTTGCATAGTTGAGTGGCGCTATATGAACCGTAATGAACCTGGGCCTTAACCATCATGCTTATCCAATCAAATGTGTTTTTGTCGGCTTTTAATTGTGCGCGTCACTTAAGGCGAGGCCTTCCTCTACTGAGGACGCCTGGCTGGGAACAGCTTGGCTCTGTCAGTGAGAGTATTGTATGTCGCTGTACTGCTCGTATAGCTCTTGGTTGAACCTTAATCTCGTAGCCCGTTATTGCTAATTAGACCGTTTTTCGAAGATTTTTTCTCTCAAAAGGACCAAGCATTTTTTTTATCTGCTTTTGATACTATCCATGCTTCAGCGCCGTAGAGCAGGTCTGGGATAATCAGGGTCTTATTGCCTTCTTAGCTTGAAGAAACAGCAGTTGACAAGAGTAATTCTTCGTTTAATATCTGAAGAGATGTTGTTGTCAAAGTTAATAATATCATCGGCGTATGCTAGTATTTGCACTGATTTTCGGATGATTGCGCCTTATGTTTCGGCTCGGGAGTCTTGCATAATCTTCTTAACAATCAGATTGAAGAAGTCACGTGACAATGTGTCGCTTTGCCTAAGTTGTTTGATATCGAATGTGTCGGTGGGGTCGTTTCCGACCCTGATGGAGCATCTTCATCGTCATCCTGCACAGAGGGACGATTTAAGGTGGTATACCAAAGCTACATATGACTCTGTATAGTTCGTCGCTATAAATGCTGTCGTATCTAGAATAAGTGGTGAGTATATCGATATGGACTTCTTGCGTTGTTTTCATGATCTGTGTAAAGATAAGCGTCGATTAGGTTGTTGGTATACAGTATCAGGCGTTCACATATTACTGCAGATAGGATCTCGTTGGCGATGTTGAGGAGACTTATACGTCATAATCATGGATCGGGCAACGATGCTGAGGTTCCATTCTTCAGGCATACTTTCATCCGACCAGATTTGGCTAATGAATTGGTGGATGTTACTTACTAACTCATCTCCGCTGGCTTAATCTTGTTGGCGATGTTGAGGAGACTTATGCCTCATAATCATGGATCGGGCAAACTATGCTGACGTTCCATTCTTCAGACATACTTTCATCCGACCAGATTTATTGGTGGATGCTACTTACTATGAATGTTGTTACTTACTATAACTATTAAGCTTGAGTTTAGATATTGGTATCCTCACTTTACTTAGGTCGGGTGGTTGGCAGTTTTCGCTGTCGTTCCCAATATTGAATGGTTCACTCTACCTGACAGCGGAATGTTGTTCGTCGTCACCGTTTAACAGTCTGCAGAAGTGGTTCTTCCATATGCTCAGCATCGACTGTGCCTAAACTAAACTGATCCGCAACCGTTTCTAACTTATTATAGATTCCTAGGTGTCCTTTTGTATTTGCATAGTTTGCATTTGGTCTGTCCTTTACCCAGCCGTGTACCAGCCACTTGTTTATTTTTGATTGGGGTAATTTCTCATTGAAGCCAAATTTCATGTACCCACAAGGTCCTAAGTGGGATGTCAAAGTTTAATTATTAATCATAGATGTCATATGGGATTTTTTTGGTCATATCTTGGACGATTTTCATTATGCAGCCTTAATCTAAAAATGATTTTATAAACGAACGCAGCCTTAATCTAAAAATGATTTCATAAACGAATGTATACGAACGTTACGTAAAACATTGCATAACTGGAACAAAACAAAAAACGGTCAAGCTAAAATAATCTCTTATGTCAGTTATACGCCTTATATAAAAGTTTCTTATTAACTGCTTTTGTGACTAATATGGGACTATCTGCATTTCTTAAATAAAAGTGAGACAAGATGGAGGTGAATGTACCTACATACCTATCTCTCATTTAAGTTTATTGCAATCATCGTACATACGTGTTTGGAAAAATTGTTGGATAACCATCACAGGTGGCCGAAAGTGTATCTATATGCTCTTAGTAATGTTAATGGTTGCAGCTACTGTTAACATAAATGCGTTAACTTTAAGGGGGTGCTTACCGAATACACTCTTAAACATAACTTCATTCGATCTCCTTTATCTGTACTCGTAATTGATTGTAATTTATAGGTTCGCTTGAAAGCATATCAGTGTTTTGGTGTTATATGCTGCTATAGACGATATATAGGAAGTACCATTTGAGTACCATCTACCTCATTCAATCTGTCTGTTCAGATTAATTGGCATTTGCCCACGGGTTTATTATACCAGCTGGATTTGAAAATTTAATGGAGCGATTGCAGTCTTGCAGCGAAGTATATCCTTAGCTATGCATTTAAAAAAAGTCCGATCATGGCTTGAATTTAGCGCTCTCAAGCATGTTCAAATATTGTTTTGGTGTAAGTCCTTGGTCTCTCCTTGCGTGATAGGAATAAAAAACTTTTAAATATAGTTCCAGACTTCCATCATGACATTACAGAAAACCACATGGTAATGCGTCGCCTTGTTTAAAAAATTTAAATCGAGCTGCTTCCAAACTGAACGCATTGCGGTTTCAGTACTACGCCACATATCCGTTTCACTTTTAAATGGAATCCCGAGTTTTGTTATGGCTCTATACATATTTATGGGACTGATTCTATCATATCTACTATTTATTTACTTAAAGTATATGAAAACATGTTGTCCTCCAAGTGGTCAATCGTTTCGAGCTTATCGGCGTAGACTACCGACTTCATATATCCCCACAGAAAATAGTCAAGCGGCGTTAAATTGCATGATCTTGGAGGCCGATTCACAGGACCAAAACGCGAAACTATGCTATCACCGAACATTTCCTTCAACAAATCAATTATGGCACGAGCTGAGTTACATGTTGCGCTGTCTTGTTGAAGCTACCGCTCCTGCACATCATGGTCTTTTAATTGGTGAACGAAAAAGTCAGTAACCATGGCTCTATAGAGGTTGCCATTAGATGTAACGTTCTAGCCATCATCGTTTTTGAAGAAGTACTGACCAATTATTCCATAAACCCATAAAACACAGAAAACAGTCATTTCTTGTGGATGTATCTGACGATGTTTTAACATACACTTGAGGATTATCATCACTCCAAATACGGCAGTTTTGTTTATCGACGTATCCATTCAACCATAAGTTAGCTTCATCGCTAAACAAAATTCGGTTATGAAAATTAGAATCAACGGCAATGTTTTTGTTTTATGCCCATTGACCGAATCTACGCCTTGCTAGGTGATCCTGTGTCTTCAATTCTTGTACGAATTATATTTTGTAAGCACGCAAACTAAGATCTTTCCGCAATGTCTTCTATAAAGTGTATGGTCACATATCAAATTCCTGTGCACGATGGCGGATAGGCTGATTTGGGTCTTCATCCATGCTACCCTCTACAGCACTATACGACGCGACGTCTCCATACTCAATCGAATCGAACTTCCCATACTCAATCGAACTAATTGCTATGATGGACGATTATGTTGACCGTAAAATGCAAGTAGTGCGCGATACGTATTTCGAACAGAACCATGGTTTACAATATAAATTTGCACAATTTGGAAGCGTTGTTCAGGCGTCAGTCTATTCATGTTGAAATGCCAAACCAAACTAAATCACTTGACAGCTGACAAAATGGCTGCTAGTTAAAATAGTGTTGCCAACTTAAGTTCTATTACACACCCTTTATGAATGAATTTCAATTACACTTGACGTGAGGCTGCTAACCATAACCAATCTGCATCCTAATATATTCAGCCATTGGTCAAAATGAATGCCGCAGATTATTTATTTTTACTTTCGATTTGTTCATAAAGGAACACCAAAAAGTCTTATTTGGAATTCCCTCTTCGCATCGGTCCGACTGTCCGTAATGGTCTCTTAAGCCTAAACGGCTTGACTGATTTTCTTCAAACTTCTTATGCATGCTAGGCCATTTTTTACCATTAGCCATTCTATTGACAGTACCTTTCATATGAAAATTTCACAAACCGGAATTTTTTTCGAAAACGGAACGATTTTTTATTTTGAGAAAGTATATGTAACGGATTTTCGGATCTTAGCCGCTTAATAAAAATTTTCAATTTCTCACAAACTATTCCGTCGAATTGAACGAAATTTAATATCTTTGTTAAGGCTAAACTATAATAGTCGTAAGCAATCGGAAACTAATGTCAAAATTATACGTTAAGTTTCCTTAGTTAGTGAAAATTACCTAAGTTGCGCATAATAGAATTTTGTGAACGTAAGCGATTGTCAGACAAAAAAAAATCGTTGGTAATGAACTTGTAAACTTCAATGTGCGTAGCTGTTAAAGTGAAATGTTAAATTTTTGTATGAAAGAACAAAAGAAAGGGAAAGATATGAATTCGCTTTTTCGCAAGTGAGCAAATGTGAACGGAAACTGAACGAATCGAGCGAAAGGCTATTATGGCCGTACAATACAAATTGCATGTATTCGGACAGTTACGGAAGTGGTCCTCCGCAACCATCTTCTATTATAGTTCAGCCTTTACTCTTACCTTTTTTTAACAATTCCAAGTAATTATTTCTGGCACAAATGGTTCTTAAAAGATTTTTTGACCAATGACGTAAAATTAATCATATTCACATGGACACTGATTCCTTCAAATTCCGGAAAACGTTCTTGTAATCACACTTGGACACTATGACCAATTACCAAAATTAATATTTTTCTGTATTTTGGCCAGACTATAAAAATTGTCAAATTCTCGCATGCTTGGTATTTGATCTGACGCCCACAGTGGAAGAAAAAATTGCATACGACCCAATCGTGCACCTACCACTCGTTTTTTTTTAAATTTCTGATACTTTTGAGAATTGATTCATTTAGGTCAGTAATTTTTGTTGAATAAGGTACGAAGCTGGAAAAACAATTAAGCTGACGAAAAAGAATAAAAAAATGTTGTACCCACGTTTGAACAATGGCGGTGGTGCGTCGAATTGTTTTTTTTATTTGGTTTTATCAAATGTATAACAAAATGGCCTACCACATAGATGACCACCAAACTATTTTTGTTTGAAGAAAGTTACATAAAAAAACGAATTGCGGAACAACCAACGATTTGCACAAACTCGCACTTAACGCAGTTTAAGAGACTCCACCTTTCTTATTTTGTTCTTCCTTTTCCTCCGCTTTCTCATCATTATTCCTTCTTCCGTTCTTGATATCCCCGCTTTTTCTCCTCTTCAATTCCTTTTTTTTTTTTTTTTTTTTGAAAAAAGGAGTTTCCCAGTAAGAAAAAAAGTTTCCCAAATTAAACAACTCGAATATTTTTCACAAAAAAAAAAACTCAATTTAATCTACGATCGCTAACTTACTAAAAATCTGTTATGATTGACATCCAAGAAATCGATTTCCTTTGCTAAAACAATTCCGTATGACCAGAATCGATTCCGTTTCTCATTCACAATTAGTACTCTCCACTCTTAATCCAACTGCGACTTGCCAATACTTTCTGCCCTTTGGCTGGAAAGTGCGTTCATCGTCACTCATTTTGAGATGCCCACTCTGGCAGGTCTTACTGCGCATTTTAACGCATCGACGCGACGTCCGAAGCGTGCTATCACTGCCGTACACCTCAGACTCGCTCACTCTGAATAAGTATACCAATTGGAGTTTCACATTTACACTGGTTTTTCCGTGTCCACTTTTTATAGTGTTCTAGGAACAAACAAAAAAAATACAAATTTTCTCACTACCTGTGTTGTACTTCTAGCACGATGGCGGGACCTCCGTTTTTATGCCGACTCCGAATGGCGAATTTGAGATAAGCTTTTCTTGACAGTTGATAATACTGGGATGATTTGTCAGATCATCACGAGAGGAGGGCCGGTGAAAAATCATTTCGGTGTTGCTGCGGTGTTACGGTGTTACTGCACGGCAGTTCATCGCACCAACCATCGCGCCACTGAGCCCGTGTTCTAGAAACACACCGGTGTAAATCCTGGACATCAATTTTCTGTCAATCAAACATTTGTCCCGGATGAATATGTTTGGTTAACCCTGATCAATCCAAAAAAAATAAAAAAATAAAAATTTTCCCGAACTAAAATGGAGAAGAGTAACTATCAGTTGGAAGAGAGACGCGTACCACACTTTTTCAGAAGCAGTGAGTTTTGATGACAAGGATAAGATGACTTGCAAAAACCAAATTTCAGCGAACTGTGTTGGTGCAGATTTTTTGGTTAGATTTTGTGGTAAACGATTTTCTTCCGAGTGCTGTCTGTAAATTGTTTAAAGGTTAGACTCGATTAGTTTGCTTTTGGTGTCTCTGTGTTTGGGAACGTGCCATTTTCCCCTTTTATCGGTGTTGGGCGGTTTTACAGCTGTAGGACAATATGATAGCTGCCTTTGGACACATTGCAAGTTGTCTCGGGACTATCAATGTTACTGTTTTTCTTGTGGCGAGAGTGTTTGTACATGGCTGTCCACCAAAACACATTGGTTGCTCTTCCGTTGCACTAGCATTGATGGAAATGAACCGTCTTCTCTTGGTCATCGAACCTAGCTCTTAAAGTTGTTTCTTCGTTGAAGAGATGTCTTCCGTCGCTCCCTCGTTATGGGAAATAGGAGAATGTCTACTCTTTCTTTGCTCGTCTACTCGATCTTTGCTGCTAGCATATGTCGGCATTCCTTATCAAACCAGTGGTTTCTTGCTGGATGCGAGAAACCTAGTACATCAGTTTCGGCAGATTTAATTTTTGTTGGCATCATTGCCATAGTTCTTCGAGATTCGATGCTTGTAGAATGGTGTTAATCGAGAGGTTAAGGGATACGAGTGCGCGAACGCCTTGGCGGTCTCTTGCGATTGCAGTCTTTTGACAATAACTTTGTCACTGTATTTTTGGATTGTTGTGGCGTGAATAATAGCTCAAAATATGCCTCCACATTATTTTCTTTAACCCATATCGTTAAAAACATGAATTTGAGGCACCACCCTGCACGTAGGGATAACATTACACAATCAAAACAAAACTAATAAACACTCGTTGACTTTGTCTTTTTTCACCCACAAGACAGTGGTTGTATGCTTTTTTCGAAACATGAATGTCGCCGACTTTCATGTTTGTATGTGTGTTGTATTTATATACAATTCGTGCTCAATTTGTTGATTGTTTCGGGAGGGCGGTGGGCGCTGGTGGTTATTCAATGGTGGCGGCATTCGCCCGAAAAGAGGAAGAAGTATTTAATTAAATCCGATAGTTGATTGAGAAGCCATGGGCAGGCAAAACCATAATACAATGCGTTAATTATAAGGCCGACCTTATAGATATATCTACTATATCTATATAGGGACTCGGCGACGGAAATGTACTCATATTTTTGTATTTCCTTTCGGCGTACGTAAAGGACCTTTTAAAAGCGATTTCATTTTCGAAAAAAAAACTGATATTTTATTCCACACAGGGAGCACACGGATCTCTGACATTCTAAAGGGGGCTGTGCAGTGCGGTGCAGTCCACAATCGGATGTAAACGCGGGTAATAATGAGCTCACAGGAAACATACTCGAGGTCGATTGGTCTGGTGTAAATATTTAATTCCATCGTTTTTACTGTATTTGCACCTTTCACGGAATCCCAGTGCAGTCATGTGAATAACGTGATAATAAACTTTTACGTGGAAATGTTCTGTGATTTATAGTTTTTTTTTATGGAGGGGGATGAAGAAATTGAGGGTAGGAATAATGCGGTTGTAAGGAGGGAACACAAATTTACTGGATTGTCAAACGAAATTTTAATCGTAATGTTAATTACAGCATGGATTAACAATGAGAAATAGATAAACATGGGAGGTTGGACGAATAGAGTCGGGTATGGTAGAAGTCTTAATTACCTTTAATACAAATTGGACGAGTATTCAAGTTATTTTCGCTCTAATCGGCTTACTGCACTTCTGTATCGATGGGATACATTTAAAAATTGTTTTATTCGTATACCTGTGGTAATTGGGGAAGGGGTTGAAAAAGTTGCACTGAATTCATTTTCATTCTTCATCAAAGATTTTAAAACAGCAGGGTTGGTATATTCTCAGACGAGATTGTCACAGATCATCGATTTGGTCAATTTCTAGGTCTACCTGAAAACCATTTATCCTATATTGCTGCACGCCTCAGACGTCAGTTTGATCGGCTTGAGGACATGCATACAACACTGCCAAGCTGTAGAAGAATGGACTGCTCATTCTCTTTTGAAATTGCCGTTGAACATGGCGTTAATTGCAATACCCACGTGCAACATTTTTAACGATAAGTCATGAAACAAAAAAAAACTCGAAACATTTATCGATAAATATAATACCGCCAGCTTCGAATGTCGAAGGGCGTTGGCGACAAGCTGCTCTTGTCCGGCGTTTCTTTCCCCTTTACCAGAAATTTTATCTCTGACGAAAAATGCCAACGTTAAGGTAGGTATGTAGAAGTGGCGATTAGGCATGAACCACCCCAGTAGCACTCTTGTGCCTTTTTGTTACCACAACTCGTGTGACCTATACTATGATTGTTATTGTGAATGTGATGCAGGCGGTCTCTAGATCCAGCCTGTGAGGTTTAGAAAGCGGATAAGATCTTGTATCCTTTTACCCTCGATGTCGCTAAGAGTGTCGTAAAATGGTTGGTCTAACGAACGCAATCTGGCTCTTGCTAGTGCCGGACATTTCCAGATAAAATGTTAGAGGGTTTCCCGCAACTGCGTCATTGAGGGTTGTATGGGATCCCTAGTTTGGCCGCATGGTCTCCAATTGGCCTGTGCCCCGTGACTATCACCGTAATTCTCGCGATATCTTAGTTCTATTTAGTACATCGTTTAAACCGCACGTAGCAGGATACGGACCCCTGCCGCAAGTGAGCCGTGAAGACCTGAGCTTTGCCTGGCTAGCTCGTCTGCACGCTCGTTTCCTTTAATGTCAATGAAGCGGGAAAGTTCGTTCCGGTATTCCTGTACCAATTTGGAGGATATGGTAGCCTTTCTTGAAGCTTAGTATAGATTTTATGTAGTCTGTTGGAAACGTGACCACGCCGTTTGGTAACGAGTCCAGGATATCACTGTGGCCTTGCATTCCAGCATCCTGGCTCCTGGAGTCTTACTGAGCTGCATAAAGCGGTATCTTTAATGCCAACGTATATACTTGCGGACAAATAGAGGACTATAAGGGAGCTTAGCTGAAGGTGATAGCAGCTGAAAAGTTTATGCAGAAAAAAAAAAACAGAATCCCAAAGGAGATTTATTAAAGATACCTATTGGTGCGCCTGGAGAGATATAAAGCCTGATCCGAACCATGTCGACATTAACAAGGAAATAAACATTGTATCGCAGACGATGTTGAGAATTTTGAAAAACCACTTGCTCAGAGTGTTTTCGGTAATGGGGAGCAATCTGCTACGAACAACAGCAAATACATCTATTCACCTATATTCAGCTTTTTGTATACCATACTCAGTAATTTGAGTATGCACTGTTATTCCGGTAAAATGCCATAGTTCTCAAAGACGGTGAATGTATACAGTCTTTAAAAAAACAAAAAAAAATCTGTTTCCACATCCAACGACCTATCCTCTCTTCCGCTCGACTCTATTGCTCCTAGAAGTCCTTCGGACATCTGCCGATATGATATATGGGATAAAGATACCTCCTACAAGTCATCGTTGTGGCAAAGGCTACAGCTTTTTTGTAAGGGAAGAATCGTCTATTAGTCTTTGGATCGAGTGCAATATGTTCAGTGTACGTTTCAGGGCCAAACTTCAAGAATGAGAACTGTATTCAAGAACTACTCGTACTTGGAAGTTATACAGAAAAAGAATCTTGCCTGGGTTATGTTAGGTAAGGTTTGATGAGCTGTTGATGCCCAGGCGAGTCGTCAAACTCGCATACGTGTGGGCCCATAGCGATACCCTTTGTTGAGAGAAATGTACCTGAAAAGAATGTAAAAACTACAGTAAGTGTGATACTTATGTTGTGATCTACGTTGTTCTATCTGCTTCACACATATGTTTGCTACGTCCTGATTTGCAGCAGAAATGGACGATCTGTGCTATAGGTTTCGTTGCTAACTCCGTCAGGTCCTCGTAGTAGAAGCTGCCAAATAGCTTGTTGCGGCTGTTGCAGATCGCGGGACAGTGACAGAGTAGGTGTGCAATGTCCTCCTCGACTTCAGGGTCGCCGCCTTTTTTGCATAGTTGGTGTGAGTTAGCTAGTCCGATTCTATGGAAGTGCTTACCGAACAGGTTGTGACCTGTTGTCAATCTTACCGCTATAGTAATGGAAGCTCTGTTAAGAGCTATAAGCTTGTTTGATTTGCTACCTTTTTTCCGACCAAAGGTCTCTGACGTGCTTACAAGTGTTATTTGTTTTGCCATCTAGATTTTGTAAGACTTTGCGTGTATCTAGCTATTGCCTTTTTTTAGAATCAAGGGTGGGTCTTACCCTGCTGTCACATAAAGGAGATGCAACTGGACTATCCTAGTTTAGCTAACTCGTCTGTTTTCTCATTTCCTCGGGTATTATTATGTCCTGGCACCCAGATACTTTGAACTTTATTGTGCCTACATAGAGCTTTTAGCTTTGTGCGTACAACTACTCGTGATTTATGTTGGTTGCCAGAGCTTTTATGGAGTATGTCTAATACTCTAGCCGATTTGGCAGCTTCGAGTATAGCTATGATCTCTGCTTGGAATACACTGCTTGAGTTGGCTAGTCGTAGGGATGTGGTTACCCCTTTTATCGACTTAGACCGCAGAGCCCACTCCTGTTTCCATTTTAGACCCATCGGTGTAGATTGATATTTCCGTGTTCGATACCACAGTATTTGACGACCATTCGTCTCTGCTTGGTATTTTGATTGAGTATTTAATGTCAGAATCGTGATATGGGATGGTCTAGTCTGGTGTAAAATATCTCTTAGCTCTGAAGGTGGTTAAGCTTGGACGCTTCAGCTTTGGTATAAGAAGTTACATGTTGTTGCAATGATACATCTGCCCCGGTTTGAGGAACTGTGGACTTGTGGAATTGTTCTTTCTTGTCGTTGCATGTTTTTTGCATACCAGCAGCATCACCTGTTGATATCGTGCTTCAAAGCTTGGCTTTTACCTATAACCAATTGTTCGTTATTGGCTTATCATCCGGGTGGCTAAAATCGATATTGTTTGGTCCTCTAAGCTCTTAATTTTTGTATTTTTTTTTGCGAAATTCTCTGTTACAAGCCGATCGGATCCTTTCCAGAAACTGGCTAAGCTGTTTTTCTTCTACAAATCTTCATGTTCTCAAACTTTTTTGAGAATTGCGTTATTGGTATTGCTTAGCTCTGTTGTTCCACGGATGGTTGCTTATCTTCCATGGTTGTAGCTGAACGGAAATATTAGGGAAAGTTGGCCGTTCATCCTTGTTCTAGATTTATTTCGACTTCTCGATTTATATTGACTTCTCGATTTATTTTGCTTGTTGGTGAGTTCAACGGCACCTCTATCGTCTCGGAGTTAGTTCTCTTGTGAAAGGACGGTTCTCCAGACCTACCTAAGAACTCTCCGGTGAAACTGAATCAAGTGATTCACTTACCGAATAATATTTCTTATGCGAAGTAGAAAGCTGCTGCCACAATCTTAACTATCGTTATGGTCTTCCACCATGAGAGGAGGCCCCACAGTCTCCGTGGCCTGGAGCTTTCAAACGAAATGTATATTTCTAGTGAATCACCCGTTTTTAACTTTTTTTTTTTACCGAATTAGTGATATTCCTTCATGAATGTTTGGCCCATCTGTAGCCTCTGCAGCCTGGCCAGAAATTCACCGACGAAGCTTTTATTTCTAGTGATTGCTCGTCTCCTGATAAAGTAGCTATTTTTTGTGAAATAGATTCAGTGGCCTGAAACTTTGCGACTTTTGCCGAACTAATGATCTTTCTTCATGAATATTGTTCTAGTTGAACCGCCTACAAAGCAATAGTGTAAAATCTTTGCAACTTAAGTCTGCCTACCACTGTCAAGGTGTCTACCCTAGCTGCAATTTAATTTATCCAAACCAATTTAGTATCCTACAATACTTATTTCATCTAGTGTATCACTTTTTGGTAGCTCGTTAATCAATTAAGTTCCAAAAATGAACTGAAGCCCATGGTGTTATTCCATATGAGTCCATTCATGAACCAAGTCCCAGTACTTTTAGTTCTCGCCGCATATGCATATCCATGGTTTCAGAATGAAATTACTTCACAGTACAGTTGAAACCAACCTCATCCACGTGCAATAACAGTCACATATTGCCATGACTGACCTTCGTTACCTGTAAAGGAATGCCCCTCATCATCCTATAGGTGGTAAATCCAAATCTTGGTAGATGAATAATTGACATCCTTCATATTATAAACCCATAGCCACAAAACCAGATCTGCCTAATTCATTTCCATTCGTCTCATGCCCACAGTCTACATCCCTCGCCACGTATCCTGTTTCTATAGCTCCATCCTCTCACACATGCGGTGCCATATCATTGCAAATACAAGTAACAGACCAGTTTAATGTCGACCATGGGATGCATCTGGAATGCAAAAAAGAATAAAATCAAAGCAAGCAATTGAAATTCTTCTCTCGGATTCCTGCCTCATGCCTATACCAACTCGCATACATGTAGTTGTAGTTGCGAGTAAGTCCTTTCTGTTTGTCGTTTTGGCGCATCTTCCGATGCCGTATCGTTCTGTAAAATTGCAAATTTCTTCTCCCAATGTCCGATCGATTTATAAAACAACAAATTTGCCAACGTCACCGACCCACCCCTCCCATCATTTTCCTGTTTGTCCTCGACATGTGCCATTTATCTGTCCAACAGTCGTATCCTTAAGGAATTTTAAATTAAATTCCATTTAAATGGCCATGTTTTTGTTTCAACTCGTTCGCCATCTGTCACTTTTGATGTATTACTCATAATAAGACTGCTGAAGAGGTAGATGGTCTAGTGAGGTCCTTGGTCTTGTTTATACCCCACCCATTCCTCCTATTGTTTATTGAATCCATTGCGGATTTAAAAATAGGTTCCTGTGAATAGAGCGTAGAGAGTATTTGAAAAGTCATCATAAATTTCACAAGGACCTAATTTGGGAATGTCCCTCAGTCCCAAAGCTGTTTTATGTGATTCGTCCAGGTGTTGGGGAAGTATTTTCTTATCAACTCAATTGGGCTGGCAAGTTGCAAGGACTTCTGAATTACCCTTGGGAGAGATTTTTGGTGATGGTGATTTATGATTGTGTTTGTTGCAGAAGACCGGTATCACATATAACATTGGAGTAGACTCACATGGTTAGGTTTGAGATAGAATTTTGCTGAGGTAAACCACTTGGGTGTAGTGAGTGCCCTGTAGCCCGGTGGTTCACCTCAACTTCATTCGGAAGACAGTTTTCTCTCTAGATAAGCAAACAATTTTCCAATTGTCCGAAAATAATTCCATTTGTGCCTTAATGATATTTAAGGACGGCATGTGATAAATTGGGCATTTTGTTGCCCCCTTAAAATTTGAAATTGCTTGTGCAGAGGCGTATGAAGTATTCCCACTCATAATCTGTTTCAGGTATACGAAGCTAGTATGGTCATGGACTGACCATTCCTGAATAACGACTTTGCAGAACATTTTACCATTCATAACGCTGGGCTGTTGGAACACGATACTGACAAATCACACGTATTTATCTAATAAGTTTAACTGTACATATGCGACGGTATTATGGTCTCATGTGTAGACGGGTATTAGGCAAAAGTTAGGATCGGAAACTTACGATTGGAGTATTCGAAATATATCACATATATCACATTACCTAGTTTAAGCTTTTAAATTAAAAAAAAATCCACCAATTTATTTTCAAGACTGTGTCTTGCAGAACGTGAAGTCGTAGGTATTTAATGTCTTATTAGCCTACCGTACTTAACCCCATGCCACGAGTTTTACGAGTTCATATGCTTAAATCTGCGAAACTTTTTAATTAGGGGAAGAAAAAAGAAAAATTAACCTATGGAACTGCTCTAAAATGATCGTCCGCCCTCCCAGTAACTGTTGTTAGGAGGAAGTCATTGCCATTAAAGAAGCACCACACAGGATAGAGTGTACCGTGATATTGACGACAAGATCTACATTTTCAGCTATAGTATCAATCAATTCCATGGGCTCTATCGCATTTGAATCAATGAAGACCAAGAAATACCAACTATTCCTAAACGAGATGACAGAACACTTTGACTAACATATTTTGCTTGCCAGATGTTTGGATTCAGGGAACTGTAATACCGATGAGCTTGACAGACGAGCCATCATCTTGGGCATTCTATCACAAGAAGAAATGGTTTGTACGCCCCTACTTAATGTAATCTACGTCTTTGCCTAAATGTGATTAAGGAGTCAAGATTTAGGCGAGCAAACCAACGTTTCAAATAACCAGGAAACTCTGTGCCACTTTTAACCAGACCCGCTCTTTTAGTTGATTTTTTAAATCTAGCCTCAACAGCGAGGATTTCTGTAGAAGCTGTTTTGACGATGAGTCCACTTTCCTCTCCAGGGCAAGGTTTTTCCAAAAAAGACTTCTTTGATATCCTTGAGAAAATTGTTTACCTACTTAGCTTAGTGAGCCTACAATATAGATGCTTCCACCAACATGCCTCTCCATTTAGCCTGGTCTTTAGTTAAGAGTCTTCAGTTGCTTCAAGTTGGTTTAAGTCAGTTTTCACTTGTTCTTGTGAGCTAGAACGTGACCTTCCTCTTCTGCGTCTACCGAGGGGCTGCTGAATCAATGACGTTACCTACTTCAAGTTGCTAAAAGGGTTTTTCTTCTTATGCGCTAGCTAATGCGAGGTCTTCCTCTATTGCGTCTAGGGTGTGACGATCCAAGTAGTGCGATCTATAGCTAACTGCCTTAATTTTTACACTTTAACTTGACTAAGTCCGGTTTCTACTCGTGCGCGCCAGCTAATGCGAGCTCTTCCTCTACAGCATCTAGAGTGGGGATACGGAATGCAAGACATTGCCTACTTACCGACTAACTTAAGTGATGCTTCTGTTCGGGTGAACCTAGAACATAACCATCATGTCACTTCAATAAGCCTGGCCTATAGCAAACTGACTCCATTCTAGCTAATGAGAGGTCTAACGTGTGGCTACGATTCCCACTTATCAACTTACTTATGTTGCGCTTCAGTCCACGTGAATCTAGGATTCAACCAAAAAGGCTCTTCAATTAGCTCCACAAAAAACTAACTGCCTCCAGTTCTGCACTTCAATTGGGTAAAGGTCGAATTCTTCTTGTGTTAGCCCCTTAAGTTAATGTATTTTTCTACTGTGCCTACCATCTGGGTCTGGAATTGAAGACTACATGCTGGAGCATTGATCTTTATTCGCTTTAAAGTTGCTAGCGATGAGTTATTTTCACTGTACATCTCGTAAGGTTCTTGAGCATCTTGGTCTCCACAGCCTTTCAAAGCAAACGAGACAAAAGATTTTTTTCCAATTTTTTTTAGCTTAAAAAAGCTGAACAATTCTCAGTTCGGGTTTGATACGTTTCTTGGTTGAGTGCGTAAAGGCATATAAATTCATATATAGAATCTCCTTCGTCAGTAGTTCGAGTGAGAGTATAGCCATCATACCTTGTTAGCCTGAAGAAACAACGGTTGTCAAGAGTGATTTATGATTTCTGTGGTGGTGTCGCTGTTAGAGTCAATTGTGGACCTGGGGAAGGCAAAATCGCTTAGGAGTTTGCACAGATTTACTATAGATGCACAATCCTCTCGAGCACGATGTTAAAAAGTGACAGAATGCTTCGGTGAGTTCGTTAGCCACCCTATTGCAGCAGCGAAAATTCGCCATCTTCATCCTGCAACGGACCAGTTTGGTCGGTATACAAAAACATGTTATGGATCTGTATAGGTGGGTATTGTACTTCTAGAGTTTTTTTCAGTATCTGGCGAAATGTGCTGGCTTAATCAGTTGTGGACTTTTCTAAACTAAAACCGCACTGGTTTGGACCAATCAGGTCCTTGGTACACGTTTTCAGGCGGTCACATGTTAATGCAGACCTCTATATTTGGAGCAGTTCAGATGGTCTTGATTTATGTAGATAGACCAACCGATTCTAAGGTTACATTCCTCGTGCAAATATTCATTCGACAAAAATGTGTGCTTATGATGATCTTTACCAGGACAGCTCCACAATATTAATTCCTTTAGATCCGCATTCAACTTCTCTTTCCGACTGCCTTGTTAAGCTTAAGTTTTGGTGGATGGTTGTTTTTTCCATCGTTGTTAGCTATCTACGCCTAATCGATTATTTATCTTCCACATTCTCAGCGCAGATTTTGATTTGCCTATGATTTAGTATTATCTATGTCGACAATCTTGTATCACTGGCCTTGGTATTTTACATTTTGTCAAAACTTTCGAATATTCTTCCTGGAGTTGCTGTCACTTCTATACCCACACGATTCAATGTAAAAAAAAATGATGGCGCAACAGGCTCGTTAGTACCCAGGGCCTGGCTTTTTTCTCACAACCATTCATGTGTGCGTGTGTACTTCTAAGCACGATGGCGGGACCTCTTGTTTTATGCCAAATCCGAACGGCTAAGTATTTTGCTTGCCAGATGTTTGGATTCAGGGAACTGTAATACCGATGAGCTTGACAGACGAGCCACCATCTTAGGCATTCTATCACAAGAAGAAATGGTCTGTACGCCCCTAGTAAATGTAATCTATGTCTTTGCCTAAATGTGATTAAGGAGTCAAGATTTAGGCGAGCAAACCAACGTTTCAAATAACCAGGAAACTCTGTGCTACTTTTAACCAGACCCGCTCTTTTAGTTGATTTTTTAAATCTAGCCTCAACAGCGAGAATTTCTGTAGAAGCTGTTTTGACGAGGAGTCCACTTTCCTCTCCAGGGCAAAGTTTTTTTTCAAAAAAGACTTCTTTGATATCCTTGAGAACATTTTTTACCTACTTAGCTTAGTGAGCCTACAATATAGATGCTTCCACCAACATGCCTCTCCATTTAGCCTGGTCTTTAGTTAAGAGTCTTCAGTTGCTTCAAGTTGGTTTAAGTCAGTTTTCACTTGTTCTTGTGAGCTAGAACGTGACCTTCGTGAAAAATGTGTGCTTATGATGATCTTTACCAGGACAGCTCCACAATATTAATTCCTTTAGATCCACATTCAACTTCTCTTTCCGACCGCCTTGTTAAGCTTAAGTTTTGGTGGATGGTTGTTTTTTCCATCGTTGTTAGCTATCTACGCCTAATCGATTATTTATCTTCCACATTCTCAGCGCAGATTTTGATTTGCCTATGATTTAGCATTATCTATGTCGACAATCTTGTATCACTGGCCTTGGTATTTTACATTTTGTCAAAACTTTCGAATATTCTTCCTGGAGTTGCTCTCACTTATCTATACCCACACGATTCAATGTAAAAAAAAATGATGGCGCAACAGGCTCGTTAGTACCCAGGGCCTGGCTTTTTTCTCACAACCATTCATGTGTGCGTGTGTACTTCTAAGCACGATGGCGGGACCTCTTGTTTTATGCCGAATCCGAACGGCTAAGTTGAGATAAGCTTTTCATGACAATTAATACTACTCGGATGATTTGTCTGATCATCACTAGAGGAGGGCCAGTGAAAAATCATTGAGGTGTTGCTACGGCTGGGAAACACGATTCAATGTATTTTTTAAACGATTCAATGTATTTCTGAAAATAAGAGTTTTTCTTTTTCACCTTAGGCTATATAATGACCAAATTTTGATCACCTCTCGCCTTCTTCTGAAACTTTGCCTCATTCTTGGCTGCAAGTATTTTTTTTTATTTATACAGCTTGTTGATAGTTTCGCCATGGGTTTTCACAAATAGACCTTCGACAGTATACGTCCTTTGCTGCTAACATTGAATTCGGTTGCGTCAGATAAAATCAAGCTTTTTGATAAATCAAGGCTTTATTTTTATTTGAAGAATTCCTGCCCAGCAATATCAAGTTAAGAAGAACCTCTTCAAAGGTTTAGAGTTTTGGTTTTGTATGAAGGCTACACTCTTGACTTTCTCACCTCATATTCAGCAATTCAAAGTTGAGTGAAAGAACTCGAGAGGCTTTGGGTTTGAAATCATTTAATTTAATCTATGCTGGTTTTAGCTTTCAGGGTCTGACACATCTGGAACAGGTCAGAAATTCTTCGTGAAACTATTTATCGTAAACTACTTTCAAGTGTTCTTCATTAGATAATGTTATCCATTGGACTCTCCCTTGCGCAGATAACATACCTAATTATCGACAAAAACCAAGTGGTGATACAGTTCAACCCTACGGCATTCTGGTTTGGACTTTTAAATCCTCTTATATATTACCGCTATTCAGAATATGATACTTTTAGATTTTGTGCTAAGCCTGTATAATTGGAATAATTTTTTCTGAAGTTTAAAGACAAGTTCTCAAGAGTATTGCATTTTTGGGTATAAACTTTTTGTGCCTTCTACGGTTATATAATTAGGAGCGTTTTCAACAACCTGGTTTTGGTAGTCAGTAGCTTTTTAAGAGACTAGTGTAGTTTGCAAGACATGACCAATATGTTTGGTTCAAAAGACTAAGCACTACCATATAGCCTCCTATATCTAGTGGTATTCTGTGGATTTGAGAAAAAAATAGTCTTCAAGGGAAATAAGGTATAATGTGTGTTTTCAAGAAACTTATAGTAAAGGGTTTTTCAATAAGAGCGCTAAGTTTTTTAAATAAAACAAATCAATGAAATTCTTTATACCTGTGAAATTACGCTCGATGCCATTATGTATGGAACTCGATTTCTTTTGCATGACCACCACGGGCACGCTTGCAGAAGTCCAGACGCTGAACCCAATTTTCGACGGTTTTCAAGCATAAATCGGCCGATACTGCTGCGATTTCACGTTCGATTATTGTACGAAGTTCATCAATTGTCGCTGGCTTGTTGGCATATACCATAGACTTTACGTAGCCTCACAGGAAATAGTCTAACGGCGTCAAATCGCACGACCGAGGCGGCTAAGCGACTGGACCATTTAGTGAGATAACACGTTCTACAAACTTGATTGTGCCATTCACTGTGTGGCTTGTGGCGCCGTCCTGTTGGAACCACATGTCCTTCAAGTCCATATCATCCAATTGGGGCCAACAATTTTCGGTTATCATTGAATGGTAGCGATTCCCATTCACAGTAACGTGCCGGTCTTGATCATCACGGAAGAAGTACGGCCCAATGACGCCGCCGGCCCATAAACCACACCAAACAATGATGACTCATGGAGTACGTGTGGATTGCTGCCTGACCAATACCGCATATTTTGTTTATTGACGAAGCCATTCAGCCAGAAATGAGCCTCATCGCTGAAGATGATTTTTCGATGAAAATCCGAATCATTTTCAAGTTGTTGCTCAGCCCAATTCACGAACATACGACGCTTCTGGTGGTCAAGCGGCTTCAGTTATTGCGTCAATTTAATCTTGTAAGGATGTAGGCCAAGATCTTTTCGCAAAATTCGCACAACGACGTCACAAAGATGCCCAACGCTTGAGAACGACGTGTGAGAGACACATTTGGGCTTTCTTCAACGGAAGCCTCAGCGGCTGCAATACTCTCGACACTACGGGCACTTCTTTGTCTAACTGGCACGGGAACATTTCGTACTGTGCCTATGGATTCAAAATTTTCCAATAGCCGCTCAATTGTTAATCTGCTAGGACGATTATGACGACCATAAATTGGACGCAGCGCTCTTACATTGAGGCCACTGATTCCGATTTTCGGTTGTAAATTTTAATAATTTGGACTCGTTGATGGATCGTATATCTTTCCATTATGAAATGGCAAACCTTACTGAAGAGAAATTTCAAAAGAGCGACAAGAAATATGGCGTCGTTTGCTGTCCCTGTCGTTCAACTTTTGTAGCGTCCCTGTTGAAAAACCGATATATCTCATCTGCCAAAAACCAATTAATTCCTTTAAAAACCTTCACACCACGACTTAGCATTTAGTCGTTATTAAGAACACACCAATCCACTCGTATTTACATATACCAACATGAAAAAGTCCCAAAAATCATGCAAATGTCCCTTCATATTGATAGACCCATCACCATTGACATTGAGAAACAAATTTCAATTAGTTTCACTCGCTTTCAACCGTGTCCTTTGCCCATCATCTGCATAGGTTCATTTGTGGTTATAATTGAATTTTTTCCCTTAATGTCTCTCCACTGAATTTCTGGGACAAAAAAAATTGATACCTCCATTGGGAATGACAACCGATTTTTATTGCCTCCACGACAAGTTGAAAGCAACTCCGCAATTCAACAAGAACTTGTCACAAATCGTCCCTTTATTAAATTCCGGGTTGTTGTAGGGGTAGGCAAACAATAACCTCTATGAATGATGAAAATATTCTACCACCTGTACAACTCGTGCCTTCATACATTTTTAGGTCAAACTTACTACACATTCAGGGGTTGTTATTTCGAAGGAACGACCCAACCACACCTAGTTTTAGTGTTGTCCTAGGGTGTCGTCATATGGACGTTGTAAAAAAGCTCACTTCCTCGGCTCTCAACTGACAATAAATTTACCATTGTTCATCTCGGACGAGCTGGGGTTTGATATCACATGCGGCAACGATTTGGGATTAAAAACCGTTGTAGGTTATCTCTAGCAAGGAAACAAAACCAAATGTTCTACTCAACTGAATGTATGAATATTTTTTATGACGACAAAACGTCAAAATAGAGTCGGCAGCCTCATAGTGCAACAACCATCCTGTGTTGGAGTATCATCATCTATTCCATTGTATGAGTACACACCTATACACTTGCTATACATACTAGAAAAAAACTTCGGGGAGAGGAGGTCAGTCATCTCGACATCCCTGCACAATGTTCATCAGTAGAAGATTGTAAGGTTTTTGTATTGTTCATCATGAATACAGCAGAACCATCATCGCTGGATGGATGATGACCCCCAAAAGCAAGGCAATCCAGGAGTAATATGAAAAACTGTTATTTTGAAAAAAAATGTAGATGTGCAAAATATTTAATGATGTCTGGCTTCAGAAGTTGAATCCTGTGTTCAAATAAAATGTTTGATTTATTTTTTGTGATCTTTTTTTTTTCTTGTTGTTAAATCGTCTGCAAGGAGATTAAAAGAACGCTGAAACTCATAAAAGCCTTAGTGCGGGGATAGTGTGGAGTAAGCTTCATTAGATTAAAAATAATCTTAAGTGACATTCAAGTGGAAAAGTAAGGGTGAGAAGCTGTCCAGAATGACAAGATGTGTAATTGCAATAATATGGAATAGCCTTAGGATATATTTTGACGACATTTTTTGTGATCATATATAGTATTTGCATGCAAGAACGAATTTTATTTAAACGATTACTAACTCACGATCTTGATTGAAACTTTAATTTAGGAATGAAAATTTTTCTTTGTACGTCCGAAGAAGGTCTCGTATTAGCGTTTTTGTTAGAAAATCATTAAGTCTACTTAAGGAAGGAGAAATTCCTACAATTCCTACAGTTCAGACGGAACTATGAACTTTGCTACGGTTGTGTCTCCTGTTAGTGTTGTCACATGGTTTTATATTCCTTGCAGTCGGTCAATTTATGGATTAACTGCATCTTAAGAGATCCGGCTATACAAGTTATATTTTAGGATGTAGATTTAGACCTAGGTCACACAGTGAGCGACAAGCGACAACAAAATTAAAACATATATTAGGGTGGCTCTGCCACTAGGTTGCCTTAGTTACCAGATTGATCAATTGCTTAATTTTGTTACCACCAGATGGCAGAGTTTATTTCTTTGAGTTTTTATGAAACAAAATTGACTTGGTAACGAATCTATTTAAAGTTGTCATATTGGACAAAGTAAAGAGAAAAGATAGTCTCTTAACATATCCAATATGTCTGCTATTCATATTTAGAAAGCTCTATCTTGGTTGTTAATCAGCCGCACAGTTCTTTGGATTTCCCGAAATATAATGAAATTCGACATAGTAAGCAATCGGATAAACAGATTTGCATTTTTGTTTTACGCAATATTTTAATGTATATAATTGTAATAGAAATTTGACCGCTAATATCGTCTTCCTCAGCCGGGCAGGATTGCATATTTGGTATAGGATCAATATTCATTTTGTTGACAGCTTGGTTGTCCACAAAAATCGCTATATCTCGACGTTATATAAGTTTTTTTTTATAACAAAGCGGCAGCATGATGCAAAGCTATGACTTCGTCTTAGAATTTGCTGCGGAAGTTTGGTAGATTGAAGAATTGGGTGGCGTTTAGGTCACCTGAATAAACCCCAGCCCCAACAATTTTGTCTGTTCTAGAGCATTCTTTTCAGATAAATCTGATGACGTACGACGACTAGACGACATCTGGTAGAAGAATGCTGGGTATGGATAAATATGTAGTAGCTATCCTGGCATCGAGAAATTCAGGTCTCCGAATCGTTCGCGCTGGTAACCCTAGCTAGTAGTAACATTTCCATTGAAACAATGAAACACTCTTTTCCCATCTTACTATGTAGACCTCTAGCACTTGATTTATATCTTCCTTGTCACTTCTTTTTAGGTATCATTGTCATCTTATTGAAGGTGTCTGATAACTTCCTCGGATTCGGCTAAAGCTTGAATGATGTAATGAATCAGCTTCTTGTAATCGACGCGTAATTCGGTCTGGTAAAGTTCTCTAACAAAGCAAAACAATTTAATTACGATAAGAGGAGACTAAGAAGTTAGTGGGTTCTCTATATTCTCATGAAGTAACTCAAAACCTTGTCACCCTAAGCACCGCAACTTCTGCCCTGCAATCCACAATGAGATTCTCTGCATTTATCAATTACCCCACCTATAATATTCGAAATCATTTTCCGTTGCACCACTTCCATTAACACACCGAAGAACACTGTATCCTATCAAGAACATCCTGCTATATGACGTCTATCCTTTCTGTAGTGGCAACTGAGGTGTTAATTTATTTACCTGAGAAATGACATAAACCTGCTGTCGCCCATTCGAGCGTAATTGATCGGAGCAATTAAACGATGCTAATTAACCACTCCGCCCTCGGAAGCTGCGGAAGTTTGGTAGATTGAAGAATTGGGTGGCGTTTAGGTCACCTGAATAAACCCCAGCCCCAACAATTTTGTCTGTTCTAGAGCATTCTTTTCAGATAAATCTGATGACGAACGACGACTAGACGACATCTGGTAGAAGAATGCTGGGTATGGATAAATATGTAGTAGCTATCCTGGCATCGAGAAATTCAGGTCTCCGAATCGTTCGCGCTGGTAACCCTAGCTAGTAGTAACATTTCCATTGAAACAATGAAACACTCTTTTCCCATCTTACTATGTAGACCTCTAGCACTTGATTTATATCTTTCTTGTCACTTCTTTTTAGGTATCATTGTCATCTTATTGAAGGTGTCTGATAACTTCCTCGGATTCGGCTAAAGCTTGAATGATGTAATGAATCAGCTTCTTGTAATCGACGCGTAATTCGGTCTGGTAAAGTTCTCTAACAAAGCAAAACAATTTAATTACGATAAGAGGAGACTAAGAAGTTAGTGGGTTCTCTATATTTTCATGAAGTAACTCAAAACCTTGTCACCCTAAGCACCGCAACTTCTGCCCTGCAATCCACAATGAGATTCTCTGCATTTATCAATTACCCCACCTATAATATTCGAAATCATTTTCCGTTGCACCACTTCCATTAACACACCGAAGAACACTGTATCCTATCAAGAACATCCTGCTATATGACGTCTATCCTTGCTGTAGTGGCAACTGAGGTGTTAATTTATTTACCTGAGAAATGACATAAACCTGCTGTCGCCCATTCGAGCGTAATTGATCGGAGCAATTAAACGATGCTAATTAACCACTCCGCCCTCAAATCCGGGACACCAACAACATCATCGGAAAGGGGGCAATTTAATTATCAAAAATTAAATTGACAATGACTTTGGCATATGGCATGTGTGCGGTGTTCGGTGTGCCCTGTACGTTATAAAGGGATGAACTTTTCTGCCAATCTCTTGCCTCCAATCGGATATTCAATTACACTAAGTGCCTAACTATTATCGGGCAGACATGGACATCCTGTTGCATTTCGCCCATCATTTGTGCCCGAAAAGTTTTAATCCTTACTAACATTTTTTTTGTTTCTTTTCAGATCGAAGTTTCCTTGTCGCCAACGCTCAATCAGACACTCATCATATCATTTGGTGTTCGGATGGCTTCTGCAAGATGACCGGCTTTCCACGGGCCGAAGTGATGCAACAATCCAGTTCCACAGAGTTTCTCCACGGGCCGATGACATCACAAATGGCTGTGAACCTAATTAGAGAGGCCCTCAGCAAAGGCTATGAGAAGCATTTCGAGATCCTCTACTATCGTAAAAACGGTAAGTGGTCCTTTTAATGAGGGTGGTACTTTGACTCCCCCCCCCAGTATACCGCATACGTCCTGTTTTCGAAAGAGGGTACATGTTTATATTCATGGGGTTAATCCTTATGACAAACGGAAGCGATCCATACACTTGAACCGGATGTGGGGAATGATAAGAGATTTTCACATGCGGCTTCCACACTGAATACACTTGTACTGGCATCAACCAACCCCAGCGTCTGTGAAAGGATGAATTTGTCGTTGCGGTGGGTTTCTCTAGGAAAGGAGAACATGCGGTGATACCTGAAAGGATGTCAAATTGCCACATGCTTTCCCCATTGATATGCCATTCATGGCAACGAGATTTCGAAGAACTTTTTTTTTTTGCACGCTCTCTTTGTTGTTTCCTCTAGATTACGATTATTTTTTTATTCGTCCTTTTTCCATCGTCATCCTAGTTGTCGTTGGGCATTAAGCCGGGGAAAGCATTCCGGCACACAGATTGCTGTTTCTCTATGTACACGTGGTTAAATACTTTTTGTCAGTGTGTGTATGTGTGTGTTTATTTTTCTTGATTTCATCATTAGGACTAGGCAAGTGGTTCAAGTGAGTGCTGAGCCAATAAATGCTACAACGTGGCGTACGTCTAAGGATTCTTATGGGGGCGATTATACTAACAACGATGAAACAACACAAAAAGGGACGGATAGGCCAAGATGATGTGACAATTTGAACGGAGGCGTTGTTTTTACACCATCGTCGTCAAAAGGAGGTGGAGAAGTTCAAGGACGAAAGTTCTTTCCTTTTTGGAATGGTCGAGTTGTAATCAATGAGTTGGTAGATAATTTGTTGCAGTCATGGTTGTTTGTATCGCTTTATTGGAAATAAAAGGAAGATGGGTTAGGATGGACAGGACTGTGTTTGCTTAGCCATAAGAGTTTAACCAAAAATCACTTGAGACAGAGTCGTTCAGAATGATGAGGGCTGCCTTTTAGTCACTGTAGTTGACACCGAATGTCATTTTAGCATTCAATAGTGGAAATCTTTATTATTCAGGACGACAATCAAATGAGTTAAGAAAAATATGTCTAGACACTTAGGAGCGCATATTTATAGTCGTAAAGGCATCTTAGATATTCATGCATATCAAGGATTTATTGACAATATTTTTAGGAAACCATAACTTTAGGGAGAAACTGAGCATCACACACCGCCCAACGAATTTAAAGAAACATACAAACACCACTCAAAAGATCAAATACTCCATTACAAGGTAAAACTTTAAAACAATTTGCTAGTCACTGTCCGTGACATATCATCTACGGATATCTACGAACTTGTGCGAAGCGATATGATTCATTAAAATATTGACAGACGTGCAGAGTAATCGTTTCCTTTTCCGTGTTGCTAATAAAAAAAACGTGTGCCAGGCACTTAAGGCGAGGTCTTCCTCTAGTGTCCGGAATCTGGCTGGGATCGAAGACTCCGTGAACCGGAGTATTGTAATCCATTGCTCCATATGCCGTTGGCATCTTAAACGTTCAATACAGCCTTTTTGACAAGGACAATGAAGTTGTACTTATGCGTCCGACATCTGCCTGGGAACCGAAGACTCTGCGAGCCGGAATATTGTTGTCCATTCGTTCTACATGTCTTATCTAAAACGTCCAATGCGGAGTTTTTTTTTTGACCAAGGACATGACGCTGTACGACTCGTTTATTTCTCGGCTGAATCTCTGTCTCCATAGCCCATATATAGGATCTCCTTAGGATGTTATTGTTTGAGTTGATAGCGGATCCGAGGTAGACAAAGTCCAGTACTACCTTAAAATTATTTCTGTCAATGGTGACGTTCTGTTCAATTCGTCGATGTTGTATGGTCTTTCGTGAGGTCTTTGTCTTGCCCTCATTTACTTCAAACCCCATTTTAGCCGCTTCCATCTCTATACCAGCAAACGTGGCTATGACTTCACGTAAAGTCCTAGCAAATATGTCAATATCGTCGGCGTAGTTGTAGGTACCGATTTTTGGAAAATTGTGCCTTTGGTGTTGGCTGTGGAGTTTTGCACAACCATCTCAAGAATCGAATTAAAGAAAACCCATGATAGCGCATCGCCTTTCCTGAATCCTATTTTAATATCGAATGTGTCGGTTAGGTCGTTTCCGACCCTGATGGAGCAGCGAGAATTCTCCATCGCCATTCTCTGCAAACGGACGAGCTTGTGGCTCTGTGTAGTTCGTCTCCATTAATGCTTTCGTATGCGGCTTTGAAATCGATGAATAGATGGTGGGTATCGATTTGGACTTCTTGGGGGTTTTCAGGATCTATTGAAGTGTGATGATTTGATCAAGGCCAAAAAGGAAATTGTTTCAGGCGTTCTTATATTACGCAGATAGAATTTTGTAGGAGATTTGTAATCTGTAATTTTCGCAGTTCAGAAGTTTTCCTCATTTGTAAAACGATTCCGAGGTTCCATTCTTCCGGCGTTTGTTACTTACAAAGTCATCTCTGCTGGCTTTATAAAGCTCGAGATGAAATTTCTAGTAGCCTTCTTGTATTTATGTTTAGATATTTCTATCCTCATTCACTTAGGTCGGGTGGTTGGTAATTTTCGCTGTCGTAGCCAATATTTAATAGTTCGTCATCCCTGACAGCAGAAGATTGTTCTTCATCGCCGTTTAGTCTGCAGGAGTGGTTCTTCCATATCCTCAGCATCGACTGTGTTTCAACTTCGACATTTTCTTGTTCATCTCGACAGGATTCTGTTCGAGCCTTGTAAACTTGGCTTTGAAGTTTTACACTTTTTTCTTCATCAAATGGCTTCTTGCAATCGTTGCCATTGTCCTTTGAAGTTAGATTCTGGTGGTATGGCGTTAATCGATATTTAAGAGATACGCGTTTTGCGAACGACTTGGCGGTCTTTTGCGATTACGGTCTTTTGACATTAAATTGTTTATTATGATTTTAACCTCTCGGAATGTACGGACATCGAAAATACTGGTTGCGTGCATCTTGTAATAAATTTGATTGACCGTTCTTTGATCTGGAGATCGCCATTCCCCCTTACGTGCTAGCTTAAGTGGTGTTTCATTGCTACATCGAACTTAATTAACCTAAGTCCGTTGCCAAACGTGTTGTCGTGTAGGCTATTTTTTCCTACGATACTGGTAAAGATGTATTCCCTTGCCTTTAAATCTTCAAGTACTGTTTCAACATCGTACTTCGGTAGTCGCTCATAAGTTTTGTCTAAGGAGCTCCTAAAAGCAGTCATATTATCATATTTTTCCTCCGTCGGAGCGTGAGCGCATAAAAGCCTTCTGGTAACGAAATTTGCATTGCGATTTGTAACAATGCTTTCGCTCATGTCTTGAAAGCATAAGACTTATTGTCATAATCTGGCACTTATGACTAATCCACATCCAAATAGTTGCTGTCTGTGCTCAATATAACACCGGTCTTAGTAGATCTCACAGTTATTCATTCTCTTTTTGCTTTGTCCATTCCATTGAATTTCCTGGATGGTGGTAGTGTCTGCTTTGTGGGAGCTGCTTCCGCTGCACCCTCTGCTTTATGTTTTCATATTCCAGATGCAGATACGAAATTCGATGTCCGTTTCTCGTTTAGCATGGTCGTCAACAATAAAATCAGTCCTTTCCGAGGCTTTTGGTTGCTTTGGAACAACAATTTTTTCGGTTGTTAACCCGCAAAACCGCCAACCTGGAGGGTTAGGTCCAATTTATTGGATACCCCTTTTACCCGAGGTCATCAGTAACCACTACGGGATTGAGAGCTGCCGTTTGACACTAACTAACCATTGAGATGACCTCTCGTCCGAATATATTGGAACAGCTCAATTAGATTATTTACTTTGTCAATCCTAACTGGGACTGTAGCCGTGGCCCTTGAGTCCATCTTGGGAATTCTTCCGCTGTGTGTGGGTAGGTTTTTTGATAGGTGCCTTACCCCAAGCGTCTTTTGGTCCACGAGTAAAATTATAATTCCCACCTATCCTGCATATCTGAGAGATTTACTTTATCCGCGACCCGAGGGCACGTCTGATGGAAGACTTGCAACTCCACACGGAGAAGAAGAAGTTTTATTGTCCTAACTTCCACCGATTCAGATGTATGTATGCCAACCAAGTACGAGTTGTTGAAGAGTTTGCATTAAATTTGGACACAGTAGAGAGAAATCTATTGAAAAACATAGGCAATATAGATCTGCTTGATCTTTTGCTTTGTTATATTCGGGATTTATCATGATTCTAGCCACTGAACAAGTTTCGAAAAATATTAACCCCAAAGAGTATTGATACAGATGTTTTTAAAAATGCACCATGTTTTGGGAGTCTGGAATATTTCATAATGTAGACCAACGATGATACTCTTGACGACACAGAACCTGTTATTTGTTTACCGGGCGTTAGACAAGAATTTGTGTTTATATATTTTACGACAACTAAATAAAGTGTTTAATTTACGGTTATTCTAATTTTGTAATATATAATATATAAAATATAATTTAATTTTAATTTTCTTCCCAGGAACCAAATTCTTGTGTTCAGAAATAATCGCACCGATTCGGTCCGAAGCCGATGACATATCCTTGTTCATAATTAACTTTGAGGATTTGTCAAATCCGTCTGCAGCGGAGCCGCCATTAGTCGCTAGACTAAGTAAATGTAAGTGTTCGAACAATATTCTTACATACACTCTATATCCTTGTAAATAATTTAAAGACTTTTCTATAAAATGTCGTAGGAGCATGTCAGAAAATTTGTTGCACGTATGTATTTTTTGTTGTGGTGTCACTTTTTGACAAAATCTTAATCATGCAATTTATAAATCTATAACAGTATGTAAGCTTCAAAAGACATAAACACACAATTGGATTTAAGTCTTAAATTTAATAATCAAATCGCACCTATACGTCCAACGTCCAATGGTAAGCTCCATATGACATGGAAATGTCAAATTAGTGTCGATTTTGTCACTCACATTTGCGCAAAAACAATCAAAGCTTACAAATTTTCTGACATGCTCCCAACCCACGCTTAAAACCTCTAACCTCTTGTTTTTCCCTATACTTGCAGTCGATAGAGCTCGTGCTAGTTTTAAGCGTTCATTTAGATTTGGTAACTTAAGAGAAAGAGGCCTTAGATTAGCGGGGTACTTGACACCGCCATCCGATGTTACCCAAGAAGAGGAGGAAGCACACGAAAAGTAATATTCAAATCACCATAACTTCGTCTCACATTATTCATCATTCGTCACCACCCATTTCACTATTCCGCCGACATAAATACATCCCTCTGACTGTTTTACTTTTGATTTCCTTTCAGCCAAATAACCCTCCCGAAAATCGAGTCTGGTAAACTGTGGACACCAATGTCAACACCAACACTACGAAGTAAAGAGACTGAAAAATTACGTGATTCCTTACGTTTAGAAGATTTAAAAGTCATTTTACCTGAAGTAACATCTGTTGAGTACCGTTTTGATTACAAAAATGTTTTCTCCGTTAGTACCAAAATGAAACTAATTCCATCTTTTTTTCTCTTTTTTTCTTGTGTTTTCTATTTGTTTTTCTTGTAATTCCTGTTCTGTCAAATGTCATATGTTTCATGTGTCATCTGTCACAAAACAAAAAAAAACACACATTTATATCATTTTACAAAACAAATTCTAAACGGCCATCAAAAACTACAAAATTCCATTTTGTTTCGTTTCATTCCCTCGTCTCTTTCTCTCTCTCTCTCTCTCTGTTTCCGTTCTATTTTTGTGTATTTTTGCAGAAACCTACAGTTATTACAACAACACAAATTACAACTGCAAAAGACAAATCAGAATTTGTACATACAAAAAGTTTAGATTTCGATAGTAGCCAAATAAGAGGTGAGTTTACTGTAATTGTTTGGAATGTGTAAGGCTATTATTAAAAAATAAGTTAATATGTGTTTTAAGTGACTTACCCCTTTGGTCTGTACTTGTCGCGAACCACTCATGAACACTGGATGGGCAAAGACAATTTGTCGACAAGCTTTTCTTTGGGACGACAGATTTTCTTTCCCAGTCAGAGGTTGCTGTCTATGGTGCCTATCCAAACAAATGCTTTCATTAAATACAACAACCACAAAGCTAATTTGATTATGTGCTTCTTTATTCAATACATGAACCAATTTGATAATATAACAGTTATACTTGGTTTAGGCCATGACAAAAAAATATGCTCGCAAGTCTGTTGTATTTTTCTATGTTTTTCGATGTTCTTCTGTTTTTTATCCGTTGAACGTTGGAATTTTGTGTTTTATGTTCGTTAATAAAATTTGAATTAAAATTTTCAATGTTTTTCAAAGTGTTTCAGTGTTTATTTTGTTGGTATTGAAGAAAATATGAACGTAAGGATGGCTTTTGATGTCTTCATTGTATCAGTGTTTTATGTTTTTGGTTGTAAATTGTTGTTCGCGGTGAATTTTTTTTTAAAGTATCCAAGTATCAAAAAGTTACCAAATCGTATCGTTTTATTTGACATTCTGTTCCGCTCCATTAAATGTATCTATCATTTTGTTGTTTTCGGGTATAATTAAAAAGGGTGTTCCAGAAAATCTTGTAGGGATTCGGTGAGGTATTCTGATGATGATGTAGTGTTCCATGAGTTAGTAACACATTAGGCGGATTTGTTTGTTTTTAATTTTTTTATGACTTGGATTTCTGTCGTGAGAGATACTTACTTAAATATATTTTATGTTTTTTTTTTTGTCATTTTTATATTTGGTTTGGTAAGGTAAACAAGTAAATCCTTTATTCACACGCATATTTTTGTGACGTTCAATTATCTCTTCCTTTTCCAATAGGGTTGAATATATTTTCAGTCAAGAAAAATATTAATTTGATATTTGTCTGCAATCGGAACCAAATTTCTGTCATCGACGATAGATAAAATGACTGTCCGTACCTGGTAATTTAAATAAGGCCTATTTTACTTATTCTTTAGGCTTAATCTATATATTATTTCAACGTGCATTGTCTTCGAGCGAGAAGTGGGGAAGTTCTAGTTTCCGATAATTCTTGCAGCATCCTATGAAAAACCCTTAAAAAGTAGTGGAGTTTCATATCAAATTGTTTCGTGCAGCTAGTTAGACAAACAGACAACAAACTGTGGGAATCCTATTAAGAAACGTACTTTGGGGACTTGGAAGGAAGTTCTCAAACAAGGGTTTCGTCAGATGAAAAGTCATCCTTATGATTTAAAGACATGTACGCAGATGACAAATGATGCAGATGCTACTTCAATTTTACAACTGTGGACATATGAGTGCACTTGCCTGGTTAGTGTGTTGGGCAATTGATCCTTACTCCCCGTCAAGTCAACACGTGGCGTTTTTACGGCCCCACCTTTAGACAAACATCCGAAAGTATAAATTGCTTATAGGTTGTCACGAGAAGCTTTTCAAATTTCATTGTGCCAAAAATAAAACTTCGCAAACTAAAAGGAATGAACGAAGCTAGGCATGACACCCAGTGTGGTTCTCAATGCCTAATTTTTCTTTTACTGTGCACCGATTTCGGCCAATGTGAAAAAGTTTGTACACTCGCTGCAGGAACCTTCCAGGCAATTGAGATCAAAATAAAGCTCTTGCTTCTGAAAATTTCGGGAGAAGCATTAGGTGCTGATGGTAAGGTAAGCCAGCTGTGTATAAAGCTTTAAGCGCAATTTTAATGGGATGGTTGTCAATAAAAGGCGATGGTTAGTGCAATGAACTGCCACGCAGTAGGTCTGGGTTCGATTGCCAGCCGTAGCAACACCTAAATGTTCTTTCACTGGCCCTCCTCTCGTGATGATCTGACAAATCATCCGAGTAGTATCAGTTGTCAAGAAAAGCTTATCTCAAACTCGACGTTCGGAGTCGGCATAAAACAGGAGGTCCCACCATCGTGCAAGAAGTACACACGCACACATGAATGGTTGTGAGAAAGCTCGGCACTGGGTACTTACAAGCCTTTTGCGCCAAAAATTTGTATTTTATTTTGAATATCAATGTCGATGAATGTCCTGCACGGATATATGAATTTCGAAAGCTGCTCAAACAAGGCAAACAACAAGCAATGCGAACATCATTATAGTAACTGGCGCCAGCAACGAATAGTTGACAAGAGTCGAGAGTTGGGAGCCGAAACTAGGAACCATTTTGGTAAAGCGTAAAACCTGTGAGTGATACATATTTTCGTCAACAAACAATCGACTCATCTGAGAGAAGGGGAAAAAGTAATTTTGTTTCTAAAAATTCTATGACCGTTTCGTATAAATGTGGCTGAGTTTCATTTACACACCGCCCAATTTCCATTTTCAAAGCGTTGTTGGTCGTTGTTGTGTTTGCATGGACATTCGACCTCAAAAAAATACCCCAAAGAAAAAAGTCCATTGATCTTGATGGCCAATTCTGATTGGCAAAATGGTCGATTAACTCATGTGAACTGAATTGCTTATCTGGCTGTATGGCATGTGCCATCGTCATGATGAGACCACATTTTGTTCACATCCATATCTTGTAATTTAGTTACTAAGAACCGGGTTATCATGTCACGAAAACGAACTCAATTAATGGTTCTTCCTGACTAGTCGCATTTTCTCAGAAGAGAATGATCCAATTATGCCTTTTGCTCAAAACCCGCATCAAACAGTCAGGCGCTGTGGTGCATTTGTTTTTCAACAAAAACTCGTGGGTTTTCTGAACCCCAAATGCGAAAATTTCGACACGAAGCGATCAGATGAAAATTAGCTTCATCACTGAAAATATTTTTGTTCAAAAAATCAGCATCCACTTGTTGTTGTTCGAAAACACATTTCCAATTCCCTTCTTCATTTCTTTAGTAAATTGAACTTTGTAAGCATATAGCTAGTTTCAAGTCGATCGTGAGAACTTATTTCTATACATTCAATTCATGACTGCGGTGCCGAATTGATGTTCAGCAAAGCAATACTCTCGCGAACTGCTTCGATGTTTTCTGTTGAACGAGTTGTGACAGGACATCCAGAGTGACTAAGATCCGTAATTGATCCAGTCTCCCTAAACTTTTCAAATATTTTCGTCACAGTTGATGGTTTTAAATCACTATGACATTCATATTTTGTACGAAAATTGCGGGCTGTAGCTGACAAACCTTCATTGCTTGTGCAATGCAGTGGTAATACGTTCCCCTGTTGAGTAAACGGTTGAGCGTTCGATCCCAACCAAAATCCATCAAATAACTTAATTCAAGAAAATGAAAAATATTGGTACTAACACCTAAAATTATACACCAATTTGAAAGTTCTGTAAATATAACGAACACCAAAAACAGTGACCACACCCCCCGAATTTAGTTTGGTCACAACCCATGGAGTAAGTTTCTACTACATCCAAAATCATTCCAATCACTCTCTTTCTTCCCTTTCTCTAACGCCCACACCGTGGTACAGGACTAGGAAGATCAGGGTCTTATATAGGATCTCCTTAGTAGTTCGAAGTAGAGCTTTACTATTGAATTGCCTTCCTAGCCCGAAGAAACAGCGGTTGGCAAGAGAAATTCTTCGTTTAATTTCTGACGAGATGTTGTTGTCAGAGTTAATAGCGGAGCTGAGATAGACAAAGTGCCGTACCAACTCAAAGTTATAGCCGTCAATGGTGACTTTCTGTCCAATTGGTCGATGTTGTGCATCCTTTCGTGTTGACAGCATATACTTTGTCTTGCCCTCACTTACTGCTAAACCCATTTTTGCCGCTTCCTTCTCTATAATAGCAAAAGTGGCTATGACATCACGTTGAGTCCTACCAGTGATGTCAATATCGTCGGCGTATGCTTGTAGTTGTACCGATTTTTGGAAAATTGTGCGTCTGGTGTTGGCGGGAGTTTTGCACAACTCTCTCAAGAATCAAACTGTAAAAGTCACATGACAGCGCATCGCCTTGCTCAAATCCATTTTTGTTATCGAATGTGTTGGTGAGGTCGTTTCTGTCCCTGATAGCCTGATAGAGCAGCGAGAGTTCTCCATCGTCATCCTACACAAACGGATGAGTTTGGCCGGTTTTGAAATCGATGAATAGGTGGTGGGTATCGATCGTGAAAATGCTATCGGTCGTGGACTTTACTGGCCTAAAACCAAACTGATTAGGGGCGATAAGGTTGTTAGTAAACAGTTTCAGACGTTCACATTTTACGGCAGATAGGATCTTGTAGGTTTGATGTTGAAGAGACATTAATTATTAAAAATTAAAAAAAAATTTTTTTTATGATTTAAAAAAAAAATCAACCAAAATTTAAATAAAAGACTCAGAGGTGGTAAAAATGTTTGTAATGCATGTCTATCAACGTTAGCTCATGGAATACTACATCACGATAGGCGACTTAAAATTTATTTTAGATAGAAAATCGTAACATAAAATGCAAAAATAAAAACATCTAAAAGCTTTTAGAGCCTGTATATAACCTACACCAATCGAAAATCACACATCAACTACTCGTACTTAAATCCAATGCACACCTTTCCAAAAAAATTATTTATTCTTATCGTAGTCTAATCCTAACTATTATTTTTTCTGTTTTTCTTTTTTATTTATTTTGTTTTATTTTTTTTATTATTTTTTTTTTATTTTTCGTGTAAAACTGTTCTTTGCCGCTATTATAGATGAGGAACAAAGACTTATACATGTAAATGAAGTAAATGAGACCGCTAAAACGCTAACTGATCGTCGTGGTCAAATGCAAAAGCGAGCGCACACGATAGACGATTTCATGACAGGTAACCTAAATTAACAAAAAAATAATCACAAGAAAAAACAAATTTTTTGTCAATTTAACAACCAAGTAGACACGAATATAAAAGATTTATTTCAGACTATAACACTATAGTTTTTTTTTATAATGTTAAAAAAATAATATTTATTTGAATTTTATTAGAAGCAACAAATTTTAGCCAAAATCGAATTTCATATAATCAGGAACGAGACTTCAAAAAAAATGAAAATAATTTTGATTTTATATTGAGACTCGACTTTTTTTAAAACAGAAATTTTTACATACAAACATTTTTACGAGTTAACTTTTTTAAATTTTTTTTTTTTGATTTTTGATGAAAAAAATTATTTATTTTTTGCTTTTAATGCTTAGGTTAATTTTTTTATGCTTAATTTTGGAGAATAGTAAACGTTAAATGAATCAAATTCCAAAAACAAAAATACGAACGTGGATGTAAGAATTTTGCTAGTCAAGGTTGTAATTTAATTTAAATGATTGTAGCATGTAGCATGCAATGTATGAATATAATTATTTTCTTTTGTTTCATATTCATTGAAAGTGTATTTTTAGTTTAAACAATATATATGCATATTTGATTTTGAGTAGTTTAAATTTAAATTATCGAATTATTTGGGGAAGATGGGAATTTGTTAGATATTTAGTTCATTTCAACGCTGAAGTGATTTTAAAAATTAAAAAGTAATGTTAGTTTTGAAAAATTGTTTAAACATGTTACCTTTTTTAAAAATTCTCGAAAAATATTACGTACAGTTATTAATTGCGAAGTGTTTGCTTACACTTGATGGGTGACAAAAAGTCTGAAAATAGAAGGTTTGAACTGACGTTTTGAGTTTTGTCGATTTTAATGATAAAGTTGATACATTTTGTCCTTGGTTAAGGACAAAATGTCCTTAACCAAGTTATTAAGATTTGTTGACCTGTTTCATAAGCTTTTTATATTATTGAAACAAGCTTTTGGAAGTAAACACAATCTCATCTTCAAAATACAGGGTGTCCGCCGGGAAGGTATAGTACTTTGTTTTGCTGCCATTTTGTCAAACATTAGTCTTGACAGTTCATATTTGGCAGTCGTGAAGTAGACACGTGGCAAATTTATTATGGAAAAATATTCAATTAACCAACGTGTTTTAATCGTTAAAACATTTAATCAATAATCGATTACTGTGACGATGAGAAAGTTATTTAAAATTTTTGAGAGAAACAACGTGCCAACAAAACCCACTATTTATCGTGCAGTGAATTATTTCCAAGAAACAGGGTCTGCAGGGTATAGGCCCAAGCATGGTCCACAACGTACTGCAAGATCGGCTGAAAACATTACAAGGAAGTGTTCAAAATAATCCAGCAACCTCAATTCGACGCCGTGCTCAGGAGCTTGGTCTTTATAAAAACAACTTTGGCCACAATTTTGCACAAGGATTTGCATTTGTTTCCATTTAAGATTCAGTTGACCCAAAAGCTTCTTCCACAAGACCATTTACGCCGCCGTACATATACCAATAGGATGTTACAGCTAGCCCATGACAACATTTTCATTTGAATGGATATGTGAATAAACAGAACAGTCGGTTCTGGGCAATGGAAAACTCATCAGTCACCTTTGCATCCATTGAAAGTTACAGTCTGGTATGAAATTTGGTCAGAAGGAATCATTGGACCTTACTTTTTTGAAAATTAATCGGCGTAACGGTAACTGTAAATGGGGAGCGATATCGTGGTGTGATTGAAAACTTTTTAACGCTTTAACTGCATGCTTTAGGCTTGATTAACATGTGGTATCAACAATACGGTGCCAGATCACATACAACTAGGATTACAATGGAATTACTGCGAGACCTATTTCCACAAGTTATTTCAAGAAATGGTGATGTTGATTGGCCTCCACGGTCGCCTAGTTTGACTACTCCGGACTTATTTCTGTGGAGATATCTGAAAAGCAAGGCTTATGCAAAAAAAACAGAAACGCTTGAGCAACACAAAAAAAAATATTCGTGATGAAATTAATGAAATACCGCGTGAAATGTGTGAGAATGTAATGAGAAATGTGCTCAAAAGGGCTCGCATTTGTGAGACTACCAAAGGCGGATATTAACCTGATATTGTATTTCATACATTATTGCTGACATTTAATAAAACATTTATCAATATAAGATCCATTCTCTTTTATTTAATCAACTATTATAAACAAACAAAGTAGTATACCTTCCCGCCGGACACCCTGTAGATATTTTTTTCACAGAATCCGAAGAATTATCTTAGCTGTTCGATTCATTAATTCTTACTAATTCCGCTACTTTCGAAACGACAATCGTTGACGATAGTGAAGAAGACTTTTTGGGTAGGAACCGTTTAAAGTGTATACATGGGTTCACACACAATATAAAAATTAAACACTTTAGTCAAAGATTATCGTTTTATAAGTTACGGAATGAGTTTTTTTAACATTATCAGATCTGTTTCGTAGCGAGCTTAATATAAGTAATATAAGCATCATCTACGAGCAGAGATTTGCCACAGTATGTAATTTGCATCCACGGGCTCATCATTTAGTGCATTTGTTAGTGGGACATAACAGAACATAGAAGTTATTAAGTTAAATACTACTAACAAAATCAATAAATAGTCATAATTACATTTAGACTATTTAGACATACTCTTATTACTGTTCTAGCATACAAATTAGCAGAGTGTTTTTCAAACTACTTTTACTAACATGCAGTTTACTAACGTTGGCTGTCTCAATTCTATTTGAATGAACTACATAGAAGGGTGTCCACACTTGTGAGGTATACTCCAAGTTAAACTCTTGTGATCACCTTTTTATAAATTCCAACAAAGAGTTGGTTTTATTGACAATAACGTTTAAGTGTTTATTAAACTCCAATTTAGGACAAAATAAACACCTAGATTTGTAAAACTGTCTACACGACAGAGAGTGTGCCCGGACAGATTAGAATTAAAATTTGACGGAGCACGTTTTCTCGAAAATGACATCTGCTGCAATTTTAAGACACCATATGGTAAAAATATTTAAATCAGTTTATTGCGAAAACAATTCGCTTAGATCTCCTACACATTTGAAAATTTTCATGTCATCAGCATATATCAATATTTTGCTCTCTCGAATAGAAACTCTTGCATCGTTAATAGCAAGTATAAATAAGATAGGGCCTAAATGACTGCCTTGAGATACTCCAGATTGACCAACAAAAGGGTTGGATTTAGAACCTCTAAATTTTACCTGATAAGGTTTACATGAGAGATATAATTGAACCCAATTTATGAAACCTGGAGGGAATCCATATGCATTAAGTTTAAAAATTATGATGTTATGTGATAAATTATCAAAAGCTTTGGAAAAGTCAGTGTATATATAATCGACTTCTTTTTAATTTTTCAAACTATTGGAAAAATGATGCATAAAAGCTATGAGATTTGTGACAGTGGATCGATTTTTTTTTACAAAACCATGCTGTTCTTTACATATAATGTTCTGACAGAGGAAGACCAATTTATCGCAAATAATATGTTCAAATAATTTAGGAATGCAGGATAATTTTTAGATAGGTCTTTAATTAGAGATATCTCCTCCATCCCTTTTTTTTGTAAAAACGGGTGTGATAAATGCATTTTTCCATTAAGTTGGGAATACTCCAGTGGTAAGGGAGCTTTTCAACATATACTTAAGGTATGGCAAAAGAGCAACTTTGCATTGCTTTACGACTATTGGTGGGATTCCATCGGGCCCCTCAGAATAGTCATTGTTTCATTCGGAAATAAATTTAAGAAGAGTCTCATCGTCAAATGTGACGTTGCTGAAACTTACTTGAGGACAGTCATTGAGATAACTGAAATAATGTTCGTCTAAGACTAGAGGGGTATCAATAAATGATTTACTGAAATTGTCTGCGAATAAGTTGGATACAGTTTGGGAGCTCGATGTTTTTGAATTATTGTAAGAGAGCTTGGCTGGGTACCCATCTGGTTTTCTCTTCGAATTGACAAATCCCCTAAAGCGTTTAGGGTCATTTTTAAGAGCATTATCCATATTGACTATCATTCATTAAAATATGTCAGGAACTTATCATAATCGTAATAATTCAGGCTTTTAACAAAATTATTCCAAGCCCGGCTAGGTCTGTTACGAAGAGATTTAAGCTCTAATTTCTACCAAGGATGCTGGAGTTGAGCATTTTTAGAATGCTTGACTTGGATAGTTTTATTCATGCAATCATTTTTTAGAGTATAGAAGTTTCGCTCCTTGGTTTGAACTCATTGAAAATAGTATTTTTAGGCCATGAGCTAATGTCACATACATTTTCGAACAGATTAGGAGGTGCAACTATTTTAAATCAAAAAACGAAACCATTCGGTTTACTAATTTTTTTAACATTTAATAGAAGTACCTGCAGGGATGAGTTTAGTTGAAACCAAATGAGTCATCACATCTTCGGAGGAAGTACACGGTTTCAATCGTGATATCAAAATTCAAATGTAGATAATTCCGTGTTGCCAATATAACACCCTCGTTGACCGACACTTTAACACGCAAGCTATAAATGTCGACGTGAGAAGTTATCCGTGTCAAGTTATAAATCTCTTAATTTTTAAGATTAAGAATGTACATCTTCACCTTTGAAAGTTTCTGTCAAAATTGTCGCTATTTACGATGTTTCTTGATTTGATTTTTTAGAGCAAACCTTGTGCTCTTGGCTGGTTGATATTTACAGTTACAAATTTAATAAGTTTATGTGCATGTTAAGCAAATCCTTAGACCATTGACGAGCTCCAGGAAAACATTCGTGCCGAAATCATAGCTATACCGCCAAAGATGCTCAAAAGGTAGCGAAAATTGCTGCAAAAGTGACAATTTTCCTTTGGTCAATAGGGGCAACCTGTTGCTTAATGTTGTATTCAAAAAAAAACCCAAATACATTGTAAAGGACTAAATTAAATAAAAAACACCTCATTTATGGAAATCGATTGTTTTGATCTTTTGTTTAAGTTATTCAATATACAAATATCGCCATAAAATATGGCGCACCTTTTATTAGTTTATTAGCACAGTCGTTTATTAGTACATCTGGAGTTCTTTATATAATATAAGCTTATCATAACATTCATAACAACTGAAAAATTCATAACAATCAAAAACAACTGATTTTTAAAACCATCCCAAACGGGTTTTCTTTTTCAGAAATTTGAAAAAAATAGGAAACAAATTATAAACAGTAAAAAACATTTACAAATAAACATCAACAAAATGAACGAATAAATCAGCTTAAAATTGTTGCTTGGTAAACAAAATTTTAAGATTTAAAATTAAGAAACAATTTCTTGTCTTCCCCAAACGTTTTTTTTTTTTTTTATTTGTAGCAAACATTTTGTCAATAATCATTTGAAGAACGAAATGCATTAAGTGTCTGCAGCAGTAGTTTTGAATGAATTGTAAAAGTTGTAAATTGCTTTTGATATTTTTAATTTAAACCAAAATATGATCGTAAACAAAGAAATATTTATATAGATATTTTTGAGTACACATACTGTTGCTTAACAAAACATCGATGACTTGGAACTAAATTGGCCCACGTTATAAAGAAAATTTTAAATTTATATATTTTTTGTCTAGTATTAACTTGGCTGTGAAAAAAAAACTTCCCTTTGTCATCGTTGTAAGCAGGGTTCTTATATTTAAAAAAAATCTCCAAAATGGATTTAATTTCTGCAGAAAAAAAATTACTCCATCAAGAACCATTTTGCTTGAATTTTTATTAAATCATAATCATTGCAGGTACAACTGGTCAAACAACGTCCAGACAATATTTTCCCTATGTCTCCTCAGAAAGTGATCTACAACGATACAAAGCAATTCCAATCCGTCAAAACGCATGTCAAAGTGAAACACATCACCAACGAACCACAAGTTCATCACTGTCAAATGTGCCTTCAGATTTAAAATCAGATCGGATTAAGGTGAGTGTTTTGAAAATCATACGAATTCTCTATTTCAACATTAAGGACATGTCATCGCTCTGAAAGTGTAAACCACACACAAACACACAATAAAAATGCGAAACTTGTATTTATTTCTTATTTTTAAACTTAACACCTGCTGACACTTTATTAACTTTTTAATGCTTAATAATTTTTTCTTACATACATTTTAAACAATACAAATACTCATTTGAAATCCTTTTGCGCTTTTTTCGATAAACTTTTTGTTTTATGTTTCTTTTAATTTACTGCTCACCACGACAATGACAATTCAAAATTGTATACATAATATAAAAAAAAAAATTAAATCTGCATAAATAAAAAAAAAATTCAAATCCGTAATCACGGACAGCCATTGAGCACGCATAGCTCACCGCGAAGCATTGCGAAGCCGATGGTGGATAAGCATGAAATCAAAGTAACGTATCTCTCTCTCTTACTCGTATATTATATACATCCCTTCCGTAATATTCATAATTTTAGTGTGTTAGCGGTTAAAGTAGTTTTCTATCGAGTTAATGCTAAAAGTCCAACCCTACTTATTGACCCCACATGTTTAATGATGGTTTTTGTAGTTGTAAATAGTTTTTTGTATTTTTCTCCTCCTACGTTTTTTTTTCAATTAAAATAACCCGTAGAATTTTCCTAAAGTTATTCATAAAAAAAACTCATTTAAGATAAAAAAAAAAACACATAATTTTTTGCACTATAACATAGACCTAGTTAATTGTAGGTAAGTCCTAACATCCGTAGTTTTATAGCTGTTCCACTCATACTCCTTTATACCCCGAGAAATATGTGTATGACAAAAATGCTTGAAGGTTAAAAACGTCTTTTCTGCACCTTCTGCAAGGTACACATTATGTATGCAAAACCGTGCCTGTTTAAGTACCTCTCATTTTTCCAGAGTTGAAGGAACACTTCTTTAATTGCGCCTGCATATGGGATCTTTCCATAACATTTTTAATGGTTGTCATCCACAGTTTATGTTCCAGGTACTACCCTTAAAGCTGCAAGTCCCTTTCTTAATTTCTTCATACAAACCCATGATTTTAAGTAACTTACTTTACTAAACAGGCTACCGACCCGTTGAATGTCTCTGTCTGAGATCTTGACCACTTCGCTTCAGTCCAAGTGCTCTGGCATCCGCTATTGCTTGATACTTAAAAGTCCTGTCTTCCTAGTCGCCTCGAATTTGAATTTTGGAAAACTTCAGATGAGCTCTTTCCAAACTGAACGTAGAATCGCTTGTCATCCAGCGTTTGGCGACACAGCTGTATCAGTTTTGGTGGTATCTCGAGTTCCGCCATCGCTTTATAAAGATCTAGGCGGTGTATGCTATCACAGTCGATAAAAATATGGTGTGTCTTGGCTTTATATTCGTTAGGCTTTCTCAGGATTTGCGTTAGTGTGAAATGTTATCTATCTAACTGCCTACAAGTTGCACTGTTAAGTGCCGATAAGTATGTTGCGGATTGGCTTGAGACGTTCACAGAGTGCTTTCGATATATAAGCCATTTTTTTGTAATGTGCCTTGGTAGATGGTGCAAGATATTGGATTGCATTTTATCAAGATTTTGAAGTCATACAGATGACGCATTGTGAACAAAAAAAAAAACAAAAACTTTTTCTCACCATCTTCAGAGTACGGACGGGCACACATAAGAAACGAGATCTAAAAACATGGCTGTGCCAGTACGCCATAGAACAACTTTTCTGGTATGCAGTGAGTCATCTGTATGTCTTTATAATCTTGGATTTTATGTAGCTAGGACATCCGCTGTCCCAAAGCCACTGTCTAGTGCCGAGTTTAAGGCTTAAAACGTTCACACAGTATGTTGGATATGAGATTCCTCGGTAGTTGTTGCATGACATTGGATGATACCCTTTTCTGTAGATGGAGCTTATGCAGCTGATATTTCGGTCATCGGGCATGCTCTCATCCATCGTAACTTTATTGATGGTTTGGTGCATGCACACTTCTAAAGCAACACCTTTAGGACCGGCAGCCTTGATGTTCAGCAGTTTTTTTTTTATGGCTGCTCTAACTTCTTCAATATAGGAAGGGAGTTGACTGGAGTTGACCTGGTTTCTTTCCCTATCACTCGACATTGTGCCTATAAAGCAGCTTTTAGAAATGCTGCCTAAATACGTCACTCGCCAGTGACCAGTTTCCCAGTAACTTTGCGGATTGCAGTTTTTGACCAGTTCTATGCCGCTTTTCTATCCAATTTGCCGATGTTGTGTGTCATTTCGCAAACTCATTTTTTCCGCTTCCTTCTCTATACTAGTAAACGTGGCTATAACATCACGTTGAGTCCTACCAATGGTGTCAATGTCGTCGGCGCATGCACAGGTTATTGGAAGATTGTGCCTCTGGTGTTTGCTCAGGATTTCTGCAAAATCCTCTCATGAATCAAACTAAAGAAGTCACATGACAATGCATCGCCTTGCCTAAATAATTGTTTGTCATTGTCATCCTGCACTAGATAGGTATTGCTCTGTATAGTTTGTCTCTATAAATACTGTCGTATGCGGATTTTGAAATGGATGTTGTTGGGTACTTGACCTGGTTCCGTTTTTTTCCACGATCTGACGAAATGTGAAGATTTCATTAACTGTGGACTTTCCTGGCTTACAACTACACTGATAACGGGCGATCAGGTTGTTGGTAAACAGTTTCATTCGTTCACACATTACGGCAGATAAGATCTTGCAGATGATGTTGACTAGACGTATGCCTCTGTAGTTGGCTCAGTTCAGAGCCATTCATTTTCCCTGACAGCGGGATATTGTTAATTATCGCCGTTTAACAGTCCGCAGAAGAGGTTCTTTCATATCCTCAGCATCAACTGTGTCTCAACCACTATATTTTTTTCTATCTCTTTCTTTCTGTAAAGAATTCTGTTCGTGTCTTGTATCCCTGGCTCTGACGTTTTAAAATTTCGTTAAACTTGCGAACATAATTTCTGGGATGGCACCTCTCTATATATTCTCGAGTGGTTGTTGAGAGGTTGTTCTTGTTCTTTTTTTTTTAAGTTGATGCTCTTCCCCTCTTCTTTGCCTATAGAGCTCAATGGCAAATCTCGTCGTCACCTACAGCTAAGAATTGTAGGCCTCGTTCTTGTTTGACAGCATCTGTTAGCATTCTTCATCAAACTAAGGGTTTCTTGATGATTGGCACGAGAAGCTCACCACAAAAAATCTCCAGCTTTCGAAAAAGACCCCTGCTTAGATTCAATTATTTAGGTTTTAGCGTTACACGTTACAGCAGAAGCTGATACGTTATAAATCGTTACATTGTTGAAAAATCCCTTCCTTTTAAGCTACGCAAAAACGTTAGAATCCTTTTATAGATGGGTCCACAATTAAAAAAAAAGCAACTTTCAATAACTTAGTGTAACGTGTTACAATTTTACATCCAAATCTTGACATGTATACATTTTTTTATATGACCACAGCTGTTTGTACATTCATAGAGCATGGCAACATTTTCAAATCCTCTAAAGTGTTTCACAATGCATGCATTAAAAATCGTTAAACTAAATTTAAATAAATTTCTTAGCATAATTCAAAAAATTTATTCATCTTAATAATTTTATTTCAGGATAATGGATCGGGGAAATTTTTTCAAGGAAGTCGTCATACGCCCAATATGGGAGAAAAAGTAGCACAGGTAAGTGCGTTCTTAAAATCAGATTTCCCTTTTTGCTTATTAAATCATGCATTCGAGAATCAATCGTTTACGAACTCTTGATACGTCTTGATACGTCTTGATACGTCTATATCATGACCAACAAAAAAACATCTCTAACCAAATTCAAATTAAGTATTTCAGAACTATCCTGATTCATTTAACTTTATTCCCATAAAACATTTTCAGCCAGATACATAAAATGATTAGAAATTCAATTGTATCCCTAAATTAAACAAATATTTACAGGCACACCCACACTCCCTTCCTGACAATGTTCCATCATTCGTTTTATTTCGTCATCTTGACCTACTTCAACTTTTCTATATAAACAAGGTACGGATACCTTGCTTAGGTCGATAGTACACCTTCCACCTTCGTCTCCAACATGGTGACGGAGATGTGAGTTTGATTTTCTATTTTATCATCGTTGGGCGACTGCTTAAAATGACAATTGTTACGTCATATAACATCAACTTTTAGACGTTTCATTGTTTCAAATAGAAAAAAAAAAAAAATCCAGGAAAGGATAAAAATCGATTTTTTGGGATTTCTATTTTTTTCCATATTGAATCCTTGCCAGCAAATGATGTTTGTATAGTTGTTTTGGGAAAAGACCAAGCACAGCGAAAAGTTGTAGTGGCTTGAGGAATCAAAGCAGCTCGTAGTGAGCCCCCCTGGAGTGTGTGTTGTTGTTGAGTAACTGCTCACTAGGGGATAGTATAGTTGTTAAGCAGACGGGAATAGAATGTAAACGTGTACTTTGTAAGCTGGTATTTGTTTGGTATTCCTTGGAAAGGTTTAATTAAAGTAAATCTTCCACTTTCGGCTTGATGGCCTTAGGGTTGGGTTTGTTCACGAAAAAAATTTGAATAGGGACGGAAGGAAGAAATTGGAAAATTCAATGTAAGAGGAAAGAAATTGATAGCAGTCTTTAAGGGTATTACACTCATGGAATAGGGTAGCATTTGTCAATATATTGGTCACTTTCGAATGACTTTTCATCTACTTGAAGATAAACTGGCAAATCGAAATGATTTTTGTCGAATTCAAGATGAATTATCATAAAATACCGTATACAATGTTTTTTTTTTAGAACACTCTTGAATATGCCGTCAGATAGGCTTTGATCGGTTTGTCGATTTTGTATATACTTGGTCTGACCCTTAATTACTGCTTCCTTCTCCGACTAATGGTATCAACATTGTAAGGGGTATGCGGAGAGTTGCACAGATTTTTGCGACGTTGTACCCCATCAGCTTTTTTTAAGCCTGTTGGTGGCAATCCTCTTAAAGGCACAATGAGGACCGTCGGTGTGTCCTCAAAGTAGGAGTTTTTAATCAATAAAACCGGAACATTTGGTAAGTAACAACGGAGTTTTGGAGAACAATCTTCTTAAGCACAGTCTCGTAAGTATCGCACGCTCGGTACAAAACAGCATTAAGACTTCTTTCCGATGATGTAGTGACTCGATGTGAGTTATCTAGCAATTTGTTTGCTGAATTTGGTAGGTAACTACGTAGCTCAGGGGAACCATCCACTGAAGAACAATTTCGAATAAGTATCACATGTTAAATACCAAAACATAATTAAGACTTCTTCCCGATGAGGTCGTTACTAACCTTGATGGGGCACCAAAAACTCTCCATCTGCAGCACAAAAGAAGAATTTAAAAGATATACCAATACATCCATATAAGTCCTATCGTATGTCATATTAATGTTGATGTTAATTGGTGATGGGCATCGATTAAGACTTCCTATGTTCTTATGTGAAGATATGATTATTTTTCTGACCTAAAAGCACAACAGTATAAGGGTTTGTTGATGATAGTCTTTAGGCCTTTGTATAACACGGCAGCCAGGATCTTAAAGGCATATAAATCTAACGTGTGCCTATGACTAATTTTTGCATTGAGCTTGTGTATGTTTATTGCATAGTCGTTTCCTCTAACATATAATGCTCTGACAGCCTTTTTAAAAGTTTCATCCTTGATCGAATGTTTTTTTTTGGTTTTTCTTCTTATTTCTCAAAAGGCGGCGTTCTTTCCTTCTATGCTCATCAGCGAATTTCTCCGCAGCTTACGTATTCCCTTGAAACGTTGCTTGAAAGTTCTCATTCTTGGGTGCTGCCGCCCACCAGCACCATCATTAGTAATTTTTACAAAAATTATCGATTACAGACTTAATTTCCACAATATCAACGTATCAAAGAAGATGCATTAACGACTTTACAACTTCTTTTTTAAAAAAACTACTTGATATATCTCACAAAAAAAAAATATTTATTTACTTTTAATTTTGTTCGCTTGAATTACCATCAAAACATTTATGAATGCAGCAGGCTATACGTGAACCAAATTTTGGATTACTCGTCCGTAATCGACCGATACGACCGGCATTTCTCGTTAAATTTTGACTCTGAGTCCTTTTTCGTCGTCGGCTTGTTGACATAGACCAATGATTTTACGTAGCCCCATAAAAAAATATAGAGGCGTTGATCCCACGATATCGTCGGCCAATCGATGGATCTGCTTCTCGAGACAACACCTTCACCGAACGGATACTTAAATAACTCGATTTATGCACCCGCTGTGTGGCTTGTGGTAGTGTCTTGTTGGAACCACATATCACTGGTATCCAATTCATGCAATTTCTCAAAGAAATAACATTCCAAAATGTCTCTGTAGCGTATATCATTGACCGTAACTTGACGGTCATTTTCATCGACGAAAAAAAAAGGACCCAATGAATGAATGACTGGCACGAAAAACGCATCAAACCGTGACTTTTTGCTGATGAGGATCCAGGAACGTATATTTTGCAGATTGACGAAGCTGCTTAACCGAAAATTGCGATTAAATTCTTCATTTTCATTTTCTACTTGAAATTTCAGTCTAAGTTTTAATTATTTGTGAACGTAGTTCCTTTGTCTACTTCACCATGATGAAAATGTTGATTTTACTGAAAATGTTGACACTGACAGTTCGGTTATCGGTTGAAGGGTGCGTGCACACTAAAAGTTTAAAGTTGTCAAGTCGCTAATGACAGACCCTTCACTACCCCAATAGAAACTGGTAGTTATGGCCACACTTTTGTAGAGTGGCATATCTAGCAACTTTTGTGTTTTAAGGGTACTGGGTTAGAATGGATTTAGAGCACTAACAGTTCCCGCAATTTAACGTTACCACACACAACAATACTCCCACAAGGAGGCTTATTTATTTAACAGGCTTAGTCAAGCAAATCGCTTTTAGCTGACATGACTCAAGGGCTCATGTTTCCCGTAGTACACGGATATATCAAAATATAGTCTAGTGTAACTTTGCTGCAATTAAGGTCAACACCAGATAAAATTCTTTTAACCACGTCTCTCTCCGGAACCTCAAAATTGGACCACTAGCGGAAGAAGGGGTTGCGTTGCTTTACATGTCAAAAAACGTCTAAAATATAGACTTGAGTATATTTTGCTATTGGGCTTGTTATCGTGATTTACAGGTGGACACTATCCACCACATGAGAAATAGAAAGCCTGGTCTGAGTCGATATAACTTGTCGGAATGTTGGGACGTCTGAAATGTTGTTCTGCCGGTTTGTTGAACTGAAGACCGCCATGTCTAGATATGTATATTAATATGCGAAAGCCGTGTACGAACTTAATTTGTCAATGAGCATAAGTCCATTTCCGTTTTGTAGTCTCTAAATGCTGAAAATGTCTGTCTTCCTATCTTGGCGCTGGAATCACTCAACACGATTTGAACGTAGTACTTCGATAGTAGCTCAAAGCTTTTGTCGAGAAGCCTAGTGGTTAATATGTTGGACTACTAAGTGCTGTATCCCTTATTCAAATACTGACACCATCCCACTTTTTTTTTTTTTCAAAAATCCGACAAATATTCAAGAGTATAAAACTGTCTGAGAGGCTTCTAAAATTTTTGGTTCGCGGTTGGCGATAAGCTGGGGGTCCCATTTTTTGTGGCCAAAATACAACTTTGCGCACACTAATCGATTGAGAAGGGTTTGAGGCCCTGTATGGGTCTCTGATGTCAGATTTTTAATTTTTATAGAAAAAGCCTTTAGTGAAGGAACATGAGCGCATAAAAGGCTTATATTTGTTCGATTGCGTTGTCGAGGCATGACGTTTATAGACAAAGTTTTTACCTTCTTTTAAATTCGCATACGAATGGCAATACTGCTATTTCTTCATATTTTATTTCAATTATATTTTTTGGAGACCAGTAATGTTTACTGCGTAGCAACTTATAGTCTCCGCAAGTTGTTGGGCTGCAACTTTTCATTTAATCGTTCTAACATTTCAGGTGCAAACACGAATATCATTTTCGTGGATGTCTTTATTCATGGTCTTTAACAAATACGTCCTTATCGATGCTCTTAGTTGCTTCATAAAAAAAATGATTCTGATAGTGAATAGCTTAAGTCGATTTATGCTCGATTCCAAATTGGAACGTAATTCCTTACCTGAGAGGTCTGACGGGCCTAAGATTTTTTTATTATCTGATTGCAGAGTAAATCTACGCTGAGAATGTTAACCGAAAAATCTCTGCTGATATCACAGAGGAATGTATCTGAGTATTCATCAGTATAATTTGTTTACTGATTGTCAAGCTGGCATGTGACAACATATTATTGAAATATGATGTGTACAGTCAAATGATCGCCTTAAAAAGCGCCAAATACCTAACCATTGTGAATCCTCCCAACTCTTGTCATAGAAAACAAATTTTCAACTCAAAACATTAAAAAAAACACCAACTGACTCACTTCCATGAAATCATAAATTCCATTGAAACGTCTAATATATGTACCTATCCAAACCACATATGTCAAAATGGTTTCCATTCAAATCGCACTCAAATGTTAATTCATCCCGAAAACCCCTAGAACTTATATTTCTGAACCATAACTCTAGCTGGCGTAATATTTTCACCTCTGAGATTAACACAGATAAGACCGATAGTAACTGACTTCCGTGCCCCGCAAAGCTCTTCAACCGGACATTGGTGCTTTTCATATTTTGTATATAAATGAAGCCAAGAGTCCTTAGTAAATTCAACCCCTCATGGTTTAGTTGTAAAATTTGCGTGAATGAAATTAATTAGAGTAAATCGAAAAAAAAATGCATAAAAGCAGTTATGGCCTGGTCCCGTTTGTAAGTATAGGAATCTAACGTGACCAACGGTAATTATGTATGAAATGTAGTATACAAAATACCACCCACCGAGACATGGGCTCGAATTGTATAAGGGAGAACTTTTCCAGTTTATTTCGTTATCAAGCATTGAGAATGTGGATACCTGTCGGTCCCTTTTCCACGATTTTCTTTATATTTTGTTTGGCAAAGTCTGCCAAAGTCCTTCATTTTATTGGAAGGCTTTGGAAATTACTTGTGAATTTTATATTCACTTAGAAAGTGACTGTTAAATTAGAAATTTAACGGCGGTGTTTGGGGGGACGCTGTCACCAAATTGGACTTGGTAATTTCTTTGGAGAGCAGTAGTGTGACTGTGCATAAACAAACTTTTCTGTTACAGCTTACTGGATATCGCCTTAGCAGGTGAATTTTTTTTAAACCCCTGGAACTAAGGTAAGCTGCACTCGTAGGAATACGAGTGTTCCATTTAACATTACTTTCTTTAAAGAAGTGGACCAATGGTGAATATCAAGAACAGTCAATGGATGAATTATTTGTTAATGTTGACTCATTCAGAATCTCAGATCTAGGTTCACCATTAATTTGTGAGTCCGAAATTATATTTTTTCCACAAAGTATGAGACGCCAATTTAACGCCGAGCGCCGATTTCGTGAAGCTTTTCATGACAATTATATGCTCTTGGATAGCTGTCAGACTTTCGTAAGAGGCAGGGTTGTGGAAAAGCATAGGGGTTGTTACTTTTGATATTGTTTTCCTGACTTAATTAAACTGTTAATTTAAACAGTAAAGACTTTTCGATGGATTCGTTGAGTCCGTGTATTTATTCCAATGCGTTTTAATCCACAAACTTTTTATGCAAAAGTAATAACAGTTGCTGAGATAATCGAAATTCCTCCTCAAAGCTCAATAAAACCTTCGTGTATTCGGTGTGAAAACTGCTCTTGCTTCTTATCTCTCTTATACTCGTATATCGTTTACGCTTCAGAAGGGTATTATTTCCCTTTGCTAAAGTGAAGAAAACCCGAGTTGGTCTTTTTTCACTTTGCATTTATTCAATTTGGCACCCGTCATAAATCCAACAGTGAACCCAAGTAGAGGGGTTCATTATTTGCATAATTCCGAGTGCAAGTTTGGGTGTATGTTAACTTTTGATCCGTGTGCAACCCCTCCGCTTGGGCTCACTGCCGGATTTGAAAAATATGAAAAAACAAGCACCTTCCAAGAGTGGGTCCAAACAGGTGGGTTGCATACATATTCAAACTTTGCATACATCCGTCCTCGCACGTAACCCAAACCCCATAGTAAGCTCCAGCAGGGGTGTTACAGGGGCAGCATAACCCCCCACTCATATTCAAACCTTGCATACTCCCAAACTCACATTTGGATATGCGAAAAGTATGAACCGACCCTCTCTGAATTCGGCTTTATTTCAAAAGAAGGCAATTTAAGGGGCAATTAAGTTGACAATGATAGACAAGACAGAAAGGTAGGAAATCTAGAAGGGCTCCGCTTGTGGTTCGGTTGCACATACATTTTCCGTTGTACGTTGGTTCAAATCCCGTAAGTGACACTTAAGGCTTTTCCACTATTCCACCTCTTGCGAAAGTCTGACAAACACCTTACAGCAACACAAAAGAATACAAATACAAATTTTTGGCGCAACAGGCTCGTTAGTTCACAATGCCTAGCTTTCTCACAACCGTCCTTGTGAGCGTGTGTCCTTCTTGCACGATAGCCGGACCTCCTGTTTTATGTCGACTCCAAACGGCGAAGTTAAAGTAAACTATTCTCGACAATTGAAACTAATGATTTGCCAGATCATCACTAGAGGAGGGCCAGTGAAAAATCATTTTAGTTCGAACTCAGGCGCAACTGAGCCAATCAGCCCTAACAGCAACACCGTCATGAGAATATTCGCAAATTTGACGTTCTGATTCGCCGTTAAACATGAGGCCCTCTGCTTTGTGGCAAGAATTATAAATTAGTATGCTCAAATGAAGGAAGGACTTAGTTTTGAGACCCTTTAATTCTTGATATATTTTTTTTTTTTCTCAAAGTGCAGGTACCATTACACTTTTTTTCAAGAAAAAAATCGTTCCTTTTCAAGAAGTTTGGTTGCTTCAATACAATATTATAAAATACCTAGGACACGAAGGAGTACATTTTTAATACGGGATTGATCAATGTTGTTGACTCTTTGGCATATCCGTCATCTTTATTTAAGAGGTATGAACCTTGAGATTCTTATATTACCTTTATCTAATACTTATTAAGAGCACCCCATGTAAGGTTTTCACTTTCTTCAGCCTTCTTAGGGCTTTAGACGCCACAGTTGATCCACTCTTATAAAGCCCTTATGCATTTGCTAAAGGAGACATTCACCCGGTTTAACTACGTCCGCCAAGATTCTGCAAATGATTTAAAAACGAATCTTCGGTTAAGGTACTAATCACCCAGTGGTCCCACGAGGTGGTTGATACGCAGTTGAAAAATATAATGTTTTCATGTACCTAGTTGCATTGCCTACCATTTGAGCCTGACTTGCCTTAAATTTCAACTTCATACATTGTCCGAATATGTCTAATCAGCTGATGTCATATTCTTCTAAGATCCCGCAATTATTGCTTGAAAATATATACAACTAGAATCAACAATCGTCCAAAAAACGGTGCAATGTGATTTCTTGGTCGATTCCTTCTCTCCGATTCTCATAAAATGTAATACAAATATTTTGGTTTGCTTTTAATTCAACATTTTTCAACAACAGATTTTCCAATAGCATTACTTATTCATTGTGTACAAGTGTTAATAACCTCCTACCTCCCCCTACCTATCTACCCCCATTGAATTTCTTATCAGTAATCTGGAGAGAAACGATTCAGTATTGGAAAGGTGCACACATTCTCACTTGGTATACACATACACTTTGCCACAAGTAGGTCATTCGACTAGAAAGATTTTTCGTTGTTTTTCGTTGTTCCTTAACGAGCCATGGAATGAATTCGTAAGCGAACATGATTCTCCCAATTCTGGGTGGAAACTATAAGAAAAATTATTGTCTCAGTTAAAGCAAAGTATTTCGTTGCTTTCTTTCCCTGCGCCATTAAAACTTTCTCACCTCGAAGACCGAGTTTCCTTGAGAATGTTTCTCCTCGATAAATCTTCGACAAGCTCGTTTCTCTCGCAGCGAATGGGAATATCCCAACCACCATTCTTATATTATCCTACGAAGCATATCCATTTGCATTACCAATACCAATGCTGTTCTGTCACTTACCATTCATATGATGGCATACGTACATATATTATGACGCGTAATAATGTGTCACATACTTGGGAGATGTTGGGAACTTAATATTGAACTTCAAACTGCGAATGCAGCGCACATAATTGGATTGCAATTTGTGGATCGCTCTCGATGCAATTTATAGGAATCGATTTATGGTCGCGGCTCATTTGTTGTTGTTGGGACTTTGTGTAATTACAGTTGTAGATGAATTCGAACCAATAATGATGTCTACTCGTATAAGTGTGACCTTTCGAGTGTGTTATGTCGGTCTTTGCCTATCTTCTTGATTTGCACATGTTACATTATGGGCACTTGTACATGTGTCTCTCTTAAATTGCAGACAGCTCATTGTCAGGGATAAAGTGGCTGTCAATGTCGGGCTAATTATATGGGAAAGGGGTAAACTTATTGGTTGTCTATAATGTTAACAGAGTTACGTGCAGGTGGGGGTTCGGCCATGAAGGTGTGTGTCAAGTACCTAGATAGATGTATCATAATTCAAGGTTATAGTGTGAGGAAATTCAGGTGGTATATAATATATATATATGGATTTGTTTAATCTATGTTGGAATGGGTGGAGGAAATAAAAACATTGATTGCTCAACGAAACTATACAAATTGGACGTTCCTATATTTTAGCTAGACTGATAACAAAATGAGCTGAGAATTATACAGCTGTCTTGTCGGTCTATGTGTTATGTGACAATTACGTATATGCTTTGCCGGTCAACATGTGAAAAAGTGTATGTCGCTTTCTTTGCTACTGCCTGCATGGAATTTGGATGGACGTAAAATATATGAATATAGGCGGACTAGACTGAAAAATCTTTTGGATCCACCTTGAAGTAATGGTATTACAGAATCACCCCGAGTTGAAAACAATTTGAAAGTGTTATCGAAGGCTCAATGGTGCAATACTATGTGCCATGAAGTGATAGGTAAAACGCCTATGTTCTATAGACGCGCCATTAAGTCATGAAATGATTTTAAACACGATTTATAATCAAGGTCATACTCACCCAACGGTTCCACGTGGTGGTACCAGCATTTGACTATAATTAAAGTAATATTCACCCAACGGTTCCACGTGGTGGAAATAGCATTCGACTATAGCCGCCTTAACTTACACCGATACACACAGCACGAAAAAAAACACTACGGCCTAGCCAATATCGAAAATTGATTCCGAAATTTCAAATCTACGTGCTCCCAATCTTCACCCTCTCACAAAAAATTGGCTTAAAGAACCGGAAGCGGCGTATACGCAACGCATGTATATGCGTGTCCCTCCCTCTTGTCTATCGCCCGTTTGCTCCACTTTTGAAGAACACTGCCCTACGAGGCTATAGCTATATTCGATCTTAGTCTAGTAGAAAGCACCCAGGAAGCGATCGAAAGAGAAATTTCAAAAGAGTCGTTGGCGGTTAGAAAGACTGATGATGCACTCCAAGTTGGTAGAGGTCGGTTTCTACTTGTGCGCGCCACTTAAGGCATGGTCTTCCTCTACTGCGTCCGACGTCTGACTGGGAATCGAAGACTCTGCGAGGCGGAGTATTGGTGTCCATTCGTTCTTCTGTCATAGCCATCTTAAACGTCCAATACGGAGTTTTTGTTTTAGCTTCTTGGGGCATGTCCCTGTACAGCTCGTATAGTTCTTGGTTGAATCTTCGTCACCATAGCCCGTGAACGCAAAAAAAAAAACGGGACTGAAAAATTTGAATTTATTTGCAATCCGAAAAATGTTTTTGTTGCAGACTATCTATGATGACATCAAAATGATTACATTATTACGTGGTAACGGCATTATTGAGGTCTTCGGCTACAACTGCCAATATCTCCATCTGAGAGACGAAATTCAGCGTGTAGGTAGATATGGATTGGGCATTAGATATTGCCTCTCCCACTTCTCTCTGCATGGGTATCTGCAAGAGGAAGGTCTTTTAAACTCAAGAAAATATGTTTTTTCGTCACCAAAATTTCAAACCGGTATATCATACGCTAATTCTCAAAATCCCAGATTTGAGCTTGATAACTCATGAAAATAATTAAGCTGGATGATTCTTAGAACAAATTTAGCTAAAGGTTTATGCATGTAAATGTCTAAGGGTAACAGCTTGAGAATTGTCTACATTCTCGCTGTAGGTGTGCTAGTAATGCCGTACATACTACCTATATACCTTTGTCACACATTTTTGGAGGAAAACCTTATTTGCGGATTCCCAACAGACAAGAATATATTATTGAGGCTTCCATGGTGCTACATTTTTATTCGTCATTAAAGAGCCCAGTCCCTTATAGATTACCTATTTGCTCAATGGCCCAACGAATGTTTAAAAAAAGATAATCAATATGAGATACAAACTGTATAATCTGTGTGATACTCGTCTATTATGTACCTACAGAGTTAAACATAAAACTAATCTCATCAGAAAGTATCTAAACGCTGTTGATTTACATTAAATCTCGTGTTAATTTTAAAATAAAAGCAACCACCATCTCAAAATGACGATGTTAAAAAGCGGCTTAAGCACTAAACTCTTCAACTGGCGCTAAAACAAAACAAAGTAACTAAAGTGTACACTTGCCCCTGTCAGGTAATTGCGTCACTTTGTCGACATCATGTAATTGCATAATTAGTTGCGGAGCACTAAGGAGTGCAAATAATTAAATAGAAAGCTTTTCCTCCTTTTCATATCCCTTTTAGACGACTAGCTTTGCCACTAACTTTTATGATATTTCTGTTTCCTGCCTTTTTCGCACGTTGCCTTAATTTCTGTTACTTTGTCAACAACCCCCCTTCAGATTTATTTCATTTTACAGTCTTGACCAATATTTCATGTCACACCTGAGTGCCGGAAATTCGTTGACGGAAGTGAGGGTTTCCCTTGTTTTTTTTTCTGTTGCATATGTGGTATTTAAAAGCTCATTCGCGTTACATGTCAATCGTATGAAACCTATAATTAATATTAATTGTTGTAGGGTTAGATTTTTTTTTTGCTGTTGTTTTCCATCAGGACAATGGCTTCAAGGTTGTAATCGGGCTTAGCTAAGGCGAGTCAGTGGCTTGTAAATAGAGTCGTTGATGGCAGTATTTACACTGTTGGCTTCCTAAGGCACGCAACTTTTATTACTTTGTGCCAGTTATTGTCGTGTAATATTGAAACATTTTGCACAACAGTGATTAGGGGAGCTACGGCTTTTTTTAAGATACACTAATGTATAACAGGGAAATAAATCGATATAATTCACGCAACATCGTAAATAAGGTCAATGTGTAAATAACTTTTTTTATATTTGAATATGATTTGGTATTAATATAATAGACTCATTGCGGGAAGACTAAATTATAGGTCTATAAAGCTGGGACATCAGCTTAACATGGGCCTATGCAGGTATTCACTTGGTTGCTGTACACTTGGTACACATGTAACACCCACTTTTGGATTATACTCTTCTTTCCAAATAACCGCGGTGTACTAAAATCCTACATATAAGCTTTTAAGGATATGTAAACTATAAAAAAAATGATCACAGCAAAAACCGCGTATGCATACGCCCTGATGGCTTAGTTGAACACCACCCATTGTATCACTTGTAATCGCTCTAAGTAAAAACGGGTTCAAATCACCAATTCAGTAAGCGCTGATCATCACTTACGTGTTTCAAAGCAGTACTTAAGTACTCGTACCTATGAAAAAATAAATTTTTATGATATTGAATGAAAAAAAGTCCGAGGGATCTTCAGTAATCCATAACAGCGACTGAAGGCAGTCCTGTTTTTTTTTTCTTAACTTGTATATCCCAATCCGTAAAGTAAATTTTATTTCAATAGGGTAGTTCGAAAATTCGTAGGCTAAACCGGCCATGTTGCTGAAGTAACAGTAACATCTATCAGATTCGTAGAGTGAATGAAGAATCTTCAACCTGACGTTGTAACTGCTGTTTTTTGAGGTGTACAACGTTACAGTCAATGATGACCGCTATAGAGCCATGAATTCTGCCTTTTTCGTCTATCCATTGAACAACAATGATTTGCAAGAGCTGGTGGTTTCAACAAGACGGTGCAACATGTCACACAGCTCGTGCTACAATTGATTTGTTAAAGGAAACGTTCGATGAGCCTAATTTCGCGTTTTAGTACTGTAAATTGGCCTCCAAAATCGTGCGATTTAACGCCGCTTGACTATTTTATGTGGGGATATGTGAAGTCGGCAGCCGATAAGCCCGCTTTATTGCCGATATACGGCCACAAATGTTTGAAAAAGTCATCAACAATTGGACCTCCAGCCAGCCGTGGCCTTCATATGCCAGGAATCATATTTGAATTATAATACCAGAAGATTATCTTTCGAATAAAGTAATCATGTCAATTTAAAAAAAACTCATCTTTATTTTATTCCATTTTAAAGTTAGTGTGGAAATCATCTAATTTTATTTCTTAAACCAATACATGGTCTGGACAACGTACCCCGCTTCACGTTATATTTATTCTTAACCTTTAGCTGAATTTTAGGCATAAAAATATTCATACAATATTAAGCCAATAGACATATGTCACCGAAACGCTAGATTTGTAGAAAACATCGCTGTGACCTGCGAGACTGAAAACCTGTGTCAGTCAATTTCCTATCGTTCACAGGAACATGGCCGTTCTGCGACTTGAACTTGATGAATAACATTTTCATATCTGGCACGACCACAAAAAATGGGCCATATAAAGAGGCACATTTTTAAAAACTTTTATTCAGGTGACGCGAACTTATAACGCGCGCCCTGAGATGGTGCCTGCAGATGTTTATTTACTTCAATCTTGAACCACTATAAATGAAACATTGGTCGAAATAAGTCTTCTGGAAGTTCGTTCCATTGTTTGAGTAGTTGTTAGATTGACGTTGTGTCTGTTAGTCAAAATGCAATGAGTCTAGGAATGATTTCTCTAAGCTCCTCCGAATATCTGTAATAAACAGACAGATCTTCTACAAGTCTTTCCTGTGCCAAAGGTTGCAGATTTGAAGTAAGGGATGAATCGTCTATAAGCTGGATTGAACTAGATCGAGTCCCCTAAATGAATGTTTCTGAACCGAACTCCAAATAAGAGAACAGTATTTAAGTCCTGGTCTTACTTGGGATTTATACAGAAGAAGAGGCTGGGTTAGTGTAAAATATTCCTTAGCTCCCTTAGATGAATAGGTAACTCAGTTTATAAGCTGCTGATTTAGCTTTATATTGTTGCTGTGATACATCGAAAACCACAATTCCGCTAACTCAGCGAGGGGGTTTTCGCATATGAGGCTGATATTGTAAAAAGTTGCTTTTTATTGAACCACTGCTTAGTTATCAATGGCCTAAAATATCAATCATTTTTGATCGTCGGCTCACCACAACGAATCCGCATCCTATCGCATCCTTATTCCGTCCATTTCAAACACAAAATTCCACAAGTTAAAGTACGCAAGTCCATAAATCCCAAACAGAAACATATAGTTGACGACAATGGGTTAAGGGATTTTAGTTCTTAGGATTTTTGTTGGGGATTTTTATTTTAAGATATCAGTTTTGGTATTTTCCTAACCAGGAAAAGGTGAAGCAATTCAGAAATAGGCGGACTTCAAGTTGCTTGAGGTCGGTTTTTACATGTGCGCGCAACTAAATGAGAGGTCTTCCTCTACTGCTTCCGACATATGGCTGGGAATAGAAGACTCTGCAAAACGGAGTATTGGTGTTAATTTGGTCTACTTGTCATAGCTACCTAGAATGCGTAGTTTTTTTTTGCATAGATATATGACACTGTAAAGCTTGTAAAGTTTACTGTCGTATCTAAGTTTCTTCAAAGAATTTTGAATGATAAAGGATTTACCCAAACCCTTTTGTTATGAACCATTCATGAGCGTCTTTAATTGGACGGAGGACTGAGATGATGAGAGTCTTATAAAAAAAATGTCCAGTACTTCGAAATGTTTTTTTTTTTCATTTGTATTCCAAACCCAATTCGTAAAAGTATTCTTTGTTTAATTTTTGAAGATATATCAATGTCCTAAAATAAATGGGTACGGGACAAACCCTCTTAAAACTTTTAAATTCTAGCAGAGTTTAGCAGCTTTTGGTTGTTTTCCTAGTTGTCTTGTGATTCGAGGTTGGTTATGCCTTTGTGTATCCATGATTGCTTTTTTTATTCAAAACAAGAAACATTTGATATTATCGATTCACATAGGGTATCAAAACTATTTAGCTTGTCTCTTCATTTATGTGTGCGAAGTTATTACTTTTCCTAAAAAGCTTAGGACCTCATGTTCAACGCCGAATCCAAACGGCAATTTTTTTTACTCTGTCAGACTTCTGCAAGATGTGAAGCAGTGAACCAAACATAGGTGTTGTCACTTTAGGGGTTTGAACCAATTATCGCGATCTTTTTAGTCCAACCCACTAACCACCAGGCCCCTACACCCTTTATACTCTTCACTCGGCCATTAATGACATCTTTAGGATGTTCCTCGAATCACTTAGAAAATTAAACAAATGTATGTTCTCACATAAAACAATTCCCATATTTATCTGTTTCATATGTTCCGTTATAATCCCTTTCCAAAATTATCCTACCTCTCGCATTACCTGCATGTCACTAGAAAAACTCACACACCTGGTCTTCCACAAACGGAAGTGAATCATCTTGTTGAAAATCGCAATTAAGAAATTTACATATCCTCCGAACAGCAAACATTCATTGTCACACCACTCTTTCTCGTTATGCCACACGTTCAAGCATATACACACCCACAACCACACACAGATGCATCTCAATTCACATCCAATCCAAGCAAAAGTACACCAGGAGCACAAATGAACATAACACCGTAAAACCATGAACAATGCACCTGCAACAAGTTGCTGCTAGCCAAAGCCTTGCCAACGATGCAGAGGGAGAACCGTGCCATATATCTATGTGTGTCAACGCGGACAACCCGATTACTGCGACCAATTCCGAGTAATCCTTAACGTAGTGTGAAACAATACATATTTTCGAATCCGTGTTCCATTTTTGGGGTAGGAGAGGCGAAGATTGCAGCTCTCTGGACCAAAGCCTTCATGCCTATGCTGCTCAACACTTATGTTTATAGGTATTTGTGTGTCGTCGAGGATCCTTAGCCATTGTGATTTCATTTTGCACTTTTCCTCTTCGGGCTGAATGCAAACATCTTGTGAATTGGGAAAAAGTATGTCGGCTTGCATATGTATGGGGTGAGGCCTACATAGCCGGCGGGAAAGGAATGTCAGCTAGACAATTTGCTGGACGTTGCATAAAAAAAATCGCCAAAAACAATTTCGTTAAGGATTTCCAGGTTTGTATGCATTTTAGGCAAAAAGGGGGATGGTATGCACTTGGTCGATTTTTTGTTTGTATGGTTGACAGTATGACAGGTAACAGCCATTATTTTAATTGCTAACGGTAAAGTGACTGGCTCGGTCGGGAGGAAAGCGTAGGGAGTTGACAAGTTTCGAATTCTAATGTGCGGACTCTTCAATTTGCCAACTTAATTGTTAAACTTTCAAAGTCGATATGAAATTAAGGACGAAGGAGAATGAATGAGTAGGTTTTGTAATTTATTCGCAGTGAAAGTGGTATGTGGAGTTTCTGACCGGAAGGGGTTTATTTTTAATGTGAAATTACTTCATGTAGTGCAAAGTAATCATCTACATCAATGCGAAATCAGTTTGTCTGTCTGTCTGTTCATCCGATTGGAGTGATTTTACAGGACAGGTTTTGGTAAAAATGCATTTTTGGATGTTCCAGAGGCGTTGGAATAAATCGTTCCTTATTGTCCAAATGCTGTTGCTTTCTTGATGAGTGCGGTTAAATGAAAGATGAAAGCGGACACTCAGTATTTAAATTAACACTGGATGTATTTTTTTTTTCTCGAAAGTAGATGAAAGTCTTCTATATTCAATATAAGGGTTTAAGGAATTTTGATTTTCCTGATTTTTACTGGCTACAAACACCACCCTTCGATATAAATTATAATTTTACTTATCAAGCAATTTTTCTATTGCGAATTTAAAAACAATTGGCAGGTTACTTTCAATTGAAAGATCCTGATGTTACGAAATTGAGGAGCGGTTATTGCTTTCCAAAGGTTTCTTTCTTTGAAGACGGTGCAATAAATTGTTATCATCCAACATTTGCAGGACTGTATATTTTTTAAGTCAGATTAGTTGGTGTGTAAGCTTTCTTTGGAAACTTCTAGTTTCAGCTTGGATCGTAGAAATTCCGTGCTTCCTATGGATATTTTTGTTTCTGGTACAATTGTGCTGGGACAATTTCTTATGTCACTTTATTTTGAAAAGTTTGTAATATATTGGCATTTGTTTTCTTGATACAACGCCAAAGTTGTATACCTTAGGTTCACACCGCATTGGCACTTGCTTGTATAAAAGTCTAAATTATGGTATTGTTTTGGATCTCCCTAGTCGTTGGAGTTAGAGCCTTAATACTAAATTGCCTTCTTACCCCGAAAATCAGAGGTTGGCAGAGTAATTCTTCGTTTAATTTCTGGCTGGATTCTGTGGTTAAAGTTAAAAGCATAGCCGAGGTAGACTAACTCAAAGTTATATCTGTCAATAGGGACGTTCTGCCCAATTCGTCGATGTTGTGCGTACATTCGTGTTGACAACATATACTTGTCTAACCTTCATTTACCACTAAACCCATTTTTGCCACTTCCTTCTCTGTACTAGCAAACGTGACTTTAACATCACGTTGAGTCCGACCAGTAATGTCAATATTGTCGGCGTATGCTAGTAATTGAACCGATTTTTGGAGTATTGTGGCTCTGGTGTTGGATCGGGAATCCTGCACAATCCTAAATCCCTTTTTGGTTGCAAATGTGTCGGTAAAGTCGTTTCCGAGCAACGGGAATTCTCCATTGTCATCAAGCCAAGATGGACGAGTTTGGGCGGCATAACGAAACTAGACATGGGTCTGTATAGTTCGTCTATATAAATGTTGACATATGCCGCTTTGAATTCGATGAATAGGTGGTGGATATCGATTTGGACTTCTCGGTTTTTTCCATGATCTGTCAAACTGTGAAGATTTGATCAGTTGTGGACTATCTAAAACCATTCTGATTAGGGCGATCAAAAATAAATACAAATTTTTACCGCAACAGGCTCGTTAGTACCCTCCTGTTTTATGCCGACTCTGAACGGCGATTTTGAATAAATCTTTTCTTGACAATTGAAAAATCATTTAAGTGTTGCTACGGCTGGGAATCGAAGACAGACCTTCTGCGCGGCGCGGCACCGCAAAACTGCATCAAGGGGCGATCAGGTTGTTTTTAAACAGTTTCAGGCGTTCACGCATTATTCATGTCGTTCATGTCGACAGGATTCCGTTCGAGCATTTTAAAATCTTACGATCATCATTCCTGGACTGGCGCCTCGCTTTATCCTCGAATGCTATCGAATGGATACTATAATCCGTCGTCATTCTTAATAAAACTAAAAGTTTCTTGCTGGTAATGTGAACTGGCCACCGAGATCATGCGATTTGGAGTTTTTTTTGAGTCGCAGCCCATCAGTATATTGCAGGCAAATGGGTTGAAAAGGATAATTGGTTCGATGAGTTTTTGACGCTCAAGGCCTACATCGCCATTAGTGAATAGATCGAATCATTGGGATTATGTGCGTCGGTTTGAATGTTTGTATGTTCAAATGTTCGTATATGTTTGTATGTTCGTATATTCGTCTGTTCGTCTGTCCATATGTTCTTCTGTCTAGTTGCCAATTGTTAAGTCCTAATTTTAAAGCTAGACTGGTGAAATTTAGTATTCGAATTCTTACTTGAGCCTTGTAGAAACGTAGCCTATGCATATTTATTTGGATACATTTATATTACAATGACGGTCTTGGATACCTATAGACTATTCGCACACGAGTTTATATTCTTCTCATGTCCACGCTGTGGCTACATATTTTTATTATATGTTTATTAAATGCGAAGGGAATTGGACATGTTTTTCTTCCAGATGTCTAGTGTATTCTGTCTCTCCTATGTTTCTTGCCCATATTATGGCACTTTGATATTTCTAATTTATTTGTTTTGGCAAATCACTTTCTTGTCAAATCACTTTTATCGCCCAGAACATTAGAGTTTTCCTGAATTTTTTTCCGAAATAAGAATAATTTTCTTTTTTTTTTGTTTTGAATTTGTCAAAGTTATCATATTTGACAGTTTCAATGTTCTCATAAAAAAACTGATATTGCCTTTAAGTGCTGGCACGTTAAAACTTCATTAGTTTCAAGTACCGATTACCGTATTGTCATACTATCAGATGTTGCCATATGAGTACATGTTTACAATCTGTTGCCACTTAGTGATATCACGCGTTATCTGAGTAGACCGACATTAAATTTTTAACTTTCTCTCACAAAGAGAAAGGTATTGTTTGCATGAACATTTTTGACCTCGAGATGTTGATTAATTCTACACTACGATGATAGCGAAACTCAAAAAAGTGTTTTTTTTATTCCGTAAATGTTCGTAATGTTCTCTCCAGACTAAACAGCTTGATTTTCTTCGATAGTTTTCAAACTTCGTATCCAAGGTTATTTTGGTCATAATTCTAGGCCTTTTTTATTGCTCTTAACCATGTTATAAACGGTACCTGACATATAAAAATGATACATAACCTTTATTTTCTCGAAAACGGCTCTTAAGATTTTGATTAAACTTTATATATATACTAATGGGTGATCCAAGTAGAGATACTTTTTTCAACAGCCTTTTTTGACAGATCACGTGTGAGTCGTGTCATGCTGTCATGTTATTTTTGTTTAGTATTGTTTGGCATTTCATAATTTAAAGACTTACGCGTGAACAACGTTTGAAAATTGTTCAACTTTATTATGAAAATTCACGTTCTGTGAGGAATGTGTTTCGTGTACTTCGCTCAACTTATGGTCAACATTGAGAGAACATTTCGGTGAGCACATAATTTCACGTTTTGGGCCTGTCGATTGGCCACCAAGATCGTGTGATGTAACACCGTTAGATTTTTTCCTGTGCCAAAGAATGTTCTTTCAAATGATAATAAACATTCTCCATTAAATTTAAATTTTCAGTGTTTTTTTCTTTAAAAAAGTAGTGAACCTCGAAATGGATCACTCTTTATAAGCATATTAGTTCAAACAAAACTGCATACCCATTTTTTTTTTCGAGAAAATCCGTATAACGGATTTTTTCACTTAGACTATAGTAATATAATTGGTAATTTCGCAAAAACTATTTAGTCGAATTGAATGAAAATTAATCATATAACGGGATTTTTTAAGAGTTAAGTTTTGCAGGTTGGCAGCACTGGTTAGTAATGGCGTCCAAACGTCCTCTGTCAAAGTGAAAAGTTTAGGACTTACAAACGAGCAACGATTGCAAATTAGTGAAATTTATAATCAAAATTCGTGCGCTGTGAAAAATGTGCACAGTTAGTTACGACCATGTTATGGTCGTCATAACCGACCTGGTGAATCAACAATTCGTGAGGTTATCACCAAATTTCGCATCAAATTTACTTTGTTGGAGACATTAAACTATCGACTCGCATACGTACAGTGCGTACCGCAGAGAATATTGCAGTCGTAGCGTCCAATGTTAATGAAGATCGTGAAATGTTAACTCGTCGCCGTTCTCAGCAATTGGGCATGTGTTACTCAACCACATGGAAAATTTTAAGTGTCGATTTGGGTTTGAAATCCCATAAAATGCAACTTGTGCAAGAATTGAAGCCGAGTGACCTACCACAACGCCTATTTTTTTGTGAATTGGCCTTACAACATCTCCATGAAAATCCGCTGTTTTATTCAAAAATCGTGTTCAGCGATGAGGCTCATTTCTGGCTCATCGGATACGTTAATAAGCAAAACTGTCGCATCTGGAGTGATGAACAGCCACATGCCATACAAGAATTACCGATGCATCCCGAAAAAAAAAACGGCAGATTGGTGTGGTTTATGGGCTGCTGGCATCAACGGTCTATTTTTGTTTAAAGACGACCATAGAAGAAACGTTACCGTCAACGGCGATCGATATTGGGCCGTGATACACGACTTTTTTTTTTGCCCCAGTTGGCTGAGTTGAACTTAGTTGACATGTGGTTTCAAAAAGACGGTGCCACATGGGATTTATCGCCTCTTGATAATTTCTTGCGGGGTTATGTGAAGTCGTTAGTCTATGTGGACATGCCGAACACGATTGAAGCCTTACAAGGTAACATAATACGGGTAATTTTTGGAATACAGGCCGAAATGCTCGAAATAGTGACGCGAAATTGGGCCTTCGAATGGACCATTTGAAACGGGGCAGCGGACAACATTTGCATGAAATTGTCTTTAAAACGTAAAACGCAAAGGCCTATTTATCGATTACAATAAAAATTTTAAACATTTGATCCAAATTTGAGCGTTTTATTCGACGCTTAAAAAAATCAACTTTTACTACTTTATGTGCAAGAATTGCACATAATAAGTTTTAGCCTAACTATCACTAAACGGAATTCGCAGTTTTGGTCAACAACGAAAAATGCATGATCTAACGCCCAACTTGCTGCACCCACCACTCTTTTTTATATCAACTAATGTCAAATATGCATTTCGGAGTTTGGCAACCATTTGACAAGCTTTTAATATATTAACACCTAACTTTATCAACTGATGCTAATAAATATGAAAGGTTAAACTTATTACCTATATATAAAAGCGATATGAAAAGTATGTATCGAATAATCGCTAACGCACAATCAGGGCAGCACACAACTTTTACTAACCCAATAGCGATAACTCTATTTAGGGAACTAGATTAGTTCTAAAAATCATGTCGTAACTCGAACAGTTTTCGATGTTTATCGACACATGTTGCGGTATGGATGTGCTACGTTCATAATTTCACTTCATCAATCAAACGCTTTCAACTCGTTACCACCTAACCTTCAATATGTCACAAGGATATTAACCAAATTACTCATCGTCCTAACAATGTGACCCTCATCTGAATACAGCAATTAAGAGGACCCTTGTTTGCCCAAATTTGAAAGGCCCGCCAATCAATCGCACACCCAAATCGAACAAGCAAAGTAAATAAAAAAAAACATCGACAGCTATAAGGACAACAAGGACGACCCCTTTAAATATTCGCGCCTACCAAATGTACAATTGTCATTTACATTAACAATATCATTTTCATCAAACACACGGCGGGAATACAGTCGTCTCTCTGTGGAGAGGTCAACCGCATTGTGGGTGGGTAAAGCTTTCAACAATACAAGCACACAGTCAGGCGCAACACAGTCACAGACTTTGCGATGGCGAATTGCATGCGATTTCAAAACAAAAACTTCAATTCGTGCATGCGTATATCGACAAAAACTAAAAAGTTGCACTTGAATGTGTGTGACAGTGAAAACGGTGGAATTGAGTTAAGAAGAATGAAAACCAGAAAAGGAATTCACAATTTTCTTTCGTTGTTTTTTTTTTTTTTTGAAGAGAAGAGAGAACAAGAAGGAACGAGACGTCGACAAAGATTGAAAAACTTTTTTTTAGGTGCAGTCAACTCGTTTTGTATAAGTGGGGGTGCACATAATGTCAGTTGGGTCTAGCTGTAGGCTATGAGAGCTGTCATACTCATTCGAGCGAGAGAGAGTAAGAGAGGAAATTATTACTTTCTCTCAGAGAAAATTGGGAATTGGTACTGAAATAGTACTTTGTCATACTTATAACTCTGATGCCCCTTATTATATTTAGTACGATCTTAAGTTAAAGTTTTGCTAACTAATCATAGGGCTAAACTTGAACCTTACTTCCAGTACTTGTTGATGTTAATGCTAGAATTTGACGCAGTTAAGAATTTTTATGTGAGGCTAAACTTTTGCTTAGTGAAGGAGTTCTTACCAAGATGAACCTATAGCTTCTTTGCAAAGTAAACATTTTTTGCCACAAAGAAGAGGACCTTCTGTTTAAAGCCGACACCCGAAATGCAAATTTGAGAAGCTCCTCATGAGAGTGTTACTTTTGGATATCTGTCAGACTTTCGCCATAGGTGGATCATTAAAAAAACGTAGGTGTTAACAATGTCTAGTTTTTAGCTAGGGACCCCGCGCTCAGTAATCCAACGCACTAACGACTATTTTACTGCTCCCACTATTCAACCAGTTGCATGAATTTATTGGTACAATTGGTGTTAAAAATCGTTTTCTATTATTTTGTAAAATCCGGTAGGAACTTTCAATTAGGAACTGTCAGCCATGTATATTGAAGTAAAATCTTATAATTTAAGAAAAATTTGAGGCGTATGATTAAAATTTTCTTAAATGTCATCTTTATCTCTCTTTTGAAGAGCAAATTTTGTAACCCTTGTGTTTGGAATATTTTGCAGTTGCCAATTAAACAATTGAACTTATGTATGGTGCGCCATTAGGTCAGTATGTGAATATTAAATAAATTTATAAAAAAGACAACCAATTTTCATATGTGAGGTGCTCCTATGTAATTCGGTTCTTTATAATTAATTTGGACTAAATTTTGAATAAAACATCAATCAAGAGGACGCCTCTATTGAACAAAGTGTACCATTTCTGCTGTGTTTGCCATCACTTTTGTGAGTATTTAAAGCGGTATAGCGATATAGCACTACTGAACTCGTCATTGGTATCTTAGGCTTGCTACAGTAAATCTTGCTTTTCAAGTAACCACGGGAAATGTCGCAATGATTCCAAATTTTTCAGTTGCAGATAATCCATCGTTTGTGTTAGAAATGTTTTGGTTAACACCTCAGGATAAAAAGAGATCATGGTAAGGCACAAACTCCATTCTTGCTGAGTACTGAGCTCCATTTCTACCACCTGTATTCCAAAGTCTGTCAACTATAATCCTAAGAATACCATATGTTTCTACGAAGTTAAGTAACGACCACGATACTCCCACAAGTTGGTCAACCATAAGATCAGGCTATGTCACGCAGTTTACATACCAATCCTGTCTTAGGGGCTTCTGACTCCCTTGGTACCAGAATAACTACTCGGGTGAAGCTCCGCAACAATCAACTTTAAGATTTCCTTACAACCCAGTCCAGAATCTTTCAGTTACTCAAAACAACCAATAACTGAGGTCAATAATCAGAAGCAGCACACCAAGCAACTTTTTCAATTTCATGAACCCATATTGAGTTTTTTTTTTATTAATACCCAAATTGCTTTATTGAATATACGCTTTTTCATTATGATTTCTTAACTTTCCGTGTCTTCAATTCGAATCAGAAAACTTTGAAGTTATTCGGCCATAGTGAAGTATCCGTCGGAATATTTTCCGATTTTGTACGTTTCGGAGGATTTAAGATTCAAGTAATTCTTCCGAAGAGCTGTTCAGAATATTTCTCCGACATTAGTAACGCACATTGGCGAATCACGTTCAAGTGTGTTCAGGTGCATTTTGCGTACAAGTACAATTTTTTTCCGTATGGAATTTGAACCTCCGACGAAGTATGCGTTGCGGAAAATTGTCCGCTCTGACGGTTACATCGCTAGGGCAGAATGCCTCGCTTCTTCTGGTCTTTTATTCAAATAGAATCATATTATGACTTTCCATGCCTTCTCCAAGTGAATGCAACAAAGTAAGGAGTTATCTCGCTAGTCATGGTCTTTCATTCAAATAGAGTCAAGAGTCATACCCCGCCACATAATTTCTTCTTCCTGAAATATTTAGTAAACATTTACCATATGGAAACGGTCCTTCATGATATTGGAGTTTTGTTGGTTCGCGATTGGCCTTCACAGTATACCATTCCTTGCTATATCACACACCATAGGTTGCCTTAATTTGGAATGACAGAAACTTAGCGTTACTGCGGCCTACTCGATCTACTATCCGAGTACATGCTGGTAGAGGACCAAACCCGCCAGGTGCACTTTGCCCAGCAGTATCCGCCTAAACCTCTTTCACATTTGTGAGAACAGATGGCTGAGTTATGATTTTAGCGCAAACTTCAGCAGAATCAGTCACTTTTTGGCCATGCAAAGGTGATATGTGATATGTGGTTCTAAAAACCGGGTTCTATGTCTACCATTCTAGCTACTACTTGGCCGTATTCCAAGCGACGTGGACAGGCTGTCAGCAATATTCTTTGTGTCAATTGCACTTTCTACAAACAGAAGAGACAAAGAGACTTTCTACAAAAGAAGACAAATGTGAAAAGCTCCGCAAGGGGATTCCGCACCGCAAAATGATGGCCGGCCTGACGATACGACATATATGGGTTCTCGGTAACATTCTCTCTTACTTTTTCAACCATTTGGGCGTTAATGAACGACATGCCAAATGACGAATAGTGTTGTCAGATGGTGCTTGTTGGCCACGATTTTTTTTGACGACATGCACGTTGAGCTAACATATCTATCTTGAAATTCATGTCGAAAACTATCACCATTTAATTTTTTTTATAGTTAGTTGTAATATTTATTATACAAGTAAAAAAAAGTAACGTGTATAAGTGTAACATAAAAGTAACGAGAACACTTTTTCAAAAACATTAAGGGAGAATTTTGTTTTTTGTTTTCAAACTACACACAAAAAATAAATAGAAAGCAACGAGTTACCTTATCTATACCCAATGCAGATTGTTATTAAACACCAACATAAAATAGTCAAAAGTTTTCCTTTTTATACAAAACATCAAAAACACCCTTTCAATATTACATGAAGTTATCGTTGAAATAAATATTTGAGTACCCATATTTTGTTGCATGGTTACATTTCAATTGCCCCACATTAGTATTTTATTGCAGGTCATGAGCATGACGCATGGTACTGCATTTTGTTTGAACTCATGCCAACTTTAAAAAAAAAATGTTGCGTCTATAGAGTGTTTACGTTTTCCTTAAGAAATGCGTTATGCGTACAGTGAGTTATTGCTATAATTACAATACAGTTGTGTGGTAGGCACGTGGAATCATCAGTTATGTAGACCACAGACTTATAAAATAAAGCCTTCAAAAGGGCGAACAAATTTATAAAAACTGTCTAATGTACACTTATGTTCTTTTGAGCTATTGACCCCTTAAATACTCTAAGCTTTTTAAGGTATCGTATCACCTGTACCAAATGAAATAATTTATGCTAGACGTATCATATTTTGTTAGGTGTCTCATTGCCACTGCCTGTCAATGAAATTGGCACAAAGTGAAACCGAACTCGGTTCATTCAATGTCATGCATTTCCATTAGGTGGCACGTAAGACGTTTTAAAAATTGAGAGCGTAAAGTTTTCTTAAATTATATGTGCCATACCCAGCAATAATATTAAGCTGGAAAACAATACCGTGACGGAAAATTAAATAAATCGTTTGTATACAATAACGATCAAAGTTGAAAGTACAACTAAACAATTGAAGTCTACCATAGAATTTGTAGACTCATTCCAATTCGGGTTCGACATGTTGATAAATTATTTTTATGAGTTAGGTTCACTCTCTGCTCAAGAGGCTTTATATTAATTTCGAGACTAAAAATAGTGCAACAAAAATCAGAATGGATTCTTCGGATTGAAACGCTCACCTGTAATAAAAAAGGACGACTAGATTTCACCAACCACAGTGTAGTGCAATGCGTTTAACTAGGAATTAAAATATAAAATATAATTCTACATTGAAAAAGGGTCCAGATAGACACCATTGAACTGAATGCGCTCTTAAACTATGAGCACTGAATTTTGGTGTCTGATGTCAGGCTCTTTTGGACACCTAATAGAAGAAATCATTAATCAATCAAGATTCACTTCACTTCCGAAACTTAGATATGAATATGACAAGAATTTCAGAGTTCCATCTTCACAAATGCTTCGAATACAGCGAATGGAAATGGAGTTGAATTCTTCTTAAGGCCTACAGTGCAATTCTTTCAACTGACACACTTTTGCAGCGTCTTACAAGCTATTTAAATATACTAACTATGGACAGTCAGGAATCACATTACCCCGTCCACTGTTATCTTTAAAATGCAGCTCTGATCTTAATTTACTAACAGACGAAAAACTGTCACCATCCTTCAAAACTGCTGAGAGCTCTATTTCGGTGCCACAATAAATGGAAACAATGCTTTAACACTAGCTCACTATTCACTGCGCTTTAGGTATATAGCTTGATATTAACAATTAAGCCCCTGTTCCTTTTTGGGACAAGCCATGCCCATGTGCATGTCGGGGTATTAACTAGACATGTAATGTAAAACCTGCAGTGCAGCTTCAAACAAACAAGAAATAGAGTCCAGAGAACACTATGCCTTTGTATAACTCTATTGGAATACTGCTTTTCCTGGTTGGAACCATGGTTTTTCCACTGCTTGGGCTATACAACTTAACGCCATATTTGTTGTAGCTATATCATTGGTTGCCAGTTTTTCCAATAGCTCTCTTTCTTCCGATTCTCTTCATAGTCCGGGCCTTGCTTGAACCCTACAATGCTATACATTTTTTTTTTAAATATATCAACAATTCCAAGTGGTTAAGGGTACATACGCACAATTTTTCAGGAAATATTTGAGTAACAGACGTATGATTTAATTACATAAACAAGTAAAACAAAATCATAAAAACATAGAAAAAGAATGGTTGCCGTCGAAAAAATGGTCCACTTTAAGCAAATACATGTATTTGGCACAAAGATCTAAATAATATTAATAATTCATTTTATTTTATTATATGGTTATGCTCCAATATTGACTTCAAGTCATCAAGAACTATTACCAGATGCGATTAACACTGATAGTGGGCTTATCCATCGATACCTACGTTTACCCCCAAAGACCTTTCAGGTTACGACTCGGAAATCGATATGGGGGACATATGTACTACATGATCAAGCCATTGATCGTTCGAATTGAATCCCTCCCGAGGTTCCCCAAGGTTGTGTCATGTCACCTCTTTGCTTCCAATATGCATTTAGATTGGTTTTTGTAGTGTAGTGCGGTTTACTATTAAGTCAAATGCTGTTCAGCAGCTCATACTAAAAAGATTGAACAAGAGTACAAATAACAAGAAGGGAATTCAGAACTGTCCAGACGAACCCCTGCATAGTCGATTTCGGATAAAAAACAACGTCTTTAAAAAGAATGCGTAAATGACAACGTCCTTGTGGCTGCTTTTGAGACATCGTTTACTGCTCGAGGCTTCAGTTATCTAAGCGCACGTCTGGCTACTTACCTGCATTTGGCTTGAAAGGTTGATATTTGTGAAGTATACATATGGTGAATACATTTCGACAGGCCATAGAACTGTTTTTTAAAACTAAAAAAATAGAAGCTACAATCTGAAGCTGTGCGAAGCGTTGACTACGCTATCCCATTAAATAAAACCTCCCCAAAAATTTGACGTGCCTAAAACTGAATAGAGATGAAATATAGAAAATGAAATCGTCACTACATCCTGTTTAAAAAGCTTTTCTTAATCTCATATGGTTCGACAAAAAATATGTTTTTTTATGTGATAGGGTATACAAATATTTTTTTACTAACGAAACGCCCCCAAAAATTAGGCATAGGTTGAAATGATCTATAGACATGGTCATAGCATTATTCTCCAAATAATTCTATCAATTTTTTTTTCGAATTAAAAAAAACTACCGAAAATCATGTTTTTCGAAAAAAACTACTAAATACTATATGAAGGAAATATAGATACTGAGTTTGTATAAATAAGTTATTCCGACACCTATTCAAAATTCTTAACCGTTTGACTAAAAAACAACGCTTTACTGAAAATGGGCGTTGCAGTGGGCGGATTCAACAAATGTTTTGGTATACCTAAACTGCTTTGTCGGGCAGACCGTCTTTGTACCAACTTTCATCGCTCTAGCTCAAAATTCGATGCTCAAAAATCGGCAACACACATAATGGACGGGCGGATAGACAGACATGGCTCAATCGACTCAGCTAGCGATTCTGAGTCGATCCATATACATACTAATTCCAGTCTACCAACTAATGTCTAATGTCAAAACTTATTTAACCCTATGGGATAGGGTATAAAACAAAATAAGTGCATAAGACACCTTGTTCCAGAGATGTATATAATATTCGTTAGGTCTACCAGTCTACCCATAGCTCCAAACGTTTTTCCTCCAATCGCTAATTTGTTAAGATCGCGGAAAGCTCCTGAATTTTGTTAACGGAATGATTTTAGCGAAAAGTGATTTTTTTTAAGCCGTGCTTAATGGATTAGTCAAACAAATACGCGTTCAGCCGCAGATGACGTTGACTACACAACGTGCCATGCAATTGACATTCTTCTTGTGAATTTAATTGCTAGTCCATGGTCCTACTGGATCTGTTGTTCAAATACCTAAAGTTGTAATACCTCAGTTTTTTTTCTCCTATCTATTGCGAAAGTCTGACTTGAGAAGCTTCTCAAATGTCCATTTCGGAATCGCCGATCAACTTGAATTCTATTCTTTTTGGAAAAATTTAACCTCGAACACACAAATGAATGAATAAGCTAGGTTCTAGTCGTTATAGCCCGTAATAGTAAATATTTTACATTCACCAGCGCAATTTAGGGAAAGTTATGAACATGGTCTTTTATAAAGGGATGGGTGTGCAGGTCGTCTATTGTCTCGTTTTGGCGATTTGCACTAGGAGGTAAGATCCCCCAATTTGGCGCCTTGTTCGTGGCGGTTGATGAGAATAAGCCAACGATTTTGAAATTTCTCTAAGAGAATATATCCGACAAATCCCCAACAACTTGTCGCCTTTAGTTATCCACAAAAGGATGGATGCAATAAAAAGAGTCCTACTGGTCAGTCCACAACATCTCTAAAAGTAGTAAAAAGTAACTTAAAAGTCAAAAATATCGTTAAAAAAAAACAAATTCTCTTGTTTGATTTTAAAGATGTGGCAAAACAACCTAGGATAAGTGGGCACTCCGGTACAGTCACATTGACGGTAATCGGGTTTTTACTTACAGGATTGGAGCCCAGTGTCCTAGTCACATTATAAGGAATTTAACAGCCATCAGTAAAATAAAACAAAACACAAACACTACCAATTCATTGGCTGCCTTTAAAATCTCTACCAAACTACAACACTGTCGTTCATCATACTCTGACGATAAAAGCTTTCACCTAACTACTCACACAGGCTAACAGCTGGTAGCATTCTCTCAATCAACCCCTATATCAAAATTCTCGCTCTCTCCATCAATCTATACCTATGTTTGCCTGTGCCTGTGTCTCTCCTCTCGTAAAGCACAGTCAATTTTTTGCAACCAAACTCGTCGAATGGCAAACACATTTGGTTCAGATTAAAACGGTCAGTGAGGGTGGAAAAATCGTCACCACCGTTCTCGGCGCGTTCTCGAGCATAATATCTGCGGCGGTTTTATTTTGCTTTGCAACTATTCTTCTTTCTGGCGACAAACTATTCAAAACCTAACACAGAAACAAAAACATTCATCAAGGGTTAGATTACACTCCCCCTCCCCTAAAGTGGAATACTCTCTCGTTGGATATTACTTCTACAATCTTGCTGCTCCTGTTTTCGAGACTCAACTATGCAGACGCATTGATATTCATTCTTCATCGGTCATTTGTAACGGATTGAAGTTTTCTCGGTTTTTTCGTGTGTGTTTGAGTGTGTGTACACCCCTCCCGCATGTAATGAGCGCGAAGTTTTTTTCCCTTTTTTGCATCAAAATAAGGGATGCATGACGTCATTGATAAAAGTGCTATCACGTCACCAGTTAAATACATCAAAAAATGGTTATTCCCTCACTCTGAATCGTGTCAAAACTAAGGATGAAATGACCAAGCATTAACAGTGGTTTTGCACAATGCCCTTCGTGGTCGCCTAGCGCGGATGTTTCCGTTTTTTCCCTCTCTTCCTTTATTCGAAATTAAAGACAATATATCGAGCTCAAGGATTTCGCGAATAAAAATCCTTCAAACATTGGATGAGATATTCCTTTTGTGTGTGACCACGGCTCAAAAAAATTAACGCAAAAAGAAAGAAATCCCATCCCTCCCCCTTGAATGTGGACGAGTTAATATTTAATCACAGTGTTTCACCACCCACTGATGGAGAGCTATACACCAGCTGGAGATGTATTATGGTGTCACCCACTGAAAGAATCAAAAATTAATTTGTTTTCTCTTTATTCGGATAAATAATAAATGCATCTTGTCGTCCTGTCTCTTCGTGGCGGGCAAAAAATGTCAAGTGAAGAAAAATTAAAAAAAAAAAAAACAAATTTAAATCCTAGAGCAACGAACATTTTTTTCGAAAATTTCTTGCTTTTAATTGGAATTCAGTTATGTCTGAGAGTGTAAACAAATTCAATTAAGTGGGGGTGAACCGGTATCCAAAGGGGTGAAATGCCATCCCTGGGAAGGTGGATTCATAATAGTTTTCAAGTGCGGAGTGTTGCTGTAGAAAGTTGAACTTAATGGATACATCCTGCATTATTACATAACTACTCGTCGTCAGGAGTTTAATTTTTTTTTCAAAAAAAAAAAAAATTAATAATGATCAAAATAACGGATTGATTCTTTGTGTATAGGTAATGTTATAAACGGAATTGTGAGTCTTGCGAATAAGTGCTGAGGTTAGGAGCAATTCTTACTCTAACAAACAATAAATTTAACCTTAGCTATAAAAAATTAAACCACCAGTAGACGTATAAAATGTGAACGTGTGGAGCATATCCGATATTTGGGCTGGATGGTGATGATGTATATCTGAAACTACGCCCACCTGTTTCAGGTCCAAAGAACAATAAACACGAGCCGAAAAAGGGGTAGGCAGGGCGGCGGAGATTATTAGCTGAAAATACCCCCCTGGTGACATTGACAAATTATGGTTTCAACATTAAAGTTATACAAGGGTGATTATAGTTTTTGGTTGGCAGGCTTTTTCTTGTGGAGAATATTGTTTTGTTGAAGGACATCGTTGAATGCAAACTCCTGTGTTCTGACACAGAAAATCTGTACGATGTATAGAATGAGGAGTGAATTTTGTTGTGTATAACGGGGAACAGCATAGCAAATAAGAGGGTATTGTGAAAATTGCAAACGCTTCCGTTGCTATTAAACATTTAGGGGGATAACGAGGATTTACGGAAACGCGTGCTAAAAATGGAGCGGATATATTCATCTGCGGGTATTTAGGTACAATGGAAAAATTGGATGTTTGAGTGTGGGATGCACATTGTAATGAGACGATTTGATAGGAATCCTTTTTTTGCAAGAATTTAATTGAAGAGATTTTTACATGTTACAATAAATGTCACAAAATTTTTTTTTAAAAGTATCCTTTAAAAATATTCGTGACATACAAATCTAAATGGAAGAACTTGGGTGTGAGATATCCCTTCGATTTATTTATATTTGAAAAATAAACGTAACGGGTGATTCAATGGGAGGTATTTTATTCAATAGCGTTGAGTTTACAGTTATTATTTGTCGATTTGACTGTATGACGTTTGTGTTTAGTATGCTTTGCCATTTTATCATAAATATACTTACGGCGGAACGACGCTTAAACTTCTTTCCAAATTCAGTGCTGAGTTAAATTTTTTTATAGAATTGTTCGACCACATTATGGTTGTCATAATCATAATTTCATAAAAAAATATTCATAAAACCATCACCGAATTCCAAAACAATTTTACACTATTGGACATTCATCTCACAACAGGAGTGCTTAACCTCATTATTCAGCCGTCTGGTTGTTGTGTATATATCTGCAGCAGCAGAGTGTATTCGAGAAGACAGTGATCAATCAATTCGTTGCCACTTTAAATGTTTGGGCATCTCTTATGGAATGTTGTGGCGTATTTTGAAGCGTGATCTTGGTTTAAAAGCCCGTTCAAGCATTGAAGCGGACTGAATCTCGTGTACGTTTCGATTAAGGTTTGGGTCTCTTGTGGATTGATCGGTTTTTTTTTTATCGAAAAGTTGTTTCTAACACCGAAGTTAATTTTTGGTTAAACGTCCAGGTTAACAAGCAAAATGTAAGTGTTTAGAAAGACAGACAGTCAGATGCAAAGCAACTCCAAAAATGCACTGTTTTGTGCGGTTTATAGTCTGCCGTCATGGAGGGACCCTATTTCTTAAAAAAATGCAGTAGAAACGCGTGTTAATGGAAATTGCTACAGAGCCTTGGTTATTAACAAGTCACAAGCAAAGAACCTCATCGATTTACTCATCCTTCGCACCTATATGCATTATTGGGATAGTAGTTGCTAGCTAAGGCCATTGCAATATGTGAATTTTATTCAGATAAGGAAGTCATTGCGATAATATTGTATGTACTCAAATTTTGCGTTTAGGTAGAATCCTGCCAGGATCAGAGACAGAAAAAATAAAAATACAAATTAAGCGCAAAGCCCGTTGCGCCACAAAAAAAAACAAAAAAAAGAATCGTTAGTACCCAGGGCCGAGCTTTCCCACAACCATTCATGGGTGCTGTGTGTACTTCTTGCCTTACGGTGGGACCTTTCTCACAATTGATACTATTTGGAGGATTTGTCAAATCATCACGAGAGAAGGGCCAATGAAAAATCATTAAGGTTAAAATGGAGCGAAATGCTACGGCTGGGAGTCGAAACCAGCCACCAGCGCGGCAGTTCATCGCACTAACCATCAAACCACCGAGCCCGCCAGGAGAATCGATGCACACTGCAATCGATGATTGGCCTTACGAAGGGCAAGAAGGAAATATTTTCACTCTTGATTCAGGTTGATTGGTTTGAAACAAACATTCTGTCAAAGCGAAAGTACCCTTAAAAATAACGCTTTAAATAGAGGTGCCGTGACATGAGGCTAAGTGACAGGCCATATTGAAAAAATGACTTTCGGAAATCGATATGTGGCGATATTCTACTGTATGGTCATATGTCGCTTTTCAAAAGTATCATAAGGCCATTTAAAAAAAAAAATTGTTTGCCTTCAAATATTTTAAAGAATGGCCATGAACCATGGCCATAAAAATGACCCAAAAAAAATTAAAAAAAATGTTTTATTGATGAAAATAAGACCCAATTTCAAATTAGAAATATTACCACAAACAAAATGATAAATAACCTCAAAATTTAAAAATTAAAAATTTAAACATAAAAATCCACAGCACGCTTCACATACAGGTTGCTTTTGTTTTTAGAGGAATGGAATAAAAGAAGTTTGATTTTTTATAAATTGACCTGAAATAACAATGTTCGAAAGAAAATCTTCTGGCATTATAATTTAAATATTTAATAAACGTGGTTCGAAAACGTTCAATACTTAATCGAATTAATTGCTCTGATGGTCAATTATGTTGACCGTAAAATGAACGTAGCGCGATGTATTTACGTATTTCGAACAGAATAATGATTTTCAAAATAAAATTGAAAAATTTGTAAGCGTTGTTCAAACGTCAGTCTATTGATGTTGAAATGCCAAACTAAACTAAAAATAAATCACTTGACAGCTGACAAAAAGGCCGCCAGTTAAAATAGTATTGCCAACTTAAAGTTCTATGCCTCTAATAAGAACACCCTATACATAATAATATTATAAGCTTTTCACCCCAAGCCCGGTATAAAATAAAGGCGCTCATCTGAAATGTTGGTCGTAGTCGCTTTTGCCAACCTTCAATGTAAATGATCTTAAACTAGATGAATCTTTAGGTAATTTTTGCTATAATCCAGAATTGGCTGTCTGAGACTATGGCTTAAGGGCTAAGGTTGAACTATAATAGTCGGAAGCGGAAGCTAATGTCAAAATTCGACGTTAAGTTTTCTTCAAAGTTGTTAATTTCTCAAGTTGCCCATAATGAACTTTTGTGACTGAAAGCGATTGTCAGAGTGGAAGCCATTTTGCTAAAAAAAAATGCATTGCTTATGAACTTACAAATTTAAATGTACACAGCTCTTCAAGTGAAATGTCAAATTTTTGTACGAAAAACAGAGAAAGAGCGAATGAATTCGCATTTTCGGAAGTGAGAAAAAGTGAACGAAAACTAAACGAATTGGAGCGAAAAGCTATTACGATCGTACAATACAAATTGCATGTGTTCGCACAGTTACGGAGATGGTCATCCAAAACCTTCTTATATTATAGTTCAGCCTTTAGGCTATACTGGCTATAAATCTGGCAGTATCCCGCGATGACAACTGTGGTATATCTAACGTGAAGTCTATCAGCAAGATTAGCAGGTTATGGTTTTTAATACTTCGAGTGGAAGGTCTTTTAAAATTTCTTAAGATATTGCACACATTCAGAAATTTCCAGAAGTCAAGTAGAATTTTAAAGTGGTTTCCATTGCATTTTCTATAAAGCCTGTATATTTTACTTAAAAATGTCTTAAACAGAATACAACCCAAACTATCGACTTCAAAGCACTTGCAACGATGTCTGTAAACCCATTAACTGGTATGACAAGGTGTGCGCTGTCTGATTCAGTTAGAAGTTCTTAACAAGTTGAGCTTCAGGAATATTATGGGTGGAAGCTCTACCGAATCTCATTGTGTCATGGTAGGTACATATTAAGAAATCTCCTAAAGATTATTAGACCTTTATATAGGTTTCCATTACAATTTCTTTAAAGTATTGTATGGGTATATCCTAAGATCAAACATTAAAATACTCCGCAATATTATTCTTAGTACTCGTTCCGTAACTTGCAAAAGGATAAAATTTGTTGACAACAGTGAAGGTGACTTTCTGGGTACGAACCGTGTTATTTTGTATACATGTGAGTATACACAATATAAACGTTACACACTACGTACCTAGTAAGTCTCCTATAATCGTTTTAAAAGATATCCAGGACGTGCCCAATTCAAACAATGTGCCACACACCTTAATCGTTCTCTTCATTGCGAATATTTCGATGAGCACATCTTAAGTAACCCTGTTCCTTCAAATGGTCGAAGGCTTGGGAGGTGATCTTGACTTAAGATATTGGCGATATTTTCTCTACGTCATAACAATTGATCGTTGACTAGAATAGAAAAACTTAATATTTTTAACTCGTTATTGTGCTATGTATGGATCCATTAGAAATTACCAGAAAGCTTGGACAGTAAAAAAGTTTTCCATGTTAAGTTGGTCTTGTTTGGCATACCTACCAGATCTTTGTAGAAGTTATCAATACATTGTTTATGAAGCTTGTACATTTACCTGCAAACACGTCTGAAACAGACTAATAACGACACCATCGACTGTGAAAATGATTAACCTGCTCGCACAAGTATAACACAAGCTTCATTTAAGTAATTGCTTTGGATAATTTAAACTTTTAGCTTTATAGAGACAACATTTCTAAAGGTTCCAAACAGACAACTAACGATACGATCGACTGTGAAAATGCTTAACTTGCTCGCACAAGTATTGCAGAAGCTTCATATAAGTAATTGCTTTGGAAAATTTTAACTTTTAGCTTTATATAGACAATATTTCTAATTAGGCAATAATTTTCTTACAGCTACATACACCCAACTATACAAAAAATACAAATAAATGTTTGTTCACGTTTTAGACACTCAAAAGCCGAATGTTTTACACATTGTTGACTCAATACTACACATATACTCATTGCTCAACCCTAGTCACCAGAGTAAACTGAAACCCTCCACAATCAAACGTAAATATTTACCAATTATACCGACTTCAATATCACTCAGTTAAAGCGCGTCAGTAGATCCTTTGAAAACGTGTCAGTTTCCTCCATCCATCCGATGGTGCCACATACCCACTCAAATTATATACAATGCGAGTGTCTCCTCTTAAGCGTTACAAAACAACAAGTACGTCAGGACAATGTCCCACATTTTCCCTCTGTTTGTGCGTTCAAATACTTGTTTTGACGGAAGTATCATCGTAAACATGGTTCCTTTGTGGTACACCGCCAGCAGACAGACACAGTTGAAAAAAAAATCGTTTGAATTAAACCGTTACGTATACGCAACAGTGTGTGACATGTTTTTCTCTTTGCTGGAGAGGAAACTCACAGAGATGTTATTGTTTACATGGATCTATGTTATTCTGTACAATTTCCGACTTTGAAATTTAATACTATTACGAATTTAAGCTCCCTGAAGCTGGCAATCGAGCTAAAAGGCAAACACCAGTGCATATAGCTGTGGGTGTGTGTCCCACACCATTCACTCACTGATTGCTAAACAAATTTTATGGTTAAATAAAATTAACCACAAAGTCAGCATGAGGGAAACGAAAACAACGGCAAATTTACATTTTACAGAGTGCAAGGAAGCAGAGGAAGTCTGAATGATGGACCATCATCCGATGGAATGGGGTGGAAGTGTTTGTTTTTATTTCGCAGATGAAATGGAATGCATTATATGTACGCCCGAAGGCTTTAGTTAAAGCGCAAAAATATTTGCTCTTGATTTTAAGTGAATTTAATTAATACGAATGTGATTGTTTGTCAACTTTTTCTTAAATTAATTCCGTTCTTATTTCAAAATAACAATTTTACGAATGGATGCATCAAAAACATTGCGCAAAGATTTAAAAAAAGTATTTTTGGAATGTATAGGGTGAAAAAGTTATATGTGATTCTCAAAACCGTATTATTCGTATTTTATTTACTTATTTTTTTGTTGTTAAAAAATCTCCAAAGCCGCAGTGAGGTTCGAAATCCAATGTAGTGTGACACTCTTTCCGCACTTAAAATATTTCCATGATCATGACTAATTAACTACTGATGGACAAAAGATTTTATTCTCAACGTTATATCTGTTTTTGGAAAGTATTATAATTTAATAACATGCTCTCATATTTGTCAAAAAATTTCATGTGGTTTGGTTCGCCTTAACCTAAGAATGTTATTTAGTACATTTAGAAGTCGTCTATCTCACGATTAGTATGGATCTGCAGTAGCTCGTTGTGACGCATTGCATACTTTTAAATCACTTGTTTTAGGAAGTCAATCTGCCAATCAATTTGCAAATCACTATTTCTTATAAAAAATGAGGCATTCGCTATTCCTCGATGGACCTTATTTTGGAATTTTTGTATTAATTGTACATATATTTCCTTAGTTTAACCCTTTACTTGGATACCATATATCAAAAAGGGTTTGAGAATCTGTTGACATATAAGAATTTTGTCCTCAATGGACTGCTCTAAGTTGTATCCCAACATCCAATAAATCTTTCTAACGGTGGTTAAACATCGCCACCACATGCGATAACACTATTGAATTTGTTGCGCAAAAGAGCCATTGTTGCGTTAGCTGTGTGGCAAGTGGCACCGTCCTGTTAAAACCACATACATATCTTCCAATTCGGGCAATAAAAAGTTCGTTATCATCTCACGATAACTGCCTGACTGGTCTCAATTTGAAAAAAAAAAATACGTCCCGATGTTGCCGCCAGCCCATAAACTGTGGCATCATCGGGCGGCAATGCTGCTTATTGACGAATCCACTGAGGTGAAAATGTGCCTCATCACTGAAGATGATTTCCTTCGAAAATTGATCATCCACTGTTGCAATTTCTTGCCACCATTTTGACCATTGACGACGCTTGAAATGGTCAAGAGGCTTTACTTCTTGAGTCAATTGCACCTTGCAAGCGTGTAATTGCAAGTCTTTATGCATAAAGTTCGTTCATCCACGACGAGCGTGAGAGGTGCATTTGTTGAGCACGACGACGAGTTAAGGTGGACGCCCAGACTATCGCGAACAGCAGCAATATTTTCTGCAGTACGAGCTGTACGAGCATGCACTGGTGTTTTCACATCTCCTGAGTACCCGGTTTGCTCAATTTTTTGCATGATTTTTCCGATTGTACGTACTCACATTTGGACGATTAAATTGACCGAAAAAATCACGAAGTGCACGATATGCATTTTGATTTGAACGCCCATTTTCATAATAAGCCTGAATATCTTAAACGCGTTGCTCCTTTTTGTATCTTTTCATGGTACCAAATTGAGTTAGTCTGAAATTGAGAAATGACAAATAAAATGCAGTAAAAAACTGAAGTTTAGGTGTGGTTTACATTCAACATCGGCCCTTTAAATTTTACTACCCGTTATATATAATATTTAGGAATTCAACATTCGTTTTTATATTCCACTTTAGCTTAGCATTCAGATTCATGTATCTGAGCATAGATAGAGAATAGATGTGTTTTTGCAAGGAACAACTTGATTATTAATAACGTCGTTAAAAGACACTATATTTATGCAATGACATTGTCACTATAGTGGACGTTTTATAAAAAATCGGTTTTTGGGAAAGGCTTAAAAAAATTAAAAAGGTTTGATGCAAATACTTTGAAAGTAATAAATACAAGATGCATTGCCTTAATTTGCTATTTTAATGCCCACTTGCCATTTGTATACTCTATTCCATAGTATATGCAATAGAAAAACGTTGTTTTTTTTCGGTCAATTTCCTTTTATAAATTTCTATGTATCATCCCATAAAGGTTTAAGCCAAACCCACTTTTCGGGATGTTGAACTTAAGGATCGAATGGGATAGTGTATTTAAAGATTCGCTCGACGGGTTGTAGACTTCTTATATATTTATTTGCAAAATTGATATGGGTACCCAACTTACAATTTATTTTCAATAAAGCACACATTTCCAATTTCAAGAAGCAATTTCGTCTATTGAGCTTTCTTGTACTTATGCGACGTGTTTAATAACTCTTTAATGTAACTGCACAGACTTTATAGAAGTTGAAAAATGAATTGAACAGTTATATGGACATTACAGGAAATTGTAAAGTATACGATTGCTTTAAATATCGGATCAGTACTACCAATTTTAACTGAGAATTATAGCTTGATATTCTTATCGCTTTATGTAAACTAATAAACTTAAAGACGGTCGAGTATTTACAAATAAAATCAAGTTTTATCAGCAGCTAACTGAACTGGAAATCTCTGCGATCTGTCAACATGAAAATAAAAAGCCCTTCCGTATTATTGGAAACTGACCAAATGTGTGCTTAATATTGCTGAGATATATGAGATTTTCAGAACTAGCAAGGTATCTGTTCTTAAGAACGCCCGAAATGAAATTCAGTTTGCTTTCGAGTTATCCATTTCGGAATAAAATAAATAATGTTCCATGCATTCCATACAATTCTTCATCGGACAACGTCGGAAGAAACGCAACGCATATCTATAAATAATTGTTGACTCTCTAAATTAAAATGATACTCGGAACGGAAGCCTTAGTACTTTTTTAAGGTTACCTCGATACGCCTGTTTATATCAATGGATAATCCGCTTACTTCCTGTGATTAGTGTGAAAAGCATCATTTCAGCAAAAACGCATAGCTCGCGAAATATCTAGGCTTCTTATACCTGATAGGGGAACCAGGTGACACAATCGTTTTATGCTCCATACTTTCTTTCAAACAACGTTATCTTGACGTGGAACCAGCACACATCACTGTATTCTATTGTGTTGACAAGGTTTTCCTTGGTATACAGCTTGTAAACGGTTGATCTTCGGTTAATCTTTGACTTTTCATTTTTCCCTGCAAATGTCCAAGCAATTCAACACTCTCTCTTGCTGGCATTTTTTTTTTCAGTGTCACACAATAGATCAGGTCTTATGAGCTACATCCTAAGCAGTTTGGGCTAGGACCCTATTATTCAATTGCCTTGTTCGCCCGAAAGTTTCGATTTTCGAATAATTTTCGACGAGTTATCGTTCTCAGAAGGCAATGCTGACAATTATTTAATGTTTTTAAAACTGTTATGTTCTTATGTTCTTATGGTTTCCTTAATTCTTTAATTTCTCTGTGTACAAATTATTTAAAAACAAAATTATTAACTAATTGTGGCCTAATATTTGGTTGTCGACTTGAAGACTGAGTTGGCACAGTCTTCTTTTTATTTCATCACCCAACGGGAGCGCAAATAGATCCCCATTTATCGAAATGGTATTAGAACGTTTAAAATAAATAGTGGCCATATCCATAATTTCCTAGCAGATTCATTGACAAAGCTAAGACAACTCAGACTTGAGTACTAGCCAAATTAACTGACTGCATTTCAAAAACAATCAATACGAACGAGTTGAAAACTTTAAAAGTACACTAATCGGGTTAAAGTTCAAAATTTCCCTGATTATCCCTAAAGACTCGAGCCCTGGATATTAACGAACCTGTTTCCCGAAAAAAAATTAATTTCTTTGAAGCTTATGCAGACGCTGACATTTTAAGCCTGATATCCTACTTAAAGAAGTTCGTTAACGACATTCAAAAAAATATTAAGTTTTTCAACAAATAATTTACTTTTGTTGTTAACACTTTTATTAAAATTTCTTGATCTCTAATCGCTTAATTTGAAATAATTTAGGGCTTTATGCCGCCAACAACTTGTTGGAATTTACTAAACGCATATTTCAAACTACTCTCATGAAAACGCCTTTCCCCCGCCCCGGAATAACTATTCATTACACCAACAAGCACTTTAAACTTTCTCAGCCACGCCATCCTCTTTCAACACCAAAAAAACAAAAATCAATAATGCTCCTTACTAACTTGCAAGTCCTCTGCAAGGCAATTTCGTACGCTCTCATAGTTTGAACTTCGATTCAATGCAAATGTCAACCTATGTACAAAGGAACCGCCCAGATCTCATTTTCTCCTAAAGAAAAAAAAGAGTTATAAATAATTCCCCTCTTCATAAAATCCTTGACATATGCTCGTAGAACTTGTTCCCGCAAGAGATTCTGTTTCGTCTTACATTTTTTTAATGGAAGATACATTTGCAGAATGTCACTTCATAAGTCGTAGACAAAAGTTTGTTGCTTAACAGAGTGTCGAGAGTGCAATAGAGTTGAATGCGCTTTTTCTCACATTAAATTGGGTGGAATGTTGTGGATTAAAGGATTCGTCTCCTTGTGGTGTATTTGAATTGTGCAAGTTGAGAAAAAAGCAGTCGCTAGAAGGATTTTCTCTTCGCCAAAACTCGTTATCTAGAGGACATCATTTCAAAGTGAAGTGTGCTATTTAACTTTGCTTCATTACTGAAGCGCTTCAAATTTATTGAAGTTTGGAATAGGTGGAGTGGCTATCGAGGACTATAAGGGACGTCATATTTGGTGCAATTATCATGAATAGTATACAGATTTTGTGGAATTTTCCTGAATAATATATCAGATACTCTTAAATTTTATATCAAATTGTTCTGTGGACTTCAGATATATATTAATGTCCTTTAAGGGTTATTTGAGAGGATACCTTATTTTTTTTAAAGCCCCCCGTCAAAATATGTAACTCTGCAGTTATGGCAACCAGCTACAGACCTGACGAGCAATATGCTCTTTAGTGCCAAGGTCCTCGCTTTCTCACAACCTGTGTGCGTGTGTACTCCTTGCACGATGGCGGGAACTCCTGTTTTATGCCGGCTGCGAACAGCGAAGTTGAGCTATTCTTGACAATTGATACTACGCGGATGATTTGTCAGATCATCACGAGATGAGGGCCAGTGAAAAATCATTTAAGGTGTTGCTACGGCTGGGAATCGAACCCAGCCCATCTGCGCGGTAGATCATCGCACTAACCATCGCGTCACTGAGCGCCGTTTGTTAGCTTTCTTTTTTTTCTTAAAAATAAAATTTTAGATATCGGTTAATCTTGCTTCGCCATCATTTTTTTTCTAATTCGGAGACCTGGTCAGGTTGTATTGCAATAAACGAAAATAATCCAAGTTCTCAGAACGTATTATAAATCCAAAAATATATCATTCAACCCTTGGAATGACTATGTACGTAGATTGGCGAAACCTCATAATTTTTCTGTTGCTGTTACATTTCAGTTTTTCACTGTAAGCTGGTTTGCAAAAAAAAAATACAAGTATCTCTTCTTGTGCATGACAATCGCCTTCATTGATTTCTTAAGGAAACACGAGTACACCAGAGTATTTGATGGTAATTAGATATTTTTGGGTGTGGTTTGTTAAGGTATGGCTGAAAAAATTTAATACCATAATCGGGTGTGAACAATTTCATGCCAAGTGCTTTAAGAATGCTTTTTTTTTGCAACTATCTAATTATTCTAAGGAAGTCAGTCTTACGAACTGATTCATGTCTAGACGATATACGATATGTTAAATCTCTTCATACGTTCCAAGATAGCCTTCTTAGCAGTTTACCGAACCTTTTTTTGTATTGCTGTTTGAAAAATGTGTAGATAGGGGTGCAAATACAAGAACGTGGGTAACCGAAGGAAAAGACTGAGTCTTACGGGAGTGAGTTGTTATATCTCTGCTATAAATACACAGAATGATGAATTCTAATAATCGGATAACTTGGCCGTTTTAGGGCAATGATGTGGAAAGGAAAAGGTATTCAATTTCAGAGTGGTTCTTAAAAATCGTGAGGTTTAAATGCGTTTCAAGCGAAAGCGAACAATTAAACAGTTCATTGTCATTATTATTGATCTACCAAGCGGAGATTTCATGTTTCGAATCCTAAAAGGAACAATATCACCATTTTTTTTTCAATGCCATCCTTGAGAATTTAGAACCAAGTAATTCTTTATATGATGTTTCATCTCTATAGAGTCCGAGTTTCAAAGAATTATGACTTTTATAGACCCAGTAGAATTCTTAAAGATTCGCTGAGGATCTTACCGGAAAGGTTTTATCGGCCATTGAAAAAGTTTAGAAAATTTTATAGATTTTCTTAATATTTAAAAGGAAAATTACTTACAGAGTATGTGGACTTCTTACAACCACGACAGTTGGTAAATTTGTATACTGAGAAACACCAAGCTACATAGCGTATATAAGTGAATATGTAAAAAATCAATAGAACTTTCCATTCTGGTTAACGTTGATAACTAGACATCTACGGCAAACAGACCGCAGGCAATCAAATCCATGGAAGCAATCTGGTTTATTTCGAAATCAGCCCACGAATGTGGATTATCTCTTAGGTAGATGTCAGAGTATTTTACCATTCATCTATTTTGGGTGCCGGGCAACAGAGGAATACCAAGGAATTGAACGACACATGAGCTTGCCAGACAGGGTACCACCCTTGATATTCTACCATTAGTAGATATGGCTGTTTTCGTAAACGTCTGCCTAACTAGAATCTGCGTTAGACGCGTTCATAAAGTCAGATTTTTAATCGAACAGACCCAGATGAAGTGCGGAAGATATGTTCATAAACGTCGTAAGTCTCATCATCATCTGGTAGATTGTGCATCCATATTTTCTTCACTGCAGAAAGCACAGGAGATAAAGAAAACAAATTTTAAGTGCGAAAATAAAAGTTTTATTGGCAATTTTTTAATAAATTGTGTGTTTACAGTAACATTTATCTTTTTTTAAAGGAAGAAGAAGCTCCAATGTAGAATGTGAAGAAACTAAGCTATTAGTTCATAAATGTAAGAAATGTAAATCTGGGAAAATGAAAAAAATCGTTGTAGAGGACATTGGCATTGACATTTACATCACAGTACTTCGCACATGAATGCAACGAACTACAGACACATAACAGCTTTGTATAGGACATTAAAAAGGTCGATCTATTCGTCGCCTTTATTATTAATTCACAATTAAGATTGAGCACAACTTCTTTCGCGGTCATTTCATATTTTTTGTCTGACGTTTATGAACATTCAGTGACTACTTAAAATTGTACAGGCCTGCACCCGTTCTGCAGAATGAGCGTGTTCATTATAGCACCACAGAAGAAAGACGATTGGACTAGCGAAGATTTTCTACGTTTATGAAAACACCCTATGTTAGGTATTCCCCTCGCTTCATGTAAATTAAAGATCCAACTGGATGCGATCAAGAAAGCAAGCGGCACCACGTGTCAAATATCTAGGCAACTCTGGCCTAACAAATATGCTTGACAAAGCTGAACAGATCAAACATCAACATCATAGTTGGTGTCCTCACAGGAGACTGACCTATAGGGCCACACGCAAAAAGACTAGGCCTTTTCAACAATAACTTCTGTAGAATCTGCTTCAACATGGAGGAGGAGGAAAGTATTACTAACCTTCTATGCTTTTGTCCAAGTCTCTCAGAAAAAAAGAAACTTAATCTGGGAGACCAATTCTTCGATAATCTATGTGACCAGGTTAGTATCAGTATCAGAAAACTCCTAAGCTACATCGATAGCTCTGAGTGATTCAATTAGGCGAATGAATATTGGGAATTTGACGGATCCACGTGGTACAATAACAGACCTTTATGGTCTTTATGGCGTGCAGTCACTATAGCCTAACCTAACCTAACCTAACCTAACCTAACCTAACCTAACCTAACCTAACCTAACCTAACCTAACCTAACCTAACCTAACCTAACCTAACCTAACCTAACCTAACCTAATCTAACCTAACCTAACCTAACCTAACCTAACCTAACCTAACCTAACCTAACCTAACCTAACCTAACCTAACCTAACCTAACCTAACCTAACCTAACCTAACCTAACCTAACCTAACCTAACCTAACCTAACCTAACCTAACCTAACCTAACCTAACCTAACCTAACCTAACCTAACCTAACCTAACCTAACCTAACCTAACCTAACCTAACCTAACCTAACCTAACCTAACCTAACCTAACCTAACCTAACCTAACCTAACCTAACCTAACCTAACCTAACCTAACCTAACCTAACCTAACCTAACCTAACCTAACCTAACCTAACCTAACCTAACCTAACCTAACCTAACCTAACCTAACCTAACCTAACCTAACCTAACCTAACCTAACCTAACCTAACCTAACCTAACCTAACCTAACCTAACCTAACCTAACCTAACCTAACCTAACCTAACCTAACCTAACCTAACCTAACCTAACCTAACCTAACCTAACCTAACCTAACCTAACCTAACCTAACCTAACCTAACCTAACCTAACCTAACCTAACCTAACCTAACCTAACCTAACCTAACCTAACCTAACCTAACCTAACCTAACCTAACCTAACCTAACCTAACCTAACCTAACCTAACCTAACCTAACCTAACCTAACCTAACCTAACCTAACCTAACCTAACCTAACCTAACCTAACCTAACCTAACCTAACCTAACCTAACCTAACCTAACCTAACCTAACCTAACCTAACCTAACCTAACCTAACCTAACCTAACCTAACATAACCTAACCTAACCTAACCTAACCTAAAGTTGATGATACATAATTTACCACGACCGTAGGTTATAGACCTTAAATCAAGTTATGCTCAACATCCAAATTGTCGAATTCTTCAAAACATCTAGCTTTGGAACCTTCCATAAGCTTGGAGTTAAATTCCAAGTATGTGATGGAATAATGGAACCTTCCATCACTCGTGAATAAATATCGGTGTTATAAACTCTTCTCCATCTTAATGGGCTGTTTTATATCAAATCGATTAACTTCGTTAAAAAGCGATATTAAATTATCTAGAATCGCCCTCTTCAGGATTTCGATTGTGACTTGTGAATCATGTGCCATTGCTCCGTACTGCTAGAACCATGTGCGATGATCAGTCATGACTCATTATTCATCCAATTGATGAACAAAAAAACAAATAATCAAGCCGCAGCTCTTGACCGTTTGTTCTGGGCCGTTCTAAACACTCCTAAAACTCCTCCTCCATACGGTTACTTTCAATGGTATCCCGGAAGAAACATCTGCAATCATCATCATCCAGGCGTTTAATTAGAACTGTGCAGAGCAAACGATCAAGCGCGGCTAAGATGTGATTAATTGTTTTTTTGCTCATCAATTGGATGAATCATGACTGAACATGACATAGAGGTAAAATTTGGCGGCTTCACTCTTGATAATTTTTGACGCAAAATCGTTTTCAACGTTTTTAAGAATCAGGAAAGTGTAAGCCTCGGTTAAATGTTCCATAAAAAATGGGCGTGAAATGGCGAAATACATCCCCCGTGTAGGTCGCAGTTTTGTTTTTGTCGGTAGTATCTAGACGACGTTACTTTCAAAACTATAATCCTTAATGATAGAAAAGAAGACTTTCTGGTTATATATCATTTAATTTGTATATATGTACATGCACGCAATATACAAATCCACGCTACCTATTATTTCTCAATCTCAATTTTTAAAGACAATCGTTTTGTAAGTTACAGAAGTTACGTTCGATGACAATAGGGTGTCCACAACACCTTCAGTGACGGCAGTGAAATTCTCGGCCTTCCAGATTATGTTCTGTGAGGTTTAATGGATCGTTCAATTCCCTATCCCATCCCACGCTTTAAATTAATGTCCCTAAAATGTTGGCTTTAAGGTTTATCAAAATCTTGTATGGTTTGACAAAAAACAACGTTTTTCTCATGCAAATGGTATGGCGTAGGGTATACAAATGGTTTTGTAGGATAACGCTTCCAAAAAGTGGGCGTGTGAATACCTACTTCAGTCACTTTTTCAAAAATCCATACCCTTTTGCCAAAAATAACGGTTATCTAAAAAGAGGAAGTTCCAGTGGGCGGATTTTGAAATTTTTTATACACTTGTTCGAACAGCACTTACAAGGATCACATGTACCAAATTTCACTATCCTTGCTTAAGATTTAAGGGCCAAAAACCGATGACCTATAGACGTAATCGACTTAGCTAGCTATTCTGAGTCGGTCCATACGGTGATATATCTAGCTAAATAACTTCTCTATGTTGGGTATAGGGTATGAAAAGTGAACAAACTCTTCAGATATTCAAACAAATTGTTAATGTTGAATATAAATCTTTTTTTTATCCAATAAAAACATAAAAGAATAACAAAAACAATTAATTTTATTTTTTTTTCACAAAAATTGTCGTCGCTCATCCTTACAAAAAAAAATTGTTTCCCCGAAATGATTGCAAATGTTAACACATAATTATTTCAATAAAACTTTGGCAGGAAAATAAATATACTTTCTGCCATAAAACTGTATATATTTCCTTTAATTATTCAAATAAAAAACTCGTATTAACAAACACAGTCTTTCGTGTGTTAAATAGTGGTTATGAAAACAGAAAAAAAACCTGAAGACACAGTTGCGTGCAAGCTTGTTATATCCATGTGTATTACTCCTTTTGATTAATAATGCTTTCAACGTTTGTTTGGGTAGTTAGTAATTCAATTAAGACCTTTGCCCATGAGATTCAAAATGGTTTTGAAAAATCAAAGCTGAAAACAGGTTTCAACTAAGGTATTATAAAGTAATAAATTTGTGAGTCCGCTTTCTGGTGCACTTAAGTATTTACGTTATTTATCAGTGATTTCATATGCACAACTAAATGATAATTATATTTCATATTCTAGAAACGTTTCCGGTAAACCGCTTACGATTTGTTACACAAACTCCTTTTTTTCATTTTCGAAATAAATCGTTTTAAATTCATATCTAGTCCATAACGGGGTACTAAGATGATACATTGTTTGTATCTTTCGAACAAATGCTTGCGCTTCACTAGTCTGCCACTTTGTTGCCTTACATTTTGAAACAGATTGAAGAATTTGTTTAGGAACTATTTATTCATTTTAGATCTTACATACTTGCTTCTCCGGAATTAACCTGGGCCCTACAAAACATGCTTCTCAAGTTGACCCGGTCCAACTAACTTCCTCCAATTGTGCAATTTTTCATGTTGGTTGGGGTTGGTTTCCACTTATGCACTGTATTAAAGGCGAGGTCTTCCTCCATTGTGTCCAACGTCTGGCTGGGAATCGATGACTCTTCGAACCGAATTATTGGTGTCAAGCTCTACGTATGCAATGCGTTTTTTTGTCCTGGTCTAAGTAGCCGTAAAGTTCGTGGTTGAATCTTCGTCTCTATACGCCATCAACTCAAATAGGAAAGAAGACTTTCTTATGAATATTTCTCTCAAATCGGAGATAACGGGTGATCCAAGTAGAGATACTTTTTTCAATAGCCTTTTTGACAGATCACGTGTGAGTCGTGTCATGTTATTTTTGTTTAGTATTGTTTGGGATTTCATAATGGAAAGACTTACGCGTGAACAACGTTTACAAATTGTTCAACTTTATTATTCACGTTCTGTGAGGTATGTGTTTCGTGCACTTTGCTCAACTTATGGTCAACATAATCGGCCTACTGAGCGTACTATTCGCAACACCATCACCCATTTTGAGACCCAGCATTCATTATTGGATAATGTTCGACCGAATAGACCACGTCCAGCACGCTGTGAAGAAAATATAGCGGCCGTAGCTGAGAAGTGTACACGAAGACCGTAGAGAGTCGATTCGGCGCCGGTCGCAGCAACTCGGACTGACGTATGGAACGACTTGGCGCATTTTACGTCAAGATCTTAAATCGTACGTAGATCTTAAAGCGTACAAACTACAGCTTGTGCAACAACTGAAGCCGCTCGACCTTCCCAAGCGACATCGCTTCGCTCTATGGGCTCTTGAAAAGTTCCAAGAATATCCAAGAATATCCGACGTTTTTGAGGCGAATTTTGTTTAGCGATGAGGCCCATTTCTGGCTCAATAAGTATGTAAACAAACAAAATTGCCGCATTTGGGACGAAGAGCAACCTGAAGAGATTGAAGAACTTCCACTTCATCCAGAAAAAACAACGGTTTGGTGTGGTTTGTGGGCCGGTGGAATCATCGGTCCATATTTCTTTAAAAATTATGTCGGTGCGAACGTAATCGTCATTGGCGACCGTTATCGTGCCATGATAACCGACTATTTGATACCTGAAATTGAAGCTCGTGATCTCGGCGACATTTGGTTTCAGCAAGACGGCGCCACTTCCCACACATCGCATCAATCAATGGACTTATTGACAGAACATTTCGGTGAGCACATAATTTCACGTTTTGGGCCGGTCGATTGGCCACCAAGATCGTGTGATATCACACCGTTAGGGATATGTAAAGTCAAAAGCTTATGCCGACAAACCCACTTCGATTCAGGCCTTGGAGGAAAACATCACGCGTGTCATTCGCCAGTTACCAGTCGCAATGCTCGAACGAGTGATTGAAAATTGGACTCAACGGATGGACCATCTGCGACGTAGCAACGGCCAACATTTGATAAATAAATGCCAAAGAATGTTCTTTCAAATGATAATAAACATTCTCCATTAAATTTGAATTTTCTGTGTTTTTTTCTTTAAAAAAGTAGGGAACCTCGAAATGGATCACCCTTTAAAAATGCTGTTCATCCAATTATGATACAGTCTATGCTTTGGTGCCACAGAGCAAGGCTAGAATCATTACGGTCTTATATAAATTCTCTCTAGTAGTTCAAGTGAGCGCTTATTTCCAAATTAAGTTTTTAGCCCAAATTTCTCGTTTAATATCTTACAATTATCGTTGTTAAAGTTTGTTATGTCGCTTACTATCTCAAGATTATAGCTGTATGATTTATTGATGCTGTACGTCCAATCTTTTTTTATAGAATATATGTACTTGGTCTTGGTCTCATTTATTTTTTCATCTATTTTTGCTGCTTCCTTTCCCATACTTGCAAACGTAGAGTGTTGATATATCGCTCAGTCCGACCAATATTGTCAATATCATCGACGTATGCTATAGCTTCACAGATTTATTGAGGTTGTGCCCCTGGTATTGGCTCGGGAGTTGCACACAATCTTCTAAAAAAATTATGTTAAAGAAATCTTATTTCAAGCCTACCAAACATTAATCATTTTTTGGAAGTGAATGTTGCGATGAGGTCATTGCCGACCGTTGTGGAGCGGCGAGAATTCTAAATCCATCTTGTACAAAAGGGAGAATTTGGGATTCTATTCTATATTTCAACACTAGACATGGATCTGGTTTTTACGTTTCTATAAATGCTGTTAAATATGGCTTTGAAATCGACGAATAGATGGTTGGTACTTTGGACTTCTTCTTTTTCAAATTAGGCCGAAGTGTGAAGATTTGATGAGTTGTGGACTTTCTTCTCCTAAAACCACAATTATAATGGCTGATCAGGTTGTTGGTGAAGGTTTTAGGTTTTCACAAATTATGTCAGATAAGATCTTGAATGCGATGCTAAGGTTTTTCCATATTTTCAGTAGGACTTTCCTGTCCTAAAACAACAATTATAATGGCTGGTCAGGTTGTTGGTCCAAGGGTTTAGGTTTTCACAAATTATGTCATATAAGATATTGAATGCGATGGTAAGGTTTTTCCATATTTTCACCATGGAAATCCAATACGGGAATTATGTATTTATGTTATAAATATTTTAACAAATAAAAAAAACTGTTGACTAAGGCGCCTGCCTGACAACTTTACATATCCAGAGCGAAGCAACGAAGTTGCGTGAGCGTGAGCTGTCCCCAGAAAGAGAGTTAAATCCTTTGGTCCACCCGGAGTAACGTTAACAAAAAAACTGTTGACTAAGCGCCTGCCTGAAGACTTTGCATACAGACTCGAAACATACTTTTACAGCATTGTAACCACTGTATGATGTGTAGATGCTGTTTCTCGAAGCTGGGCGAAGATGCAATTGCACTAAAAAATGAATTGTTGTGTCCTTTCTGTCGACAAATTATAAAAAAAACATTTATTTGTAAATGACCAAGATTTGACGGTTTGTTTAATTTGAATGGATTTTTTTATCTTACTTACATATGAACATAAATAAAATATAAAATTTTTACTACTGTTTAATATTTTTCAAGACTTCCGTCCCATTCAGTTCAGGACTTAATTACCACTAACGTGGGACATTATTCCTGAAAAATCAATTCGGAACTAATGTCTCGGGGACTTATGTCCCTGCGCCCTAAGGAGCCTCTTGTGCCAAACGTGTTTTTCTCTGTAGGATTCTGTATGGCCCTTTTATATCTGGCCAAAAAGGTGTAAAATGATACTTTTGTAAATCTTACGAGCATCATTATGATTTGAAGGACCGTTCGTTGATCTTAAGACCGACATATGGATATCAAAATAATAGAGCTGTGTCAATAAGCCTAATTCAGGTACTAGATGTGCTGTGTAGGCTGTGTTTTCTACCAATTAAGATTTCCTCTATTCATATGTTTGCGTTAAATTCTTCCAGCAAGTCGTGCTGGGACTTAAGTATTCGCTTATAAAGTTTGTCCAGAGCTTGTGAAACAATAATTTGTCGGTTCCGTCGGAGCGATATCGCATATATGGCATTTGGTCTTGATGAAAGTTGTTACAATCCGTTAGCTTATGTCTTTGATGCAGAAGCCTCGCACTTATGATAGGCTTAGCCAAGGCCAATTCCAAATGTTGAGACAATTTATAAGAAAACCAATTCGTGGCGGCTATATGAAGTCAGAACGTATTTAAAATGCGTTTGTCTCTTATGACACTGTGCATATAAACAATGTTCTTCTAATTAAATTTTTTTGAGAGCATGTCATGTGTGTGACCTTCAAAGTCGTTTTATTTTGATTAACCACCACCAACTTTCTGATTGCACAGTAATAACATTCGAAACATCTCCCCACGGAACAATTTCGAGCTTTCAACAACAAATAGCAAGTAAAATCCGACTCTCCCAACTCTTAAATAACTTATTGTTGGCAGCGCTGCGTAATAATTCTCGCTGTAAGACCATTAATATTTACCAAATAACGGTCTTATACCAATTTTGTGGTTCGTCTACTAGTGTGCACGCCTTCATTTAAAATGTTAATACAAAATTATATTCCCATCATTATTATTATCGCCGTCGCTGTAGATTTATTTTTTCCCCAAACGATGAAAATATATTTTGTCCATTTTTATTCGTCCTTTGTTCTAGGGTTCATTCTTTTTCTGAACTCGAAGAAAATATATAGAATCACGCTTATATAACGCTTACACGAATGGTTTGTATAGTTTATACATTTGGCATTGAATCACATTTCAAAACATGCCCCCCAGGGGTAAACACGAACTCCCCCTCGCCAACTTTTACAGGATAACTTAACTTGTAGGAGTTTGGAGAATTAATTTGAAAATCAATACAAAATTACCATAAATAAAGTGTTTGTTACGTGGACTTAAAAAAATGAAAAGGACTTTTTTTTTAATATTTGAATTCCTTTAAGCAGCTCAACTGTGTAACAGGGAAAAGTAATAAAATGCTTTCGGCTCGGTTGCGTTGCGTTTGAGGAACGGTATCCCTCTAGTTAGATAAAAAAAATGAAAAAGGAAATACTTAAGATACTTTGTAGGTTTCCACATTACTGTGAGGGATAAAGGACGTAGATTGCGAATCTTAAGAGGGGGCAGAGTTCAATTGTATTCAAATATCTTAAAGGCAGCCGTGGTTAAAAAAAAAAGAATACCATGTCAGTTATGAAGGGGACTCGTTTAGGTTGATAAATATGATTCCCATCCTCAAGAGTTATTGCCAGTTCACTAATCACTAAATGGGAGGATATTTAATGGCATTGTGTAGATTAACTGAGGGGGATTATTATCGCACTTATCGGATTCAAGGGTCAGATTATTAAACTTGGGTCAGGTTATTTAGTAGGTTATGAGGCAAAGTGTTAGCTCAAGTATATTTAAAGTTTAGTGGTCTTGAAAGACTGGGCTGATTGGAGAGGAGTGTTGATTAACTCCCAGGTTCATTCCGGACTAGTTGCACTTACGTTTGTAAGGTATTGAGAGTAGCTTGCTTCTAAGCAACAACATTCATTGCTAATTTAGCTTAAACAGCTTTCTTCGATCTTACGTTTAAATGCATAAACACAAATTTTCCTTAATTTTGGAGTACTACAACTAGCTATTGGGCTCTTATATAAAGGGTAATCCAATAAGAGCTACTTGAGTTTTTTTTTTAAATATAACACAAAAAATCAATGTATTGAGGAAAATTTTATTAAAGGTGTTAGTTTGGTTCATACCATTTAATGTTTTAAGATAATTTCCTTCAAATATTGGCCACGACAAATTGCTAATTGATCAATTCTGTGAGTAAAATTTTTGACCTTTTAAGCATATTGTCCGATATTTCATGAATAACATGAGTAATGTTTTCTTTTAAAGCTTCAACCGTTTTGGGTTTATTGGCGTAAGCAAGAGATTTCACATATCTCCATAGAAATAATCCAATGTTGTCAAATCACAAGATTTTATTCAACTACCCTATTGGAAAAACTTGTGTTTTTTTACTTTATATTCGTAAATTGTTCTAAGCAAAAGTAAAAACCTCTATGAGCAATTATAACGATTTATTCAATATATTTTTAAATGCAATTCTGTTGATCGAAATATCAATACCGATATCAACAGAATCGCATCGGAAATAAAAAAAAATGAAACCCTGTTAAAGGCTTAATACTTCCATAGCTTTTTGATTGACTAGGTTCACAAAACTAGCCATGTTTACGTAACGGTATATACGGAACATAAAATAAGAGATTGGACAGTAAAATCGTTAAGTATATTCTTCCGGAAGCGATGTATTTTATAAAAGTTATGTCCTGAAAGTGTCTTCTTGTTTCGAGGGACATTAAGTTTACTATCCGACACCTTGGACTAGACATTTCTACTGACCCATTAAAGTGACAAAGGCAATATCTTAAAATGAGTTTTGTATCCTTTCGATAAAATTTATGTGCGCCTGACAGGTTGGTGAACAAGTAATAGGGCAGTTTCCTAAAATAGATCTAACTGGTGAACATTGCAAGGTTTCAAGAAGGTGGGCCAAAAGAAATCATCCGATGTTGTTTGGCTCTCTTTTTTTTCTAAATGAAAAACTTCGATTCTGTTTGTTATGTTTATTTAAGTCTTTAGAATTTTTTTGGTCAAGTCGAGAAGATGATATCGCCATACGGGCTCGTTTTATGACATTTTTCATCACTTGGGTAATAACTTCGGGCGACAGATTCTCGCACTCGTGTTGAATGTTGTCCTTGAGGGCTTTTAGGCTCTCGGGCTTGTTCACGTAAACACGGAACTTCAAAAAACCCCACAAAAAAAAAGTCTGGAACGGTTATATCATGCGATCTTGCGAGCCAGTGCAAATCGCCAAAACGAGAGATGAGCCGACCCAGGAAAGCCGCCTTCAGAATATCGGTTGTGGCTCACTATGCCGTTGCTCCCTCCTGTTGGAACCACATATCCTGCAGTCCTAATTCGTCCAATTGCGGCAAAAAAACTCGGTTAACATTACCCTATAGCGCGCACCGTCCACTGTTGTCGTTTGACCATCGGCGTTCCTATATATCTGCTATATATCTGCTGTTCCTCTTAATAAATTCAAAAAGAGAATTTTCTCTGGATATCGTACTGTCTATATGTTTATTGAAATTCAATTTTGAATCAAACGTGATGTCCATGTCTTTCATTTCTTTAACTCTTCAACTCTTCAATGAAACCTTACATTTCCTTAAGTTCAGTTGCAAGTTATTAAAACTACACCAATCCGTAATTAGGTCCATCTCATGAAGCTTATGGCAATCGGCTACAGAATATATTAAACAAAAAACTTCCAACCATCAACAAACCCCATAAACTCACAGAAAAACATCATTGAGTCAATATCGTTCATAAATAACGCACACAATAAAGGTCTGAAGTGAATTTCCTGAGGAAAACCAGACCTCGAAAAAGTATTTCTAATTAACTTCTTCCTATTAGGTAAATAAGACTTTATCCACCTAAGGAATGAATACAAAGCTTTTCTTATTTCCTTGTAAGCAACTTGTGGCTTACCCGATTAAAAGCCTTAATGAATTATGTATGGAATACATCAACCTTTGAATTAGTGAAGACACTTAAAGTGAATACAGTTAAATTTGTTGAATAAGCCATCCTATTGAAACTACAAGTCAGCTACACCAATACCTTGAATCGTCATCAGTCATCAACAAAAATTCATTTATCACAGGCGCTCCTTCTGCATTTTTAATGAAATAGGGTCATCAGTCATCAACAAAAATTCATTTAAGGCGCTCCTTCTGCATTTTTAAAGAAATAGGGTCCGATGATGCCGCCTACCATAAACCGCAACAGAAAGTTTATTTTTGGTGATACGGGACTTATACGCACTCTGGTTGTTGAGTAAATGTCCAATAGTGTAAAATTAGTTTGGAATTTGGTGATGGTTTTATGAATAGTCGGTTCAGTTGGAAGATTATGACGATCAAAATGTGGGCGAAGAAGTTTATTTTTAACTGAGCACTGGAAAAGAGTTGCCACCAATAGTAAGCGTTGTTCCGGTGTAAGTGTATTCATCATGAAATGGCAGTGCATACTGAACACAAAGGTCATATAGATAAGCTAGTTGACAAAAAATAACTGTAAAATCAACTTTATTGAAAATAATATCTCCAATTGTATCACCAATAATTTCTTAAGGAATTTAGTACAATTCCAGTACATACCTTGTTTGTGAAAAGTGCTAAGTTGGCATATTATGAATACATATATTGTTAGCCGAATTATAGTAAATTAAATTAATTAACTTACTAAACAACCTTTTTCCTTTTGGCCCTGTCGTAATAAGAGCATCGTTTTAACCATTTATATGCTATTGCCTTGACTTCACTATATTAAAGCTTGTCCAGAATTTCGTTGACCACCAATAAAGTTATTTCTGAGTATATGCCACAGCACGGTTTTTGAAAATTTAAATTTCTGAAAATGACCCTCCACGCAATTATTCAATCAAAAACTTGTTAAGCTTTGCGATCAAAAATCTTCTAAAGAGGTAGGGCATCTCTGAATCAATCTAAGACATTCTTAACTTCAGGACACAACTCTTCCCTAATACGTTGTCATACCTGACTTGACTTCTTAAAGTAGAGGATGCAAAATGTGGCTACAAAGTGGTTATTTCGGGACAGACCTCTTCTCTAAAACGTACCTGATCTGAGGATGCAAAATGTGGCATGGTATCATGAAAACCATGATGCAGGCGACGCCTACGCTTCCATTTATGTGTCGAATAAAACCCTACAGATACTATCAGAGAAAATTTGGTAAGTATGCCGCCTTAGGCTGAAAAAAGGAGACCGTAGAGTGCTAGGCGGTAGAAGTGAAACTTCATGCATCGACGTTTCTGAAATAACAGAAGTTCTTCCTGATCAAGAGAACTACAATGCTTTCTTAATAAGAATTTCTTGTGATCTGCGAACTGAAGCTTATGTGTGTGTTTACTGTTCAAGTGTATAAAGAGCCATCAAAACAAACTAAGTGCAAAATAGAGGGAGAGAGACACCAGCGTTACGTAATACGTTGGTCGTAAAATTATTACATTCACTACAGAGAGGCAAGAGCTCCCTCATGCTTACGCTCCCGCTCTTTTTTCGCATGTTGTTGTTTGTCGCACATTTGTCCGCTTGCCCCCTATCCCAACCCATTAAATTTTCTGCTGCGCATGCTTTAGTGGATTGACTGTTTCGTTTTCCCGCCGCTGTCCCACAGTGCTAGCCTTCCCCTAACCATGACTTTTCGTGTTAAAATTTCTTTTCACGTGAGTTTGGATTAACCCCGACGAGCCCAAAGAAGTTTTACTTCAAATAGTGACAAACAGATCCAGTGCCATGACCTACCTATAAGTACACTGGTTGTCAGATCTATACTTACCTACGCTGTATGGTAGCCTGCCCCGCAGAAAAAGGCCAGCATTCAGTCTATCGAAAAAACTTGAGCATCCAATTTACAAAATGTAACGGCTGTACCTAAAACTTTAAACTATAGGGCTGCGCAATTGTCGACCCATTTTCTGGTAGAAATTAAGCAGTTACCCACTGCATATTGCAACAAATGTGTTGATGCAAGTCACCTTTACTGAAACGCACTTCAAACCTTGCACTCCCAAATACAGGTAATCAAAACTAATCTACTGTAATACAGCTCGACTATTGTAGCCAACTTAAGAAAATTCCTAATTAAAAATCCTTGGAATGAAAATCCACAAAACTGAAAGCCATTATGGTATATAGTCAGCAGCTGTTTGCGAATTCTACAAACAGTAGATTTTTAGATTTTGAAATGGTTTCCGAATGTAAACCGTTCGACAATATTATCCTGACCAATCCTGTGGCAGCTAGGTTAACAAGTTCAGAGCGACGAACTAACTTTTTGAAGTACCTGAGAACTAATCTCTGATCTCATCACACCTTGCTATAAAATTGAATTTTAAATCATATATCTACTCCTATCTGTTTTTTTTCTGCAACCGGGATGATGCATATCTTCTGAAAAATAATAGGACTTAGGGGTGATTAAATAAAATATTCAGACATCTAAATGATTGATAAACGTGACAAATGTACCATATTCGTGCGTACAGCGTACCATTGAATTAAATATCTACACTTTTTCAAAGAGTATCATATGTTCCATATGCAACAAATAAACCGACTCAATATATGTCTGGTGTCTATATGATCATTTACATGCCATATGTAACAAATAACACGAATACTAAACACATGCCCGATATCTTAGACGAACATTCAGTAAATCTCTGATAGTCAATAAAATTTTAGAAATAACCCAAAATTATTTTGTTACTTCGCGAACCTATGTCAACCCCTGGCCCTCAGATGCCAGAGACTACACTTATCGGTTATGATCCATTCGTTCGCTCCCCTCAATATCAAAATTAATCGAATTCTACTTCCCTCTAGCAATCAAAAACACACCAAACTCTATCAAGTTTCAAAGTGACTCATATCAAAAAAAAAAAAGTGAATCAAAAAAAAAAAACAGCAAACATCAACATTACCTCCAGACTTACTATGTTTATGTCGAATGGCAAGGTAAACCGTAAAAAATGTCCGATTCAGATGTTCGTACGAATTCTTGCATAGAATTGTCGGAAATCCGCAAGCTTGACAATCTTCTGACACAATGTGAGACGAGTAGCTGTGAGAACATCTGCATGGACTGTTGTGAAAGTCTGGGCAATTCCCGTAGTGAGGTCGATCACATTGGGACTGGTCGAAGCACATGTTTACCACCTGCCACTGTTACTATCACCTCTACTACAACTGGAACAATAGCGGCTGCTAGCAGCAGCACTTCAGCGCTTCATAAGCCATCACCCGTATCGTCTGCGAAACTGCCACCGACCCTCGCACAAACTCGCGAATCATCAGCCAGTCAGCTGATGTCGCTAGTCTCGAAATTGAATCGCAGCTTCGACCGGAACACATCTGCCTCGGATGTGGTAATGGAGGCGAACTTTCTCATGCAAGGAGCCACCGGTGGGAAACAGCATGACGACCGCAGCAACTCGGGTTGCAAGCACAAGCATCATAAACATCTCAAGCATTCGAAAAAGTGCAGTAGTTTGGACGGCAGTGACAATGATCTGACAGCGATTGGGAAGAAGAAGGATCTCGAGACTGCGAAACAATACTACAGCTTGGACAAGGAGCAGGAACGCGGCGATGGTGTCTCCGATGTGTATGCCGGTAAAAAGCATTGTTCTTTCGACCGATCCGTCATGATAAACGAGAACGACGACGGCAGAAGTGGTGCACCCGTGGATAACCAGAGTCTGATGAAGCTTCGCAGGTTATCAGTGCGCAATGAACAGATTTGCATTTGTGAAAACTGTGAAAAGGGCAATGTCATCTGTGTCAAATCGACCACCGGAGGTGGGCTGTTCTCACGAAAGTCAAGAGACAGCACCGCTGGTATTGGCCGCTCAGGAATTGGCCTCAAGTCGGTCAAGTCCAGTGAAACGAGCCTTAAAGACCGCGAGTCGGATCGTGATTCGACACACGGTAGCTTACGATCGAAATTCTCGCCGCAAATCTTCGGTCGCAAAATATCCGCACGTAGTCATGCGCATCACACGGATAGTGATCAGGATCCAGACACGGCCGACAAGGAAGCCCTACTGGGACACAAAATTGATTTAAAACTGCCAGAGCCTGTCGAAACTGTAAGTACACCTATAATTTATTTTGATTTTAACCAACATTTTGCTTAGCTTTTTTTTGTGGTGGTGGACTAAAGGTCCGTTGGCAACGTTGTTTGGTAACTAGTGATGCCAGTTCACACGTCGATGAACATATCCTGATCTGACTTTGAACACTGCTACGTGAGTGAGTTTTTAAATTCCACAGATGAATACATCCCATCATGCGATTCAGATGTGGAACGCCTGAGAGCACTGACATAGTGCCACCGGGCAGTTGCTGCACTTTACTTTGATGATTTGTTTGTGATTGTATGTATGTATCGGAAATTTCTCGACATGAATATTTATTTAATTCTCCCCGTGTGTACATTTATATGGATTTTTTTGATGGAAGTGCCATTCACATCTCGTCTGTCACGATGATTACCAAAAATTATTGCGCGTATAGGTGGTGAATCTCGGCCGATGATGAGTCTTATTTAAAGCGAAGTAGGGATAAGCTGCATACCTGTTATTTATCGATTATAAAAATGGCAACTGTAGACCCATCCAGATTCAGATCAATCCAGCATTTGATAGCAACGTTGATTTATAAGGGTTTTCCTCCTTTCTATATGAAATTACCAATTAATCAAGTAGCGCAAAATTGTTCACCTCTATCTAGATATCAGTTCGGATTAATTTTTTTTTTTCAGAACTGTTCGAAATCAGATCGATTAGCATTTCGGATATATCTTCCGACGAAATGCAACGCACGTGATCGCACAGCGGCGATATGCGTCGACAATTTTTGACAGCTATGCGTTGCATTTCTCCGAAGTTGTTCGACGAAGGATTGCTGCAGAATCAAATGAACGCGATTGTATGCTTTTATATTTTGTTCTGAAACGGATGTCTCGTAGGTTAATTGAGTTCCGATTGTAACTGACTTTAGTTTCGGAGATTGTTCCGAACGGATATCTCGATAGGAGTGCTTATGTTTTAGGGATTCTTTAACACGAATTGATAAACTTACCTTCCCGCAAACATTTGATCAAACGACAAGTTTAAGGTCTATAGGTAGACATAGGTCGGTTGCCAAAATACTCGATAAATACTTCGTAACATTCAAGAGAAAATGGCACCTGCGTCGCCATGATGCCCTTAGTGTATTTGTTTTGCGTCCCTAATATAAGTTAAATGACTTCATGGGTGTGTCTTAAGCTTCAGGAGTAGATACTTATCTATTTCATTCATATTTAAGGGTTTGCGGTGAATGATAGTGGTCTGCTTATGATGACCTTGTTCCTCTTTCGATACTTTGCAATACCTCATCATAAGGAACACGTCACATGAGCCTATTCCTAGTCAATTCCTCAGTATATCAAAACTGTTGTAGCCCTTTTAGCAACCATCAGCTTCCATATTTAAAGTCAATTCCCAAGTCGTATTCAAACTATATCGCGATCAATTTTCAATCCTTGCCGGTAGAAGATTCTAAATTATAACTTCTCTTAAATGGACCTTAAAAAGCTGAGTAAATTTCTGGTATTCAGCATTTAGGCACCTTTAAAACCGAGGAGGTATATTCCAATGTTCTCCTATGCTAACATATATATTAATCTTGCTTGTTTCAATGATCATGGTTGGCCGACCAATGCTTATCTTCCATTTGAACCTCGATCTTCTGAAATAAAACTGAATATTTTCAGAATTCATATTCCTGTGCCTGATTTGTCTATAAATAGAGGGAGCACAGGATGGGTGTCCCTTTTAACCGTATGATGAATCCTTACCAATCCAGCCAACGATGGTAATCAAGAATTAGAGTGAGGTGATAACTAACTACTTGGTTTTTTTGCCCAAATCGCGAATTCCCGAGATTCAATGATTGTACTAAGTCCAATGTGCAATTACTTGAAATGTAGCTTCGCATAACTTTGGCATAACCAACCTTAAAGCTGTTATTTTTATGTTTAATTCTGAAAAAGTCTGCGTCTGATACCATCTGATAGAGCTCTATGCATTTGTTTCAAGTTTTTTTTTTTACATTCAATGAATCTGGGCTTCAACAAACATGCCTCTGTACTTAACCCGGTTTCTATCCACTGCCAGTTGGGCACTTCAAGTTGGTTGAGAGGTGTCTACCACATACAAGGTCTTTCTCTACCTTGTCGTACATCTTTTTGGTAATCGAAAACTCTGGGAGCCGCAGAAGTATGGTGCTCCATAAAATATAATGAGAAAATTTGAGCTTTAACTGTCTCTGAATTTTATAAATCTATGTGTTAACCCACATGTTTTTTTTACTGAATCCATTAGTTATATTCAGTCATAGCCACACTTACAATATGACTGCTTACCAGATGACCAAACTCAGTTTTTTGTAGCTCTTCAGCTAAAATGTCGATATTTTGAAATAGTTGAGGAATCTCATCTTAGAGAATCTAATGGTACCGCCATATTTTATGAGCCTGGCCTTATAATTTACTGATTCGAAGCCCCGTTCTAAAGAACGAATGATGCAGACCAGCCAAAATCGTTCACTAAGGAGTTCTTGCAATTCATCTGACATTTTCGCTTCATTGGTCTTATCATCTAGCTGCATAGATAAAGCCTTTGCTGGTGTGCTAGTCGCTTTAACATTTCTATTTTATTAAGCTGAAGATTTTTTGTATACAACTCGGGCTCTGAATGGACTTTAAGTCCTTTATTTGTGTGCTTCTTTTTATAGCATTATTTAAGGCCTGAATTTTATGAAATAAAAACCAACTGAAAAGTAAGGTTCCGTTCGACGTAAAATTCGTAAAAATGACACATCAATTTTATGCTACATCCAATGAATCTTAGCTTGGTTTGAAAGTAACACATCATCTAATGATGACACCCATACAAAGAGTTCTTAACACTGAATGATAAGGTTCAAGCTAAAAAACATTCCCCCAAATAGAATCTCCTTCCACATTCTTCCAAAACAAAATCGATAACAAATCTCTATTACGTAGATTATATTCTCAGATGTTATTAACGATGTAATAGTCGGATAGCTAACTTCAACTTTAATTGCACAAACTATTTATACACTCACAAATACTCTTACAAAACAATTCGAATTTATTTTTCGACTCGTTAGACTTCAACCCATGAGTTCAGATTACATTGGGACGGGGGTGTGAAACACATCGATTTCGATAAGATACTTTATTACAAAATAACACAGCTTGACTGTATCCTATTTCACTGTACGAAATTGGGGCAACAACTACGGAAGACAATTGCACATCCTTCTCATTTATCTTCTTTGTATGGGATGGTCTGACAACTCCCACAAGTAACTCTTTCTAAATTCCACTTGTCAGGATGTTCCTTCTTTTGTTTAGCTGACGTTGAAGAAAATTAATTTGATTCGAATTCGGGATGTGATCTTTGTCGATTTTTCTCTTGCCTATTTTGAGGGGCAGTGGGTTAAGTGTGTAGCTTGTGTTAGAGCAATTTGGTTTTCGCAGTATGCAACGGCCTTGTTGAAACCTTGTTGGTCGTAATTTATAACGACGAGGGGTCACAGGACTTCGTATGGCAATAAAGAAAATGCCAAAACATCAGCAGTCATATGTGTCTTTTTGTGCTCGAAGACCAAAAGCACGCATGATGAAAAGGAATATAGAATGGAGCGAATTAGTACCAACCTTCTTATGACAATTTGATATCTACCAAGTTTGTGTCTTGCCGATACAACAACTTTGGAAATGTATCAAGATACATGTATCATTTTTAACACGAGCATCACGGCGCAATAAATGGCTACCATCGACAATTTGAAGGACTGCGTTGTTAATATGTCTGATTAGTCGTTTTCTATTTTTTTGTGCGAAACTTCTAGTTTCAGCTTCGATTGTAGTAATTCCGAGATCCTTGTGTATATCGCGGTTCCTAGTATACCACTTCGGGAATTTACTCTAAGCATTTGATTTGGAAAGCTTGTAACACTTTGACATCATTTTCACGTGTGAATTTTATTTCAGCTTTGCGTTGAATGTCATCCTCAGGTACTGTTTCATTTGATCAGACATTCATACTAAAGCTACGTTCAGACGATTGGAAGATCTTCCAATTTTGTCATATATGTCAGTAAAAAAATTGTTTCCAAATGTCTGAACTCCCAATTTTGTAAGACAATTTATTGTCGGCAATTGTTAGACCACAATCTGTACAATTAATTGCTAGGTATCATGAAATCGTCTGAACATGCAATTTCAGTTTTTGCAATTTATTGTCAGCTGGTTGAGACTTTGTGAGAAAATTTCAAATTTTACGATGTCATAGTTCTAAAACATCTTCCAATTGCAGACGATTTCGGTAAGATTTCGGTTAATAAATTAATTCCCAAGTATAGAAAACTGTAGAGAGGTGCATACGTGGACACGTGCAGCTTTTTTCTGTGTTGCAACTATTCGCCATCTTTGATGTATCTTATAAATACAGTTGTTTTAGTCAACACGTTTGGATTGTCTTGCACTGCTACATCAAACCGCCAATCACCCAAAATGAGTTTGTTGTTTCCATTATAATGTTCGAACGAATTATTAAGGGCGTACTTTCTTTTTTTGTTGTCATCAAGTAATTGTGGAGAACGCAACACGCGAGAGTAACTTTCTTTGCTTTTTTGCATCCAAATTTATAGGCTTACGCAGAACTCGAAAACGTGCCGAAATTATACCGAAAATATTTTCAACAAAACGACAAGCCCGGCTCAATCGGTAATTAAAAACACGCTGCACCATTGAGAGACCACGTTGGCAGTATGGTTTTTATACATTCGGACGCATAGCAAACGCATCGTCTGCCACAAGAACGTACGGAACACGCAGATATCTGTCGGGTAATGGATTTTGTGGTGGCAAGCAAAGCGTATTATAATCCAGCGATTGAAATCACCACCATCAGAGAATCGACCATTGCGACAATTCCGCATCGGCAATGCCCATAAATACAATGTTCTGTTCGTCACTGAATAGATAATAAAATAAATAAAACTTACTTGAAGATATTTGTCCACGAGTAGATGGCATCCAGAACTTCTGGAATGATAGACGAGATCGTGGAAACGGGAATCCGGAACAGGTACTGCAGAGATCAGAAAGCTTCGCCGCTTTATATCTCGCTTTTGGATGTGTGGAGTCACCAAGAGAGAAGATCGTTGAATTGCTTTGAATCCATTCGCAAAAAATTACGGTACAAATCCGGTTTCTCAGTTCGCAATTCCACGAGTAGTTTCGAATAAAATCCCTCTTGCAGTCGGCGGGCCACCCAGTTTTTCGTCCAAATAAATTTGTCGGACAATAAAATTGGAAAACATTGGCATAAAATATACCAACCGTTTGAACAGACGATTAAAAATTGGAAGATAGTTGGAAATTGTGAGTAATTTGCAGCTATTGTCACAGCTTTGACATATAACGGGTGATCCAAGTAGAGATACTTTTTTCAATAGCCTTTTTTGACAAATCACGTGTGAGTCGTGTCATGCTGTCATGTTATTTTTGTTTAGTATTGTTTGGCATTTCATAATGGAAAGACTTACGCGTGAACAACGTTTACAAATTGTTCAACTTTATTATGAAAATTCACGTTCTGTGAAGAATGTGTTTCGTGCACTTCGCTCAACTTATGGTCAACATAATCGGCCTACTGAGCGTTATATTCGTTTTCACGTTTTGGGCCGGTCGATTGGCCACCAAGATCGTGTGATATCACACCGTTAGACTTTTTCCTGTGGGGATATGTAAAGTCAAAAGCTTATGCCGACAAACCCGCTTCGATTCAGGCCTTGGAGGAAAAATCACGCGTTCATTCGCCAGTTACCAGTCGAAATGCTCGAACGAGTGATTGAAAATTGGACTCAACGGATGGACCATCTGCGACGTAGCAACGGCTAACATTTGATAGACATAATCTTCAAAAAAAATGCCAAAGAATGTTCTTTCAAATGATAATAAACATTCTCCATTAAATTTGAATTTTCTGTGTTTTTTTCTTTAAAAAAGTAGGGAACCTCGAAATGGATCACCCTTTACGACAAAATTGGAAGATCTTCCAATCGTCTGAACGTAGCTTAACAATAATCGTCCAATTACTATACATTTTTAAGAAAGGTTTATCCCAACTCCGTCCTTCAGAATTGGAATAGAACAGGAGGTGTAGAACAGGAGATTCAAATGTCTGAGGTATTCGTGAGTGGAACTTGCCTATTTTGGGCTTTCGAAGCATTTGCCAACATTGCCAAAGATTCCTTGTGTTTTGCTAACAGAACTTTTTTTTAATAAATATTACCAATACAATTAGGGAATGGACAAGTTTGTATGAACGATGTTGCCAATAAGACTAACTGTTTAGTTTAGATAAAATACATGTTAGCTCATGTATAAAAGCTACATAAAACTATGTACGAACCTTTCAGATTGCTTAAACTTTAAATTGAAATGTTAGGTACTTAGTTAGTTGGTCACAATACCCGTGGTGTCATAAATATTCCCCTCAACCCTCAATTAAATTTAATCCATCATAATCCATCACTTTATACGAATACGATGTCATATTCTCAATTACATACGTCACTCTACAAAACATAACAAAAGCCACCAAGCTAATGCAATTGCGAAATTAATGGAGCCTTAAACTTACCGACCACTAAATGACGAATTCCGCTAGCCACAGGAATACCAATAAGTCCATTACCATCCGGGGTTTTATTATCATTCGACACGTTTTTCACTATAACACTTTAATGTCCTATACATCATGCAACCTCAGTATCGCATGTCAGACCCATAAACGTGTGTGACATTATGTTCCATCGATATACTTGAATTAGTCACCGTTTAGCGTTACCCAAACCTTAAAGATTTACGTGTACTCATATCCTGATGGTATTCGTTGCTCCTTTTGTGCCTCTGGAAAATCTGCAGCATCTGCAATTTTTTATTTGCATCAGCAAATTTGCTTGACATTCCATATGCTAGTCACGTTTTATTTGTAAGACTAAAGAAAACTCCAGCAGATACTACTCATACCGAATTGAATCTTAAATTGGGAACAGCCACGAAAGTAAATTTTTGCATTTCAAGCCAATTTCCGGCGTGCGTCGTCGTTTTTCCTTCTGGCAAAAACACATCCGGAGAATCGACGTCAGTATGGGGCGCCCTTAACAGGAGTGCAAACTGACTTAACTCACCCAAAAACAAGAGTGATTTGCATTTTGGTAATTGTGCTCCTTACCAAAAACACACCACACACTCTCATATAAACGGATTGTGTGTGGGGAGGAGATTTAATTTGAACATCTGCAATCGACAAACAGAGTTCGACGCAACGGGGTGATCCTTTCAAAGCACGTTTTATCCAAGAACTTGAAACCAAAGATGTTACCATACTTATGAAAAGAACAAAAAAACATCCAAATGCCACCTTGACCGGTTTTCCCGCAGACATGTTGGCTCCACCAACCTGACTTCTGGCTCCTGACTGGTGCTGGTTTGTGTTTTCTCTATTATCCTTGTTATTATTGTTGATCTTTTTTTTTGGGCTTTTATTTATTTTGGCAATCGAATTGTCTGATAGAAATGCACATTTTATGGTTCGAAAAGTGTTATGTTGTATGCATCTTCCTTTCACTCCTTTTTGTGCATGTGAAAGTGTGCGATGTGTGGAGCTCGTAAATAGATACGTGTCGCATACATATTAGAAACTAACGAATAGGAGCAGGAGGATGATTAATATCGATTTTCACGTTTGGTACTTGTTTGGGGTCCTTTTTTCATTTTTGGGGATTTAATGATTCAATGGTGTTGGTGTGGGGGTGGTAGTACAGTTTAAGTGGATTTTTGTGTAATGCTTAAAATTCTCGTGACTCATTATCCTACTTAAGTTCGCCCATGAATTTGCCGAGAGAATTGGGATTGGGGATTTGGTTTTTTTCTTATGGAGTGGCTCGGTGATGGAAAGTATATGCGAGTGATAATTATATGTATGTATTTCATTACAAAGGAGGGTGCAAAATAAAGTTGATTTATGACTTGGGTCGGGATAAAGGAAACCTAACTTGTACCTGCCATCCTACTTAGAGGGACATTAATATGGAAAATGCGAAAATTAAGTCAAATGTGCTAGCAAGTTCTTTAGTCAGTTATGAGACGGAATGTTCTTGCTTTTCAAACGGATTGAGATTCTTTTTACTTTCCTGGTGTACGAAGAATAAGGATGTATGGTTTTGAAGTATCCCTAGTTCAAAAAAAGCAGTTTTCAAAAAATTTTCAGCAGTCAAGAGTCTGCAATCTGGAGTGTTATATCTGGAATCTGGATTTTGGATTCTGAATTCTGGAGTCTGTGATCTAGAGTTCGTTATTGATACTACAGCTCAAACCAAGCGTCGGATTTGACTGAAATGTCGGCTAAATATGTTGTTGGTTATCCCACAGAGAGGTTTTTGAAATTGTAGTTCTAAAATCCAAAAATAATAACGACATTTGCAAAACGCGATTAGCTTGATACTTACTTTAACCATTTTGATAAAAATGAATAACTAAGTTTTTTCAAGTATTTAGTATTAGCACTTTTTCGCCATAAATGCACATGACGATACTTTTGAAAATGAATGATTTCTGAAGAATGCCCTCGTTGATTAAAATAAATATTTGTATGTTGTGCAATACGGATTTTCTTAATATGACTGGATACTCAGATTTAAAAAAAAAATCAATTACCTAAATATTCATTTTGAATTTTTTTTCGACAACGACTCTAGCGATTTTGATTACGTTCTGAAGCTTGGATGGTGTAGACGTGTATTAAATGCTGCATACTCAGTTATTCCTTAAATTACTACAAATTCATAGTTTTAACACCATCGCAAATATTCAACATATCACTTTAACCAAATTTTGTCCATTGCCTTTGGGTATATTTCGACCTTGCTAAAACTATTATTTAACAGTTGTTTACAAAAAATAAAGGTTATAACTCACGAAGAGTTCAATCGATCTGTGTAGAAAAAGATTGCTTGGACCTGTCTAATTACTTATTAGGATTACAATTACAATTATATAAACAAAATAATGGATGCCTAACTAACAATAATTCTGCTATAAATTATTCTTCTAAAGAAGCGATTTCTTCTATTGAGGTTTTTTTTTAAACTTGTGTGGAGTTTAAACATGTGCGGAGCATGTTTAATACCTCTTTTAGGTACCGACTTTAAAGAAGATGATTGGTATAAGGCTTCTTTAAGGTTTCCGGGGATGTGTGTACATCAGACAGTTGAAAAGATGTAGTTGAAAATATAGTAGCATAATATGTATAGATCTTGTGACTTAAGGCAAATAGGAGCTGTGAATACTACTTATTTGCGATGAACTACCACGCGAAAATCTTGGGTTCGATTCCCAGTTGTTTCAACATCAATATGCTTTTTTTCCATTTCCAAAAAATATTCAGACAACCATCTCTTTGTACAATCGCATCAAATGCACATAATAAATAAAACATTTCCCATTTTTTATGTAAATTTTACTGCTGTGCAATGTTATAACTGATGCCTATGATTTGAAACAAAAAAAATGAATGTGAGGTGCAAAAATGACAGTAAGTTTCTACTTCTTGCGATCCATGGCTTCACAGAACATGTTTCAAGTGGTTTTCTACTGATCTTACTCTTGCATGTTACAGACAACTTAACCCGAGTTCGAATCGCAGCATGAACCTCATTGATTTGCTTAAAATAAATATTTCATATCATATATAAAACTGGTCACAAATGAAATGAGTGTAAATAATCCTTAATATAAACAATAAAACAATTAGTTGGAATTTTTTTATTTGTTTATTAGCTAAATTTAGCTTGGTATACCACAAAGAATACGGAGAATACTCAGAATCGATAGCTGAGTCTATTTAGCCAAAAACGTATTTTTATTGTCGAACCATACGAAATTAAGGCTAAATTTTCTGACCAAGATGCTCCATATCCAACACCACAGTCTTTTACATTCCTGGTGAAGTTTGTCTGACTTGTTTCAGACCTTTAAATATCATCATGGCAACATCCACAGGAAACAAACTATTATAATCAGGAGCCCTGATTGTATTTCTTTGAAAAATCACTTCGAGAAATTAATACCACCGGTACCAGAACCCTTATTTGATCCCTCAATGGAAATGTGTATCGATTTCAATTCCCTGCTCGAAATGAAACAGCAAAATGATTGATCAAAGTCTAAGTAGGTAGATACATACACATGTTTAGTTTACGTCCATCCTTGAGTATATTTATAGGATTCAGCCTTTAGGCTCAACAAAGTAATTTCTGTCGGTAAGCCTCACACATTGGATAAATTATTAATCACAGGACTTAAATAACCATTTATATTCCCCACAAGTTATTGTTATGATACCGTGAAGTAGGCATAATCCTATGGTAAAACCGCCATCAACCGCCGCTCATAAACTCATCTTAACACCTTCGCTTATGCAACGCCCCATCTCTGACTTACTCACATTGATGAGCTTATCAAATCAGCCTAATTAATCTATTTATGTGAAAACACCTTATAACGACAATATAACTCATGTGTAAGTTCTAAAACAAACACAAAGACATTTGATTAGCAATTTGTGGTAATTACTTGCATCATTAAATTTGATTGTATTTCGTGGCAAAAGGAATTGAGTTACAGAACTTTAAGCTACCAAGCCTTGGTAAGTAATAATATATCCGGTATCCTTCGGTAATATCTTATGTAAATTAAAATCTGTATAAGCACTGATTGCGAAATAAATAAATCAAAACATAATACCTCAAAAGAATATATGTAGAGGTAGGTAGTAGGTACCTGAAGAGCCCCTTCAAGGGCTTGTTCATCCCCAGCCACACATATCACTTGGGTGTCCGCCTGAACGTCAATTAATTTTTGCTGCAAAGGAAAATGAAAACATGCACTTTTTTCTACAATGTAGTTTGCACATATGGGATGATGAATAAAAACAAACGAAATAAAAGGAAACACACACGAGAAGGCTAAAATTTGCTAGGCGAATCGTAGGGTGCCCTATATCATGATATTTTTTTTCTTAATTCTAGTACATAGATTTGAGATATTTTGTGAAGTAGACGATATTGTATCTTACAACATTATTACAATCAATAAAATAAATAAATAAATAAAATAAAATCAGATAAAGTTTAGCTTCTGGCAACTTTTTGTGTTACGAAAATGAACATCGGAAAAAGCTACAACCCGCTGAATAAGCTTAATACCGTATTTCATCCAGCCTTGTTCAGAAAAAAAAATGATTGTTTGAAAGTGGGCGTGAACTCTGAACGAACAATGAAAATATTTGTACTTGCACTGCTGTCATGAACAAAGAGCTCATATAACAATTTTCATTATCCCAACTTGACATTTTCGGACGAACTATTATACCTTTATGATATGGGATGGGGTATTAAAAACGTTTTTTTTTTTCAAGAGCGCCCAAAGTGTGGGGGCAAATGTATATAACGAGACTTTTGTAGTATTTCCATAATTTTTTTGTTCGAATTTTTTTTAAGCATTTGCTAAAACTCGGGCGTGCCTAAAAGCTTTATATTGATAAAATATAGACAATCGTATTGTCTAGATTTTTTTCTCGCTTACGGTTTAACCAAAAGCAAAGTTTTTCCTGAAAAGTGGGCGGATTTAAAAAATGTTAACACATCAGCATGGGCATGGACAAAGAGTGATCAGTTTTAAAAGTATTGCTCTACTAAGCACGTGGTGGTTCAGCTCCCAAAAGTACCAAAGTACTCCTTTTTTTCACCTCCCAACTTGTTGTGTGAGTCTTATAATTGTCCAAGAGCACACAACTGTCATGGAAAGCTTCACAAATTTGACATTCGGAATCGGAGTTAAACAGAAGGTCCCTTCCATTGTCGCACACAGTTTAATGGAAGAGCTAGGATTAAGGCCCTGAAGAGGTGTTTTTTTTTTTTTAGAGTTATAGAACTTCGAATCGAAATAAAGCGCAAGAAAATCGTTTTAATGTCCATCAATTTGGCATAATTGAAAGGATAGACTTATGTCAATATTTATGCCATTATAGACGAGCGACTTTACATATCCCCAATGAAATTAATCCAATGATGTCAAATCACACGATCTTGGTGGCCAATTGACAGATCCATTCCGCGAAATTTTGCGCTCATCGATTTCAATAAATCGATTGTGAAGTGCGCTGTGTGGCATATAACGCCGTCTTGTTGGAACCACATCTCATTCAAATTCATGCCATCCGATTCGGGAACAAAATAAATTGTTATCATGGCATAAACGGTAAATGACTCTGCAGCATCACTTCGGAAGAAGTATGGCAAAATTATTCCACCAGCCTATAGAGCACACCAAAACAGTCAGTTTTTGCGGATGTAATGGCGTCTCAAGTGTCTCATGTGGATTCTCTTCAATCCAAATGCGGCAATTTTGCTTGTTGTTTCAACCAAAAATTAGCCTCATCACTGAACAAAATTTTGCGATGAAAATCACCATCGAAATCAATCTCATTTCGGCCCATACACCAAAATCACGACCCATTGGTCTCGCGGCCTTAATTCTTGCACAAGCTGGATCTTGTAAGGTCGTAGGCCATGATCTTTGCGCAAAATCATCCATAAAGTTGATGGACAAAGCTCGAATTGCTGTGCACGGTGGCGAATCGATTCATTCGAGTTCTCTTCAACACGGAGAGGACTGTGCAAAACTTACGAGCCAAAACCAAAGTTATTTTAATTCAGAAATCTGTTCCCAGCCTCATTTGCGAAGAAAAATGGTCAAATGATGCCACCACTCCACAATCCGCACCAAACAGTCACTCTCTGTGGATGCATTGGCTTCTCGACAATAACGTGCTGATTTCCCAAGCCAAGATGCAGACATTTTATTTGTTAACGTTGTCGCCAAGATGAGAATGCGCCTTGTCAGAAAATATGATTTTTCGTCCAAAATTGTTGTTCAATTTAAGCTGCTCTAAGGCCCAAACTGCGAAGCAACAACGAAGCGGATGGTCGTGCTTTTTCAAATGCTGAGCTAATTGGACCTTGTTAGCTAATAATCTGAGATCTGAAAATTCTCCTCAGGCTAGCGTGTGAAATGTTGAGCTGTTGCGATCGATGGAGAGTTGATGTTTGTAAATTGAGCCTCACACTCTCGGCTACAGCAGCCACATTCTCCTCTGTGCGCCACGTACGACGTCGACTAGGTCCATGAGTGTTGTCTCCTCGCATACCAGTCTTACGAACTTTTTGCACAAACAGCAGGTACAGTGGGTGCTTTTTGCTTTATTTCGGCCAAAACTTCTTTTCAAGCAACGCACAGTTTGGGCTACACAGGACTCACTTTGGGAATATGTTTTCAATATTTCTTAGAGTTGTCCAAGCGGACAACTCACGGAGGTATGATACTGACTTTCTGTCTATTGACGAATGATGTATGCCTATACCTGCTAATCTGACTTGAATAAAGTAAACCTTAATGGTTTATATTTTAAATGCTGTTATGTAACGAGTTATTCCGAAACCCGAAAACCCTCTTCCCAACCGCTACCTGATACTCTGCCTTTGCTACGTATGTAACAATCTTGCCGGCATGATCCTTACCCATGGATTGACTTGCACCCATTTTATCATTATATGATAAGTTATACCATGTGCTTCTACTTTATAGACCACATGCTGTTTGCCAATGCAAAAGTACTTTCCAAGTTGATGTAACCGCCTGGGTAATTCCTAAACCTCCAAAATCCATTCTCCACTAACTTTTGGCCTAGTATCAACTTTAACATTACCTTCAATCACTTTTGTTTCCTACTTAGATTACCTCCAGATTGTCATACATTTGTTTGGCCTTATCCACGAAAAAGGTCCTTCTCTCCTGATTGTCTGCCAAAAATTCGTCAATCAAATCCCATCGAGTTGGATAAAAAAAAACTAAAAAAAACACTCAATTACCCATTGAAACGAAAGTCAGCGGAATTTATGTTCTTGTATCTGTTTGCATGTCACGAGTATATTCAACTGCAAGTACGATGACATATCCTTACTATTGTCGTTATAGCGGCACCCCTCACAGATGTCTACTCGTCTGTTGGCTGTTAGCAATTCGCTGAATCTACATCTACTACTCAACTAAAACATCAAATAGTCCTTTTTCGGAATGTGTAAATACGCGTTAATCATTTTAAAAAAAATGTTTTTTGGTGGGCACATCTCTTTTGTATGAGTTTCTCTTTTGTTTTTTTTACTTTATTGCCACAAGGAGTGCCAGTCAGACCCCACACTCATAAGGAGAGTTTCGGGAACGCGCACAAACTGTCGGTGAAAATTTACACAATTTCTTTACAACAAACGGAAAGGATGTGTGTGGCGAGCTTTGCTCTTCTTTTGCACAATTTATCAACAGTTGGGGTAGGTGGAATGAGGGTGTATAAGGTGTAGGTTTGACTTTAATGATGATTTGCCGGTTTGGAAGGATTGTTTAGGAGGCAGCCGTTACGATTTTTTACCATGTATACGTAGGGTGTCGGTGTGGCATATGTGACCATTTTTTTTTTTAGACAGTGAATGAATCTATGCATCTAGCGCTGTGCATTCATGAAAGCGAATTACGTTTTCTAGATAAACGAATCTCCTTGACTTCGGGAGATATGTGCATGCATAACGGACGTAGATACTTAAAAGCTTTCACAGTTCCGTGGGAAGAGACTCCATTTCGAATGGTGTATGGCGGCAGGTTATCGCGTGAGCTACTCAATCATGTTGAAGTTGTTATTTTCCTAGCCCGTAGGTTGTAATAGTGAACGGATGGATGGGTGGTTGGTTGGTTGGGTTCGGTGGGTGCTTTTCCTAGATTAGGTTTGCATACACATATATATTCTGTGTTCGCCAACTCAATTTGTTTCAACAGAGAATGATTCAGCAGATAAAAGAGTTTCATGCAAAAAAAAAAATGTTAGGGTTATCGTTAGCTTTGGGTTCATTTACCCATTTGAAATGGGGTCAGAAGTCCATGTTTATTAAATGTAAAAAAAAAAAACGTAAATTGAACTGGTTTTGTGTAGGTAAGGTAATATTTGAGGTGATATTTTGAGCTAAGGGATAGGACTAGTTGGTATCATTTAATACTAGTGTTGTGGGTCGGAATAATTATTTTCATTATGTTCATTGTACTTATGTTCATTTGATTTACATAGGAATTCAACCATTATACCTATATATTCCCAAATGTTGGTGTTGTTCCAATAAGCACAAAAGTCAACACAAGGCATCTGCCTAAGAAATGCTGGATAGTGTAATCATCCCTCAAATTACAAATTGGGCATATGGGTGTTCTGTTGCTTCCAGACGGATTCCTGTATACATAAATGAGGTTACATCTTGCCTTGAAGATCAGAGTACTTTTTTTTTTGCGTGAAACTCATCGATGAAATAATTTTGTCCCTTTCTTTGCGTGAATAAGGAATTTATAAGATCATGAGTTGCTCTTAGAAGCTTTACGTAGTTTGGCTCGCTTCCAATCTTTAGTTCCCCATAATCAATCGTTATTATGATATAACACTCATCACAGTGGAATCCAAATACAGGGTGACAAAAAAGTCGCTTATTTCATGGAATTTTTTTTTTTAAATTATGTTTTTAAAGTCGTGGGTATGTGATAACTGGCCACCATACATGCGCTAATGGGCTCTTCTGACGGCACTTTACATGACTTTTGAAGTGTAATTTGAGAGATTTCTGTGAGAATGTTGACCTTCAGCTCCTGTATAGGGTCTGGTTTGGTTTTTGTAAAACTATTTCTGAGGTAACCCAATAAAAAAAATTGAGAATTGTTGGCGTAACAAGTTCATTTTCTCGCTAGTGATGTGAGCGGTAGCTCCGTCTTCCTGAAACCAAATCAGCTAAGCATTGTTGTCTGCTTGCACTAGTGGAAAAATGAGGTCCTGAAGTATTGTTCGGTAATGGCACCCATTGACAGTAACGCTGGCACCCGCAACATTTACAGAAGAAACGTGGCCCGTCAAAAGTTTTTTGTTCTCAGTTTTCAGTTCTGCTGTACTCCAGACGTTTTCTGGGTCACAAGGATAGAGCTGTTTGACCAATTGTAAATCTAGACTGGAAAAATGTCCATCTTCTGCTCTTGTTTCAATCGGTAGCACATACATTTACTTCGCCTTCGCCTTTTATAAACTTCATTCAATATTCCAAAGCACCATACTAGTAGTCCATAGATTTGTACAGCTCTACATACAGCTTGTAATAACTTCCTTTTTGTGCTTATGGTTATGTTTTCCTTTTCGAAATAAATATCGTTGTCGTGTTGCATTTAAGCTACTTTTCGATGCAGTGTTTCTTTAACATATTTTTAAGATAAGAAGAACGTCCCTTATTTAGACACTATTTTTATTCCGCCACCTCTTGAGGACCGTTTTTTTCGCTATGACAACATACTACCATTCATTCCGGTTTATTAAAGTTCACGGCCAAGTCCCATTTCTCTTAATAATCGGTATACCATTTGCTGCAGGACATTAATATCTTCTGCCAGAATTACCGTCTGTAACCTTATATTGAGAGAATCATTATTAAGACCTCCTCCAAAGGAGGAGCATACCATTCATATACAGTGCCTAAAGAAGCTCATTACCTGTCCACATAGAATGTAGGTTTTATCATTATCATCTTTTTGTGCGTAGCTGTAGCTTTGAGTGTCGATGCCACAGCGGAGAATCTTTCACTCTATAATTCTTCTTGTTGTCTTGACTTGTTGTCTTCTAGGGATTCTTAATCAAGAAAAGTCCTTTTGTACCTTAAAAAAAAAATCCTTTCCGAATTTAGTGTTGAGATCTCTGTATATGAATGCAGACCGTACTTCGTACAGGCTTTCTAAGACCAACTGGCCTTAGTGTCTAACTCAAATATACAGGCTTCTTTTTTTAAATTAAGATATGAGTTGAAACACATTTATCAACCACTTTCCATCAATCTTCGTTGATATTTCTTAAATAATCGCATAAGTGCCTAAGGTTTCAAGTGAGTGGGCATTGTTTAAAATATGACAATCGGCCTTCTCATGACTTAAGTTGCATGATAAAAATACACCAAACAATTTCTGATTCCAGAGTTTGATTCTTTGGCCAGAGTACCGTGCATTTGGGTTTGAGATCTACCTTTCAGCCTTCAATGTTGAAACAAAAATCAGTTGTTGCATGGCTCATACCGTTTAAACAAACTGCAAGCGTTGCAAACGAAAAACTTTGTCACGTCACTTGAAAGCATTGAGGCAGTGAGACTCTTTAATCTTGCAATCCTCATCCACGGCTTGATGAGTAGGACTTCGGACACAATTTTTTCCAACAGGACGGAGCACTGGCTCACACTACAAGGCCATCGGTGGCTGTTTTGAGGAAACACTACCCCGGAGCCTGATCTCAATAGAGGTCGATTTGAAGTGTCTGGTCCATCGATTTGGCGCAATACGATTTTTTTTAAACCTCGGATTTATATCAACCAACCAAGTATATGAAGGCCAATATAAGTGTAGAAATTGCCGCTTCAGAACTATGCTTATCCAGTCTACACTAAATCAGGGCGTCATCTACCTGATAAGATTTTCAAAGCTCCAGTTTGGAAAGATGATGTTATGTTACCCCACCCTGAACCAAAGCTATCTTGTATCCCTTATGGAAAAAGTCAAAAACATTTTTTTTTTGGATATGGTATGCGGGTATGGCTTTTGAAACCGCATCTGTTAGATGTATGCATAGCAAATGTTATTGGAAAATCAAATGCACCATCTGACTGTTGCCCTCCTAAAAGCATTATGTCGGGAAGTTTCTTCTTTGATTCCATCATAATGCATCATCTAAAGCCGTTAGTGGTAAACGCCTTACATCATTTGTCATTTTTGCTAAGGGTCAACATAGTTTTTGTTAGGATCCTTTTCCATGTTAGCTAGATTCTGTCAGCGGTTAGTAGTACTTTTGCTAGTTGATCCAAATACATCACCATAATTCAAGTTATAGAGGTAGAGATAAATGGGATGGCTTTAGATATAGAAGCTCACAACAACACACAAAAATTGCTGGATCTTCTATAAGTCTATTATAGTACTTGTTGATAATCCTTTCATTTTACTCATTTCTGAATTACCGCTCCTAGTTCAGTTCAGTTTCTAAGAATTTGTGGATTAACATCCCATTTTTGAGGGTCCCGTTGAGGGATTATATTAATCCTGCTAAAAAGGATCTGTTTGGGTTAATACGACGACTCCTTGAGAGAGCCCTTTTGTAATATTGCATATAGAGTATTGTAATACTTTTCTGATACTGCAACGACCTTTTTCAACCCTTTCTTTCTCTAGGTTGACAAGAACTTCAATGACTTTCGAATTCCAGAGAGCCTTGCTAATGCCACATGTTTTAGATCTTTGAGCGGATGGAACACTAATATAATTACAAAGGGTTTTTTCTTAGTAGCTAGTTGATTACCAATCCTCAAAGTTTTCGTAGTGAGTTGAGTGACTTTATCAAGGGCTCCAACTATATCGAGAAAGACATCCGTAGAAGAGCTGGGCTTTGTGTTTAAAATCAGAAAAATGTATGCACTATACACTGAAGCAATCTTATTTTTTTTTTATAAAAATTTCCAAAGTTTCACAATAAGATACCTAAGAAGTAACGATTCGATTAGTTTTTGACGCGTCTGTTTTGGAAGTAAGTTCACTTGAGTGGATCCGATCCCCAATTTAACCGTCATGTTTTTTAAGGAAAAAGAAATGTAAACACAACTGTTCCAGGATTTCAGAGAAAAAAAATACACCCCAACCGATATACCAACACTCGACGCAATACAAATTTGTGTAAGACATCCTTCATGCTTTTCAAAAATGCTTCACAAAAGTGCCACACATGTAGTCGACATTGTCGCCTGTCCTCTGACATCTTCATCGTCAAACGTGGCAGTTGGTTCGACGCAGAGATTGCAAAAGACAGTGATGTTTGTTCTAGCAGATTTAGTTCAAAGGACAAACTATACTCGAATGAAGTCCTTGCTCTTCAGATGCATTTTGTCTCCTTGTCTGCTATAAGATATTCCCTTACCGCTGTGACTTAGGGTGCAAAGTGTTTTTTTTTTTAATGCTCTCGAGGAATCCATATTCACGAGCGCATTTCAATTATGCGAATATGAAGAAATGATGGCAAAACGCTTTTACTCTGCTTCATCCGGTTTCCGTTTGAAAATGCACCACAACAGCAACAACAAAAATGAGGTAGAAAAGCACAAACATAATAAACGAATAATATCCCTCATACGTTATACAGTTATACACACATCTCCTTGGGTGTGTATCTTGAGTAGTTTCGTGAATGTGGGGGGGTGCTTCTTGATTATTAAATGAATCGTTCTTATCAGGCTTAAAGTGTGAGCCATTTTTATTGCATAAGCTTTTTAGAGAAATCGTTTGTTTTTTCAATGTTGATGATGATTGGATTTTTTTGTAAGCCTATCATATGTGAGGTGAACTTATAAAGGTGAAGTACTGAACCTAAATACTTGCAGATGTATGTTGACTCAGTTCTTCAATTGCTAGGTGTTGTAGATGCATCGGTGTGAAAATGGAATTTTGTTCCATTGTTTGGATGTTCTGTAACTAAAAAGTTCTGGTATTGAGATATTCGTTGCGTTGTTAGTTGACTGTATATAAATGTGCTGCAACTTGCTGTTTTGTGGGTCGTTGAACTGTCATTTCCCTAGGAAACATTTCATCTCGCACTTTGAACAAAGTGGCGTTTCAGTAACAAACATTTTGTTTATGAGTTTAGAGAAAATCCGGATGAGCCAAAGATCACAAGTCGGATGGACAGAATCATCTATAGGACATATGGATTGCCTGTAGAGTCAATTAAGCTCAGCGTATATTTTGGCTAAGACCTATACATATAGCATAAATCGTCTCTGAAAAGAGTCCAGTAGGTCCAAGTAAATTTTAGTCACGATATCTAAAAAATTAGAACAGTATTCAAGCCCGAGCTCTTACTTGTCCTTTAAAGATTTTTATGCTCTAATTTTTTCAATAACCGTTCTCCCATTATTATTTTTCCAATAAAACCATCAAATTTGCATCAAATATTCAAAATGTTTATTGTAATCGATAAATAGGCCTTTGTCATTCACGTTTTAAATACAACTTCATGTAATTGTCGGAAGGTCCAATTTTGCGACACTTTTTCGAGCATTTAGGCCTGTATTCCACGAATCACGCGTGTTATGTTATCCTGTAAGGCTTCAATCGTGTTTGATTTGTCCACTCAAGCGTCAAATCGCATGATCTTGGTGGCCAACTCACAGAGCCATTTCGCAAGATAAGCTGCTCACCAAATTCATACCCAATATTACCATTGTTTCACAAGCTGTGTGGCGTGTGGCACCCAAGTCAACCAAGTTCAACTCAGCCAACTGGGGCAAACAAAATTGGGTTTGCATTCTTATTTCCTTCAACGGTTAAAGTCTTACTTAGATAATCGTTTCCGAATAGTGAAAATCGGTGATTGTTTTTCTGTGCCCATAAGTGTAACTTCTGGTCATCCTTAAGGCAGTCACCAAGGTCCATTGTTATTCCTCCTATTCAATATTTAAAAATACTATGAATGCCTTCTGTCCAATACTTTTTTTTGGTTATTTATTTAAGCCTTGAAGACACATTTTTATAAGAACACTTATGTTTAACAAAGCTTAACACGGACACCATCGAAAGTCTTGGAAATATACAAAGCAACAGCTCGCCATTCATTTAGGTGTAGTTCCATCGCATGTTTATTTTGATGAGTTACATGGCTTAGCATTTCTTTAGATAAGCACTTCATTCTTGTAAAAAATGTTAGACATAAACAAAGATAATAGCTTCCAAAAAATAGGTACCAGCTCGAGGGTAAATTTTTCAGTACAATAAAGGGATTCCCATCAGTCGTGTAACCTGAGGTAAAAATTAACAAGTTGACTTATTATTTCGTCGGTCTTCAGAAGAAAATAATGTCAAATTGTCTGTTACTCCTTTTGTCGTTGAAAGAAATGGGTGTGAGCCTACGTTGAATGCTAGTATAGGGTGCGACAACATTAGATCCTTTGTACAAAATGTATTAAAACCCATTTATAGAATCAATTTCTCTTTATAACGTAGGTAAATATAAAAAAATAAAAATCACAGTTTTAAAAGTCATATCATCCATCTAGGTGACTCCGCCATTGCCCATTTACTGAACAAGCCAATTTTAGGAGTTTGGCAGGAAATGAAAACAAACGGGGGAAGATGGCTGGTCACTCCAATACGTGGTTTATTTCGATGAGGAACTCCCGGTGTTCATTCAAAACTCATTCATCATACATCTTGTAGTATGATCTGTTGCTCCGTGCCATTTACTAAAGATTTCCGTTCAGAGATTGGTCACCCTAATAAGTCTTAATTAAAATGTTTCACTAAGCCTGGCGTAAGTCGGGTCTAAAAAATTATATATTACGCTTGCCCAACAGGGGTAGATGCAAATAGTTTCAGAAGAAACGCTGGGTTGCGATCACACGATGGAAGTTCTCGATGGCAACTAAACGTTCCTTACTGTAAAAACGCTTGATGGTAGTTGAAAGTGAATAAAATTGTAAAGCCATCCCATTTGTATGAGACCACACAGAAATACAGAACGTGTATTTCATTAGGTTCCCTTTCGTTATAACATCAACCCCTCGGTTTCAAATATTTCGTTGATTGAAAAAGAGTAATGTAAGATATATTAGAAGCCGTTATGAATATTTGGAATATATGTGTTGTTTTCTCGACAAGTTGGTACATTTATATTTATATAGTATATTTCCTGTACATCATTGAGCCGCCCCTTTCACAAATCTCGACAGCCCATCTAATACCATCTCATTAATCAGATGCCCTCGGTAATCATCGAAACCGCAATAAGAAGCACAATCCATTCATCTCTATAGGCCTTCCTCATTTGCACGCCAGAGACAAAGAAAACATTTCTGTTGGTGTGCCGTTGAATGGGTCTTATTTAATGAGTCCTTTATATAAATATCCTTCAGTCGGTGCTTAACGTTAGCATGCAAAGGCAGAAGAAAAAAATAAAACAGCATCAACTCAAACAAACAAAGCATCCGTCCACACTCACACACACACATAAACATAGCTTAACGTCAGCTTCCGGGACGAAGCTGTGGTACTGCCAGCAGGCAAGCATTTTCAATAAGGATCACTTGACTTGTCAGAGGCTATATACCCGACAGGTATCTAACATGAAGTGCACAACGGGGAAACATCTTGACCTTAATCGAAGCATTCGGAGATGTATATCATTAGAGAGGTGCAGAGTGTGGACACTGAAACCAGGAGGGCATGGATACGGCACGACTTGGGAACACATTGATTGGCAATCCAATATCCCATGAAACTAATAGGATAGATACAATTGACTTAGGTTTAGTAAGCATGCGGTTTCGTCTCGATAGCGGCAGAGTGTTAAACCTACTGATATGAAAAGAAGCATCCAACTCCAGAGGGTATCTCTTTTTTGATGACTCATTTAGAAACGGTTTAGTTGGTGCGGAATGGTTGGGGTAAGTTGGGTGCCGCTAGGTTAACCGCATTGACAGTAGACACACTAAACACAATGAAGGGCATTGTTCGTTCCATTGTGCTATTTGGATACAATGCAATCTTCGTAGCTGTAGAGGATACGTTTTTTTTTTATTGCACATCTGGTGTATATCCGATTCGCTTCCGTTTTACCATCAGCAGGATGGAGTTTTAAATATTCCGAGCACAATCAACATTCGACACAACCATACCATCATACCATCATCACCAACACGGGATGCGGGGATGAATGTGTGATTTATTTTGCTGAGAATGTTTTATGTCCGTCATAAGTTATCGCACAATAAGTCCAAGGGGTTTCAATAGAAACCCAAGCCGTACGGAATGTGATTGTGAGGGACGAGTGAATATTTTAAGGGAATTTAACTGAATGAACTTGAGGAGTTTTTTTTTAACTTTGGAATGCTTAGTAATCGGTTATGGAGTTCATGTGATGTATTTGGATGGGGTTTGGGATGGTATTATTAAGCTAAAATATGGATTCTAGCCTGTATCGTGTCATTTTTATGGTTCAGGGTGGGACTCCATTTTGCTCGAAATTTCGAGCATAATTAAGCATTCTATATTAGGTTTTAGTCAACATTAACTTATCTGTAGGATAGTCAATTCGAAATGCTAAGAAACCACCGATGTCATTGAAAAATGCATATCTTTAGGATATCAATGGCCATACTGCAATACTACAAGAAAACAGTGGGGCCAATCAATACCTCTATCGGGAGTGCTATTTGCATGGAATTTGTATTATTTGACTTACAAAACATTGCTCAAGGTAGTTTTGAATTCATGTACTCGTTCGTTCATTGCGAGACAAAAGTGGAAGTCTGAGAAAAAAACCATCCAAGGGTGCAAATTTGAGCTGCAAGCGAAATGAAAGAAAAGTAAAAAGTGCCCAATTCCAGACTAAAATTAAAAAGACCAAGGCTTACTGGTACATTAATTTTTAGGCAGAGTTCTTTACTTACGCACTCCAAGATGGCTATCTCGGTTTCTTATTTTGCGCACTGCTTAAGTTGCTGTCTTTCTCTACTGCGTCGGACATCTGGCTGGGAATCGAAGACTCTGCAATCCGAAGTGCTGGTGCCCATTCGCTCTTTTGAAGTCAGTAGCATTGACTAGGGGTATGTGGTATAGTTTTTGGTTGAATATTTGTCTCCAAAGCCCGTCAACGAAATTCTTTGTCTTTTTCTCAAAACGACCCAGCATTTCCGCTTTTGATACGCTCCATGCTTCAGCACCGCAGAGCAGAACTGGGATGATCAGGGTCTTGTAGAGGATCTCCTCACTAGACTGAGTGAGCGCTTTATTAGTAAATTGCATTCTTAGTCCGAAGGAGCAAGAGTAATTGTTCGTTTTATTTCTGACGAGATGTTGTTGTCTAGGTAGGCAAAGTTACGTACCACCTAAAAAATTATATCTGCCAATGGTGGCATTCTGCCCAATTCATCGATGTTGTGTGTACTATAGTGTTGGCAGCATATCCTTGGTTTTAACCTCATTTACTGCCAAAACCGATTTTTGCCTTTTCCTATTGTCGGCGTATGCTAGTAGTTGTTCCGATTTATTTAAGATTGGGCTTCTGGTGTTCTACTCGAGAGTTTTGCACAGTACTCTTAAGAATGAGATTAAATAAGTCACATGACATGGCATCACCTTGCCTAAATGTTTTTTTTTATATATGTAATGTTTCGGTGAGGTCGTTTCCAACCCTGAGAATTCCTGAGGTAAACCAAAACTGGGCACATCTCTAAAAACGATGAATAAGTGGTGGGTGTTGATCTGAACTTTATGGGTTTTTTTCCAGGATCTGCCGAAGTGTGAAGATATGATCAGTTGTGGACTTTCCTGACCTAACACCACACTGATTAGGACCGATCAGATTGTTGGTAAAAGATTTCAGGTGGTATTCACATATAACAGCTAATAACTAATACCAACAATTATAAAAGTGACGCACTGCAGAGAAGAAAAATTGTTTTATAGCGGGTCGTACTGGCATAGCCCGCCATATATTTGGATCTTGTTTTTCATGAGTGCATGTGCACACCGCCCGCCCGTACCATGAAGCTGGTGAGCAAAAGTTTCTGTTTTTTGTATTCAATGCGTCATCTATATGGCTTTTTGATCTTTGCTAATACCCCCAAAATAGTTGCAGCATATCTTTAAATATTGAGGTTATGAGGAGCCTTATGAAACATCGCACAGGTAAGAGCAAACCAGGTCAAAAGTAAAATGACTCCCGGAGGTTACTTAAGGACGTTGCTTCGACTTTTTGTGTATACGGCTAAACATTTTGGAGTATACTTGTGCACGGTTTCACAGTGAGAGCTTAAGCTAGACGTATAGTTTAATACACGATTTAACTTAACTTTGTGTTTCACAGTGCTGTCTTAAGAGGTAACCCCAGTTAAGTGTTGATAAAACTTAAGCCCCCGATTTTGGTGGCTTAAGTGTTGGCTTTACTTCTGTCGGAGCTAAATTTTTTTTGGATGTTGGATGCAGTAAAGGCTTACTCCATGGGTGATGTCCGAACTAGATTCTGGGAGTAACTGCTATTTGTGTGTGTAATATTCACAGAATATTCTAGCTTGGTGTATAGTTGTAGGCGCGTAAGTTATAAATTCCCCACGAATCATTCAAAATTACTTGGTGTTTTTTTTTTTTTTTTTGAGGTATAGAAATAAAACACAAGAATTGAAATAAAACACAAGAAAATCGTTTTAATGTCGATCAATCTAGCTTTATTAGAATGCCATTAATATTTAAATATGATTTTGGGCATGTGGCCGGCGCGGCTTGATCGAATAAAGCCAAGTCTAGAGGTCGAAATGTACGGAGCTTGCGGTAAACTTCGCGAACTAAACCATTATTTTCGAAGTAAATTTGCACGATTTGCAAGCGTTGTTCATTTGTCAACCTGTTCATGATGAAATGGCAAACCGATAACATAAATAACATAAATAACATTAGAGTTGCCCGATTTGACCACAAAATGTCAGTTGTTCCTCTTTTCGCGAAGTTTACAGTAAGCTCCGTCCATTTAATAATCGACACAATCGTCAATCAGAGCAATTAATTCGGTTAACCATGGATCGTTTTCGCACTACGTTTACTCTATGTGATAATACGCATCTGCAGATACGTCTAACAGTGCGCAACAAGAAAGAATTGCCGCTGTAGAGCAAAGTGTTAAAGAGGACCCGAATGAATCGATTCGCCACCGTGCGTGGAAGATTTTGCGCAAAGAACTTGGCTTACGACCTTACAAGATCCAGCTTGTGCAACCATTAAGGCCGCGAGACCATGCAATGCGTCGTGATTTTGTTGTATGGGCCGAAAATGAGGTTGATCTCGATGCTGATATTCATCGCAAAGTTCTGTGATAAGACTCATTTTTGGTTGAATGGCTACGTCAACAAGCGAAATTGCCGCATTTGTAGTGAAGAGAATCTACATGAGACCATAGACGCCATTACATCCACAAAAACTGACCATTTTTGTGTGCTCTATGGGATGGTGGAGTCATTGGGCCATACTTTTTCCGAAATGATACTAGAGAGTCAGTTACCGTTAATGGTGACCGGTATAGAGCCATGATAATCGACTATTTTGTTCCCGAATTGGGTGGCATGTAGTTCCAACAAGACGGCGCTATATGCGACATAGCGCACGTCACAATCGATTTATTGAATGAAACATTCGATGAGCGCATAATTTCGCGGAATGGACCTGTCAATTGGCCACCATGATCGTGTGATTTGACGCTATTGGATCATTTTCTTTGGGAATATGTGAACTCGCTCGTCTACGCCAACAAACCAGAAACGTTAGGGGACTTGAAAGCTAACATTCGTGGCGTTATTGCCAACATACGGCCCCAAATGCTCGAAAAAGTGGATGAAATTTTTGACCTCTAGACTTGGCTTTATTCGAACCATCCGCGGCGGCCACATGCCCAAAATCATATTTAAACATTAATGCCATTAATTTAGCCTTCTAATAAAGCCAAATTAATGGGCATTAAAACGATTTTCTTGTATTTTATTTCAATTGGAAGTTCTATACCTTTAAAAAAACGCCCTTTATACATTTTTTACGATAAAAACAGCGCAATACAAACTCTTTTTGTTACACAACTCAAGTCCTTTATACATTTTTTTACGATAAAAACAGCGCAATACAAATTCTTTTTGTTACACAACTCAAGTCCGAGGGGTTTAAGTTTCAGATCCTCCAGGTAACACCTACACAATTTCATACAAAAGCCTGCAAATGTTTTTTTAGTACAAGGTATTTTGAAAAGATTCTCAAATTTGTCACTTGACAAAGGTGTAAATTCATATCGGCCATATATGTCATTTAAAAACAAAAAGAAGATAAGCATACGACTTTGAAAATTGTTCATATACCTACATATTGGTGCTCAAAAGAAGTTGTAGAGAACCGTAAATGGCTCAGATTTCTGGTGTATAAAATAGTAATGTTTCAAGACCTACTTATCTTGAGCTAATTTTTGCCAAATTAGCTTATTAAAATAGGGACGTGGAACAAAATGTGTGTACATTTATTTAAAAATTTTTCAATTTTAACAATTTTTCATGTAACTCTTCCTTTTTTTACTACAGCATAATACGCTTCCCTATAGATAAAGATGCAGCTTACAATCACTTCCCTGCAGAAACGTGACAATTAACACGAATTGTATCACAGCAATTGGCATTACAAGCTCAGTTGAATAACTTAGCGTGCAACAATTGTGTTCAGCTGCTTCAGCTGCTAAGCTCAAACTGCGTGTAATCTCAATTAAAACTAAGTACACACCTTTCACCTATCAATCGTGATTTCCATGTACTTATCGCACTTGCACAAAAATACTTCAAGTGTAAACCCAACAATTCCATCGCAAGAATGAATTTGAAAATTTCAAAAAAGTTCCAAGTATACACTTTTCCCGCAGTTCATTCATCAATCATGCTTAATAATCCTGTGCACTGCGCGCTATATATCGCATATCCTATTCCCATATCCAATTGGCAATTCAAAACCTTCGACTCGTTCGTCACTGGGAAAGTAGAAGACGCGGCGAGACGCGACGGGCGGATCGGAATGCCATCGTGCGGTCTCGTGCTTGGGGAAAATCAATTTCGCATTCACTATTCATTCTATTGGTCTTAGTGGGTTCTTTTCGCTTTCGGATGGCTTCCTCTACGAGTTATATAAAACCCCATCAGCCCCTTATATCGTTTTATACGCAAGTTTCTTGTATGTCAGCCCGGAAATAATGTCCACCGACAATGGGTCGGGCGTAGATACAAAAAAGAACGCCGCTGATGGAAGGGGTATATAGCTGAGTGAGCTTTTTCTAATAACCTTGACTTTAATATGCACATCCTCATCGATTCATCGACCTGAATAATTTGTGGGCGAAGAAACACACCCATCAGATGATGGTGGCTCATGCTCATTTCCACAAATTCTTTCTTTCGGGTGTTCTTTTGTCATATTACCGGGTAGTATTGTATTTCAGTTTTTTTTTTTTGCAAACCGACCATTTGCTGAACATTTTCTACTTGAATGGCCGCACAAATTGAGCCCGTAAATTGCCACGTGGTTTTGCGTGTTTTTAGTGCCAGGCGTATTGTAGGTGTTGTGGATCCGCGTAATCGCATTACTCAAGCATGGATAATGGGGATAAAGCAACAGTCTTAATTATTGGCGCGTTCATGTTTACGATAAAGATTAGGCAATTGCCAGCTTTATGTTGCACAGTTGTCTGCGTTAAGAAGTGGTAAGGAAACATGTAGAACTTTTTTTTTAAGGCAAGACTGAGCAGGGGAATTGACTTAGTTGTTTTACTGTATTTGTGAGTGTAGTCGTTACGCTTCGAGCAATATCAAGCTCCATCTGGATTATGCTGAGTAGCTTAGGATAGTTTACTAAAAAATTATCCGCGCTACTTTAATGGTTATGTGCCAAAGCAATCGTTGAAAACTTTGAAATAGCCTATGGAATATGGCTGATGCGGAATATGAAAATAGTATAGGGTGGGCCATCTTTTTTGTCGGTATGTAAAGATTTAAGGGCTTTAGCATTTTTCAACCGATTGGCTTGAGTACTTTTAACCATAAATCGCTTAATACCGAAAAAACGCGTCGTTCACTGAAAATAGTCGTTCAAATGTGTTAACTCAACGTACATATCGTAGAAAAAATCGTGGCCAACAATCACAGTCTGATTGTTCGTCGTTTCTTGTTGAATTGAATTCTGTTGAGTATAGAACAGTGGGAGATCGTTAACATGCCGTTCACCAATACCCAAGAAGTCGCAATGAACTGATTGAAGCATTGTGAGAGAACCCACATGTGTCGTTTCGTCGCCGCACTTAGCTTTTTTTTAGCAATGGAACATCCTTGGGTCGCATTTCGAAAGATGGTTTGCTATTGGTTCAGAATAAGGTGTAATTGACTCGAATAACACTTGCCGATAGACCGTCCGCGTCGCTTGTAATACGTCCAAACTATGGTTGACGTCCAATGGTTGACACTTCACCAAATTTTTTGGAGCAAATTTTGATGATCAATTAGGCCCATTTGACACTTTTTGGCAATGTTAGCAGGCAAAACCGCCACATTTGGGGAACAAAAATCCACACTAGATCAATGAAACACCATTAAATGGCCAAAAAGCGACTCAGCTGGTATTTGCGCTAAGCCGTCCTTGGTTCGTTTTTCTTCACAATAGACGAAACAGTCAATGGGAATCGATATTGGTAGATGTTGGCTTATTACGTCTGCCCACAAATTTATGGGAAATATCTGGACAGGTACTGATTTCATTAAGAGGGTACCCCATGCTGAACTGCAAATTAAATAATACAGTCTCTGCAACGAAAATTTCCTAGACGTGTGCTATCAACATGTGCGAATCTCTAGCCACAGATATCTCCAGAGTTGGCCCTTCCCGACTTCTTTTGGTGAGGTTATTTAAAAGCAAAGTGTACGCCAACAAGTCTCAGAATATTGACGAGCGCAAGGCAATTATTCGTGCCGAAATCCGCTCTATAATGCCTATGAGAGAGTAAAAACAACGGTGTAAAATATAAAATTCGCTTTGTTTTAAAGCTCATTCATGCCGTTATCTGTGGAATAGCACAATATTATCCTACAATATTTACAATAGCACATATATCCTTGACGTCTTCGCTGGAAGTGTTGCAGGCGGGCGGTCCTCAAGTTCAGCCAGGGCATAATCATTATCAAATTGTGTTAAGACATTTAATCAAACAAAATACTGACAATGTGAATGCTTCCACTCCTCACTAAAAAAGAATATCTCAGGTATAAGACTTTCCTGTATTGAATCAAAATATCTCACATCACCTCAAGTCGAAGTAAAATACGTCATTTTCATCGCCTTGGCATTGCCAAAAAGTTATCAAAAGTCTCTGTCAGTGTTTATCTTCTTCTCAGAAAGTTTTGTCAACTAAATATACATACACACTTCGCCGTCATTTCATTGCATAGCACTTGTGGTGGAACACATACCTCTGCCAGAGTAAACCTTTACCACTTGCACGAGTCCAAATTAATTGCATGAAATTTTCAATAGCAAAATGCGGTCTGGTAAAGTACTTTCTTCCTTGCAAGGATCTACGTATATAATTTGGAAGAAACAACCTCAAAGTTGACCATAATTTCCTGCATCAATGGTCGGTCTGCCAGTGTGTGTGGGTGGGGTTTTTGCCATCTTTTCACATAAACCCACCCACTGTCGTGCATATCTGACAGTTGAATCTCTGTGGGAAAAAAGTTTGCCCACACACATTTTCCTTTCAATCTCATGCGCTATTTAAATGTTGGAGCAATGTCGTTGTATAAGAAATGAACGTCAGTCCTTTTAACGCAGAAACGATGGTTGGGGCTTTGTTGACGCTGTGGCGGTATATCATAGAAAAAAATATAAAAGGACGGCTTTCGTATTTCTGGAGGTTTGTGTTTATCATTAAGCGTACAAAATGCATTATCCTCATCTGTTTGGATGCCTCCGTTTTGTATCCATCGTTGTATCATCCCGTAACATTGGCTCTTCCGCCTTACAGAGCCGGAGGGAAGACAAACAGTTATTCTTCTGTATGTTGTCGTCGGCATCACTGATACATACCTCATCGTAAATCCTCAATGATGTGATTTAAATGTTTAATGGGACATGGTGTGCTCACACGATGTCATTATTTGTTCAGCGAATTGGAGCAGATATTTCTAGGTAAAAAGAATATCCTTGTGGGAAATTCAAGTCTCTTTGTAAGTTTGATTGGAAAGCCAATTTGGAAGCGGATGTTTATCGTTTTTGAAGTGTGTCGTCAAAAGGATTTTTATTGTTTTCACGGCGTCATGATTTTTGAAGAAGGTGTTCCGTTGTGTTGGTATCATTTTCAATGGATGAGTGTTGAGATGAGGATCCTTTTTAGTGGCAATTAGTATTTAAATGGTATTTGATGCCCTGAGAAGAGCAGAGAAAGGGTGTGGGTAGCATGAGATGAAAGGACAGGAATTGTAACAAACTTTGTGTTGTGTTTACTGGGTGGGCCGCCCTTTCTTGTCATCTCATAACTTTGGTTAGGATATAATATCATTGAAGCTTAACAAAGAGTGAATGATATCATCTTATCATTAATCTTGAGTCAGCATGAATACGTTTTTACGGACCAACTATTTCACGAATTATTTCTACTCCGAACGTAGCCGATATGTATTATTTTTTTTTATATTTGCACGCACTCAAGCGGTTATGAAAATCCTTTATATGTTTTAGCACAGTGCGGGCATTTATTTTGCTCTTTGGCTTATTGATTAGCTTCCGGTGCCTTATCTGACTACTGCCAGAAGTACGATTCCGTAATATATACATTTAAGCATCCTGCGAAAAATCTTTGTCCGAACCAAAGAAGCATTGTTTCGTTGAATTATTTACTAGGCACAAAATTTTTATTCGCGGGCTGTTGCTATCTCTTAAGTAGTTGAACTCATTAACTACCTCAATGTAGTAGGTCATGCGCTCCAAACCTCATGGTCTTTCTTTTGATAGTGCTTTTAATTTGAAACCTTATACATTCTCTATTTCGCCATCTGATTAAGTTGCTTAGGTTTACTTTGTCAAACAATAAAAGAATTGGTTTCAAAGGATAATTATGCGATGAACAATAATGAAGTCCGATACGATCGATACGACCTTAATAAAATTTGTAACCAGTATCGTTATCCTTCTCAGCTCTGTCACTTGTGTTCGAATGACGATTTCGGCCAAGACATCTGCACGATGAATGTATACAAAAGATAAGAATTTCGACTTTAAAGACGTTGACACTTCTGGTTTCCGTTAAGTTGTAATCTTAATTCAATTATCAGGACTGAAGTTCGTCTAACGAAATGTTGGAGTATGTAAACCGATTTTTCTTTCGATGTTGTTTATCTTAACTCAGTGCCTAAGCAGTTCAGAGCACTTACCCAAGGACATGAATTTGATGCAATATTAAAAAATATTAGCTTTAGTTCTGCTTTTTTGTTTTTTTTATACCCTATCCTACAGGGGTATATTAGTTAAGATACATAGTTTGAAACAAAAAAAATAAATTTCGATAGATATATATATAAAGTACATGGATCACTAGTTGAGTGGATTTTGCCATTCGTTATCAGTTTTTGGTTTCAAAATTTGTACTAGAAAGATGAAATTTGGTACACATAGTCTTTGTCGCTCCCAGCTGAACAAAATCCGCCACGCCCAATTTACAGGAACACTTTGTTTTTGGTCAAATGGTAAAGAATTTTAAAAAAGATATTTAGACACTCTCAATATATATTATATATTTTGTCCATAGAAAGTGTTTTGCAATGCTCACCCCAGCCGATGGCCTCAGTCGCCAGTGCTGTTATGTGTCTGTAGTTCGATGCAATCATGTGCGAATTACTGTGATGTCAATGTCAATGCAATGTCCACGATTTTATAACACGTGTCGTAGCTTATGACATAGGTCATAGGCGTGTAAACTCAGATCCTGAAATAATCAACTAGGATTCATAAAAATGTGTACACATTTTAACCACACGCAGTTCTAAGGAATGTTTATTTTAACAATAGGATGGTATAGGCTGTTGAGCGATTCGCATAGCGGATTGTAGTCTTCTCATATATATTATTTTTGGATATAGAGGAAAACTAACCCTGCTTTTCGTTTCCTACTATGTCATTGCGACCCTGTAATTGGATCCTTTTTTTTGCTAAGAGCGCTAGCGTCCAACAAGACGACACTTAACTACATTTGATGCCAAAGCTTTTAGCGCAACTTGAATATCCATGTAGACGGATATATTCTCTTGTGATTTGCGGATATTCTTCATCTCGTATGGGAACTTGTAGTATGCATGAGGAACCTCCGCTGGAAACTCACAATACGAGTCTGCAGCTGGCCACAGCGATATGGGTGGCCCGATCATTTTATAGTAAAGCCCATAGCCTAATCCTACATATATTTTTAATCCATCGGTGTAGATTACGTTTCCAAGCATTCTTCCTCTAATTCCAATTGAGAACCAAATATTAAATTCGTGGTACCGGATGACGTGGTCAGATACTCTTTCCTCTGATTTCAATATTATGCTATAGGCAAACGATTTTATGCACTGGCTCCCAGATTCTCTGAGCCATGCAGTCCGTTATGCTGTTTTATAAGTGGTTTCTGCAAATCTATAAAGGCGAGGACTAGAAACAATCTTACAAAAAAGTGTTACTTAACTTAACTTATGTTATCTCCATTATTCTTTTGGCTTAACAAATTCTTTTTCACCGCTTTTACCGTTGGGGAAGTAGGCGATTGTCATTTTGAAGCATTCCCTTCGTTTCATCTTTTTTATTAAAACCACATTCAACATTTCTGCAAGAGCAGCCTTTGGATTCATCTATCAAAATACTCTAAATCAAAAAAGTGTACCAAAAGACATTGAAACAAGCGATTCCATTGAATATCTATCGTTTTAATCAGACCCTTCATGCGAAACATTGCACTGAATATTATCGAAGCTCAAGTAATTATTATTACTGCAACGATGTTGTACTCTTCTTGATTGAAATATATGCGAAACTTCATGTGCTCTTCGCAGAATTGGCTCACTCTCCTTTTGAGCTATTCCCGGGTAGGTTCCCGATTTTTTATCTACCCTTTTACCGATTTTTTAATATTTTTTCGTTACTTAATCCTAATGTAAAACGTGTATTTGACGCTTGGTGAAATATATGTCTCACTATATTTACTTTTGATATAAGCCTTCGGTCATAAGCTGTTAACAAGTGATTCTTCTGTAATACTTCATGTTGGAAGTTCTCTATAACTACCACCAACATATTCGACATATAAATCAGTTACACTTATGAAATTGGCACCTGACTTAAATTCCAATTTACTGAGAGTCGTATCATTAAACATTTTTCGAATAAAAAAAATTATAAAAATAAATGTTTGGTTGTTTCGACTGGGAATCCAACCTGGAACTTTTGCAAGGTAGTTCGTCGCCTCGGATGCACATTAAGCATCGCTTATAAAGCCTTCATTCGTAAGCTCTATACATGTTATGCTTTGGATTAACTTCGTGCAAAGCTCTACCGAAGCATCTTAACGTATGGTACACGTACACATATCCCCGGAAGCTTAAAAACAACCATACAGAATTAATACTATGATCATTTTAGTTTCGCTTGTGAATTTTCCAGAATAATGTTTTAAAAAATCTTCTACCCACACAATCGACTGCGAAAATGCTCAACCTCTGCGCAGAATTACTACGTAAGGCCACAGAAAAAATTGCTTGTGGATACTAAATTTATTGCCTTATAGAGGAATAATTGTTGTTTGGGTTTCCCAAGTATCAGAAAAGCTTTCCTAGGTGACACCGATATAAGGAATCTAAATAATGCCCAAATGACTTCAAATGACTATATGAGAAAATTAAATATTTTCGGGGGAGCTGCAGTAACAGATCCTATCGGTCATAAGTGGCCTCCTGCTTTTTTTTAAGATCCACTTAAACTCATATTGGGCTTTTAGATATGTGCTCTATATGTGCACTCTCCTCCTACACGTATCTATCGTATTTCCTATATAAATGATTCGTCGAATGTACCAAGCCAAGTGGATCAATATGTATGTGACTCACAAAACCTAACTTGTCCCTTATTTTGTCTTTAAACTAAAAAAGTATCGACCTTCCCTGCTTTATTGCAAAGTGAGTTTGAGTTTGCAGTTAAATCGAAAAATCCTTTCAACTTCTTTCAACTCAACCGACAAACTAAAACACAAGGCACAAAAAACTTCATTCATGTGGAACAGGTGCAAACGACCTCCACTCTATCGGGACAAAATTATGTTCTGTGCTTTGCACTTCTTCGCATGCTCAGAATATTGCCGACCCTTCCCTTTTCCCGACCCGCCATTAGTGTTAAACTCTCATCTATAGACACGTTCCACATAACTTGTTATGTGGGTCATTTAGCGGCACATTACAAAGGATATTTATCGCACTTTTCAAGCTTATAAAACGCTGCTGAGGAAACCCCAAGTATACGATTCGCTTTATAAGCGATTATGTATCCGTATCCGTACAACGTCGTCATGGCTTACCGTTGTCGTTTGTAAAACATTTTAATAGTTCTCTTCCTCCCCGGATCCTTCTTAGTCTATCCACACTTCAGGTGGACTGATACTGCATAAAACATTAAGTCCGCAGGAATATTACATTAGTATGGAGCGGCGGCAAATTGACTGGTCAGGGTCCTTTCCGTTCAGTTTACCTATAATATTTATGGAATACAAGAGATCTACGAGCCCGAGTTAGAGCCGAGGAGTCACTTACTAACTCTATATCGCGCGAGAGTCATTTATGGTGAAATGTAAATTTTTCCAATGCTCTCTCATGTGTGCGTGATCGTGTATATGGGGCGCGGGAAAATACCGAACCTTCAAAGTAATAATGTGCGGGTAAATACTTTCCAGGACACTGAACACATTCCTGCGGTCTGTAGTTGGCGTGAAATTTCTTGGTTTCTCCGTCTTCGGGAGTATAATTGAAATTTATTGCGGTAAAAGTCTGGGGGCTGTAAGAAACTTATTCTCTGCTGTGTAGCACTGCATGACGTGCTGCACTTTTCTCTAATTTATTCGCATATTCTAGGTGACGATACGAATTGAATTGGTAATGATGTTGGTGCGAGAATGACGTGAATATTGTATAACAAATGATATCACGAGCATTTGGAATTTTGTTTTTCTGTTTTAAATTGAAAATCACTGAGATAGGCATTCTTTACACGTACGGATTACGTGTAATCAGACGTGTGTGAGTAAATTTTAAATGAAGTCGATATAAAGGAAATAAAAGGACATGACATGATGTCTGTTCGGCTGTCCATTAACAACACGTGGTTGACGGAATTTAGTTTAAATCTGGACGTGATTGTGTTCAATATTTTCAAGTATGGTAGATACTGCAAAAAGGACCTCAGTTTCATTGCCAATGCCAGTTGCTGTAGGGGTTGGAAATGCTAACTGCATGTTGTACGAATGGGTGTTAAAAATATCAATAGCCATGATGTGAGTTGCAAATTCTTAGTAACAAAATTAGACACGCAAGGATGAGTTCGTGTTCATTCTGTAGGAAAATATGAATTTGCTCGAGAGAAACTGAAACTATAAATTTATTTGAGGGGGATTTGTTGCTAAATATTTTAATCTATGAAACGCTTAATGAAAAATACAAAATGCTTTTAAATAAGTTTCCAAACATAGATTGCAGCAATAGGTTTAGTGAAACTTCTTCAACGAAGGTGGATTTTTGAAAAGGATCTGTCAAAGCAGCCGTCTGTTTGGACATATCTGTAAAAAGGATATTCGCAACGCTATAGATGGAATATTGGCAAGAGTATTACTATCGTTAAGGTCTCCTGTAGACCTAACAAGATCTTTTAATCCTGGATCATAAATGCCGACCATGTTGCAGATGGTAAACGATACTGTATTACCATGGGTATTGCCATTGAAGGATCATTATAACAATCTATACTCCAATATCCTGGTATCTCAAGGTAGTTTTGATTCTAAAGACTGGCAGACAAGATTTCATCCGCCTTATTTTCTTTCTAAAAATGAACCTGAAGCGTATCATTGATATCCTTGTTCACCGAATTCCTAATAAATCACCGTCGCCCTTATCACAATCCACATAGCTCACAGCCAGATCAGGTTAACGGCTGAAAAAGTACCAAATACCTTAACCATTTGGTTTCAATAATATACGAACAGCTTGAATACTAGAACCACATATTGTAACAGGTGTAAAGGTATATCGAAGCCAATGAACAGTTCATAGATCTAGAATTGTTCGGTCAACACTTGGCAACAGAAGCCTAATGAGTTACGCTTACGCTTCTAATTGAACAAGCAAACAATGAAACAAACACCCAGAAGTCGCAAAGCAGGGTCAATAAACATATGCAAGCATCACCTCAGGGCGATACTGAAGCGACTCCCTTGAGAAAAGTTGGTATAAATAGAAAACAAAAAGATGCATACCACAGAACAAAGCCATTTCTGCTCTGTTGTGAGTAACCCTCAAGTCAGACTAGACCGTGTTAGAATTAAGGACCACGCACGTGGTGATCTTAGTATGAGAGATCACCGTGAACATCGAGATTATGGAAAAGGCTCTGGCTACTTTGGGCAATTTGCTGCAAGCTGTGGACCTGCCGAATTGCAGGCAGAATTACTGGCCATTAGAAAGGCATGTGTAGTGAAATTCGTAAAATCTATTGTGGCACCCCTGAATGTTAAAGCAGTCTACTGCCATATTTTGGCTAGGACATGCGTTGGTGTTGCCTACTATTATGTTAAGATAAAATTAACTTTAATTTATTCTCGGTTATGACCACAAAACGTGAAACGCCTTCTTATTCAATCATCAGAGACTGCACGCTTAAATCTGCTGAAGATGTCAATGATACCTGCAATTTCCCACAATTCTGGATTTATTCGGTCGAACTTAAGATATGCATTCACAAAAGGAGCGTGGTGAAATTTGATTTAAATTTCCATAACCCTCCGTATCGTATCCACTTATATGACGCTGGGCATTAGAAAACTAAGGCTGTCGATATTGACATCATTGGTCTACCTCAACGAGATTTTACAGCCTCGTTTGCTACGATAGTGAAGGTACTGGTAAAAATAGGCTTAACCGTAATTGGGGACAAGACCAATTATATGCTGAAAAAATGGTCGCACAACATCGACGTACTAATATTGTCTATACGACTCTTATCATCCCATTCCTGCTCTAAGGCCCTAAAGCACTTACCGTATCAAAAGCGGATAAACGAATCCTTAGACTTTTTAAGAGAAAAAAAAATCCGAATTATTTATAAAACCAATGCTTGTTGGGTGGGTGGGTAACAAATATCTCCATACCCAAAAGAATGTCTGCGGCACCATCAACACGAATTTTAGTTAGTTGGAATTCGAACATGTATAAGAATATCAGTACATAGCTCTCAATACATTCGCTTCAAATTTAATCGAATTTGAGAAATTCACTCGACCTAATCGCCATTTTAAAATGTTCACAATCCCTTACATAAAAGTTCGTTCTGTCATAAGGTCCCAAATGAGTGCACCGCGAGATACTTAATAAATCAGGCAAGAAATAGATAAAACAAGTCGCCCAAAAGCGGCTCAACGTCCACTCTATGCAAAAATTTACACCTTTAAAAACTCAGTAATGTATTTTTTTCGAAATTTAATCTGTATAAAGTCTTACTATTTAATCCATTAATTAACTGCTTGGCCACCCATCTTGTGTGGTGTTTCCTCCTCTTTCTTTACCGTGAAACAAAAATAAATAAATCAACATTGTAATCACATTGATAATTAAAATTATCCAGTGAATATGTTCGTATTTGAAAATATGTATTTTCAATCAATAAAAACTAAACTAAATGCAAACACCTAAAGTATCATTTAATCACAATGGTTTACCTTAAATAATGGAATGTTGCGTATATTTATTTAGGACAACACTCACACAAAACTAATATTTTATTGTCAACAACACGAAAAAAAAAATTAATTCGTGGTTTAATGCAATTTTCAATCACTATGTGAATAAATTGGTTGGTTGCGGATTAGCTTTTTGAAATAATATCTTGTTTACAGTGGGATTTAGTTATACGCAACCATTTTTTCCGTTGCTTGAATTTATAGTCTATTAACGATTAAAGGCATAATATTCATAAATATCTACCTTGAGCTAAAAAACAAACGTTTTTTGAGTTCAGCGATCGGAGACTAAAAATGCAACAAAAAAACAAATTTTTCCTCTCATAGACAAAAATTCACTACGGTCTTAAACGAATCTCAAACGAAAGCAAAAACATCCAACAACTTCATCAAATACTGTAGCTTTCCTATATAATTTCACGTTTTCGAAAAGTTGTGTATAGTCGGGGTTTGGTGTAAAACTGTCAATCGTTTTTCAAAAACTTTTTTTGTCGAAAACTCGGTTTTTGTTTTACTGTATTAGTTTTTAGATTTTTTTGTGTTTCAGAAGCGCTATTTCGCACGAAGAGGCGAATCTAAAATCTCCCGAATCAAACTAAGTCAATAACAATTGAACTTGACTAACCTCCCTCAGTATAGAAACGATTCGAAACTCTTGTCTACACTTTTTGAGGTTGGAGGGATACTGTAAAGAGCCATCTTATCGCGCTTATAACCTGTTCATTCAAAATCCACCAACTGCCACTCCCATTTTTTTTTTTTAAGAAAAATGTTGTTTTTCTCCAAACTAAAAGGAATTTTTAAGAGGGTCTGAACAAGATATTTAGACAATTTCTATCAGCTAGGTTCTACATTTAACTTTCACTCGAAATGAAATTGAAATCGGTCGAAAGTGAAATTTCGGGTTCCACATTCCACTTCTACCGGTTTCAATTTCACATTTGTCGAAGTTAAAAAAAGTGAAGTGAATGATTTCAATCCGATCATTTTGAAATCTGTGAAATTCAAATTGATGGGATGAGCTGACGCGATTGAATATGAAAGTCGATAAAATCTGAGTTTTAAAAATTTTGTAACCTGCTCGCTAATATTTATTCAGTGGCTAATTTATGGCGTTTTTTATACCTCAACAGAAAACTTAATTCAATTTGTAAAATTAATTTAATTTGAGTTTTTGAAATGGCTACGAAAATGATTATATTACATTTGAATTTCATTTAGTTAAGATTAGAATGTCATTTACATTTTGAATAAATAAATTAGCTCATGAGCTTTTTTAACGGGCTCAGTGGCGCTATGGTAAGTGCGTTGAACTGCCGCACAGAAGGTCTGGGTTCGATTCCAAGCCGTAGCAACACCTAAATTATTTTTCACGGGTCCTCCTCTCGTGGTGATCTGACAAATCATTCGAGTAGTATCAATTGTCATGAATAGCTTATCTCAACTTAGCCGTTCGGATTCGACATAAAACAGGAGGTCCCGCCATCGTGCAAAGAAGTACACACGCACGCATGAATGGTTGTGAGAAAAATGCTAGGCCCTGGGTACTAATGAGCCTGTTGCGCAATAAATTTAATTTATTTTTTTAAGCTTTTTTAACAGAGGTAAATACAAAAATTCGTCCATGAAATGCTGTTTTGATTTCCGTTTTTCTTCATCCGACATGGAAATTATGATTAGTCTTGGAAAAATGTTGCCCTCCAAAACATTGAGAACTCTTTTCACACAGTGCTACGGCTCAAAGAGACATTAGAATCTTTTAAAATTGATCTCTGTTGCTAACTACAACACACAAGGAATCGATTATGGTTTAAGATGTGGTGCAACAATTTGTAGCAACATTTGGAAAGCATGTTTTATAAGTTGATAATATGATATAAATCTGAATGAAATAACAATTATTAATTTTCACTTGAAATTTATCTGTTTTACTTACGCAGATTCTAAGATTAAGAAGGAATCTAAGCGTTCGCTTATATTTTCCTCTGCATAGTTTAGTTTTTCAATTCCTTACACCGCAGCAATATAAATAACAGTCATTATTTTATAAATCTTTAAATTGATGCAGAATATCTTAACAAAACATTTTATCAAAATAAAAATAATTTAGTAATGTCGCATATGCCAGATAAGTATCGCTGTTTTTAATTTCACCGAGTGATTTCGAAAATTTTCGAAGATATGAAATCGGTTGGAATGTGGAACACCAAAAACAAATTCACTCGATTTACAAAAGTATTTTTACTTTTATATCACTCGATTTCTGGAACATAGCTGTATATCTATTTTTCGTCTATATAAAGTATTTTAGTACGCCAACTTTTTGGAGACGATTTCAGTAAAAAATACTAAACATTTTAGGAAAACTCGAAATGAAAACGTTCTATTAAATACTTTGATAGTTATGAGCATAGATAGCTATGAGCATTTTGTCAATAGATCATCTAGGTTAGGTTAGGCTCAGTTTAGGCCTTCAGCCTGGTCGTTTATGGCCCATTAATCCAGTCCTTTAGTTCTTTTTGGTCCACGGTACTGACTATTTCCACCAGGCTTACACACATATAAGGGCCCCATATCCCCATATCCACCCGGGGACGCGCACCAATAACACCCAATTTAAGTTGTGCTGACAAAGCACTATCGAAGCTATTTCCCCTCTAGCAATATCAGCTGTATTAAGTTTTATGGAAACACGTTTGGTACACTCTACGGTACTCTATAAGATTTCCTTATTGAACCCTTACCGAAACTCACAAATAACGAAAAAGAAAAAAATCAATTGGTGTATTTAATTATTAAATTGTTTTATATTTACGATTACTTACAACGATTTTATGTGAACAGTGTTATGCATAGTAACTATAATACATGAAACTTTAACAAATAAATAAAGTTCTTACTGGGATTCAAACTCGGGTCTCTTTGCACGACGTGCGTGTTCTGTAAACCCGTTGATTACAACACGAAGAAATGTGCAAATTCACATTCATTTTTTTTAGTTACAGATTATAATCAAAAAATGGGAAATGTCTCGTGTGTTGTTGATGCGATTATGCTAAGAAATGGGTGTCTAAATATTTTTGGAAATGAAAAACATGTTTGTGTTGCCACAACTAGGAATCAAACGCAAACCTTTTGCGTGGTAGTTCATTCCAAAACAAAATTAGTAGTCACCGCTCTGCACATATTATGTTGCTATATTACTTCTGCGGAAGCTCTACCAAAACATCTTTTCAACTGGCACATGTACGCACATCCCCAGAAACTTTTTACAAGCCTTATTCCAATTAATCTTCTATAGACCCTGTGCATTTACCTAAAAGAGTTATTATACATGCTGAACTTCTCTGCACAAGTACAAAAAAAGCTTAATAGAAGAAATTGCTTCTTGAAATTGGAAAATTATGCCTTATAGAGAACAAATTGTTAGTTGGGCGATAGGATGAGATAGGGTTTTTAACGGTTCGCAAAGCCGATTATTAGCTTCTATTATGTTTTTTTTTTAATAAATTTTGAATCTTAAATTTTTGCAATCTTGAGATCATAAGATTTCTGAGGTTTATATTAATATTGTAAGAACTAAAACTCGATTTAATTGCTTAGCTGGTTTCCAAGTAGGGTATGGCTAATTTCGAAATCACAGTACTTCTACATTGCTGCATTCTAAAACGCAAACGGATTCCTATGATGCAAGGAATACTTTTAAAACGCATTGTGAATGCATGTACTGCACAAAGAAAATCAAAAAGAACATCATGAATGATTGTGATGCATAATAAATTTTAAGCACCGTAAAAGTATCCATTACCTGCCATCATAAAAGCAGTTCGCATTCACAATGACATATGACCGATAAGTATCAATGGGTAATGGGAAACAAATTTAGCTATCCAGCACTCCTTATGATTGCTGGATAGCCTTCACCAATAATCTGATTGGTACCCACCAACTATTCAACAATTTTAAAGCAGCACATGCATATACAGAAGCATGTGTCGTTTTGGTATACTAGATGTCTGTGCAATATGATGATAGGGAACTCACTCCTGTTCGGCAACGATCTAATCCAAATATTCGATTTTTTGGTATGTTGGTCTGATTTATTTCGGTACCATGAGCGACGTACACCAATCCTTCCCTATGTTTCGAAAAAAAATACAGGAATAGTAACTACGTTATTGGTGATTTCTTAAGAGTTAATTTTTTTTAGGTTGGCAGCACTGGTTGTTATTGGCGTCCAAACGTCATCTGTCAAAGTGAAAACTTTTCAATACACTCTGCCATTTAATCATGGAAAGACTTACAAACGAGCAAGGATTGCAAATTATTGAAATTTATTATCAAAATTCGTGCTCTATGAAAAGTGTTCAACGTTTGTTACGACCATATTATGGTCGTCCTAATCGACCTGGTGATGAGGCTCATTTTGGCTCAACGGATACGCAAATACGCAAAACTGTCACAACTGGAGTAATGAACAGACACATGTCATACAAGAATACAAGAATTACCGATGCATCCCGAAAACGACAGTTTGGTTCGGTTTATGGGTTGGTGGCATCATCGGTCCATTTTTCTTCAAAGACGACCGTGGAATAAACGTTACCCGTCAATGGCGAATTATATCAAGCCATGATACGCGACTTCTTTTAGCCCCAGTTGGCTGACTTGAACCTGGTTGACATTTGGTTTCTTCAAGACGGTGCCACATGCCACACAGCTCTTGAAACAATGGAAATGTTGAAGGATGAATTTGGTGATCAGCTTATCTCTCAAGATCATGCGAGTTAACGCCTCTTGATTATTTCTTGTTGGGTTATGTATGTGGTCTATGTGGACAAGCCGAACACGATTGAAGACTTATAGGATAACATAACACGCGTAATTCGTGGAATACAGGCCGAAATGCTCGAAAGAGTGGCGCAAAATTGGACCCTCCGAATGAACCATTTGAAACGGAGCCGCGGACAACATTTACATAAAGTTGTCTTTAAAATTTGAACGGCAAAGGCCTATTTATCGATTGCAGAAAAAGTTTTGAATATTTGATGCACATTTAAGTGATTTATTCTATTAAAAAAAAAACACGTGTAAAAAATCACCCGTAGGACTATATTGAGTACGCATTACAGCTCAACATTTTGTAGCCGATCGTATGCATTGGCTATGTTGTTGTTTGATGCTGTAGCAATGTGAACACTGGGGTATCAATATCAGTACCCCACATAGAAAATGTTCGTTTTATGAGATGCACACTCTATGTAGTTCTATATTCTTTGGTATAAAACACCCTTAAATACAACGGAGTAATGTTAATTTATTAGGAAACAAAAGTGAACATATCATTACATTGCCCTCCTCGTGTACTCGTTTATCTACCACCATCATTCTTCGGGAAAACATTTCAGAATCTCACCCCCAGTCCCCCAAAGCCATAACCCTTACGAAGCAAAACCAATTCAAAAGTCCATAAATAAGCTTGAAAAACCCCCTAACGAAACTTGCCGAAAAAAGCTTTCTACAACATACCCTATTGGAACACCTCTACACCTACATTTCATTACGCTTGAGCTGCGCAATACGATTTATTTTTAAAACACTTTTGCACACTTTTTTTAAAAAATCTTTTCTTCTTTTTTTTTCTTTTATAGCCTACATTAGACCAGGTAAACAAACACGCATGCAAACACTGTAACCGAATAAAAATTTAACGCAAACAGGTTGTTGGTAGAAAGAGCTTTACCTTAAGTTTTGGTTTCGTGTGCTTTGGAAAAAATTGCACAGAGCTTTTAAAATTTTCATTTTTACTCAACTTTTGCTGATGCTTTTGGTACTTACGTTTACATTGTCCAATACTGTGCTTTTGTTCGACACAAAGTTTGCTGATTCTACTAACCGTCAAGAGATGGCGATGTAATCTTGTGTAAATAAAACCAAATCGACCCTTTCCGTAGTGGTAGCACTTAAAAAGGAAATACAAGAAGTGTAGACTGTAGAGCATTGAAAACACATGCTCGTTACGTTACGTTTTTGGCTTATGAATTTATAATTTTTTTATTTATGCTTTTTTTCTTTTTCAGCAAAACTATTAAAACCAAAACCTAAAACAAAACCAAGTATAATGATGGATATGACATCGTTTTATGTCTGTTGGCAATTATCCTAAAAGGATAGCCTTCTTTTTTTTTGTTGGTGTTATGCACTTCGATAAATTGGCTTTGCGATGCTAAGGCATTCTACAGTAACAAGGACACGTTGCTGTGTTAAATAATGACATTTTGGTTTTTGTGTTGTTTCTACAAATTACTGGGTCTTATCCAAATGGAGCTGTAACGTGTTTTTTTTTTGCAGTTTTTGGGTTAATTATCGTGGGCTCCTCTGTGGAAGTGTGTTTATCTACACGCTGTGTTTGTTTTTGTTTTCATGATGATTTTTGCCATTAAGTAGTCAACGGTGTACACTTTATATAGCGGTTGATAATTAAAACGTACCCACACATTGCCAGCTGGAGCAGTCTTGGGGGTGGTGGGACTAAGTTAGCTGCATGTTGAGGATACATCATTTTTATTTAATGAAGCTCTTCACTTCAGCACCGGTTCGCATAATTTGTTTGTGGTGGTCTTTTATGTGAGGTGGGTTTATGAGGGCGGGATATGTAATAATTGTTCCATCGTACGCATGAGGTTTTTCTTTTCCTGCTTCGTTGTTTTTGAGGGATCAATTCATAACAATTCCACTTTACTGAAACGGAAAGAGTATTGCAGCACTATTTATCCTCGCCTTATATGACTTCATGTCAAAAAGGAATAATTTATGATATTCTTAAGTCAGTCCTATCGCATTTTAAATAGAGAATCAAGGATTGTAAGTAAGTCCGCAGCAGTAGAAAGAGACTCACACATTTGTCTGCTATTTCGGCTATTCATGCGATAAGAAACACAATTAACAGTAAAGAGTCACTATATGGTACCGAATACTTGTGTCCCAATTTTTTCATCACGTCATCAAATGACATGTAATTAATCCATATGTACTTACTTACTTAAGTTTGTAACCCTCAAGGCCTCAACCAATATGCCTCTCGAATTAGCCCTTCGCCAACTGCTTCCAGTTGCGCACTTGAAGTTGGTTGAGGTCGGTTTCTACTTGTGCGCCCCACTAGAGGTCTTCCTCTACCGTGTCCGACGTCATACTATCGAAGACTCTGTGAGCCTAAGTTTTGGTGTCCATTCATTCTACATGTCCTAGCCATCTTAAACGTTCAAGGAAGAGTTATTTTGTTGACCAGTTAAATGTCGCTGTGCTGCTTGTATACTTTGTGGTTCATGCTAGAACATGACTGGAATGTTAAGATTTTGTATAGAATCTCCTTAGTAAACGGTCTTCCAATAGCGACCTCTAAACTTTGACAGTTGATAGCTGCCATATTGTTGAGGCCACACCTGTAATTTATTTAAAAAAACAAACAAAACAACAAAACAGGCTCGTTAGTACCCAGAGCCGAGATTTCTCACAACCATTCATGTATGCGTGTGTACTTCTTGCACGATGGTGGGACCTCCTGTTGTATGCCGACTCCAAACTGCGAAATTGAGATAAGCTTTTCTTGACAAATGATGCTGCTCGGATAATTTGTCAGATCAGCACAAGAGGAGAGCCAATGAAAAATCATTTAAGTGTTGCTACGGCTGGGAATCGAACCTACCCTTTTGCGCATCAGTTCATCCCACTAACCATCGCGCCTAATTAACATGAACGGACAAAGCGTTCAAATAATTTGAACTGTTTTATCGGCATGGGTATTTATTTGGGCAACATTCCGCGCGTGTGGTGGACAAATTTGAGACCACTGGTTCATTTAAAGCTAAACATATACCCGTTACTCGAAGAAACACAAGATCTACTGAAAACATCACCGTTGTGCGTAAGAGTGTGCAGGTGAATCCGAGGCTTTTGATTTCGAGTCGTTAACAAGAACTCGGTTTTTCACAGACCACAACTTGCCGAATTGCGAGTTCGCTGAATGGTCTCTAGAGCAGTTGGAAACTTACCAATCCGCATGAGATCAAACTGCGTCCAATGCATCCCGAAAAAGTCACTGCATAGTGTGGATTTTAGACTGGATGTGTCATACGTCCGTAGCGACCGTCAACGGCGAGCGCTATAGACCGATAATTGCTAACTTTGATCTGAATTGGATAATATGAACACCAGCAATATGTGGCTTCAACATGAAGGCGCTTCGTGCCTAACAGCTCACTCCACATTGGAAATTCTGCAGGAGCGATTCGAGGACATAGTAATATCACGTGGAGGTGATGTGAACCTGCCTGAGAGATCGTGCGAATTTTTCTTGTGCGGTTTTCTGAAGTCGGATTTCTCTCCGAATAAGCCATAGGGGCAATCAATGCTAATATAACACAATAATATACTGGTGGATTCTGTTTTTAGAAGAATTTCGCTAAAGACCACAAGTTTTCCTATGGATAATGAGGTGAGAAACCTTGTGCTAGATATAGTTGCAGCTGTATGCTATATCTTCCGACAAAATTGGAAAAAAAATCCTCTCTTCCTAACTTGTCGTTAAAATCAGCAAGCATGATCTTAACATCGTAATTTAGCAGTCGAACATAAGTTTTGTCAAAGCTTTCCTTCAATAGCCTCCAATGATTTCATCTTATTTTTACAAAGTTGGTTTTGATGCGTATTGTCACATTAGTGCATACCCTGGTATTTTGGCCGCACGGTTTCTGTTAAGAGTTCTGACATTTCAGGTGCAGGCACGAACATATCTTTCTTTTTTTTTAAAGCGTTGTGGTGTGCTTGATTTTTTGTTAACTGAAGATCTGATTTGTAAAAATATTTTCAACTACTAGAATAGTTCATCAGACCTATATATATAAAAATTCAACCTTAAAATGTTTGTCGCCGATTCATGTCTAAACGCATTTACCGATTTTAAACAAACTTTCACAAATTTTTGGTATTGGTCTATATATGGTTTTTGTGAATTTTGGTTAAAATTGGAATAACTTCCTTTTTAAAAATGCAATAAACCCGTTTTATTAATCAAGTTTTGTTTCACACAATTTTGAAAATCATACCAGGTAGGTTACAAAACCCATTTCTCGTACACTATGTTAGACAATTTCTGGCATTTGTCAAGACACTTACCAGTATAAAAGCAACTGTATTGGCAATGTATGACTGTTTAGAGCTCTTCAGGTCTTGCAAAGATCATGAAGGGTTAAGATACACGCGGAGTTTAAAAACAATTAACAACCAAAAATCGCAAGGTTCTAAATCGGGTAGCGGGTTGGACATTCCAAATCATCCCTCTTTAAAATTCCCATCGATGCCCTTCAATAATGTAGTCAACATTTTTCCTAAATCTAATTCATCAAGCCGTTTACAAAATAATTCATCCAGCACGTTCGGACACCTGTCAGAATTTATTGTCCAGCAGAAAAAAAAATGCATACTTTGATGCAATCTTACGGATTTCTATCAACCCAGTAGCACATGTTCTCTTTGTTAACACATCCACCCAAGTAGAAGTGGACTTTGTCACTGAATCACTGAAAAAAAAAATTGCGTCCTCATGAACGTTTTCAAAAAGCGTCTTCATGGATGCATCACAGAATTAAAGTTGCGTTCGGAGAGTTTCTCCACAATCGTCACCTTGTGTGAAAGGCAGATGCAAATTTGGGCTCAGAACGCCATGGGGATTAGAAGATTGAAACTCTTAATGATGGACCTAGAAATTCTTATTTTGTTTGTCTCTCTCGTAGTTTATCTTAAAACAGTAACTATGGATTTTCAGTCTGAAACAGGTCCCTACGAGGCTACATGAAAGCGATTTCGGAAGCCGCACAGGACTTCGATCACAAAATATCCGTTCGAAATGTTTACCTCCACGGTAAACGTACTTTTCACGATTAGAATAACACTTTAAAAGGAATAAAGCCAATCCTGTTTCTTTACGAAACATACAGTCTATATAGCGCGCATTAAAAAAAAGGAAGTTATGTTGTCGCACCCTGTACATTTTTACTTCTAGTTTTTCCTAAGATCCTAGCCTTCTCACATACACTTGTTAGTTTGCGACTTTGTGTATCTTATTCCTCTCTCTTCAAAACTCAATTATTATATGAAAACAAGAAATCTTAACTTATATTTTGAAAGTACGTCTACTTTAAACAAAGAAACAAAGGAAGTACCAAAAAGGATAAAATTTGCTTGAGGGCATTTGACAAACAATACACTTGAATTTTAGAGCCCAGACCTTTTTTTTAAATCATAAACTTTAAGTCGATTCGCTCTTGATGGACGTAGTAAAGCGCAGTACTTTTTAGTTATTAAGCTCACTAGGCAATAGGACATGAATTATTCGCTCAATAGAACATATAAGCTTCCTAGTTAACCTATTGTCGGTGAGCTTTTATAGGAACTATTTAAAATGGAAGGGATTCCTTGTACTCTAGGTAGGTATAAAGGTGTTGATTGGAAAGCCTTCAAGCATTGAAAGCTTTTCCTCTTATCTCAGCTACAATATGTGCTGTCATACATATTCTATATGTACGCATATATAGTTTTGTTTGTGATACTCTTTGTTTTCGTTTACATTGTGGTGAGTGCAGGATTTTGTTTTCTTTGTGCACACCTTTACCATGTCAATGTGATCAACACAAACTTGTCAAATAACAGATTATGACAAAATGTACAGATTTGATATTTTTCATGATTTAAATTTTAATGAACGATAGTAAGCTGCTTTTAAACTTTTAATTGTAGATACATTTTGTTTGACAAAAATTATACGGCTTATATCTAACAAGCAAGGAGTTCATTTAAAGGTTTTTGTCACAAGGGAGGGTAACAAGGTACTTAACAACTTTTTTCATTAAAAAGCAAAAAAAATAATTGGAAAATGTTTTCGTTGATTTTGGTCCTGAAATGTTAAGAAGAGTTGTGAAATCGATGCGTATTGAACAAAATGTTAAAATTGCGCTTCTAAAATGTTTAAATCCATAGATGGTTAACGATTAGGAATGCTGATTTGTACAAGGATAATAACAAATGTCAGAAAACCTAAGCACCGTAAAGTCGACGCAGGTAGAAAGTTATGAGTTGCAGCAGTTTAATTCAATTACAACATAAGGTCAGATTATATTGATCAAGGCATGGGAGTCCTTTTAAGAAAAGTCGAATGAGCTTTCGTTAAACTGTTTCATTTCTATTAAGCTATACTTCATAGACGGGTGTCCAATCTGGGACAGGACAGACAAGAACGTAATGAAAGGGTGGCATTTAACTTTTAGGGTAAGGATAGCAGATATGCGAACAAATCTGCCATATAAATCATTGTACAATGGGAAAAGGAAAACCTAGTTCAGTTCTACAAAAAAGAACGCAGTGTAAAATATTAACATGAAAGAACAAGTCCATAGTTGCGCAAATAGCAATGAAGAACATTTCTCAAATCAAAAGAATCCGTACATCTGTGAGGCAGAACAGTTGGGTCAGATGTATTATTACCAAATCAACAACGAAACTAAAGTATATTTTTAGAGCGAAGATGTATTTTACACCAACCCAACTTCTATTTCTCGAAAGGCTAGCCTCACCTGAGAAAAGTGAAAAAAAAAACAGGTTTAAGAAGGTGTCAATACGGTAGGAAGTATGCCCAGGCAGAGTTCCTATCTATTTTAACATTTTATGAGATCATGTTTTCTGTATGATTTGATATACTGACACTTAGAAGGTTTCAGAATCAAACCGTTCTTAGGTCTATACCTAATTGTTAGTGCAATGAACTGTGCTAAACGTGGTTTAAAATCCTTAAAGTGAAAACACCTAAGATTGATCACTGACTCACTTTCTGCGAAAGTCAAACAAACTTCCAAGTGTAAAAAAGCGGTTATTAGAAACTTCAAAAAATTGGCTTTCATGATCGGCGTAAGAGCTTGTATCCATTCTTATTGTGAAACAACAAAAACTTCGCACACACAAATGAATAGAGAAGCATGGACTCGTCGTTATTGCCAAATTTTCATCCAGAAACTATAAATACCCACTGTGTGTTCCCTAAATCTGTAGGTATAACATGTGGGTCTTTAAAGGTTTAATAGGGGTTTACAAAACAATCTGTTTAAGCAATCAAGCAACCGGAAATCTATGTAGATACGTGACGTTCCTCTAGAGTTAGGCAATAGTACAATACAGACTATATATCACTTTTTCTTCTACAGCTTCTGAATTATTCATTCTAGACACCTCGCCTTGTACCCTTGTTTTCTATGAAGCAGTGTCTCGTAATACCCTTATGAAAATCCAGAAATTTCTAGCAAACTTGACCGTGATATTTTGTTTAATTGACAAGCTACTAGACCATGATATTTTGTTTTCATTGACAGGCTACTGACAAGGATTGTGGCAAACGCCAATCATATTTTTTTCCCAGTCAATCTTATCGTAGCACTGACTTCAAGGCTTTTTTGCAAAAATATCCCATTTTTGTTCCCTTCCACTCCGATGTGTACGGGAACCCAGCAGAGTACTAGCGACTGATGATTTACATCCCGATTGTCAAGAGGTTGATCTTTTGCGTATTTCGCATTCACAATTATTGTTGTTTTCATTTTGTGTAGTTCCATCGATAGAGTAGTTGGAGGAGCAGGTTGAGCATAGAGAAATAATTCTTATCGACCGCCAAGACATGCAGTTTTAGCTCATAGACACACTGTTCATCTAACAACAATCAAACAACGCAATACCAACATTAGTTTTGATACAGAATTACCAGTAAATGAAAAGAACTTCCAGTAGTCGTATTTCCATCGATATACAATTTACAACAATTCAAGAACAGAGTCAATAGACATACGCAATCATCATCTCAGCACGCTCCTAGAGTGTTATAGGTTCGCCTAACCTGAGAAAGTTAATAAAAAAGAGCTTGAATGACTGAAAAATCTTCGATTAGAATGGTTAATACTTAGAGTCCTTCTCGGTCTTCGAATCATTTGTGAAGCTGGTTACACCTTTATTGACAGTGCTGGGTAAAGCGCATTACTACAGTCGGAGCTTATCATAGGTATATCTGGTTTTCCTCGTGTTCGGTCTTGAGCTTACGTTGAATTAAGACATCTAGTATCTATGCCTGCGTATCGAAAAATGCTCGGCAACAAAATGTTATTCTGAGTCGGAGTGGCCATTTGACTAACAACGTTCTCTGTGCTCGATGGGTTTTACTTTAAGTACTTTTTCCAAACAAGAATTTGGCGAGGTTTGAACTGGTTTTATCTAGGTGGAATATCGTACTAAGCGCTGTTCACCAGACAACTCAGCAATAGGTTAGATTAGGACCACGATCGCGTTGATGACTTGTTGCACTTTATCCTAAAGGCAAACTTAGTGGTAAGTGATTAGTGGTCAACTTTTTTAACAGTTGAGGCTATATCTCTCTTACTTCCGAACTCTATCATGTAGCTTTTAAGACAAGCTGTACCCTACTAACAATTTCGCTTCAATAAAACACTACCGAAAATATTTCCGCATTACCAATATTTCCCGTATGAGATCTTATGGTAAAACAATTGGCGCACTTTGAGGAAGCTATTTAGTTTTATAAGATTTCTATAAATACTTTTAATAAGCCTTACAAAAAAAACTTTATTTGCCTATAAAAGGCCTTACAGAAGCAAAATATAGGCTCCGCAAAAAGTCTTTCCGAAAATATTTACAAGCATTACCAAATATAATTGCAAGCGCCTTCCCAAAGTTGAAACATGTCATTATTTTTTATTATTTTCTTTTTGTTTTTATATTTTTTTATATTTATATTTTGTTATATTTATATTTTGTTATATTATATATTTACTTTTATTAATTTTGATTTCAATCTCTTATAATTAAAACTCAATTCTTTATTATGAAAGTTTTAAATTTAATGCAATTAATTATATAAAAAACTCTTATCTACTGGGATTTGAACTCGCGTTCTCTAGCACGGTTATCCAACACTTTATCCACAAGGCTGTACTATGAAACATGAAAGACCAGTAAGTACAACGAAGTACTTGAATCGTGCTGACTTCTCCGGTAGGTTCACTTTTTACTTCACTTTCACTTTTCTAAGCCTTCATTCGTAAGCTCTATAGATGCTATGCTTAACTAATGGTACATGCACACACATCTCCGGAGGCTTAAAAACAACCTTACAGATGTTATACAATCATAACTTTTGTTATGCTTGTGAATTTTCGTGCATAAGGTCTTTAACTGGTTTCTACAAAAACAACCTCCGCACACAAGTACTATAAAGGGCTAAAAAAAATAATTGCTTGTGGAAACTAAATTTTATTGTCTTATAGAAGAACAGTAATTAGTTAGCTTGGTGGTGGCCATTTATGTCAAAACCATTTGACATTTTTTGTCCATCAACGAATAAATAAACGTTCGCTCATTTGCTGAACTTTTTCAATTTCAAATTCTGTAGGTCCTAAATACTCCTTATATCTCCGGTGTGAACGAGTTTATATAACTCTCTAGAGAAGATCCTTAAATATAGACAATCTCCTGACCATATGGTTCTTTTCCGAGATGGAACTTCTGATCAACTTGAACGTGTATATTTTGTACTTTAAGTACCCCCGTGTTAACAATTCACTGATTACCGATTAAGATGTAAACCTTGAACATTTTCGTCCTTAACATCCAAAGTCTCTCATAAAACCTACAACACAAGATGTCCCAAATAGTGAGGTAATACAACCACCATGTGAGCACAGATAACACTACTCTATATCGCACCCACCATCCCGCAATGTATGGACTACTGCCAAACATGAAAATTAAAATATTTTGGCGAGGACATTGGTCCCTTTCTGAATACACGTATACAGTGTTTTGTATACACTGCGAAACCAAAGCCAACTTCGGTTGGAATGAACTCGTTTACGTTTGTGTACGAATGTACGATGGACGACCTCCAAGTGAGCGAATTTGTATGAGCCAGTGACAGGTATACATGTGGCAAAGCGGGTCCTTTGCCCATTTGCTCATATATACCTATGCTGTGTGTAACGTTTAGCCACAATTAATATGACTTGTAACTCAGTGTAACAATATGTCAGATGACACTTTACAAATAGGTCGTTCGAAACCGTGCCAGGATTCTTACTCAAAATGCGATTTCCACAAACGACTGTAACCGCACCTATCGACTATTTGCCGAGTATCTATTAATACATGCGGTCTATCTAAATCGATTGCATGACTGCCAGTCGTTTGGATTCCAATTTCTGATTCATTTGAAAATCATGTTTGAAGCATGTCTGTGCCGACAACGACACGTCTACATGTCATTTGGGAGGAAAATAAATTCCAATTGACTATTAATTTGGTCGCAGACAAAATCCACCCAAGTTCTGTGCACCTTTGGGGAATGTCTCTCAAAAAGAATAAGTCAGAAAATTAGAGCTCCTCCGCCACAGAGCGTTGCATCAGCCAGTGAATTTGCCAGCCAATGTTATGTGGGTGCCACAATTGCAATAGTTACAGTTTATTACGTTGCAATGTATAGGAATGTATCTCAAAGGCCGGCGCGCGTTTAGTCATTTTTGGCAGATAAATTTTATCCGCATAGATACATATATTCGAGATATAAAATAAATCATTTCATTACCAACAAATATTCAGAACACGTAATTGCAACGGATTCATGTGTTTCGGGAATATACCGTAAGGCATCAGGCGAATTCAGAGTCATCATATATGAGGTAAATGTTGGAAAAGGATGATTTGCTTGGTAACTATTGACTGTCTTGTGATATGCAATTTAACAGTATTACCATAAAAACTGCGTTGGATTCACTAAATTATTTGATTGAATTTATTGAGTAATCTCCTCTGTAAGTGTAAAGGATTACATGTAATGCAACTGATGGTTGTAGTTCTGTGATATGTGTTTGAGGACCATCATATATTGTATTTCCGGTATTAATTAGCATATAATGCATTTTAATACGCGAAAATAATTGCAATTGAAATTAAACCAATACGAATTTCTACGGAAGAAGATATAATGGTACCAATTTTGGATGATTACGCAGATACTTTGAACGAATACTGATTATTCCATGAAGTATTATCGGTGTCGTCAAAATGTGTTCGGCTTTTGTGCGTTAAATCCCAGCCGAATTCCAACAACCTTGATGGGTACTAACTAACAGAAAGCACACAACATAGGAATCCATATGCATCACATAAATTATGTTGACAATCCGTTTGGTGGCCAAAATCAGTACGAACTGTTCTGTTCGGATATCAGGTTATACTCGTCCGGAATGGCAGATCAGTTGAGAACACTGCCACTTTCCGCGAAAGTATACAGGAAAACTCGAGGCAGTCAATTTCTTAACATCAACCTAGCACCCGTCCTAGATACAACAATACGGATCATAAACTCCTTTAGCAATGAGGCGGATTTTTGAATGAAAGGTTTTTGTTACAAACCACAATTTCCACATGTAGAATGAAGTCAACTCACACGCGGTTCCCAAGTAGCAATGCATACACAAAAATGTACCCATTGGATAGGATTTTGGTCGGATTGAATCATTGGTCCGTACTTTATATTAATAACCATGTTCCAGCAGGACGACTATACTTGCCTCTCAGCGTATGCACATTCTGAATGAAAATTTGAGGTTCGGTTATCTCTCGCGGAGGTGACGTGATCAGCCCAACAAGATCGTTCGATTAGAGTTTTTTTTCTGTAGTCGCAGTTGGCGCAGTTTAAAGGGTCTCCTTTTTTGTGGATCGGGCAAACGATCCATTCCATTCTTCCGGCATGCTTTCTTCCGAGCAGAGTTGGCTTATGAGTTGGTGGATATTATTTACCAAGTCATCGCCGGCTTTATAAAGCTTAGCAGGAAGGCCGTCATATCCGACTCAGGTCGGGTGGTTGGCAGTTTTCGCTGTCGTTGCCGATATTGAATGGTTCGTTCTGCCTGACAGCGGAATGTTATTCGTCATCGCCGTTAAACAGTCTGCAGAAGTGGTTCTTCCATATCCTCAGCGTCGACTGTGTCTCAACTACAATATTTCCTTGTTCATCTCGACAGGATTCTGTTCGAGCCTTGTATCTTTGGCTTTGACGTTTTACGCTTTGGTAAAACTTGCGAACATCGCTCCTGGAGTAGCGCCTCTCTATATCCACGATCGCTCGCTCTTCTTGCTCTTTTTTCTTCTCTCTGAAAAGCCTTTATTCGTCCCTTCTTCTGCAGCTCAGCCTTGTAGGCCTCGTTGTTGGCTGTGAGAATATTTCGGCACTCCTCGCATCAAATCAGGGGTTTCTTGTTGGTGGGCTCGAGAAACCAAGCACATCAGTTGCTTGTTGGAATCGTTACCATTGTTCTTCGACATTTGATGCTCGTGGTATGGTGTTGATCGAGAGGTTAAGGAATACGCGTTGCGCGACGGTCTTGGTGGTCTCTTGCGATTGCAGTCTGTCGACACTAATTTTTTTCAAAGTATTTCTGGATTGTTGTGGCATGTTGGATATCCGCATTCTTACCTTTGCTGCAACAAGGTAGTGGTCCGAGTCGATGTTAGCTTCTCGGAATGTTCGGACATCCAAAATACTGGATGCGTGCCTCTTTTCTATCGCAATGTGATCAATTTGGTTGACCGTTCGTTGTTCTGGAGACCGCCATGTCCCCTTATTTATATTGAGGTGAAGAAACCGTGTGCTGGCTTTAGTGGCATTTCGTTCCGTAGCAAAGTCAATAGCCTAAGTCCGTTATCAGACGTGTTGTCGTGTAGGCTATGTTTTCCTACTTTACTGCTAAAAATGTCTTCTCTTCCTACATTTGCGTTAAAATCTCCCAGCACGATTTAAACATCGTACTTCGGTAGTCGCTCATAGGTTTTGTCAGGGAGCTCATATCGGGTTTTTCAACAGGGACGCTACAAAAGTTAAGCGACAGGGACAGCAAACGACGCCATATTTCTTGCCGCTTTTTTGACATTTCTCTTCAGTAAGGTTTGCCATTTCATGATGGAAAGATATACGATCCAACAACGAGTCAAAATTATTAAAATTTACAACCGAAATTCGGAGTCAGTGGCCTCAACGTTAAGAGCGCCACGTCCAATTTATGGTCATAATCATAATCGTCCTAGCAGATCAACAATTGAGCGTCTAGTGGAAAAATTTGAATCCACAGGCACAGTACAAAATGTTCCCGTGCCAGTGAGACAATGAAGTGCCCGTAGTGTCTAGAATATTGCTGCCACTAAGGCTTCCAGTCGCTTGGCCGCCTCGGTCGTGCGATTTGACGCCGTTAGACTATTTCCTGTGCGGCTACGTCAAGTCTATGGTCTATGCCAACAAGCCAGCGACGATTGATGAACTTCGTACGAATATCGAACGTGAAATTGCAGCAGTATCGGCCGGTTTATGCTTGAAAACCGTTGAAATGAAAATTGGGTTTAGCGTCTGGACTTCTGCAAGCGTGCCCGTGGTGGCCATGTAAAAGAAATCGAGTTCCATAAATAATGGCATCGAACGTACGTACTTTCACAGGAATAAAAAATTTCATTGATATGCAAAACCGTTTTTGTTTTATTTAAAAAAAACGTTTGTAGCGCTCTTATTGAAAAACCCTTTAGAAGCAATCCTTAGCTATATTATCTTTTTCCTCCGTTGGGGCGTGAGCGCATATAATGTTTATGTTGGCGAATTTAACCTTGATGCGGATTTTTACAATGCGTACAATGTCTTGCAAACATAAGACTTCTTACTTAAGTCTGACACTTATAACAAATCCGCATCCGAATAGTCGCTGTTTCTTCTCACTACAACATGGTCCGTAGCAGATGTCACAGTTTTTCATCCTCTTTTTTCCCGGGCCCTCCCTCCATATTTCCCGGACGGCAGTAATGTCTGCTTTGTAGCAGTTTAGGGCTTCGGCTAGTTGTTCGCTTGAACCTTTCCTGTTTAATGTTATATCAATCCAGGTTGAGATCGATATTCGTTTAGCAGGGTCGGAAGGTCAGTCCTTTCCGAGGCTATTGGTTGCTTCGTAATAAATGTTTTTTTCCATGGTTGGGTAGTTAACCCAAAGCATAACCCCCAACCTGGAGGGCCAGTTCCAATTTATGAGATACCCTTAGGACACAAGGCCATCAGTATTCACTACAGGATTGAGCGCTGCCGTTTGCCTTTCAGTTCATCCACCACCATCTCTCTTCAAGGGCCCTGACAACCCTTGAAATTCGTAGACAACCTGTTGTCTGAATATGTCGAAGCAACTTGTCTAGGTTCGCCTGGGACAGCAGGCCAGATATTCATTCCGTGCCATTCTGACCTAGCTCTTTATAGTGTTGCTGTTTTTACTCGCGCTTATCGTTTAGCAAGTCAAATCCGTTTGGATAAGACCAGTACCCGATGGTTACCACTTGGAGGTTAAAAATAATCACTTGATGTGTAGTCAGAGTTACAACCACTGGACATTGCCAAGTTAAAGCCAATCAGATTCTACCCTCGTTCTACAACACGCAACCATCAATTACCACTAACCCTACACAATATTTCTGCGCTATGATGCTATCGTTCTCTTATAAATCCTTTCGTCATATTTATGATACACTGATGTCAGTTTGCAGCCGCAAAGATTTTTCTCCTCCAAAACTTGAAATTGTAAAAATCCAACAGACGACCCACCCTTATTTTGTAATTTTTTATCAGGTTACCTCTGAGATAATGCTTGCAGACGTTTATTGACTCAGCTCTTGTTCCTTCTTCTTCTAACGGAGTTAATCCGGTAAGGATCACGAATTATAAAGTAATGAAAGCAATTACTTTGATAATTCCTCGGTATCGGAAACCGACTATCTTTATTCTTACCTTTTAAAATCTGAAAACAAGCACCACCTCAAAAATAACTTCCGTTAAAAGTTAAAGTTCTAAACTGAAAAGTAATACCGACCTTTATAGTTTTATAGTTTCCTAACCTTTTAGACCTCGACTGGTGTCCTACCAACATAACCTTGACAAGGTAGATATCTATCTTGTAAACCCACATTCCAACGTACCTCAGATTAATAAATAAAAGCAAATAAGGAAAAAAAGCACAATCTCTACCATCAGTCGAATTGAATTTAATTATCCCGATTGATTTCCAATTACCGATGGAAAATGAGAAAGTGTTTCCTTTGCGAGGAAATTAGTATAATTGCAGCGCTCATAGCAACTTTTGAAGGACATAATATTAATTTCACACTCTAGAGGGCATGGTTCTATTGTGCTTTTCGATAAGAGAAATTTTACCTTTTGAACAAAGTGTTGAATGACTTATAAAGTCCTCAAAGTTTTTGATGTTTTTATTTCAAACTGGCTAATGATTGATAACGTTCAACAAATCCTATAGGAAAAGGGGAAGGTAAGCACTGCTAATTAATTTTGAATTCAATATAAAGTGCAAAAGTAATTGCAGTAATTAAAATTCCGCTCGACTTGTTGTTGTCTCTCGATAGAATCGAGTTGGGGAGAACATAATTTAATTGAAAAATACTGACTGAGATGAATCGTCGCGGTTTCGTTATCCCAGTGGCGTAGTAATGGGGGGTGGCAAGGGGGGCACAGGCCCCGGGCGGCACTTGCTAGGGGCGGCAATTCGGAGCGGTTAAAATATATAAAATTTACCAGCCTTTACCCGGTTGCACAGTAAATACGTAAGTAAAAACAAAAAAATCCAATGAACGCTGCTCTCCTTCATTATAGTCAACAATTATCATTTGGGTACGGAATGACTACCCAGGGTTATCATTGCTGATAAATCAGGAAGGTAATCATATCTGATAAAAATGTATAATACGTGGAAAGGCTGATTACTTAGTGTAAATCAGGGTTAATTCTGGCAAATTTTATGTATTTTAACCGCTCTAAATTGCAGCTCCTTGCAAAATACCGCCTGTACCCTTGATATTACTTATCCTGTAAGTCATTTATATCCGCTTGGACGGATTAATATGGGAACATATTAAATTTGCGGAACAAAAGTTGATAACATTTCGAAGAGAAATGACTGTACATGACTGAAGTGCACACTCAATCGAAAATATTGTTGCTGCAAGTGCAAGTGCACTATGGCTAATTTTGAATTTGTACTTGCATCTCTATCCTTATAAAGTTCAAATTAGGCAACAATTGAATCCCATTGCTGTCAATTCACAACGCCGTAGATACGCTTCTTGGGTGTTTGAAGAACCGACAATAAACACCAGTTTTCCGAACAACACAAAAAGAAGTCCGGAGCAGTTGATACCACATGTTAATCAAGCCCAAAGCATGCAGTTGTCGTGTTAAAATTTCTTCAATCATGTCACGATATCGCTCCCCATTCACAGTAACCGTTACGCCGTTTTCATTTTCATAGAAGTAAGCTCCAATGATTTCTCCTGACCAAATTGCACACCAGACTGTAAATTTTAATTGATGCATAGGTGACTGATGAATAATTTGAGGGATTTACATTGCCCAGAACCGACTATACTGTGAAAATGTTCTTCGTCACTCATTATGATTTATTCATGAAAATCGGGGTTGTCATGAGCTAGCTGTAACATTCTATTGGCATATGTACGGCGGCGTGAATGGTCTTGTGAAAGAAGATCTTGTGTCAACTGAATCTTAAATGAAAACAAATACAAACCCCCCTTGTGCAAAATTGTGTCCAAAGTAGTTCTTTGAAGAACAAGCTCCTGAGCACGGCGTCGAATTGAGGTTGATAAATTAATTTGAATACTTCCTTGAGAAGCAGTAATGTTTTCAGCCGATCTAGTAGTACGTTATGGTCCACGCTTGGGCCTATCACCTACAGACCCTCTTTCTTCGAAATGATTCACTACACGATAAATAATGCGTTTTGTTGGCACGTTGTTTCTCCTAAAAATTTCACGTAACTTTCTCATCGTCACAGTTTGCTTATCGAATATTTCTCCATATAATTTGCCACGTGTTTACTTCAAGACTGCCAAATATCAACTAATGTTTACCAAAATGGCGGCAAAACAAAGTATTATACTTTCCCGGCGGACACCCTGTACTATGTATAGATAGATAAAATGTTCATCAAAAATGTATGGCTGTGTAGTGTGTGTGTTTTATTTAGCTTTACTTTCGAAACGAAAAAAATTATATGTATTTGAGGTGAGGAGCAAAGGCTTTGATTTTCGTCAATGAACAAACATTTTGTTGTGCAGAGTCTTCTTTTTGACAATATAATATAAAATATGTAATACTTGACAGCCTTGCGTTGGCAAATTAAGCTTATACTGAAACCATCCTACAAATCTAGAAAAATTGTTTGTCAATCTTAGGATGACGAACTAAGCCTTGACATGGATGGATTATAGGTATGCTTAAGTGGTTTGACCACGATAAGACTTGTTACGATGTCCACTTTGAAAGAGAAAAAAAGATTCGTTTCCGAAATTCTGAGAAGTTTCTTTCTTAATTTTTTTTAGAAATTTACGATTAAGTTAATTAGAATTTTAAATATTTCATATTTCCTACGTTTTATTCTACGGCTCTTCTTCTTCAACCACTTAAACTAAAATGCCGTTTTTCTTTTGATGATACATACTCCTTTAACACTCGCATGCACTTTGACAGCAGGCCCATCTGGGACGATATTAGTTCAGTACTGTCAAGTTCGATAATAAGACTACTTATCCAACAAGTTATTTTACAAGCTAAAAAATCTAATCATTAACTATTTAAACTTAACCTAAATATAATAAGGATTGCAAGCACTCTTTGCCATATGCCCATATTAGCCGCGATTCTAATTGGCCATTCATCCTTTAAAAGCCCCTACTAAGACCTCCTACTAAACTGAATGCTAAGACCAAAGGGGTAGACTATAATTCCAGAAAGGAGTGCAAAATTTACTTTCCTCATTGCCAACTAGCCACCAAAACCCTGCGCGCTACCTTTCAGCACCAGTTTTATCGCGATTTAATCGCCTTGCTAAAGCGTAGGAAGTCCAAAGAATTTTCAACGTAATCGTCTTGGATCAGCCGCTTGTCCCTCTCGCCGTGGTGGCTAATTTGTAAAACCTATGGGATACGGTACCTTATAAACTAGTGCCTTTGGCGGAATAAAGCCCGACAGATTGCTATCTACAAACCTAAACAAGATAGCCAAAGCCATATGGTATGGTGCTGCATTAAACTACACGGGACAACCGTACGCTATGATTGACCTTAAAAGAGAGCATAAATCTGGCCAGACAAGAAACGTGTCAAGCCAGATGCCAAGATATTTAACTTCACTTTTAACCGCCAGCGGCTGTTGATGCTGTCCAATTGTACACAATTTTTTCCAGTTTTTTCTGGTATCGCTAGATGCCATATGCAATGGGGTTCCAAATTATTTCGGTTTTTGGAAATTGATCTTCAATTTGCAATCATCGCAATATCCCTTAATGTGTTTAAAGTCACAATGTGAAAGTATGTTGATGACCTCGATTTTCGGACATGATCTGTTTCTACGCCATAAGATCATCGGAATACGCTATAGCGTGTCTGAGGAAATCTACAAGATCACTTGTATAAATGTTAAATAATACTGGGGAGTTCGCCGCCCTCGGTTGTAAACCGTTTTTAAATTCAAAGACTTAACTCGAAGTTAAGTTGAAACATTTGACAACGAAGTTCTTTTCATAAGCATTTTATAAATCATATACAGGTTAGGGAGGCTTTTCTGAAAGTAAACTAGGCATGCAAAACCCAATGCCTAGTTTACTTTCAGAAAAGCCTCCCTAACCATACGGTGTCAAAAACCTTTTCTAAGTCAACCAGACTGAATTGTTTTTAGGACTTTCTCGATTGAATGTCGGACATCAGTTTCAATTCATCTAAACAGAGCTCTATTGACTTTTTTCGACTACCTTGCTAACTTTCGACAGACCTAAAATTATCATGGTTTGTGTTGTCCTTTTTCTTTTTAGGGATGGTATTACCAATGTTTCCTACTGCACCGGCTAATCTGCATTACTCAGTGCTTTGCTAAACAGCGTGGTGAATATGTCGACTGCTTCTATTGGCAGATGTCTCAATACGATGTTTGGGATGCCAACCTGTCCCGTTGACTTTTTTTCAGTGACACAAAGATGTCCGCTAGTTAATCTCCAAGTAATTGGGGACTATGCCAATTGAGTACCCTGCTTCATTGAATTCGCCGAAATCGTTATTCTCAGATCGCCAAGCTTGGAGTTCATTATGTAGGATAAAGTTATTCAGCAAGGCTTATTCGCAATATTGTGATTAGGGCGAACAGGAATGGTCAAGGTATATACGGCCTAGAAAAAAGCCACTTTAGAAATAGAGTTCCCCTAATGATCTTCCATCGTGAAAAGACCATCGTTGGAATCAACGAGAATGTCTGTCTATTTTCTGTCGTCTTTGAAATTCGGCCACATATAGTATGTCGTTATGATCTTTTGTCCTTAACATTTTATTTTTTTGCGGGAGCGTCTTCGTGCTACTGGGTTCTATCGAAACCGTTTAAGGATCGAGAGCAACATGCTTTTATATTTATAGAGTGCATCGATCTTTGGCGTTGAATACTTTTCCGTCTAGTCGTCAGAAATATCTAGTTAGCCTAGGAATAGTTCTATCCAGTTGATCTTATTCATCTGGAGTAAAATTCGGTCAATTTCATCGTTAAGCCTGATAAACATCCAAGGGTGAAACTGCTTCTCAAATTTGCCGTTCAAATAAGCGTGGTTCAAGTATGTGTAGTTAATCCCAATTTTTTTTCCATTCCGAAAACTTAGGTTAAAAATCTTGATAAAGTAACAACTTTAACTCGTTGGAGGTTTTAAAAAGTTTCTCATCGCTGCCGACCTACCAGAGCAAGGGTCTCTCTCAACTGTTGGATGATGTCATCCTAATCCCATTATCCGGATAAACAAGTAGGTTGACCCTACTGGGACTATTGGTATTAAAAATTTCTAAAAATTCTGAAAACCTGTCACTTGATGGTAAGAACATTCTTCTAGGTCCATTTTAAAAATATTTCAAATTCCAAATTTCACCGACATTACATATAAGCAATTTGTAGACCTAAAAACTAAATTGTGTGAGCTTTTCTTTGCCACTACTCCTCTTACTATGACAAGACTTAGTCCACTGACCTTCAATAACAATTTGCCCATAGTACGTACGCCCATCATCTAGTAAGAATACTTAAGGGGAACCTGAAAAAAAATAACTTGGCGCGCGTTTACAATGCAACCTCATGCATTTTTGAAATAAAACGCCTCCAAAAACAATAGCGCCATAGCCGTTACCCCATCTTATTCCAAATGTCAATTAGTTAATTAATTGCGGCCAAATGCATGAAAGAAAGTCACATAGCTCATAAGTCTATAGAAGTTTTTTGGTCGACTATGAACATCGAACACACCCCCTCACTGCTTACCACAATCGACGGCACATTCAACTTGGATCCCATCGTAAACCGCAAAAGAAGGCAAATCAACCCCACTTTGCATCTCAGAGCCTCAACAATATAACGGGGTTACTATTCATTTGAATTTAGGGTTAACTGGGAAAAGCTTGCAGCCAGCCATACACCCTCTGTCACTTGATAACCACTCTTTCCCATTCCACCCCAAATTTTTTTATAGGAAAGTTCAGAGCAATTGAACAGGGAATTGGGTAGCTCTGCGTTTTTTGATTCTCTTGTTGAAATTGGGGGACGATTAGGTTTGTTTTGGTTTGTATCGTTGTTGTTGTTATTCCAACAAGAATCCTAGGGCAAAGAAAATGCTACCTAATATCAAATAAGCTTAACAAAAAGCTTTGCATCACCAGACGTTTCTGAGAGACGAATGGGAACACGAGAGCGTACTTTTATAGCATCTCCTGTTTTTTTTTATTCTACAACAACGGTTGGGTGTACTTCTTTCTAAGGATACTTCAATAGTCCTGACGGGGTACGCTATGCAGTATGTACCACCGAACCGAGCCAGTTTTATCCACTTCCTTTGCAATCGCGTTCTAGTTCTTGAACCTACATAAATGTATCTTTTATACTTTTGTTCTCTTTGTTTACTTCTGGTACTGGAATGTTTTATAGAAAAAAATTATCGTGTGTTAACTGTGTTGTGAGAGTTCAACCGGTGTAACAGGAGAAAAAATCCAACCGGTCCTAGTGAAAGTGCTAAAAAAAAAATTTAATTCAGAAAAAAAAAAGTATATTCCTACAAACATTTCGAATAAAAAAAACCACTCATGTGAAATTTTCAAAATTATTTTCATGGAAACAGCGTTTGTTAATTTTTGTAAAAAAAAAACATGCACATACCGTTAGTCTGTACCTAGACGTATTCGTTGTGTTCACTTTTTTCCCTACTTTACTCATCTACGTGTACATAGTGTAAGAGTTATATTTTTGACTGTGTATGCATTTCTGAAAATCGATAAAATGTGGTTGTAGAAAAATATACTGTAACGGTATTTGTTTTTTTTTCGTGGGAAAACATTTTTTTCGATAGGATAATGTCAAAATGATGCAATAAATAAAATTAACACTTTAATTGTGGGTTGCCTTTGGGTGGTGGGCGTCCTTTCCTAGGCGCATAAATTGGAATTTCCTTGAAAAATTAGACGCTGCAGGAGAGATCATAAATTTAGTGCATATCAGCGGAACGGGGATGATTTATATATATATATATATATATATATATATATATATATATATCTTTTTTATTTATGTTATTAGGACACAGGCGATTTTACAGCTTGCCCATTCCTACTTCGTTCTTAAGTTCTTAATGATGCGAAACCCTCGGGCTTAGTACGTCAATTGAGGATTAAAATTATTAGACGTCAAGAAGTGTGTTTCAGATTTGGCGGATGTTTAATATTGTTGTCACAGCAGCGTGTAGTTTGAAGGCATTTCCCCAGAATTACCACCGGATATTACTTCGAAGATTTTGTCAATAATTGCTCTCGTGGGGCATTCCATGAAATTGATTTTTAATGAAACCTTTTAAGCCATGTTCCTGTTGACATCCGCATTTATGGAGATTATACCCTTAGTGTCTATGGTCAAATCAAATTCTATATCGTGATCCGCTTTTGTGGAGCTTATGAAAGTTGTAGTTCCTATGTGATTTATTTACAATTTAAGCGTGCACATTCATAGCTATTATGCACGAACTACACAAGGTTAAAAAAAGCGTCACACGATAGGTTTTATTATTATTTTTATCTGTGACCTTTTAATTTTTTTGGAGAACTACGTCCTGTTTTGGAAAAAAACGTGCGTGCCTACATCATCAGCTGCATGCGTGATGGGAAGATAATAAATTTTATTGGAAGCCGAATGTGCTCACTGTTGCCCAGACAAATGAACACATGCTTTCATATTTAGGTGGTGCTACAAGGTGTTGCCGCTCCAAGTAGCCAGGTCTTAAGTTAACTGCCTTCAGTTTTAAATTTTATGTTGGCTAGGTCGATTTTCACAGGTGCACGGAAGGCGTTCGCTCTACCTGGCCCAGTTACCTTAACTATTCAAAGCATTTCTTGCGTTTACATGGTCATAATGATTATGTTAGGTGGCAGTGGGTGTATGTGGTGCACCACGAAATGTAGACTAGATTTGGTCCGTTGTTATAACACGTATATCTTGGAGATTTTACCTGTGCTTTAAATCCTTTTAAAACGATTTCACTTCCAATTATTTGTAAGTTTCTCTTATAAAAAGAAAGATATTGTGTCGTGAAAATTTTCGACCTCAAGATTTTGATTGATTCTAACATTACGATGAAAGCGGAACTCAAAAAAGTAATTTTTAGAATTCCGTCCGTCGGTCCGTGCAAGTCTCTCCAGCCTAAACGACTTTACCGATTTTTTAAATACGTCTCAACCACTTAATTACCTTAAGAACTCAGCACATATAAAATTAATAAACCTTAGGCAAAAACAACTATTAATCCAGCTAAAGAACTTAGCTCAAGAAAATCATTCTCTCCGTCATCGTGGCGTTGGTTAAGGATTATCATTTCGTCCTAAATTTAAGACTATAGAAACGCTTTCGGCAGAACGATTTAGTGCTTAGTGATTTTTGGCTGAATATCCACATGTGCTCATTAAGCCATCCGGAGCTTCTATACCTAAACCAAAGAAGGTTTTTGTTGGACAAACGCAGATATTTTTAAAGCAGTAATTACAGCTCACTGCTTTAAATGCCGGGGAGCTCCAAAATAGATGAAGTCTGATAGTTGTTCACTCGTTTTCTATTCCGCGCTTGAGGAATTACTTTTCTAGAAGGTCTAACATTGTTTCTTTTTATCAGAAAGTTTAACGGGATGTTAACCATGGTTTTTCTAATAGTTTTGCAGCTTATCAACGATAAGCGATTTGTTTGCATGTTTGTTTGATTAAGAAGCTCCAGACCAGTTAAGAATCCCTGTCTGAGACAATGCATCATCTCTTAGTATTACTCCCAACACTTATCATTCCTCATTCCTCTTGTTCTTGAGGCAGCCATTTGAAGATTTTCTCAACTGAAGAATTCATTTTCATTTCCTAAAAGTGGCCCCCGGAATTTATAATTTGTTGAAAATTAATATCTTGATAGACCTCATAAAGCTCCCGATTTCGTGTACTCCTCCATTCGCCTTCCTCCTTATTAATCACTGAGATATGGAAACCTTCCGTCTTTAATTCGAAGTGCGCTGTTATCCCCGATCTCTTGATTCTTCAACCATAAGTATGTTCTTCCCCGTTGTCTCGAATCTAAAGACTGGAATTTGAAGACTTGGCTGGGGCATTACTGGAGCTCAAAGTGGTCAAGCCAATGTAGAAGGTGTATAAAAACTTTGACCGTTTGGAACTTCTTCAAAACAAATGCCCTCCTTGCATGCTGTCGTAGTTTTGGCTTGTTTGCAAAAACAAGTTCATTGAAATAGCTTTATTGAAGGAAGTCTAGAATCGTGAAATCTGGTGATCTTGTGGCCCAGGTGCTATTTCTCCACCATATTTGACAACCGAAAAACGCCAGCTTTAGATTTTTTTCTAAACTTTTCTGACCATAAGCAGCTTTGAGGTAAGGGAACAATCGTCTTTAATGTTGCTTATAGCTGAGAAAAGTTTATCTCTGGATTTTGTCCAGTAACTTCAGCCGACCCCCAAACATGGAAACAGTAATCAAGACCTGGTGGTAATTGGTCATTATAAATAAGACGAAGCTGGGCAAGTGCAAAATATCTCCTAACTCTGAAAAGTTAACTTAGTTTGGACGCTGCTGATTTAGCAACTATTAGACTACTATCATTTCCAAAACTAAAAACTAAAAACAGAAATAATTGATACTACTATATAGAATCTATTTGAAGAAATGTCATCTACCACTATTTGCAAATATCTGTATTTTAGAAAATTTTCCATTCAGCCGCACAGTATTTAAGGAAGTCCATATGCTATTAAATTGATTAGCAAAGCCCTGTTTAAAAATCGATCCAAAGCTTTAGAAATATCAGGGTAAAACCTCTCGATTTGGATTAATTTATGAATCGCGGATTTCCATGAGATAGCATGATGTAGCCTAGCCAGAGGATACAGCCGAGCTCAGGTATCTGTTTAGAATTTGATCATGTCCTCCTGAAATCATTTTCCAGCAGTTGAGCTGGTAATCTCTTAGTGCACTTTTGGCTGCAGATTCTTCTATGTAAAGATCTGGCTGTAGCAGGTTGAGGATGGTTTTCAGTTCCGATGTTGGTGTGTTTTTCATTGCGCTAGTAGCGCCCACACATGTTATCCTTTGTACCTGTGTCATATTTTTCGGATAGGTGACTTTATTTGTGGATCGCCATCAGACATGTCCTCCATATGTTAATATAGTTCTTACAATTAGCATGTACATCCCAAGAATAAACCTGTGGTTTGGACCCCATTTTTATTCTTTTTTATTTCTTTTTTATTCTGTTACATAAGAAGCTATTGCAGCCTTTTTTGCGTTCGCAAACATAAGGCTTCCAGTTGAGTTGAGTTTTCTGTTTTCTATCGGATTAATTGAGGGTAGTCCCATCGATAAATGGTAGGTTAAATAATGTTATTTTTCTCGTACCAGTAAATAGAACGAGTTCTTTTTATTGGGGGTTGATGCCAACCGCTTTTTGTTTCGTCCACTAGTTAAGTGTGTTCAAGGAATGTTCAAGCAGCTCACTAAAGCCGGCTACGCACAAGCAGTTTTAACTATCCGGTTTGCCTGTTCAGGCCGCCACGCAGTTATAACTGAACGTGTGTATGATAAACTTGTCAGTTCTTTTGGCCTGAGCAGTCGGTCGGAGAAAAATCGAAAATTCAATCGTTTTGCCTGTTCAGTCTGCCTGTTATTAGAAAAACCGGAGCGGGTGTAGCATCAGGCATTCAGGCCGTCAGTTTGAAGTGAAATTTTCATGTGCAGAGACGGTAGATGCCATGTTTATCAAACGAAAAAACGAATAAACTGAATGGCCTAACATATTTACTGGAGCGTGTGAATGCAGGACAGTTAAAACTGCGAGTGTGTAGCCGGCTTTATAGTGGGAATGAATTTCCCTATATCTATTATCGCTACATCTTTAGCGTATGCTTTGACTTTTACCAAATCACGAGTGGTTACATTAAATATCTGAAGAGTCGCATTCTTAGGTGTTAACACTAGCGTCAATTTTAGCACACGATAAGGGTAGTGCGGTATCAAAAATGAAATAAACATTTTGCATCCTGGTCAAAAGAAAAGGGCCCGTAAATTTTTCATTGAAAATGCTAAGTTGGCCAATGAATGGTCTGTTCCGAATATCTTTTTTTACTACTTAAACATACAATCCCACAAGCGTGTTTATCCCATTCTAGGTCATTGACTAATTGCCTTTGAAAATCCAATACCATTAATCTTTTCAAGCGCGTAAACCCCTGATTGAAAATAAAATATCGTCAAAAGTCATTGGGACTTGAAAAATATTTTTTCTTGTCATTTACATAAAGTATTCAAGATTTTTCGAATAAACTTCTGCTTTTTCCACCCACGATTTTCACCAAAAACTACTGGTCGAACTTGTATCAGCCCTGTACGTACATTCATCTTATTGCTACGATGTACGTACATATCTATATGATGGATTCAGTCCGTAAATCAGTCTGCAAATACAAGTTATGGGAGATTGATGAATACATTATTAAAATCACCCCAAAACTTAAGCAAAAAGCGATTTGTATCACCCCTTCAAATTCATCTGAATGGACAGACACGTGCCAACTTTTGTCGTATCTTAATAATATGACAACTTTTGGTAGATACAGATTTAATTGGGCTTCATGTAGTGGATCTTCAACCTTAACTTTTGTCAACCAAAGTACATCTGATAAAACTTTTAGAAACCACTCAAATCTTGATTATGAAGTAGATATCTATAACGACATGCTGTAGATGAAGTTAACGTGAAAAAGGTTAAAAGTTGTCTAGGTGACTAGCTAGTTGACGCTTTCTTTGGATACCGAATGCGTTGAATTGCTTATTTCGAATTTGTTGCTTCTTCGAGTGGCAAGTCCTCAATAATAAACCATGCGAAAACGGCACATGAAGCATGACAGCAAGTGATTGCTATGTTAATTTGGCGAAAAGTAGTTGCAGAATCATTGAAATGGAAAGATAAGTGCAATATCTTGTTTCAATAACCAATCATCCTTCAACTGTAAAGCTTCGATTTGATTCTGCAAATTTACTTCAACTTCGAGCTGTACTTCATAGAATGGACAAACCGTTTTCATTATTTGTTATCTATCTGTAGGTGTTTCGCACTTGGTAATGGTAAATTAATCACCACCCATTGTCAGCAAACAACAAGAGCTCATTGTTAATAAACATTCGAAAATTATGCTTTGTCCACGTCGTTGAAGTACTAAATCAGTTATAAAATATCCCGCCCAACCATCAAATAGATCAGGATAAATCTAAATGGCTCTGGAAGCCATAAAATTAATAACTATGATTTCTGTGTGATAAATAGTTCATATATAAATGGATCATTAAAGCCTTATCGATACCACGAGAAGAGGAGGACAGAATACAGATTCTATCAGAACAGGATAGCTACTAGCTTTCTGAAAGTCGTTAAAGTTGTCAAACTTATGAGTTGCACACCATTTTGCTTCCATTTTTGGGTCATTTCGACGTGAGCATTGAAGTTTTAAAACTTTTAACCAGGCTTAAGTCATATTATGTATATCGGATGTAGTTTTCATCTTTACATGTATTAACTGTAGTTTAATATGTGGCGGTTGTCTCTGATACACGTGTAAATACGTGTAGAATGACTACGAAAACGTGTTACATTAGGCAAGTTGCGTTTTTATATACATGACAATTGCTAAAAAAAATTACACACAAAGTGTTAGATATTACACACATTTTCTGCATATTCTCAGTGTTTATATACCTTTCAACAAATTTTGTTTAATAATAATCAAATATTTTTGAAATATTTTTCTTAAAATATTTAAAAATAAACAAATATTGTTTAATTACAAAAACCTTATGTAATTTACTCATACAACAAAGATTTGAGATTTACGCTTAATGCAATTATAGTAAGCAACTTGTTGCCTCGCTTTTTGGTGGTTAAATTTCACGATTTTTTATAGTGTAACAACTCTTTAGACTTGGTGCAGCTGAAGCCATCTACAACATTTGGGATTGGTTAAGTTTTTGATTGTGAGGATTAAATTAGGAATTCGTTCCATTTTGGTCTTCAATAATAGGTGACGTTCCGCAGAGTTGTAGAATTTTTTTGTTTTGGTTTTCTGGGAATATCTTGAAATTTAGGACCGCTGTGTTCTGTTCCTAGTTTAAAAACATCAAAACAACAGTTGATACAAAATGCTTTCAACAGCTTTTTTTTTCGTGGTCTGGTGGAAGTCTTCATAGACACGATGAGCACGTGCCCAAAGTAGTGTGGGATTTTTAAAAATTAAAATTCTTTTGTATTTGTAATTAATGTTTGGCAGGTAACTTTCCTGTGAAAGTTCCTGCTTTTTCCGCAATTTATGGCGCGGATTGTAATTATTGGGCCAAATCTAATTGCTTAGTTCTTCGAAGACGCCGCAATAAACTTGATTCGTCAAGAATATGGAGGACCGTTTTGTTAACGTGTTCCAATAAACGTTTTTTTTATAATTGCTTTCAAAATTTTTCGTTTTATCTTTAACCGCTCGAGTACCCAGATTTCTGCGTAGATCTTCATTCCTTATAATTACGGCGCATTGACGAATGATCTTAACATTTTGTTTTCAAAAATTTGTAGAATGCTTCGATTAGTTTCACTGGTACAACCCCATAGTTGTATACCATAAGTTCAATTCACCTTTAGCACTTGCTAGTATAATAGCAACTTGTTATCAAGGTTAAGCTTTGAATATTTTTCGAGTAACCAGTACAGTTATCTGTATTTATTTTTAAGTTCTTCGCAATTTCTTTTTTACATGCGACTTCCTTTAAAATTTTGCATCGAGAGTCATTCTGAGATATTTTGCTTCATATGCAAAAGGGACTCGAACCGAATTTAGAAATACAGGCAAATTGTTTGTCCGCTTATATGAAAAATCTACATGAATCGATTTGCTCTCGTTAATTGTAATCCGTCAGGATTTTGTCCATTCACTAACCTCGTTAAGAGCGTTTTGTAATATCACATTTGTTTCCTCTATTTATGGTGCCAACTCCTAGTATAGCTGTATCGTCAGCAAACGTGGCAACTATTGTATCGTTTGTTTGTGGGATATCACGTGTAAATAGGAGGTAGAAGAGTGGTCCAAGGACGCTTCCTTGGGGTACCCCTGTCAATATTTCTATGAACTCTGAATATTCGTTTCCAAGTTTCACACGGAAGAATGTATGCTATGTATGAGCAATATCCTTTCAAAAACTTTTGAATTTATTGGAAGAAGTGAAATAGTTCTGTAAGATTTTACATTAAGGCAGAACTAGAGAACGTCATTTTATGTTTTATGTTTTTCCCATGCAGACGATTTAGTACGCCATTAAATTGTTCAATGACGTTCGTCTTAAAATGTTTCATTTTTTAATTTGAAAAATTCTGAATGAGCTCAAAAAAAAAAGGTTTTTTCAATATGTTCATTTTTTTAATTTCATGACTACATTATGTAAAGCCGTATAAGCACGTTTCTTTGGATCTATCCTTTATGTCTCCCCCATTTAACAGTAAAGATAATACAATTTTAGTTATTCATAGAGAGTAGAATACTACGTCAATAATCACATAAGTTTCAAATACTGCCCGCATTGAATTCATTCAAGGGCACGCTTAAAATCTCTAATTATATGGTGGCCGAAGTATATATTTACTAAGTGTTGGAAAAATAATTTTCTATAACGCATGATAATCAAAATGTCATCTAACAATGGTTATATGTTTCGGATGTATTTCTGATCATATCAAATCATTGTAGACAGTCACCTATTAAACTTGAAAAACAATAAGAGCAGTAACACAATTTTTGTATCCTAAGGGGAAACTCATTTGTCCTACGAATGTATCGTTATTACAAAAAACTGTTCATTGAACATTAAAGGGAACAGACACTAGCTAAATTTGAAGTATGTTGAGATTGATTTTTGTTTTAACTTCGTTCAACAAATGAATATCGATCAAATTTGATATTTCCTACCACCAAAGCAAAATGTCAAAATTCACTGTCATCACACTAACCTAATCATAGCACGTTAATTTTAGTAGGTGTTCGAATCTTGTGTAATTTATTGCAAATTTGTATCTTATCACACCATGCCATTTGTCATACGCATACCGGCATTAAATTTACTTACATTCTGATAGTATTGGTATGGTTCAATTATGTATGCAACAAAATTGAACCACAAGAGCCATTGTTTCGTTAGCTGTGTGGCAAGTGGCACCGTTCTGTTGAAACCACATATCGTCCACATCCATATCTTCCAATTCGGGCCATAAAAAGTTCGTTATCATCTCACGATAGCGAATACCATCCACAGTAACTGTCTGATCGACTTCATTTTGGAAAAAAAAAATACGGCCCGATGATGCCGCCAGCCCATAAACCGCACCAAACAGTCACTCTTTGTGGGTGCATTGGTTTTTCGACAATCACTCTTGGCTTATCATTCGCCTAAGTGCGGCAATTCAGCTTGTTGAGGAATCCACTGAGTTGAAAATGTGCCTCATCACTGAAGATGATCATCCATTGTTGCCATTTTTTGCCACCATTCTGACCATTGAAGACGCTTGAAATGGTCAAGAGTCTTTAGTTCTTGAGTCAATTGCACCTTGTTAGCGTGTAAATGCAAGTCTTTATGCATAATGCTCATCAACGACGTGCGTGAGAGTTGCAATTGTTGGGCACGACGACGAGTTGAGGTGGACGGTTCTTCAGCCACACTATCGCGAACAGCAGCAATATTTTCAGAAATACGAGCTGTACGAGCATGCACTGGTGTTTTCACATCTCCTACTCCCCGGGTTTGCTCAAATTTTTGCACGATTATTCCGATTGACCGAAAAAATCACGAAGTGCACGATATGGATTTTGATTTGATCGCCTATTTTCATAATAAGCCTGCATAACTTTAACGCGTTGCTCGATTGTGTATCTTTCTATGGTTCAAATTGAGTTAGTCTGAAAATGAGAAATTTCAAATGAAATGCAGAAAAAAACTTGAAGTGCAGGTGTGGTTCACATACATTACACAATTACAAATAGAAGTTATTGCCATTGAGTGTGACCAGCATTATTTACATACATACATATGTCAAGGATTGTTAGCCGAGTGCGACCTGTCAAATTTGAACAAAAGTGAAGGTGATAAAGTCACCGTAATAGACTCCATAACATTCTGTATAAATATTTTTGCATAATTCTTTAATTACCATCGGAATGCTCTTGTTTGTTGGTTGTAACGAAAATGTCATCTGTCATGTTTTATCGATGAACCAATCTACATGAACCAATCTCATTATAAATAAGTAGTAACAAAGCATATGTGTAATTTGAACAACATTAAGGTACAAGTCACCATAACATACTTTATAAGGTTCTGTAGAAATCTTTGTGCAAAAAGCGGATGACAATTGATAACTATCAGAACGATTTTGGCTGCTTATACCGAAAATTTCATCTGTCAATTTATATCATTCGTATACAAATCAGAATAATATGTGTATGTCCGGCTTTGTCATCGTTACCATAACGTCCACTATGAAGATTACGAGTGCACAAGCATTCAAAGTTACCATAACTTAAAAAATCCATTTACCATTAAAAAAAATTGTAAATACCAAAAAAAAAAAAATTAAATGTGACGAAAATGTTTACTGTCTATTTTTATTCGCACGGATGAGTTTTGGGTCAAAATCGCAAATATATAATATGTAATAAATGCGTATTCGCATAGAATTTACGTAGCCATTGACAGAAAGATAATACATGACAACCTTCGTTGCTAACACCCAAAATGTCAACAGTCAAGCCTTAAGAGCATTAAGAGCAAATTCATCATAACAGACTTATTAATAATCTGTATAAATCTTGTCTTTGAACTCAGTAACTAATTGATTGCTATCAAAAGGTCATCTGTCAATTATGTTAGTTGTTACCAAAATGTCATCTGTCCAGTACTAGATCACACTTGAATATATTTAGGGTTGCCAATTTAAAGTATTTCTTACACCGCATGAATCACATGAATTGTCAGAAATGCATATGCAAAGTGTATCAATAATATTAACTAAACACTTTAAATATATCTTAGGTGTTACAATAACGAAAAAAAGAATCACTCAAATTCCATCCACAAAAGAAGAATTTACTACAAAAAAACCTGTTTTTTTCATGAAATAAAAGTGCTCCCCTAAAAATAATTTTACAAAAAAAATCTCTAAAATGTTTTTCAAGTGTTAAAAAATAAAATTAAAAAAAAAATTGAAAAAAAATATACAAACAAAAAATGAGCAAATCCGGAATAATAGATAGTTCCAGTGTACCGCTTATCTTATCAAATACTAACAATCAAAACTTCAGTGGCATAGACAGTGACAGTTCCGATGGGGACGACGAAGACGATGCAATTGCAACGAAAATTCTCATCGACTCCGTTATTGGTGGTGGAGGTAGTGGCGGTGGTAATGGTATTGGTATCGTCTCCACTAATAACATCTCAACACATCACGAAAAGGACGACACCAACGACAATATCCACACACCGTACCGTAGAGATTCGTCAATAAGAAATGGCAATGCACCATTGCCACCGCAATCTTCCGATGATGGCGACGATAAGGTGAACAATTTCAATAGTAGCTATGCCCCATCGTTTGGCAGTAGTTGTTCTGGGCTGACAATTGCTATGAATCCGCAGTTGCCGCTCCTGCCACTACAACCACTACCACCGCCACCTCCCCCTCAGCAAACATCATCATCTGCATCTACAATGCAACTCTCATCTTCATCTCCTCTTGTTTGTGTTAACGCTGTTGCTGGGGGTGGTGTTGGTGCTGTTACTTCACCACCCACCAGTCCTGCTGCTGCATCCACCTCCTCCTCTGCTGCCACCGCTGCTGCTGCTGTTGCTGCTGTAGCTAGTGTTGTTAATAGTCCTGCCGCCGCCCAAACTGCTGCCATTGCCACCGCCACCCACCATGTAAATCAAATGATGTATCCAACCGGAAGGAGCCACAGCAGAAATTCCAAGAAATCCCACAACAACGGCCATAACCTCAACCATAGTACAAGCTTCTCGAATGTGATAAATATCACCGCTAACGAGCATTGTAACGCGTACTACAACGCCAATCACATGAATTACTTTGATCCGAATGCTCAGAGCTATACCACCCTCACGGGCAACAATGGCACTACAACGCACAATGGGAGTGGTGGCAATCGGCCGGCACTCAGTCCGGATAGCGCGAACACCAGCGACCATGGGCTCGAGCTAAATTTCAAGGACAGATCCTGTCGCAGTTTTGTGCGCCAATCGAAGTTAAGCTCGAAGCATCGCAATAAATCCGTTCCGCATAGTTTACAGGTTTCAATTTATCCTTTTTGTGTTTAGTACAACATATCCTTGTTTCTTTTGTTTTTTTTATATTTCGAAATTCAATTGAAGCGTAGCAAAGTTGGTAACCGCAAAAGGACGAACATGAAAAGAAAGAGAAAAAAGTTCCTATAAAAAGTTTAAAGCTCTGCGCATGCATTTCAACTTCAACCTGGGGTAGATGTGTACATTTTTTGACAGTTCTTGTCTTGCATGAATTCCTTTTCTTCCATATACATCTATGCATGGATGGATGAATAAATGTGTGTGCACTTTGAGTGGGTGTAGTATACATATTTGCCAGGCATTGTTTTGGTTTTTGTCCCATCAAGGATATTTCCATAGAAATTTGTGTTGCGCGTTTCTTTGCATGCGTGTGAATGTGAGTGCCGACATTTGTCAGTCAACGTGCTTGTTTTTTTTTTTGCGGCCTCCTCCTCTAGCCGTAATTGTTGAAAATTTGACGCGCGGTTTGATTAGATAGGAAAACAACAAAAAGGAACATGTTTGACACGCGTCTAGCTTTTGGGCGCATTACTGTATGCAAGGGGCTTAAGGAAATATTGTTTTTATTAAATGCAAAGCTGACATCATGTGAAGTGACACACGACAGTTTAGAGTGGGCCATCTTTTTTTTCTTAGGTGTAGGTGTGGATCTCGCTGAATCATCATGAGGCGTTTTGTAGCTTTTGTTAGTGTCATTGCTCCATTTCGATTACGATGTTGTGAATGTTTTATAAGGAGGTGTCCTTAATGGTGACATTAGCGATGATAAATGAATTGTGACCAACATGCATTGTTAACGTGATTCCCTATTTGGACGAGGTAGGGTGGAATATTTTAGGGTTTTGTCTTGATGTGGATAATGACCTCTGGAATTTTATCTTAGAAATGTGTTGCTCATGTTAAGATACTTTAATTAGATAGAAGCTATACGATGCTATTTTATGGTAATGATTTTTTTATGATATCGCGCTTCGGATTTGTTTAATTTTTAAGGAAAAAAAAACGTTTTTAATAATTTTAATGATTTTAATTTGTCACGGAAATTGTTGGGATTTCGTAAAGTTTTGTAAACTCTGATATCTAGTTGCCATCTTAGCCATCATAGCTGAAAAGTGTTTTTAAACACAAGTACTAAATTAGTTTAATGATAATATTTTCTGCCTACTTGGGTATCACCATAGTTTGGAGCGATCTGGAGAACTAACCACGTCCTTTCCTAACTGCAAACAAAATTTTTGTTTACACTAAAAACGTTTGACAGTCACTTTCTGTTTACTTATTTGATGTGCAACCTCTTATGGATAGCATATTATATTCAATTATATCTTCATTTACCACTCAATTAATTTTCGTAGCTTTTGCTTCGACGCTGTTGTGGCGAGGAAGTTTATGTCTTGCCGTACGACAATATACATTGGATGCAACGGAGGAAGCTTCATCGGTGAGTGCAATAGTAAATGGATGCCAACAAGTATGCTAATACAGGGTTCAAACTCTCCCATCTGTCATCATTATCTTATGGTCAATGAGACACCGTCGTATCTCAATCAACTATTCATTCAAAGCGTCCTGTCGTGAGTTTCTACATTCTTCTGCACTGAATAGTAATTCAGAATTCTTTTACGCTAGCTAGACCTGTTTTAGATAGCATTCTCAGGAATCGAAAGCAGTGGTCTTGTTGGGTGATTTTGTAAGGTGTAAAATTTAACACTCAAATTTGCATCAAAAATTCAAAAAATTTATTGATATCGATAAATAGGCCTTTGCCGTTTACGTTTTAAAGACAACTTCATGTAAATTTTGTCCGCGGCTCCGTTGCAAGTGGTCTATTCGGAAGGTCCAATGTTGCGTCTTTTTTTCGAGCATTTCGACCTGTATTCCTCGAATTACGCGTGTTATGTTATCCTGTAAGGCTTCAATAGTGTTCGGCTTGTCCAAAGAGACTAATGAATTTATATAACCTTACAAAAAATAATCAAGAGGTGTTAAATCACATGATCTTGGCGGCCAACTCACAGGGACATTTCGAGAGATAAGCTGCTCACCAAATTCATCCTTCAACATTTCCATTGTTTCACGAGCACCGTCTTCATGAAACCACATGTCACCCAAGCTCTACTCAGCCAACAGGGGCAAAAAAAAAAATCGCGTATCATGACTCGATATCGTTTGTCGTTGACGGTCACGTTTCACCAGCCCATAAACCACACCAAACTTTCGTTTTTTTTTTTTTTGATGCATAGGTAATTCTTGTATGGCATGTGTCTATGTGTCTGTTCATCACTCCAGATGCGATAGTTTTGCTTATTTAAATATCCGTTGAGCCAGTTTATGAGCCTCATCGCTGAACACAATTTTTCTATAGAGCAGCGGATTTTCATGGAGCTGTTTGTTCTAAGGCCCATTCAATAAAAATCAGACGTTGTGGTGGGTCCTTCGGCTCAATTCTTGCACAAGTTGAATTTTATAGGCTTCCAAACCCAAATCGACACGTAGTTGTGTAACATATGCCCAATTGCTGAGAACGACGACGAATAGACATTTCACGATCTTCATTAACATTGGACGCTACGACTGCAATATTCTCTTCGGTACGCACAGTACGCATGCGAGTCGATGGTTTAATGTCCAACGAAGTAAATTTGGCACGAATTTCTGATTCAACAGGTCGATTATGACAACAATAATGTGGTCGTAACAAAAGGTGCACATTTTTCACATTTTCAATCGTTGCTTGTTTGTAAGTTGTTCCATGACTAAATGGCAGAGTATACTGGGAACTTTTCACTTTGACAGATTACTTTCGACGCCATTACTAACCAGTGCTGCCATCCTGAAAAACGTAACTTCTAAAAAATCACCACTTATTTAAGGTGGCACCAAAGGGATATTAAGGAAAGAGCATAGTGAGCTGTTGCACAGACAGTTAAATAGGTGTGCTTTCGGTGTTGGCATTCAATTACGATCTCAAGGAATTCACATGCCAGCGTTGTATTTTGTCCAAATCCTTTGGCATTCAAAATCTCAATTGCATACAAAATTCAAAAATCATTTACGTCAAAGAACCTATTTTCGAAAAAACCGAATAAACCATCAGAATTAAAGCAAGCCATTATGAACAAAAATGCGGAACTAACGGGATATACCGTTTATCAAAATAAATGGTTTTAAAAAAGGGTTCTTCTTTGAAGAGTACTTCGCAGTCTGGAATGGTTTATCAATAGTGAACACTTTGAACATGAATCCACTCTGAAAGGACGAAGGGTACAGTTAGCGATGGTGAATTTAAAAAAAAATACTATACTAGTCTACTCTTTTAATTGTAGCCCATAAGAGTGGTCCATTTGCTTCTGAAAAGTGATTTGTAACGGGTGATTTTTTAAGAGGTTTAGAACTTTTTTAAAAAAAAAACACAAAAAAATCGAAAAAATGAATGAAATATTTATTTGAATCGATAGTTTGAACCTTGCAATTTAATGTTTAAAGATAATTTCATGCAAATGTTGACCGCGGCTGCGTCTCAGGTAGCCCATCCGCTGAGTCCAATTTTGGCATACTCTTTCACACATATCGGCCGGTATCTCACGAATGAATGCATGGATGTTGGCTTCCAGTGCGTCAATCGAAGCGGGCTTGTCCCTATAGACATTAGCCTTGACATACCCCCACAAAAAATAATCTAATGGTGTCAAATCGCACGATCTAGGCGGCCAATTGACCGGCCCGAAACGTGAAATTAACTGTTCACCATACTCGCCTCGCAATTGCGCCATTGTTTCGCGTGCTGTGTGGCATGTTGCACCGTCTTGTTGAAACCACATATCATGCAAGTCAAGAACTTCCATTTCGGGCAAAAAAAAGTTTGTTATCATCGCTCGGTAGCGTTCACCATTGACAGTAACGCTGCGATTCGCATCATCTTTGAAGAAATATGGCCCAATAATGCCGCCGGCCCATAAACCGCACCAAACAGTGGCTTTTTCGGGATGCATTGGTAGCTGTTGCAATGCTTCTGGCTGACCTTCACTCCAAATGCGGCAATTTTGCTTATTTACGTACCCATTCAACCAAAAATGAGCCTCATCGCTGAACACAATTTTTCGATAAAAAAGCGGATCCTCGGCCAGCTTTCCAAGAGCCCATTCACCAAAAATTCGGCGTTGTGGTAGGTTGGCTGGCTTTAGTTCTTACACCAGCTGTATCTTAAAAGGCTTTACGCCCAAATCCTTCCGCAAAATTTTCCACGTAGTGCTGTAACAAAGGCCTAACTGCTGGGAACGGCGCCGAATCGACATTTCGCGGTCTTCTGTCACACTAGCTGATACGGCCGCAATATTTTCTTCACTACGTACAGTACGTAAACGTGTTGGTGGTTTAATGTCCAACAAAGTAAATTTGGTGCGAAATTTGGTCACAATCTTCCGAATAGACTGCTCAGAAGGTCGAGAATGCCGATCATAAAATGGAAGCAGCGCGCGATGAACATTTCGTACCGAACATGAATTTTGATAGTAAAATTCAATAATTTGCAAGCGTTGTTCATTTGTAAGACGATCCATATTTAAATTGCAAACCAAACTGAAGCTGTTTGACAGTGACACAAGGTACTAAACACACGTCAGCTGTCAAAACCAGTGTTGCCAAAACCAAACCAGCTAAAAAATCACCCGTTATATTGTATTATGGCATTCTACTATCGAAGGTTTCTTTATGGTGGTCAGTTAAAACCTTATAGATCGTTTGATGCTTCTCCTTCGACATGTTGTTATTGTATCTTTTCAGAGTAGAAACTATTTCGTGTCTTACTTTTTGTTTTGTTCTTTTGTTTCCTTAGCTGCAAAAATATATCCAAAATACTATAGGAATACCTTACGTTGATCGCCAACAGCAATGCCAAAAAACGTTTGTCGATACTATCTGCACAAGCAACTACCTTCTCCAGTGATTTGATTTGTAGACAATTAAAAACAAAACATTTGGATGAAAACCGAAAGAAGCATCACCTGTATGCAGATAATCTTCATACCTACCAAGATGAAAAATCATCGACCGTGTTTGATGAGAAAAATATTTTTTTTGCAAAGTCTGTTAGCATCTTGTCTATAATATAATATTGGTATCAATAAAACCAACCTCCCTGAAATTATGTACGTAAACCTCATCCGGAATACCCTCAAAAGTAATGGAGTTACTCAATGTAAATACATAATGATTCCAAGTAAAATAACAACTAAGGTTCTTCTTACAATATTTATTTATGACCCTCCTACAATTATTATTAACAAGACATTAAATTAGTATCAGTTGTCATCAAAACCTAATCGGAACTCAACCCTTCGGATGCGGCATAAAATTATAGGTACCACCGCCGTTGTGCTAGAAGTATATACAGGTACACAAATGGTTATGAAAAATGCTCCTCTCTATCCTAATGAAACAGTTACATCAAGAAAGTGTGTCTATTTATTCATGTATAAGTTCATTCTTAACGCACGAATGGCGGGACCAACAATTAAATATCAATTCTGAACGATAGCATTAACAATTTGCTATCCAATTTTGTATGCTAGCTAACACAATTTATTATTAAAAAGATAATAGGAAGAGAGGGATTAGTCAAGAGTATTGGTGGACACTATTAAAACAGAAGGCCAATTTGGGATTTTTAGTTGAAAAACATTTATCTAAAATTTCTTATGTGACATCTGTTAGTAAGGCTCTATTTGATGTTATTAGATCCAGTAAAATAGATGAAAGAATCATTACACGTGTGCTAGGGAATATGCACCAAATAGTTTATTTCAAAACCAAACAATATATTTATTTATGATTGAAAATCAAATTTATGAGGTGGCATGTTAATAACCATACGTGACTAAGCTCCAAACATTCCCTACCGAATATATACTTTCTACCTACAGAAAAAAACCTTAAATATACACCGCTTACATGAAATCCATTTATTTGCGTAATCATCTGTTAGTCATTGAAACTATTTGATATTGAAATAATCGATCCATTATATTACAAACAAATACGAAATTGTCGGATACGCATCCAATAGCTTTAAATTTTCATTTTTCTGTTTTATTTGGATTTGACAAATGTAAAGCTTTTCAACCCTTTTCTGTTTGAAGAGCACTAAAGCTAATTTTTGAAATGGTATGTCTACCTACACGTTACCTATTTTTGTTGTTACTCTAACTCTATGCAGGTGACAGTCATACTATGACTGTGATGGCTTTTGTGTATGTTTGGTCTATGTTAACCCTTTGCTAGCAAAACGTGCCATATTGGGAATGTTTCTTTTTATGGCTGCCTATCGTTTTAAATCGATATTTTAAATTCAGAAATTCAATCTTCTCAATATATGTATGAAAATTTTAATTGAATTTTATCAAATCAAACTTGTCGCCAATATGAATTCTCATGCATTTGCCCTGGGTATGCTTAACCCTATACCTCTTTAGCGATTAGAAAGTACATTTAATCTAAAACACGAATGAATGTTATGATGTGAGCTATACGAAGTAATGAATTAAGATTTTTCAATTCCTTCAAACTTTTACCAAAAATATTTTTTTTTTTTTGGACGACGTTACTTAAATGTTTTGCTTGACGGTTTTCGGGTGTATAAATAAAAAGAGAAGCGAATTCTAATGCCCTCTATGGGCCGTTAATGTCAGAGTATGGAGAAATTTCTATTCGACTTCGATAGTTGCTTGAATTACAAACCATATATCCAAACTAAAATGCACTTATGGGAAGGCTATAAAAATGATTAACTTGATAGTAAATACTGTTCGTTGTTCACATTTTACCAGAATAACACATTTGTATGCTTTTATGCAATTGCTGTCGAAGAGCCACAGCCTCCGATCAAAGTGTAGGCTACAGCATATGACAGATCTGGAAACGGATGTCACAAGTAATGAGTATTAATAACTACTAAGTAGTGATAACAGTAACAGCCTAACTTTCAAGGTATTTTAGGAAACTTCTTCTTACATATGGGGGTGCCATTAGTCAATGTGGCACAAAATATACATTCTTCCAGTGCGAGACAATCCTATTTTCAGAATTAACCTTGAGTCAACTCGGGATACATGTTTTTAAATCAATCCCGAGTTAACTACTAGTCAACCCAAAAACTTTGGTAAGTTAACTCCAGTTCATAATATGATGCAGTTTAACTCAAAGTAAGCTCAGCACTGAAAAACCAGGGTTTACATTTACTATTTTTCTGCCTGGACTAATGGCTGATAACGCGTGAGTCATGTCAAACTGCCATGTTAGTCTTGTTCAGTATTATTTGTCATTTCATCATCTGAAGGCTAACCTCGACGCAGTACCTACAAAATATTTAGCTGTATTAAGAAAATAAGCCTTTTGTTAGGAATGTATCTTACAAGCTTGGAGGATAATCGGCCTATCGAGTGCACAATTCTCTAACGATAGAAAAATTGCTAACTACCTTATTGGCTTCTATCAAAGAGTATAGAACTACATAGAGTACGCATCAATGCTAAAAATTCTGTTGCCGTTTCAGACGCGGGTGGTAAGTGCGAAGGGGAAATTTCGTAGATCGTATGCGTCGGCAAGGCAGTTGTTTGATGCTGGGGTAGCGATGTGAACACTAGGGTATCAATATCGGTACTCCACATAGAAAATATTCGTTGTATGACATGCGAACTCTATGTAGTTTTATACTTTTTGCTTCTATGCAATCCCATGGCGTATTTTACTTAAGAATCTTGGTTAAAAAAACATTTTGCATGTGCAAGAATGGCATTCCCCTTTAAAAGTTATAAAAAAGGGATGAAACCTATTTTTGACAACGTCAAGAGCAAAATAGGCTTATTTGAGCTGATATGCAAACCTAACAAGGTCCAAAATTGTCGTTATGTCCATACAAAAGAACAGTTTGTTGTGGTTTATTGGCTGCTAAAATTATAAATCTATATTTTTCAAAAATTAGGCCGGCCAGAACGTAATTTTGAATGCCGTCAGTTATCGTGACATGATAACCAACCATTTGCTGCCTAATATTTAAGCCCTTAATCTCCATGACATTAGGTTACGAGAAGTCTCGCCACAGATGCCTTGAAACCATGGCTTTACCGAAAGAACAATTTTGTAAACAGAATATTTAATATTTTAGACCAGCGAAAATCTTCTAATATCACACCTTTAGACTGTTTTCTTGGGGTTTCAAATTCTGTGTGGATAAGAAGCTTGTGCTTGAGGAATTGTAAGCCAATATTACTCGCATTATAGGGGAAATATATCGAAAAATTGGGTCTTTTTTACGACAATATCTCTTTTACTGCTTTTGCTTTGAAATCTCCCAGCTCGATTTTTAGATGTACTTTTGAACTTGCTCATTAGTTTTGTCCAGGAGCTAGTAGAAACGGGAACCATCGGAGTGGTTAGCTTATCAAGATCATTTTGGCAAATTCGGCCTTGAAGTGGATTGTTATAATGCGTCCACTAATGTCATGAAGTCTGATTAAGTATGCCACTAACAAAGCTATCCGAAATAGCCGCTTTTTTCACTATAGCACGGTCCGTAGTAGTTGCCACATTTTTTCACCCCTTCTTGCCCTTCCCATCTTATCGTATTTCCTGGATGGCAGTAATCTCTGCTTTGAAGCAGCATTTATATTGATTGTTCAAAATTCCGTGCTTTTAATTAAAACTAAAAACTTGGTTCTCTTATTCATTCCGACATAAGAACGGCTGTCCAGCTAGGTACCAAGAGTGATATACCAAAACTAGAGAAGCATAGTTAGTCTCTAGAAATACATAAATACTTTCATTGAGGATTTAAAATCAACAAATTAGCATTCTTTGTCAAACAAGGTGCCTCTCTTTCTACCTTGACGTTGAACAGACTTCTTCGGTGATCATACGTTTTGTCTATGTTTGAATAGATTTAAGGGGTATCTCGGTGAATTTGATCTGCCTGCGGATCATCAAAATACGTAGGCTGATTTCACCGAAGCATAAGACTTCTTGTGTAAGTCTAGAATTTTCAGGATGGCAGTATTTTCTGATCTAATCTGGTCAGCAGCTCCACAATTCCCTAATGACACGTTGTCCCTATATGTCAGAGCATCTCGTCTGGGTACGATTATGTACAAATCTTTGGCGCAACAGGGTTGTTTCGGGCTGTAGCTCACGGATTGCTTGGATGACATTGACCTTAAGTGCTTGAATCGTTTCCAAAATATTGGGATAACATCGTTCCTTCATGGTTCCTCACAAAAAAAGTCCAATTTGATCAAATTGCAGCTCTGAGACGGCCAATTGGCATTGACAAAACAGCTGATGACACGATTCGGGAATTCGGTGCGCAAAATATTGACTGCGGCATTGTCTGTATGGCATGGCGCGCCAAGCTAGATGAACCAGACGTCGTCCAAATTCATGTCTTCAACTTCAGTAAAAAAAAAATTCGGTTAACCGTTGACCTAAAAATTGTTCGCAGCATCATTTTCGAAGAAATATGGTCAAATGATGGCATTAATTAACAATCCTCACCATACTGTTATTCTATGTGGATGCATCGGCTTCTCAACAATAACTGCTGGTTTTCCGAGCCCCAGATGCAGTTTGATAACGTAGCCACCGAGATGAAAACGTGACTCTTCAGAAAAAAATATTTTTCGCCCAGAATCGTTCTCCAACTCAAGCTGCTCTATAGCTCAAACTACAAAGCGATAACGAGGCGGATGGTCGTGCACCTTCAATTGCTGTGAGTCAATTGGACCTGGTACGCGAATAATCCGAGATCTTTGTACAGAATTCTCCACAGGCTAGTACCTGAAATGTTAAGCTGTTGAGATCTGTGACGACTTGATTTCTTTTATTAAGTCTCACACTCCCAGCTACAGCAGCCACGTACTCGTCTGTGCGCACCGTACGTACGAAGACGCACGGAGACCATGAATGTTGTCCACTAGCATTACAGTCTCAGTTTTCAATGTTTCCGTACGTTGCTCAAGCGTAAAGCGACCCACTTCGTTCCGCGGAGGTATGATATTGTCTTTCTGTCAATACTTCGAGCAGGAAACAGCTGTCAGTGTCAAAATAACCCATGATTTTAAAAGAAACCACTAGATGGTCATCCCGCATAGTATTGTGATTAAATAATTCAAATCACTTTCTGCTTTTACCAAAAATCGTTTTTTTAGAAAACTCTTAAAATATGTGGGTGTGGCTCAAAACTTCTATAAGATAACTTATTTATGTCAACTTAAATATTTAATGGGATATACAATACACTGGTACTATATTTTATGTATTTTCAGTAAACAAACCCATAAGTGCTCCAGCACAGTAACTAAATTACTCCATCGATTTGTACAAGGATAATCAGACTACCTAATTGATTTAGAATCACAAAAGCAAATCCTGTTAATTCATTCATCACCATAACAATGTCCAGTGAAATAAATAAATTCCAATACAAGTATAATAAACTAAAGTGAAGCAGTTTTACAAAATTTAATTACCATCCATTTTCAAATGGAATTGGTGTAATATATATGTTTTTAAATTTATCGTTTGTGACCAGCAGTCGCGTGAAATTGTTGAGAAGAAATGCAATTTATCCTGAACTGAGTATGTATGCTGAGCCGTACAAAAATGTTCCACATGGAGGGCGATAGTCTGAATCCACGATTGAAAATGTGTGTGGATTGAAGTCTTCCTATTTTTTTTTCTGCCCTGTCTTTTTGTAAACGACTCAAACTGAATGTGCCATTTGTGCAACAATAAAACCATAATTTTCCTTGGTTATTACTCTATTAAAAAAAATAGGATACTGGCATTTTTTCTGTCTTTCACTGTTGAAGTCCAGTTGGGACGCTCAACCATGAAATTGCTGCAAAAAAATAAATTAAACCTTGGGGTGTATTTAAAAACCAGCACACATTAATAATCGCTTACTCATGTTGCTGCCTTTTCTTGTAGAAAATTTGACACATGGTGGTTTTTGTTTGATTCATAGGTAATGCTCTGCGTTTATTATTTCTTACTTAATTCACATGTTTTCTGTTTTCCTTGCAGCAAGTAAGATATTTTTTTTGTCCCTGCGTTATCCACAAGGTCGATGATAATGGGTTTTAGCTATTTTCGAGAATTTCTTCATTGTTATTGTTATAGTTATTCTTTCTCGACTGCTACGCGGCATGATATTTCTTATCGATTCAGCCTTTTGACATATCCTGTGTTTCTTCAATTTTGAATGAATGACCAATCCTTGAAATTGCGCATAGTGCAGTGCTAACCTTACTCAATATTTGGAAATAAGCAAATGACACGCCCGAAATGGCTTTGCTTGAATAGATCAAGTAACAGTTTTTGAGTTTGAGGATTCTATACAATCACGGTGCACTCTATTTGTAAATGATTGCTGTTGCACAAATTTGGAAGACAATCACCATTGCCATTTAGGACAAAAAATTCCGCTCCTAATCGCATGGCTATACTTTTCATTGCCAAGCCCCGCATTCAGGTCCCTCATCAAAAAGATGTGATCTCCAGTTAGCTTTTCGTTATACATGTCGCTGAGTTATGTACAGACGATGTCTTTCTCATCCCTCCAAGAACGGGTGATGCATGGTATTCCTGTCCAGAATCAATACGGCCGCGGGTGGCCGCGGTGTAGTGGTAATGTGTTCGTCTGTTGAGTGGAAGGTTGCGCGTTCAATCCTAACCAAAATCCATTTCACTTTTATTTAAAAGAAACAAAAGGTCGGTGTAATACCTAAAAGTATGCACACCATCTTGAATTTCTTCAAATTTAACGAACACAAGAAAATGTGACTCCCCGAAGCTAGTTCGGACACCACCCATGGAGTTTAAGTCTCCACTACATCCAAAATCTTTCCTATCCTCTCTTTCTTCCCCTTCTCAAACGCTCGTACTATGGTAACATATAAAAGGGTATTCATAACCCCTTGATTACGTGTAAATTATAAAAAAAAAAAAAAAAAAATACGTCGCCGTCGCCGTTGTGACACAGTAACGTAACTAAATTTTTTTTACGATTTTTATCTAAGAGTATATATTGTGACAAAAAATTGTACCCCTACGTGAAGTAGAAGATGTAAGCACTTAACTAAAGTATTCATAAAGCTCAAAAAAAAATAAAAAGTGGTAAAAAATTCACAAAAATCACAGAAAAACTCAAATCATCCAAATATTGAAATACGTCTTTGTGTCACTAAGGCGACGAATACCAGTCACCGTTTAGCAATCAGAATATAAGGCTACTGCCCGTTGTCGAAGTTAGCAAAAGCACACTCCGAATTGGAATAGTTTTTCTCTAGCATCCAAACATCTGCGTTCATTCGATGCATGCCTAGTTAAAGTACTTACAATGGGTCAGTGGTTAGTTAGTTGGACTACTTAGCAAGGGAATCCGGGTTCAGTCCTTTTGCAAAAGTTTAACAAACATTCAGAAGTGTAAAACTGCCTGAACAAGCTTCTAAAATTTGCGTTTCAAAATCGGCTTTACATTGTATGACCTTTTTTTTGTGGCAAAAATGTAACTTCGTATACACTATCAATGAAGGAGATATATCGGGTTTTTTTTTTTAGAGGTATAGAACTTTGAATAAAACACAAGAAAATCGTTTTAATGATCATCATAATTTTATGCAATTAATGTTTAAACCGCATGTAACCGCCGCAGCTGGTTAGAATAAAGCCAAGTCTAGAGGTCCAATTTGACGGGCTCAGTTGAGCGATGGTTAGTGCGATGAACTGCCGTCGATTCCCAGCCGTAGCAACACCTAAATGATTTTTCACTGGCCTTCCTCTCGTGATGATCTGACAAATAATCCGAGTAGTATCAATTGTCATGAAAAGCTTATCTCAACTTAGCCGTTCGGAGTCGGCATAAAACAAGAGGTCCCCCATCGTGCTAAGAAGTACACACGCACACATGAATGGTTGTGAAAGAAAGAAAGGTACTAACGAGCCTGTTGCGCCATAAATTTGTTTTTTAGAGGTCCAATTTTCAACCACTTTTGTTTTTAAAAGAACACCCGTTACATAGATGAGTGACTCTACATGGGCCTTGTATTTTGTTTCTCGGCATGAATCTGCTTTCTAGTTAAAAGAATCGGTCGTCCCAAGGACTTCAGGACGTTCGAAATCAAAAGCAATTTGACTGGAAAAAAATGACAACTTAAAAATTACCGATAACTTAAAATTATCACCTCAATCTTTCAACCAAAGCTTAGTACCTGAGTGTATCATTCAACTCCAAATCAAACTGAAAAGCTGAAAAGCTGAAAAGCTGCGCTTCCAAAAAAAAAAAACTTCGGCTGGTGGGAGGCGATAAAACCAAATAGAATAATTATTATAGCTGTGTTTAACTGGTTCAATAAAATCGAATTCAAAGCCTAGGCTGCAACTCGATGCCAATTCTTTTTTTAAGTTTTTCTTTTTTTTAAATATTTTACGCAGCGGTCATGAGACTTATTCTAACCGATATGGTTCAGTTGAACAGGGTTGAAAATGCCTCTCTGTTTATACAGGAATAAATTTACTTTAGCCCGATCCTACGTACAGGAACCAAGAAGATGTACAACCTGTTGAACTATTTATAAACAACGTGTCAATCGAACTAAGAGAGAATAACATTGGTTTCCCATCTCCTTCGAATACTCCAGCAAGTTTGGGGGATTCATGCGATAAACTGCCGCGTAGAAGGTCTGGGTTCGATTCCCAGCCTACAATGATTTTTCACTGGCCCTCCTCTCGTGATGATCTGACAAATCAACCGAGTAGTATCAATTGTCAAGAATAGCATTTCTCAACTTCGCCGTTCGGAGTCGGCATAAAAGAGGAAGTCCCGCAATTGTGCAAAGAAGTACACGCACACATGACTGGTTGTGCGAGAAAACTTGGCCCTGGGTACTAACGAGCCTATTGCGCCAAAAATTTATAATTGTTTTATTGTATGAATTTATTAGATGTAGCTCTGAGCTGAACCTATGACTAATTAATGGGCAGGTGTTACCGGTATCCAACACTTCTTAGAGCTTTATCGACGGTGTCCGGATTAGAATGGAAGGAAATCACCCTAGGTCAGAACCCGTAGCCTGTGTCCCATTCTTGACAGTAAGAAGTCAATGTTTCTACAGAATCAACCGAATTTTAAATCATAGCATCCAATAGCTTACTGGTTAGTGCGTTGGACTAAAATGTGGGGTGGTTCAAATTCCGACAGACAAATCCCGAAAGACAATACCTTACATTTGTTCGCTACTCACCTCTCGCTAAAGTCTGACAAACATCCAAGAGTAAAACACTGTCAACCAAATTTCCTCAAATGTTCAGCTCTGAGCCGGCGTTATACACAAGGACCTCATTTTCTTGGCAAAAATAATAACTCCAAAAAAACAAATGCAGGGAGAAGCTGGGAAGTATGAAATCAAGTGTTTCCGATGTTTTTGAAGCTTGGATTAGTCTGGTTGTGAATTAAAGTACTGGGCCGGATAATATCGCACCCATAGCTCTCAAAAGTTGTGCTGTTTCTTTGGCAATGCCACATTGCATGATCTTCAAGTTTTCTTTCAAAATTATTCCAATTCATAAGTCAGGATCAAGCAAAATGATGATATGTCCTTAACGGGTTTGAGAATAGTTGGCAGACTAGTGCCCAGGTGATTAAGTCATGCGGCATATTTCCATATTAGAACTTTCATGTCGCTTTGCAGTTATTAAAACCAAGCAAAGAAACGAAACCTCTTACCTTAAAGACATAATGCTCTATCTCTAATGTTTTTCAAGTTTATCTTGCTGTTCTCTTTAAGTTTTCTATTTTAAACTACTAGTTGGATTTATATTTAATGCGGGGCTAAGGCGGTACATTTGCCGGATACGGTAATACATCGTTAATAATGACAAAGAGTAATAACTACGGCGTATATAAATCTCTGAACAACTTGTATGCACCCCATGTATGCTGCAGTACATCCTTATGTCGCCTCACACCCTCGGTACGCCTATCACATCAAAACTCCAACTTTAATACGCCACTTGAACGACGCTCGCTAACACTTTACAACCCTTTTCATCACGTTTATAGTTAGTTATATGTGCGTCATTTCAGAGTGTGTGTTTTTTTTAGTCCATGTATGTTTCTTACCTTCATGTCATGTTGTGAAGGAAGCGTGCACCTGCCATCTCAAGGTATAGGTAAACTAAAAAAAAATTACCTCTCTTACACTTCACGTAATTATTTAACGAAACATCAATTTTACTTAGCTCCAACTAAAGTGCCTTTCAGTCGAAAATCACATTACACTCCCAATATTGGAAAAGTTCATAGGTCAGTGGTGGATAAACCTCTTGCAAAGACACAACAAATAAAATTCAGTGGAACTATTTTCCATGGGATATTTGTGGGCGTATCTTGAGTGTACAATGCTTAATTCGGTAAATGGACCAAATCTTCATTACATAATTTTTTGAACACCCAATTATCTGTAACAAGGATAAATTTTGTCGGTGTCCGGTGGTCTGCTATTAAATCATTACTTTCGTTACCTAATTTATCAAACCATTCCCGAACCCTATGTAGCAAAGTGTGGGCAATTTGTTGATGTTCTACTGCCAAACCCCCTAACGAGCTTTTGATGGACGATAAATTAGCATAACCAAGTGTTTACATTACATTCGCCTTTGGGTAACAAAGACTTGGCGCTTCCAAGGAACACTTTGGAATCAACAGTTTTTTTTTTTGCCCCCTCTCATGTTGGATCCTTGAAGTTTTAGTTTTGTTCAATTTAATTCTCCATTTTATCCTATGAAAAGCTTTCTCAGTGAGTCAGGAGATGAAATTTGATTTTATATGGATAAATCCACACTTCAAGTGGATCATGCGCTCTCTAGTGGGACTTACATTACGCTTCCACTTCAAGGGAAGACAAAAACGAATGAGAATTTGTAAAGATGTGATTAATGCAAAAAAAAAAAAACAGAAATAACGATGAAAAAAAATTAAAGGGCACCTTCATATGCAATAAATTGTGAACTCTTTTAATAGGGGGGAGGGTAACTGTTTAAAGCAAACTTTGTGGGTTTTTGGAAATTTCTATAAAAAGTGGTACTATTATATATGTAGGGATTATTTCAAAGGCAGTTCTCATAAGGTCAACATTTAATTCATAATTTACTCTAAAGGATTGCATTCAAACAAAAACAAAGAAATGTCACAACAGCGGAAGCAACATTCTGCAGGAATCACATGCATCGCTTATTTTTATTTACAGCTGCTAGCGCATCCGTCCTGGGACACTTACTTCGTACTGGCTGACAGTCCGATGAACAGTAAAATAATGTAAAGTTCATGTCCACTTCCAAGTTATCAAGGACATGTCGAACAATGACTTTGGGTGACTATGTGAAAATTCTGCAGATTTTTCTCTTAAGTGAGGTCCTTTTGTTGTCCATTTGTTTTACGTGCATTCATGGAAATTTTTGTGAGAAGGTAGTGGCTTTTGTAACCCACTGCTTGGTTTTCAATCTTTAATGATTTATCATATTAAAGTGTTGTCAGTAATTCACTATGTCACTACTCTAAAGGTTGCCATGCTGTAAAGTTGGTTGGCTAAGCTAATAGGGCTGAAGACACAACCTTTAATACCTCCAGCCCACAATAATTCACTGGAATAAATTTAAAATGTTCCTTGAATATATTGCATCGATTATGTAGTAGCGATTTTCGAAATTTTCGAATACTATGAAGCTTTAGCCGAATCTAAACAACTTGTTATAAACATTTCATGATTATTGGTACAATTTGCGGACCTTTGGTTAAGACATCGCCGGGCTCGTCTATGGAAAAAAAATCCAAGAAAACATTAAAGAACACTGAATATCTGACAAATGAGCACAAAAATGCTTGGGAAATAATACTGTTCAATTCCAAAAAGTCGTCAGAACCAGACGACATTATCCCATCTATGTTTCAACACATCCCACACGAGATAGGTATACTCCTTTTATCCTTATCGAAGGGGTTGTGATCTGAATTGATAACCCTTCCCGTGGTTTTCTCCTTGTTTTTTTTCCGACACGTGTATAGGATGATGTCATACGGTGGATATATGTAACCAATATGCATATTTTAAAGATGAAAAGACTTTAGAAATACCTTTATTCCCAAATGTCGAAAAACCTATTCACTCAACCGCAGAGGACTATCCGCCCACAAACCTAACATTTTTGTTTCGACAGATTTGGTGGTTTGTTGTTAACCTGTAAACAGGTTTTTTTCCCAAATATTGGGAAGAAACCTATTCATAAAGGTCTACCAGGCCATCGTTATTTTCTCAACAGATTTTCGAAAAATGTTTGACATACACAAGCCTGCTTTATGTAGGTCAACCAAACCATAATTAATATTTATTATTAAAAAATAACGGAACCTTCAGTTTAATGCCGAAATATATTTAATATATGCGTTTCATTGCAGTTGAGACTACTCGAATGATTCTTCAGGATATGTGGTAAAAAAAATCAGGTTGGTCAAGACTTTTAAAGCTTCTTCAAGAAATCACCGACGTCTTCTATACCCAATCAGAAGACGTTGGTTTCCTAGACAAAGTAAGAAACCTAGACAACATTGGTTGTAAAAGTAACGTTAAAGCATTGCCACTCTTTTTCTTACTGTCATCCAAATTGACGCTTTCAGCGACAAGTGACGCGTTGACAGAACATAAAGGGCCTCAAACCTAACTTTTACATTCATTTGTGTGAATGTTGTATTCTTGCCCCAAAGTATAGGACCCCCAGTTTAACGTCGATTCTTAACGAAAAATTAGAGAGTGAAAGTTTTATACTCTTTGATGTTTGACAGACTTTCAAAAAAGGTGGGGAGGTGATAAAAAATGTAATTACGGTCACTATCAGAATTTGAGCCAGTCACCGTGGGTGGCCGTAATGTAGTGGCAATGTGTTTGCCTGTTGAGTGGAAAGTTGCACGTTCAGTCCTAGCCAATATCCATTCAACTTTCATTCAAAATTTTATTAAAAGTATGAACCATCTTGAAATTTCTTAAAATTTAACGAACACAAGAAACAGTGACTCCCTTAAGTTAGTTGGGACACCACCCACGGAGGAAGTCTTTACTACTTCCAAAATCTTTCCTATCATTCTCTTTCTTCCCCTTCTCTAACGCTCGTACTGTGGTTAACCCCTTAAGTGCGTGTAAATTATAAAAAAATAACTATTATGCCACGTGCGGTAATCATAAAAGATTACTTGCTAAATGACACTTTAATTAAGTACTCAATAAATCATTTGACATTTTAGTCGTCGTCTATTAATAAAGTGAAATGTATTGAGCCTTCAGGTATACCATTATATTCATAGATAAAGATTATGAATGTATTCGCATTATCAACTTGTAGGACCAATCAACTCCAATGCTCACACAGAAATTAAGGATATGATTTCCGATACAAATGCCCAACCGTGTGGTTTATTAATAAGAGCTTTGTATGAATATTCAAAAATGTTAAATGTTTAAAGACGACGTACTTTACATTCCCATTGTAAGCACATGCTTTGAAATCTTTCCAAAATTTTCTTAAACTATTATGAAACTTTCAGTTCCAATCATAAGCGTAGCAATATTTTTAATGTCGTAAAGCTCCCTTAAATTTTACATACAAAACCAAACGTTTCTGAATTTTTTCTTACTCCTTATTGAAATTTTTAGTTTTTTTTTAAACTTGTTTACAAAATTATAACATATTAAGCATTTTTTAACTGAAACAAAGTGTACATGTAAATCCGAAAGTTGCACAAATGTTTCTCAAGAGTTTCTAAAATTTTCAGATTTTTCCCGTTTTTTAAGTATGGGCATAATGATATTTTTAAAGACATAAAATTCTCTTAAATCGTATATGATAATCCTTGGTTTGACCCGAATAAAGATATTCGGTGTTGTAAAGCTAAAACCAAAAAAAAAAAAAAAAAACTCAGGAGCATGCATGATTTACAGGGAACTCCACTGATGGAAAAGTAGAAATCCAATAAAATCAAAAATATATTCTCCTAGATCGGCCGCGACATACAGTGACATCATTCTTCATCAGACCTTTATCTAATTGTACTGAATGATGATCTTTCGAATCATACATAACTTTGAACGTAAGGCTTTCGGCACTAGCATTTTTAAGGACCTTGCTATTTCTGTGCCTTAATTATTTTTTTTTAATCTTAAAAAAAAAACTTCAATTATTACCAGAGGTTCTTCAAATTAAAATAAACTTCTACTACAAACTTAGGAAATTGATAAAACGTCTTTAAATTTCAATTCATACGTTCAGGCGGGCAATCATAGTCAATTTAGGTATTTGGCAATCCAGGAAAAAAAATTGTTGTCATCATATTTAATTTCATTTAATAAAACGAACATGTACACATAATAAAATTATATTGTGCTGCAAAATAGAAATTACGTTTATCGAAATATGTTGAAATATATATTTACGTCTATGGAGCCAACAATATTTGTACATCATGCGTTTTATGTTACAAGTCGATGTTTTTTTCTCTAACTTTTTTAAATGAAATACAGATTTGTAATCAATATTTTATTGATTAATTATTTAATCCTTAAAATTATGTATGGAATATGATGACGGTCAAGTGATCAATTCTGGCCGTGCTACTTAGGCGATCTCTTTTAAGCATATTTTGCATAAAAATTTCGCAAACTTCTGGTCTAATTTTAGCAAATCCTCTTCTAATGTTGTCCTTAATGATGGTTGGTTGGTTGGCCTTAAACTTCAAGTGTCCAATAAGAAGAAATCCGAAGGATTCAAATCAGGTGATCGTTTAGGCCAGTCGATATCAGCACTCTTTGAAAATCGTCTCGTAAAATTCGCATTGCAGAATGCGTGCTATGTGGCCCCGGTCTTATTAAAACCACATGTTTGTATGTACTGTTCTGTGTAAGAACATTCTAAAACCTGATTGTTCGTTTTCACAGTCAGAAACGTTCCTACAACATTATTATTCCTTAAAATGTAAAATGGGTCCCTAGTTGTTCCCAGAGGACTACTTCCAATATTCTTTTAAACTCTTACCTGGCCAAAATCCATATTTCGGCAGAATTACCAAAGGCTTATTTCCCCTACAAAGATAACTGAATATATCAGTTATTAGAAGTAACTCGTCGTTCTTTATTGGTCTGCAATTTGTTCCAATTGTTGGGCCGTGTAATTCATACATAACTTTATTATTCCCTTTGAAGAATAATGACCTTACAATTTCGTTAGATCCTACATTTTTAAATCATTTATCTTCCCTCCATAATGTTTTTGCACAAATAAATCCTTATTCGTCTCTTAGCATTTTACTTCCTTATTTGTGTGTGATTTATTTGCCACACATTACTTCCACTGGGTACTACCAAAGAGTAAAGAACTACATAGAGTGCGCATCTCATACAAAAAAAAATTCTATGGGGGTACTGATATTGATACCCCAGTGTTCACTTTGCTACCCCAGCATCAAACAACAGCATAGCCAACGTATAAGATCGACTAAATTTCCCCTTCGCACTTACCTCCCGCGTCAGAAACTGCTACAACATTTTTAGCTGTGACGCGTACTCTATATAGATCTATACTCTTTGGTATTACTCACTTAACAAATCTTTTCATACCAGCAAATGTCCTTTATTCCATTACCGCTACCCAACGTTTTGTCAAACAATTAACTTTTTGTACATAGCACGTTCTTTCTAAGTGGTAAGTAAGGTGCGTGCTAAAGGAGTATAAACAAATCAGATTCGGGTCAAGGCACACGTGTCACATAGATCCTACTGAAATTTCTTCCACTTCTCATAAAAGTAGAAAACTTGAAAAGAAATATTAAAATTGCCACCCCACCTGCTAGAGCAAAGTAGATTTCAATTTAAAAATTCAACGAAAATCGACATAAAACACTCCTCTACCATTTATCTTGCGTTAGTCAAAAAATTCAATGAATAGATCTAGCCTACATCACCCCCGTTTGGCAAGTTCTTTGCAGATAATTTAAAACTTTCCTCATATATGCTGGCAGTTTAATAATATTTCCTCGTAAACTGCGTCCTTTTAGGGTGGTGGGCCCTATAGGTTGTCCTTACTTGGGCGTATAGCCATCAATTTCATTTTTGAAGTATGTTGAACAGAGAACTGCAATATAGCTCTAATTTGAGGTTAAGGTTACATTCACTTTTCTTATTAGGCCAGACATGCCAACGCCGCCACCCACATACAAAAACTGGCCACAGCACATTATTTGGCCTCCTCTCCCTTTTTCATAAAAATGCATTCGGCTTTTGCCTAGTATGGCCTGAATTTCAGTTTCCGCTTTCTTATCGTCCTTAAACGAGCAAAACTAGCTCAAAACCCAACACAACTAAACTCCTTCAACAAGGAGCTCTGTTGGCCAACTTTAGCTCTGTTTCAGCATATTTTTCTCTCTTTTCTTTGTCTCCTTCTCTACCGAGTAATGTGTATGTTTGACGGTGTTGGAAAGTGCTTCTTCCTGCACTAGTTGACTTGATAGAGCTTTTTCACCTCTCTCTCTCTCCCGCTCTCATTTCGTCCTTTCAAAGATAAGTATTCAGTGCTTTATTTTTCGCATTTGCAATGCTTATCTTTTTTTTCAATTAAATCAGAGGAATGTAGGTGCAGCGCAAACAAATGTCAGAAAAGTACATTTTGACTGATCTGACACATGCGGGTGTTCCAGTACTCCGCTCTCTTTCCTAGCACACACAAAACGAAACTGAAGATAGTAACATCTCATGGAAGCACGTCTGCCAAGTGAATGACTGTGTTAGGTAGTATCCTGAGAATGTCCTTCCCAAACACTCCTGTTTTTCTTGTGTGCGCCATTGACAGGTGTATAAATGCGATTGCATGTCGGATAAAAACTCGAGTTAATGTGTGAATCCCTTCGAATTGTGATGTGTGTGCACGCGTGATCTGTAGGTCATTTTCGCTGTTAACTCCTCGAATGCAGTTGCAATGAATTCTCGGCTCATGGCTAGAGGACGTTGAGTGCAATTATAATTTATTCAGTGTACAAGGTATACCGTGCTGCAATGTTAATATCCAATCAAGGACATCTGTGTGTGTGCAATTAAATCGTCAAAATAATCAAAAGAGTCGCTCTCACGTATTCGAAATTGGTGTACATTGTCGAAATTGGTACTTTGATTGCATGATGTTTTCTGGACAAGCGTGTCCTTATTGAGTAACGCAGAATGAATAAACATCTTTAAACAACCCTGTGTCGTTGAGTTGAGTGTACTGCAACTTACGAATCACGGACGCCAGCACTGTCGCAAGGATGTGTTATTCGGTAGTCATTAATATGCATGACTTGATCCTTAGGCATCATCATCGTGCACTGTGTGAGTGAAGGTAAATACATCGTTTTTTGTTGTTGTGCTGTGTACTTTTTATTCGTCTCCGCAGTAAGCATTGTTGTCGCATTCGGTTGACCTACAAATTTGTAGAGACGGCACGCTACATGTGTTTGAGGAAAGTGTGCGAAAGAATATTCCTAAGCAATTGTCGTTTCTCCGGAAAGATTTTTGTTTTCGTTTGGTGTGGCTATAACCTGTGTTTACGTACATAGTCTCTTATGTGCCTATCATTCGAATGTTGTCACTCTAAGAACTGTCGAAAACGCTCACATGAATAGATGTTGATGTTAGCATTCGACGTGTTGGTGAACCAGAGTTAATATTCAAGGAAAACCGCAGAAATATTCTAAAAGTATTGCAGTAGCAGCGCATTGTGATTATTCACCGAAAACCTAGATAATATCCTGAAAGTGTAAACTAAGCCTAAATGGGGGCTGTTAGCATTTTCAAACATTTCTGCTCTAAAAAATAAACTTATTAATTTGTGTAATGGAATTGCTCCCGTTCTTCGTTTTCCGGTTAAATTGAATTTTCACATTGGAACTTGTAAAATTTAGACATACTTTTATTCTGTGTATCTTACTGTATACCGTATACATATCTGTATATATACACCTCAGTGACTAATGGACTTAGACACTGCTGACGTAAAAATCAGGAAGAACTTTAACTTTAGTTTTTGAGTTTTTGCTTTTATTTGCCTAATACTGTTGGGTTTTGACTTCCAATCATACTCATAAACTTTGTTTAATTAATGGTTTCCTAAGTGAGTTTGTGAATTTGTTTGTTATCGCTTATGTTGGTGGACATTTTGAAATTGCAGCTTTATTTGACAAAAAGAGAGTGATTTTCAACAAGATTGAGATTTTTTAATGTGTTGACAAGCTAATACTGTATATAATATTAGCCACTGTAAACGATGATTAGCTAATCAATGAATAACATGACAGCTTTTCCTTTAAGAAATACTCGCGCAAATGTCATAAGTTTGTCACTGAATAGCTACTCAGCGTTTATTGATACGGGGGTAGATCAGATCAAAAAAAAAAAACATTTTCATTTCCCGATCAACCCTTGTATTGCTTGAACGAAGACTGAACACAAATCTTAAGCATTATTAATACATCTTTAGCATATTCCTTAATTTAAAGCGAATTTGTATTTATTTATTTATTTAAAAAAAATACACATAACCACTTTTGTTCTCCTTTCGTAAAAAAAATATTCGTTGATCGAATACATCACTCAAGTCCATCAAAAATTTATTTTAAAGAACAAAAATATTAAAAAAAAACTTCAAAGCTCCGAAATCTTATATCCGTTCCACTGGCAAAAAGTGGTTTTGTGTCATAAAGTTTTCCATACAAAATGTACTGTCCCGCAGATTTCAAATTTTATGTCCATTTTCCAACTGCAGCTCTTACTATTGAGATATGAAGGATGGTAATTTTTATAAAAAAAATGTCCAGTTTTTAAGCTTAACTACGTTCAATGCTATAGAAATAGTCGGTCAACATATTTGAATTCGAGTAAACTTGGTATCGCTCTTCCATAGTGCGAATGTCCTGATGTTATCGTCCTCCTGAAAATCTGGGTGATTTTGGCGAAGAGCAGCATAAATCAGCCAGATTTTTTGGAAAACGATCTTATTGACTAAAGAGGAAATGTAAGTTAATGCTCATGTTGCATCCAAGTTGCTGAAAGTTCAACACTAGATGCTCAATTTTTTAGGGTAATCGGATAATTTTTACTTTTCAAGAAATTTTTCACTACCCAAACGATCAAGTTCTACACAGATTTTCGAACAACGTGCAGTTGGTAAAATTTGAATCATTTATTAATTTTCTGATCTAAGGGTCATTAAAGATAATAGCTTTTGTCGTTTCAGTACTTGGAAACAGTTTTGTATTTTACTTGAAACACTCTCCACCTTTGTTAAGAGCTTTCACATACTGTTTCATTAACCCTAATTCAATATGCAAAAGGGGGCAATATTATACGGTCTCCTGAAATTAGTGGAGCGTTGAGCAATTTATCCTCCCCAAGACCAAAGTTTTTCCAATGGCCAATATTTCTTAATCCAATATTTCTCCATCCAATATTTCTTAATCCACATAAGAATGAAACAGAGATATTTTTTATAACCTCCTTGCTGACCCAAGAAAAAGTTTAATCCACTTATGTTCAATGAACTTTATTTTCTTAAAATTAAAGATAACGTGGGATGTTCTTCTTTAATTTTAGTTGAATGTGCAATAGACAAAGGATCCAGCTTGTTGCCATTATGCGCCTACACATTTAAGATTGTCTTTCGATGAGTTTATAAATAAACGCTATTTATTTGATTTATAGTTTTGTAATCCCAGAACAACCTCTAAAATAGAAATATTGCTACAAAATATAGAATATCAACCTCTTCAGAAAAGAGAGGAAGCAAATTTTTTTCCCTGGTAAGACCCAACACATATGTCTCGATTTAACGCATCGAGACATATGTGTTGGGTCTTACCAGATTTTTATCTTAATCGTAATCGTAAAGCTATAATTTCTGATGATTTTTTAGACAGTCCAATATGTCTTATCAAGTCATCTAGGGCAATACAATTCACAATCGTTGACATTATCACCATCTTCTGCAGGTTCTTGATGCTAGTTTGGGTGTACTGATAATTCTGATTGAACGGTCAAATTTTGAAATGGCGATCAAAATTACTATTTTTGCCATTGTCACTGTCTTCTACGGGTTATTTTGTTGCTATATATTGGTACTCAGGTACTGGCTCATCATTAGAACTCAAAACAGATCTAATAGTAGATCGCAAATGAGTATAAATACACCTAAGAATGATTTTTGCGGTTTATTCCAGTTATATTCACAGCACTAAAATAACATTCATTGTGACGATTTAAACGCAGAGACTCAACACAGAAACTCAACACAGCCTTACAAACTAACTATGGGCCATTCGCCTTAAAAAGTTGTCGATACTTAATATGTAAGAAGCCCCGAAAATTGTTTCTAGAGTCTCATCCTCATTCTCGAAAAAAATATGGTTCCTCCAAACGGTAGTAATGAAAGCTGTGGGAGCTTAGTTTGATCGGTGTCGGCAGTGCCGAACATATACGCATATACATGGAACTGTCAACTTGTTGGGAATTCAGAGTGTCAGGCCAGTGCTCGCACTTGAATACGAATTTGTGATGTTTTTTTTTTTCGGAGTGTCTTATTGAAAGGAACAATATTAACGTCGATCTTAGAGCTGATGACAAGGATGAATGGACTTAGCTTTTGGTACTAATCCTACACCTATATGTAAAGCCGCCTGCGATTGAGCGGCCTTCTTCAGAAGTAACAACAGACAAAATCGTTTTGCGACCATTTGATTGTTTCACCATGGGTTTTGATTCAGCATCCAAGCGGAAATTGCTTCATTTCCCAGTCCCTGGTGGACTACTTTCTTGTCTGCGTTCGTCAGTATCTACAAAAGTATCTTTTAATATCAAAAGAACTTTATGTAAATCATCCCAAGGAACATGATTTGATTGTCAACTTGTGACAACTATCGACCAACAAATGGCTTTTCTTTGTTTATGTTGAGATTATCTGAAAAAGTATCTTTTTATATTAAAGAACTACAGAATTTATGTAGTTTGGTATGCTGTAATCCTAAACACAATCAAAGGGCGTGCTGTTTAAATTTGGTTTGCTTATGCCTTGAAATAAATTTTAATTCACTTCTTTTAAGTGAAATATTCTTAAGGCCAAATTTTAATGTCACTTGACAGAATTGTAAAGCTAAAATAAAATCCATTTATCTACTTGACCGATTTCCGTTGGAATACGAATTTTCCTAAAACTGATCTATTCATCATAAACTGTCGATAATATAGAATCCCAAAGCACTAACATCCAGTTTTTAAAATATTAATATAAAAATCATTAGGAAAACAAAAAAAGTCAATCAATAAAACACGGAGTCCCTAGTTGCCATTACAAAACCAAATTCGAATTGCTAAACAAATGTCTTGAACACACTCTCAAGGACGATAATACCACCACATATTTTCTAATATAAGCATTCAGTCTCTCCAACCCTGCAAAAGTATCTCTTTGCTTCCTGCAAGTATCTTTAAACGAAATGACAACAAAAGACTAATCCTTTTCCCTTCTACATAGAATTGCATCACTTAAAGTTCAAGGATTCTTCTTCACTGCGATGAAGAATTTATTTAACCCGATTTGTCGGGGATACAAAAATATATACAAAGGCAACCTTAACCAAAGTATTGTCATCTACTGTCGGTATTCACTTTATAAATTTAAAACCGTATGTACTAAGTTTTTTTCACCTATGTGCGTAAATGTGTAGTTGTATGAATGTGTTAAAATGTAATTTCGACTGTTGCTACTACTACTGTGGATGAAAATCTGAACTGTGCCTGTGTGAAATTACCCTTAATTATTCAGCAACAATTACAAGGTTGGTGCACATTGTGGAAGGACCTACATAACAATGTGAAAATGTGGCATGCAACCAATGTTTAATAAAACATTAAACATTTTTTTGATATAAGGGCAAACCAGTTAATACTTTTACGCTTCAATTAAATTTTGAAATATTTTTTTTTTATAGATTTTTCTTGTTCAAATATTAGAAAATGCTTATTTTAATGTTAGTTATTTTTTTTAAAATGGATATACTTAGTTACTTTTTCAAATACTTAACCAGTAAATTAAAAAAAATCCAAGTCATATGTAATTTATGTCAAATTTGATCGCAAACTCATTCCACATTATGTTCGTCATAATCTAGGCAACGGAAAAATGGTCCAGTGTTCGATTGAGTACTGATTCGAAAAATAAAGTAAAAATTGAAAACCATATATCGATTAATTCAAATTTAAATCTAAATGGATTTGGAAGTGAGAGTAACAGTATTAAAGGAAAAGGAAACCACGTTGGCAAGGAGGTAATCTTAATAATATGAGTTGATAAATATTTAATAATATTTTTTGTTTATGTCTTACTGTATAATTATTTCCTTTGGATAAATTAAATATAGAAAATGTTTCGCCGTACCAATGAGATTTTTTTTTCGGTTGCTTAAATGTTAAAACTTCTGTGCATCTGCAAAAAAAAAATATGACATCAAAGCATTTTATTATCACAGGTCACTTTTTTTTCAGAGTAGGTTTGTTTTAATCGAATTTGGAGTTTATCTTAAATAACATTTGGTGTAGTTTCGACTTTGACTTCAAACTCACAGGAATATCAGTTCCACAGAAACATTCACCCTTGAAGTATTGGAAGCCCAAAAGCACCGCCATACATTAAAAAGTATCCTAATCCGTTCTTTGTTTTATTTGTGGTAGGCCTTCCGATTCTAAAGTAACTATGATTATCCAGTGAATATAGTCCGTACGTTCATTCTGACTAAAATAACTCATAGTGCAGTGTGCACAACCAGTTCTGAGAATTAAGAGTTTTTATGTCTACGATCATAATGGCCAAAGGCAAAAAAGCATGATTAGGTACTTGAGCTGCATAGAAGCTGTCAAGTTGGCAGCTAACAAAACCATCCAATTATTCAAACTGGCCACTCAAAATTTCCGAACGAAAATACAAATATTCCCTAAAAATCCGGTTGCACCCTTGCCTAGTAAAACTTCGTTAAAACGTCCGAGATCACAATCCATAAGAGATCGTCTATCTTTCCGTCGTCCTGATCATTGCAATGTGTTTCAGGTAGAGCTCACGGCGATCAAAGAAGCCTTGACAGAAAGAGAATGTGTTTATCTGCCAAGGATATTCGTATCTTTTTGGACAGCCAAATGGCCACCAACTCCCTAGAGTCAGTCGCATCACACTCAAAGGCAAACCTAGATTTCCGCTCGTCTCTTCAAATTATGGCAGATTAGTTTAACATTCACCTCTGCTGGGTGCCTGGGCATAGTGACATTAACGGGGATTATAAGGCTGATGAAGTCGCCAGGCATGGATCTAAATTACCAGTCGTATCCGACACGGGTGCACACTACATGCAAAATTTTAATAGCGCAGCATGCTAACAGCAAATCAAATCTCTGATTTAGTCTAAGCACGACGCACGTGTCAAATAACCAACAAAATTTTGCCAAAGCTGGATTCAATAAGATCCAAGAGACTGATCACGCTCGATAGACCATTAATTAGCGCCACCATAAGTGTCATCAGTGGACATGTTTTATAGGTAGGCACGCAAAAACGCTAGGCCTTCATTCGAACAACTTTTGCAGAAGCTGTATGGGCGAAGAAGAGGAAGAAACAAAATGAAGCTTCATCTTGGAGCTTAGCTGACCAAAAACTGGTTAGGTGTTCTGGTAGCCACTCTAGCCTTACTAAAGGTGGGGTGTTTTATTTTTTACTAAAACCAGTGCGTAAGCTTTTCTATCTATCCTATTCATCACAACTGTATTCGTTTAGCCTGTACATCCCTCAAGTTACCAGCGACCAACTGGACTACGTCCCTTCTGTCTAATCTATAAACGCTCATAAATTATCAACTTATTAAATATCTCAAATCATGAAAACTTATACACACAGAGCACACAGAGTGCCCGGTAAACCCATACTATCGATAGAGGTATTAATTAGATATACAAAACAGGTTTTGAAAGTATGATAGGTGCCGGAGGGAGGCTAGTTGCAACGGTTTAAACTACGAACATTGAACCTATGAGTCTTCGATACATCTTCAACTTTGAAATGTTTTATATGCGGCTTAACATCAAAACACTCCAATAATATTGATACGTGTATAAAAACTAATATAGTATCCGAGTCTAGTTTAGAATTTGGCATGTCAATACTTCATGCTTGGATTCGTTTTTTTGAATGCCTATTAAATTTGGCTTACAAATTGCCTTTAAAAAAAAGACAAGCGCGTAGTGCAAATGAAAAACTGATAGTTGAATCTTCAAAAAAAAATATTAATGATAAATTTAAAGCGCAGCTTGGTTTGATTGTGGGCAAACTTAAGCCCGGCTTTGGGAACAGTAACGATGGAAATACAGTTTTTTTGAGAATGCTGAAATATCGAGCAGTATTACTAATATTGATTTAGAGCTCACCAACGATTTCGAAATATTCTTAAAACAATGGCCAGCGGACACACCATAAACTTGGCACTATTTGAAGGTTGCGCTTTGGAAACGGCTCATCTTTTTGTGAAAAAAAATATTTTTGGTACCCAATGCCTCCTATTTTACACAAAGTCTTAATTCTTGGGCCCATAATTATAAAGAAAGCAATACTTCCAATAGGGCAATCAAGTGAGGAAACAATAAAATGTTCAAACGGTACAGGGAAAAATTTTCACAGAAATTTTCGCGTGAACACACCAACGAGGATGTATATAAATTAAAATAGTTTTTTCGCAATTTGAATTAATGAAAAATAAAATGTTAAAAAACGAAGTGTGACAAAAAAAAATTTCGAAAAAGAAAAGCTGAACAAAAAAGTTTTTAAACTTGATAATCATTGGGATCATTGGTATCTCCCATACAATTTTTCTTTTGTCTCTATTCAAGGTATCATTTTCATAAAAAAAAAAAAAAAAAAAATAATTTTTGCCAACTTTTCATGTAATTGGCCACTCTGTGCGGCAGTAGTGCGAGGGTCATAGTATGAAATGTACATTTCGATAGAAATAGCAAATATTATCAAACATAAATGTCAAGGGATAATGCAATTTGAAGTCATTTGCAAAAATGATGGCATTCCCTTTATCGCTTTACTTTTGACTCATATTGCACAAAATATTCGTTGATAAGGTCTATTTAATATTGTTGCATACTTATAGGCATATTTAGCTCTATTTTCGAAATGTATGCAGCAACAAATGGTTGATTTGTTTATCAAATGTCTAAGGGTGGTATTCACCAAAGAATTTTAATTTATTTACAAAGGGCCCAGTCATAGCTATCATTGAAAACCCTCATTGGAAATTTTCTTTTACTTCTTGCGGCTTTTTTTATAAATTCAATCTTTGGCAAGTTGGTGTCAAGACAAAGCATTTGAATTAAAAAACATGATTAATCAAAAATATCTGAATTTCAAACGACAGTTTTCGCAGAAAATCACTTCTTATTTTTCACAAATCAACATTTATTTCTATGAAGTAATGATTGCCATTCCACCGAACTGACACAGAATTTTCCAATTATTCCTATAAGAAGCTATGTGGGTGACATTTCAATTCCATCATGTGTTGTGTTCCAATGAGGTTGTTCAATGATAGCTAAGCTATAACTGGGCCCTGTATATTTGTACGGAAAAAGTCTAAAATTAGTTCACTAATTAGGACATGCTAGCCAACGTATCTTGAGATACGCTAGATGGACTATTTTCGTGTATTTTGATTTGATATATACAGCTTCTCAATACAATTAACAAACTGTGTATCAAAACAGATATATGTACATACACGTATGGGATAGGGTATTAAAGAGTCTGTTTGCAATTGTGCTTGAACAATTAAGGCTCATATGCTTCTGCTTTAAGTCTTTGACTGGGTCAGCATCGAAAGTCCTGTTTTCGTATGCCTTAGCGAAATATGATATTTTTCTCTTATCACATTTTGATCAATTTATCTTTTAATTTTTGTATAGAAGTGTGGTGTGATCGCTGTTATACTAAACCTATTCACAACAACATTTTACAATATTAAAAAAAAAGCACCTAACCAATTTTAATTTTTTATATGCTGGGTTAGTAAAAATTACGCTCCTATAGCCTTTTTTAAAGCTTATTAAGTCCCATGAGCCCTTGGATGAAGATTTTTTCTTTCGAAAATGTACAATATTTTCTCCTTTTCCTGCCTATAAACTACCGTCGAATTATACTTGCGGAATAAGAGAATGGTATGGAATTATGGAATATGCCTCTTGGAAGTCCAGATCTCAACCGTCAGTATGGACCAACCCAATTTCGCAGATACCAAGTATTTAATTTGAATGCAAAAGATAGATATATTTATTTCGTTGATAAAGTACAGTTTGCTATCGCACATATATATTTTACAAATGTATATCTTTCTACTCAAAAATTGTTTTCATATTTTTTTGTGATAATATAAATTTACAACATAAAACCTGAGGAAACAAAAAAATGGTAAACTCAATTTGAATGAACGTTAATCAGATAATACTTGGAAGACGTTTTAGTACATATATTTATATCACCAAAATATCATTAGTACAATTTTCGAAATACTGGAATTCACTGCGCTAAATGAAATTCCGTAACTCAACATGTTGGTAAATTTAAACATCATTTTCATGTCAACAGACAAGGGTTATGTGTAAATTTAATATGTTCATCGAATAGCATCGTCAATAGTTAAAATCAATAATTCGCCATCGCCCTTGTTTAAACAAAATATACTTGTTCTTTATTTAAACTCGTATCTATATGGCGAATAAAATCCCATTAAAAAAAAGAAGACAAAAACCTCCAATGAGTATAGTGCTGATAAAGATTTGTGTTCAAAGCGCTCTGAGCTCTTAGTGGCGGATAATAGGAAAAAACGAAAGGAACAACACAAAACAAAAGGGTCCTTCATACTGATGCTTAAGTGGTATCTAGCGTGGAATTTTGTATCGTTTTTTTTGTATGGATTTACCACACACTTCTCCCGAACGATAACTGCACCATATCCTTGGCCCTTGCCCCCTATCATCGTTCTGCGACGACACCGACGACGGAGAGGTTTGCCAAGATAGTTTTCCCTTCATACGAGTGTCTGTGGCAGTTGGTGGAATTTGTATGATCGGATATCTTTTGCTGGATTTTACCCAACTAGATTGTATGTCAAGAATTTTTTAATGACAAGCATTGGAATGATTTTATGATCTTTTGGAATTTTAATCCACATGTCATGTATGACATTAATATAGGGACAGCCCAACAGTTGAGCACTAACTTGGAACTCAATTATAATTAGAGTAAACCTTCTTTCTAGTGATGTTTGCCTCTTTTTTAAAAATTTATCGGTTAAAATCTTTTTTTTACGTAATCTATGGTTTTATTTATTTAATTCATTCAGCATACCGTGGAGTATACGTAATATTTTGTTTGTACACGGGTGCGGCGAAATCAGATGTTTTTTTTTCTTTAACTAACCTTTTCCAGGTATCGAAAACCATTTAAAGTTCTCTATTCGTCATTTGAACTCACTGACTTCTTGGCGTTTTATCGTTCTGGGTCCATTTTTCAGACTAGCAAAAAAACCTGCATATTAAGGCTTGATGGAAGTCATATAAATTATTTTACAAACTTAATAACGTATAAACGGTGGTCAAAGTTTTCCCGTCTTTTTAAATCTCTAAATTCGAACTGGAAATGGACTTGAGATTATTGAATTCACTGGGTAACAAAATGCCCCTATAGCCTAGAAATGGTTTTCCCACAATAGCGTCGATAAATCTGATCGATAGACAAGAGGAACTGGCCAAGTATTTTAGATGTCCGCACATTCCGAGGGGCTAACATCGACTCGGATTACTATCTAGTTACAGGCAATGTACGAGCGTAATATTGTGAAAACAAATTAAATTCCCAAAGAGACCGCCTAAACCTTTGCAGCAACATATGTCGAAAACCAATGGCGACGATGTCAACAACGGATACAATCGCAACTGATGTGCTGCGGTGCTCTTTTCTATCAGAGAGAAATCCCTTGTTTGACGAATAATGCCACAAATTCTCGCAGTCAGAAGAATAGCCTACATAATAAAGTGAAAACCAGAACTTCCATTGAGTTTCATAGACAAAAACACCGCCTTTTCAGAAGAAAGAAAAAAGAACAAACAATGAGTGCCAATCCAGGCATAATGTTATTAAATCTTTACAATCTCTAATGGGGGTACAATATTGGTGACGACAGCGAAAACTACCAATCACTCCACCTGAACGGAGCTTCTGAACTCAGACTTAAGATACTTCTTTGTGGATCAGATAATTATCCACAAAAAGGGGACACTCTGAAATGCATCAAATACGGAGTCATTAATCTACTTTACATCGATTACAAAAACCTATTTACACCTTACACCTGAAACAGTTCATAAAAAACCTGATCGGCCCTTATCATTGATGTTTTATGCCATGAAAGTCCACAACTGATCAAATCTTCACACTTTGGCAGATCCAAGAAAAAAATTCATGAAGTCAAAATCGATACCCACCACCTATTCATCGATTTCAAGGCCGTAACGACTAATTTATAGAGACGAACCAACGGGTGATTTTTTAAGCGTAGTATTTTTTAAATCGAATAAAACACTCAAATTTTCATCTAATATTCCAAAATTTCGAAATTTCGTTTCGAAATGGTCAATTCGGAAGTTCCAATTTTGCGTCACTTTTTCGAGCATTTCGGACTTCATTCCACTACTTACGCGTGTTATGTTATGCTGTTAGGTTTCAATCGTGTTCGGCTTGTCCATAGAGACTAACGACTTTACATAACCCCACAAGAAATAATCTTGGCAGCCAACTCACGTGTCCATTTCGAGAGATAAGCTGCTCACCAAATTCATCCTTCAACATGTTCATTGTTTCACGAGCTGTTTGTCATGTGGCACCATCTTGATGAAACCGCATGTCAACCAAGTTCAACTCAGCAAACTGGGGAAAAAAAGTCGTGTATCATGGCTCGATATCGTTCGCCATTGAGGTTAATGTTTCTTCCACGAACGTCTTCGAAGAAAAATGGACCGATGATGCCACCAGCCCATAAACAACACCAAATTTTGTCGAAATGCATCGGTAATTGTTGTATGCCATGTGGCTGTTAATCACTCCAGATGCGACAGTTTTGCTTATTTACTTATCCGTTGAGTAAGAAATGAGCCTTATCGCTGAACACAATTTTTCAATAAAACAGCGGATTTTCATGTAGCTGTTCTAAGGCCCATTCACCAAAAATTAGACGTGGAAGGTCATTCGGCATCAATTCTTGCACAAGTTGAATTTTATAGGCTTTCAAACCCAAATCGACACGTAAAATTTTCCATGTGGTTGAATAAAACATGCCCAATTGCTGGACGCTACATCTGCAATATTCTCTTCGGTACGCACTGTACGCATGTGAGTCGATGGTTTAATGGCCAACAAACGTAATTTGGTGATAACAGCACGAATTGTTAATTCACCGGGTCGGTTATAACGACCATAATATTGTCGTAACAAACGGTGCACATTTTTCACAGAGCACGAAATTTTGATAATAAATTAAAACAATTTACAATCGTTGCTCGTTTGTAAGTCTTCCCATGATTAAATGGCAGAGTAAACTGAAAACTTTTCACTTTGACAGATGACGTTTGGATTCATCACTAATCAGTGCTGCCAACCTGAACAACTTAAGTCACAAAAAATCACCCGCTGTATAGAGCAATATCTAGTTTTAGTATACCGCCCAAACTCGTCCATGTGTCCTATATTAGAATATGCAACGACTCAACGAAACATTCCAAATAATGATTTAGGCAAAGTGATGTGTGCATTGTCATTATATTTCAGAGGAGTACAACAACACTAGGCCCAGGTCCGCTTCGCTATTAGTTCCGACGGCAACATCTCCTCAGAAATCAAAAGAAAAATTACTCTTGCTAAGGAGGTCCTATAGAAGACCTTTATAGTCCCCGTCCTGCTCTACAAATACAGAGAATTTTTCAGAAAAACATCGGTTCCGTTCGTTTTGAAATAAGCTTGAAGTACGATACTGAAGGCATTACCCATAGGACCGGGCTAATTGGTGGTTAATTGAGGAACAGTTGCACAGACAAAAGCGTCACTTAAGTAAGTAAATAAGCACATGACAATTAAGGCAAAAAACTTCTATTAAAACAAAGACGGCGTTTTCAAAAACATCTGGGGTTAAAATTTGAAATTAAAGACATAAATAAAAGAAGAAGTGCTTTATTGTCCATCCAGAGACTAAACCATTGGACTCAGGGGGTTGGAATCTTAATTGTTTTTTCCTGCAATGTCGGCGATTCTCAGAGATTCACTTATGCTATCAACCATCTTTCTTCTAACTCATGCCGAAAATAATCCATTAAATCATCCATCAGTGGATTACGCACATTGCAAAAGTTGAGAGTCGTTTAAAAATTTAAGCTGCTCATTTTTAAACCACAACAACTACTAAAACGAATGAAAGTGGCACCTTTTTAAGACAAATTTACTTACACTTTTATTGTGCAAAACAGATTTGAAACGAACAAATAGATATACAAATCCCAGGACGAAGATTTTATGTGGAGACTGGAAACAGGTTTATTTGTAGAAGAGTCTGTGATGGATTAGGTAGAAACGTTCACGAAAAGATATGTTCATAGGTCTAAAAGAAAAGTGTGAAAAATATTGCAGTCTGGGAGGAAGGTCGGGTGCATAAGAATGTAGTGAATTTTTATGAAACAAGCGCATAGTATGTCGGATGAATGAAAGGAATTTGATAGATTGTCGACTAAGATAGTGGATAAAGGATAAGCGAGGTGTTAAAATAGGATCGGTTGGAAAGTCTAACATTTTACCAATAAATTAGTATATTAGACTAAATTAGGATTCATGATAGGACACGCTAATATATTTATCCGTAGCCGAGGGAATGGTCAGCTTTAAATAAAAAGGAAAATAATCGTAAAATGTTAACCCGACCGAAATATTTTTATTTTTCCTAGATAGAAAATAATCAGCACGCATAAAATACTTTGATTTGAATTTAAACAACTGTCATAAATAAAATAAAATAGTGTAAACATTTTACCTGGTAGATAAAGTAATAAATAAGTTTCTCACGTAATTGCTTTATCATGTCAACTCAGAGCCATGTCAACTAAGCTTCCATAAAAGAGTTTCGCCAATTTCCATCTAATAACGAAAGTAACTAAATAAGTTCTATATCAAACTAGATGCGTAACAAAGTAATTTAAAATCCCCACCTTCCCCCATCTCGTTGGGTAGATATTTTTAACAATTAAATGACAAAACACGAGCAAAGTGAAATATGAACTTTTATCGAATTGGCGACATTGGAAGTACAAAACTTTCGCACGCGAACTTCGAAAAGAACGCGAAAGTACTTTATGCAAATTAGGTAAAAACAGTAAAATCGGTATTTTACGTGTACCCGTTCTATGCACGCTCCTTTTTTTCAAGGATAAGGAAAACATATAGAAGAGAAACACATGCACCCTATACAGTCCCCATGTGTTGCACATTTAATTAAACCTAAGTGGTTAGGTATGGAACTTTTACACACCTCGTGCAGGATATTAGCAATTGAACTAGCATTCAAATCCTTTTTATATACCACCTGAAAACAAAACTTTTAAATTAAGAATGTACTTTTCTCGAATACATGATCTGCATAATACAATTCTTTTTAAAACTAAACATTCAATGTATGTGAGTTAATATTTTCTTCATGTTTTTTTTCTTCCAACTTTAAGGTACTATCGCTTGGTGCTGATGTCCTGCCAGAATACAAAATGCAAAGTCCTAGTGTACATAAATGGACAATACTCCATTATTCACCATTTAAAGCGGTGTGGGATTGGATAATACTTATATTAGTTATGTATACAGCAATTTTTACACCATATGTAGCAGCTTTTTTACTCAGCGAACCTGATTATCAGCGACGTACTAATAAGTATATTAATAACGATCCAATTGTGATAGTAGATTTAATTGGTAAGTTCTTTTGTTTCTGATCAAATATTTTAATATATTCCTTCGTATTGTATGTGTAAAATGATGTTAAATTTTGTTTTAAAAAAAATATGTAAAACAAATAAAAGGAAAACAAGTTCTATTTGATTTTTTCCCAATTTAAATTTTTATATACACGGACATGATAATTAAACATACACTCACACACAGATATGCAACACATATTTAAACTTACCACACAACACTAGGCCATTGTAATATATATAATATGCTTATGATTTAATGAAACACTTACTAACGCTATTAGCTTATTATAATTTGCTTTTTTTAAATTGCAAGTGTCGTCAGCGAAATTTGGTAAAATGTATCTTTTTCATAATTATGTTTAGTCATTGTGTCATGTGTGTGTACTTTTTTGTACAATTCTGTCATTTTTACTTTTTTTATATTTTGAGTGTTTTTTTTTTTTGTAAGGACAATCATTCATTTTTATATTTTTATCCTTCGGGTGTACATCATCATATGATTTTCTGGAGAATTACATTTTTCTTTGCTAGTCTTTTTTACAATGTTATTTTTGCTCACCCACTTGTACCATGTCGGACGAACTGTTGTAATATTGATGGATGGAATTGGACTCCAGGCAAAAACATTAAATTGACCATCTGCTGCAGTGCTGTCAATCAGATGAACATGATTGGAAGGAAATTAAGAAAACAATTGAAAAGGGTAGAGTTGGTCGATCGATCCTTGACTTCGGTGTGGCAGTGATATCAGCAAGTGGAATATCATATCTCATAGAATTATTATAAGTGCGCATACCAAATGAGAGTTGGTATATATGCAACTGGCTTAAACTATACATCTGTACAAAATAAATATCAAATTGTTGTTTTGCTAATCGACGCTACATAACTTGTAATCTCATAACGTATTTACCCTTCAATAACATTTCTAAGCCGACGTGTGTCGAATTTTTCCTGTAGACAGATAGGGAAACATTGGTTTCAATTGGTGTACATGAAAAAAATGCAAGCCTTCTACATATTTCTAAAGCCCAAAACATGTATGCTGATGATGGCAACAACATAGTGTTAAACCACTTTATTTAATTTTAAAAAATTGTCTGCTCATTTATTTTTCTTTCTGCACTTCATGCAGAATTTCTGCATATGTGCTTTGAGCATACATCTATGCATAAAACAGAAAGAAATTAAATGTCGATTCTTACACAATTTTTGAAAAAAAATGAAGAAAACAAAATATCTGGCACTAAAGGTTCATTAAACACTCAAACCTAATTTAATTTGTGGCTGGGAAGTAATTATTTTTGCCACAATCGGTTTACCATTGAATCCGAATATCAATTTTGAGAATGTTTTAAACAGAGTTTTAATCTGGGGTGTTTGCAAGACTTTCCCAAGAAGTGGAGCAGTGAAATAAATCTAAACCTAAACATAAGAGCAAAAAAAAATAGGTTTTGTCACTTTCAGGATTGAAACCAAGAACCCGGGCTTAATAGTACAACACACTAGCATGACACTCCACTCACTTTTTTTGACTCCTTTGGAGAAAAAATTCTTTCATTTTCCGGAATAATGCTGGTCAAAAATTATGCATTTACTAATGTATGTAAAAGGTTTTTCAATAAGAGCGCTACAAAAGTTTTTTTTAAATAAAACAAAAACGGTTTTGGATATCAATGAAATTCTTTATTTCTGTGAAAGTACGTTCGATGCCATTATGTATGGAACTCGATTTCTTTTGCATGGGCACTACGGGCACGCTTGCAGAAGTCCAGACGCTTAAAACAATTTTCGACGGTTTTCAAGCATAAATCGGCCGATACTGCTGCAATTTCACGTTCGATATTCGTACGAAGTTCATCAATCGTCGCTGGCTTGTTGGCATAGACCATAGACTTGACGTAGCCCCACAGGAAATAGTCAAACGGCGTCAAATCGCACGACCGAGGCGGCCAAGCGACTAGACCATTTCGTGAGATAACATGTTCTCCAAACTTGGTTTCCAATAAATTGATTTTTGCATTCTCTGTGTGGCTTGTGGCGCCGTCCTGTTGGAACCACATGTCCTCCAAGTCCATATCGCGGAAGAAGTACGGCCCAATGACGCCGCCGGCCCATAAACCACACCGAACCGTAATTTTTTCGGGATGCAATGATGACTCATGGAGTACGTGTGGATTGCTGCCTGACCAGTACCGCATATTTTGTTTATTGGCGAAGCCATTCAGCCAGAAATGATCCTCATCGCTGAAGATGATTTTTCGATGAAAATCCGAATCATTTTCAAGTTGTTGCTCAGCCCAATTCACGAACATACGACGCTTCTGGTGGTCAAGCGGCTTCAGTTCTTGCGTCAATTTAATCTTGTAAGGATGTAGGCCAAGATCTTTTCGCAAAATTCGCCACAACGACGTCACAGAGATGCCCAACGCTTGAGAACGACGTGTGAGAGACACATTTGGGCTTTCTTCAACTGAATCTCAGCGTCAGCAATATTGACGCTCTTAACATTGAGGCCACTGACTCCAAATTTCGGTTGTAAATAAAACAGGAGGTCCCGCCATCGTGCATGAAATACAAACGCACACACTAATGGTTGTGAGAAAGCCAGGCCATGGGTGCTAACGAGCCTGTTGCGCCAATCGATGGTGCCAAATTCGGTGATAACAGCACGAATTGTTGATTCACCAGGTCGATTATGACGACTAAATTTCATGATTAAATTGCAGAGTATACTGAAAAATGTTCACTTTGACAGATGACGTTTGGACGCCATTTTTAACCAGTGCTGCTGACCTGAAAAAAAACATAACACTTAAGCCCTGGTAATTTTTCACAGATCACGATCTTTCCATTATTAAATGGCAGAGTAAGTATACTGAAAACTTTTCAATCTGACAGTTGAAGTTTGGACGGCATTCCTAGCCAGGGCTGCCAGCATGAAGAACTTAACTCTTAAAAAATCACCCATATTTGTTTTTGCAAATCATTCTACCTCAGCTCTAATCATAGAGCCTAATGCCGGTCCAAATGAAAGACATAGACCTGTAAATCATAAAAAAAATGAATCATCGGGATCACCCTGTGCTCTTTCTTTCGCGATCTGTTAACGAAATCTTGTCTTATTAATAAATCTTAGATAGCGTTGCAAACAAGTTCGGATGGATTTTTTTTAATTAATCGAATTCAAACATTTTTACATTTGAATATTCCGAATTTTATTTTTTGTGAACTTTGCAATTTATTTTGAATTCGTACGACCATCAAAGCATTTAATTCCATGATTCGAACTTAAAACAATCGCTTATTTCGAAAATCATGGTCTTCAATGCTTAAATCCGAACAAGTTCCAAATAATTCTTAAATCAAATATTAGAATATTAATTGTATACCTTGAACGTTTTTGGATTTTGTTTTTACAAAATTAGCCAAAAAACACCTCCATTAATAGCTTGAGAGAGGTAACAGTCGGAAGAATAGATTTTACAAATTCATTGACTTTAAGATTAGTAAGCTTGACAATGCATAGTTCTTAAGTGAAAATCTATAAAGCAGTCACAATATTTTAAGAAGCGTATGTTGTATAACTTGGCATTCATAATTGAGCTCGCGAAGAAATATTTAAATCTTTCGAGTAATCCAAACCACCCAAATAGCCTCATTGTCACCATCGAACGTTTTCAGGATTTATAGCAAATCATGACCAATATTGACAGTCATGCTTTTTCAAGGCGTTCAAAATTCCAATCATTTCTATTCGCGGTTCGTTGAGCTCGCAAACCATTGGAATCAGAAACAGTTTACTTTATCCCACTATTTTCGATTTGATGGCATTATTTGCGTGCAGAGTTCTACTCATAGTGGTGGTCCTTATAAAATAAATAAAATCAACCATCGAACCGTTTTCGGACAATTCGATTGCTTATATCATATGGTGCAGGAATCACGTAGCTGCATGATTGATTCCCTTGTTAGCATATCATGCAGCGGTTATATGTAAGAACGTGTTATCATTTTAAATGGACCATCAGACCCTAGTGTCACATCCAATTTAGGTATTTTTCCACCCCATGACATTTTTGTTGGCTTACATTTGAATTCGATATTAGCATGTGGGAACATACATACATACACCCGTACTTTTTAAAACTTTTTTTTCACATTTGCTTAACTTTTTTTATACACTACCGAACACAACAGTTTTGTTTTACACCTTCTTTTTTGTTATTTTAAACTATCATTTAACTATCGACCTTTCATGAGTTTTTCACACAAAAAAATGAAAAAAAAAATACATGAACAGAATGCCAAATACCTACCGATGGATAACTGTTTCGGTTTGGATTTTTCTTCGTTGTCCTCGCATTTATGAAAGTGAGTCGGCATAGTTTTATTTGTTTTGGTAAACAACATTTAAATGTGACATATAGCTGCAAAAATAAAAATATAGGTAAATAAACAATTTATGCAATTGGCTAAATGTGATGGATTTTGATTTTGATTCTAGATACACGAAGAAAAATCCCTACCAAATGTGTGCAATTGGATGAAACAAATCGATCATTAAAAAGGATGTTTTCTATTTAAGTTTACAGTGAATAGCATGATTGAGTATTGTATCTTTTTTATTTATTTTACATATATATATATATTAGTCGTTTAATTTTTACTGGTGATAGAAAAAAATAATAGAAATAGATAATATCGAAATTATTTTGTTTGGTAATTGATTTAAATGTTATTTATACAGAACTATAAAAAACGCATTTTTAACGAAGGTTTGAATTAGATCCGTTCGAGTACACCTGTCAATTATTTTTAAATTCGAGAAAAGATGAGCTACGCTCTCTCAAGAAAAAACCATAAACGTTTAAGTCTATAAAATTGTTAAAGTGACAAAAAACTAATTACTTAAGCATTTTGTCAAATTATCCTCCTTGAATTAATTTAAAAATCTATAAAATCGAAAGAACAGTCTTAGTGGTTTCTATAAAAGTTTTGCATCTGTAATGGTTTTTACAGTTACCATTTTATCACGAACCAAAACAATGCGAAAAAAATATAAGGAAACTGCACTTTTTCTTCGTTCATTTCTCAGACAAATGCGACAGTTGTGTACATTTTATTTATGTAAGCATTTTATTATTGTAAGCAACGAAATTTTTTTTGGAAAAACGACTTCAACTCCGACAATCGCTTCCATTCATGAAAGGCTATTATGGGCAACTTGAGTAGGTAATTGACAGGACTGAAAAAAAATGTACGTTGAATTTTAACACTAGCTTTCGATTGCTTCCGACTATTATAGTTCATCCTTAAACCTTAAGTTAAGCTAAAGGGTGATCCATTTCGAGGTTCCCTAATTTTTTAAAGAAAAAAACACAGAAAATTCAAATTTAATGGAGAATGTTTATTATCATTTGAAAGAACATTCTTTGGCATTTATTTTTTGAAGATTATGTCTATCAAATGTTGGCCGTTGCTACTTCGCAGATGGTCCATCTGTTGAGTCCAATTTTCGATCACTCGTTCGAGCATTTCGACTGTTAACTGGCGAATGACACGCGTGATGTTTTCCTCCAAAGCCTGAATCGAAGCGGGTTTGTCGGCATAAGCTTTTGACTTTACATATCCCCACAGGAAAAAGTCTAATGGTGTGATATCACACGATCGAATGCTGGGTCTCAAAATGGGTGATGGTGTTGCGAATAGTACGCTCAGTAGGCCGATTATGTTGACCATAAGTTGAGCGAAGTGCACGAAACACATTCCTCACAGAACGTGAATTTTCATAATAAAGTTGAACAATTTGTAAACGTTGTTCACGCGTAAGTCTTTCCATTATGAAATGCCAAACAAAATGCCAAACGACTCACACGTGATCTGTCAAAAAAGACTATTGAAAAAAGTATCTCTACTTGGATCACCCGTTATTTATAGAAGATTTAAACCTATCTCTAAATGCAAGGCTCTAGTCTAACATTAAACATGGCAGACATGTGTAAAACACCGAATGATTTTTTGAATACAATAAGAAAAGTAACAAACGACGAAAATGTGAAAAAGAACATAACGTTACAGATAGCTACTCACTCAATCGAAATATTTTGTTTTATCAATACATTTTGACTTCTCCAAGTACCAAACATTTTCTTCATCAGTGGTCTTCATATGAAGTGCAATTATAGTAGAACAGAGTGTTAGCTAGAATTAAACAGAAAACTCTTGTCAAAAAAATTTTATGAATTGAACAAAACCCTCTTGTCAAACAATTTATGAAGAGCAGCTGAGTTTATTTAACTAATTTAAAAAAAAAAAAACTCTGGACTAGTAAGTTACGATTTTGCTAAATGAATATGCTCCAAAATGTATGCATAACGACACCTTAGTTTTAGATTTGTATGGGTGTTTCTTCGAAAGCCTTTGGTTCGACACTTTGCATTTGATTGTCTGTTGTCTAGCTATTCTTTTTCCAATGCAACGATAACTCATGGATCATTCAGTCCAAATAAAAGAAAGTTAAAGTTGATACCTATAACTAAATGCACATTACAAAATGTAGCCAAATTGCACATTCCACTTATCGGTAATTACAACATTGAAATCGCCATTAAAAGAAAAAGAAATAACTTTGAATACATTCATTTCATCATCGATACTCGATAGCAAAGTTATTCGGTGTGACTGCTGCCATTCAGCGCCGCCATTTGTATTAAGCAATGTAAGCTGGAATTCGGTGAAATCATTTTGCATACATTTCATAGGACTTTACCGTTACGATACTTTAAATCGATTGGAGAGATTTTCGATTAAAAATAAAATAAAAGTGCGAACATAATTTAACGGTGAGTAAAATAAATCTTTTTGCTCTGCACGTGCATAGCTTCAGATTGCTATTTTTGTGTAAGTGCTTTTCAGCAATATTTGTACACCTTGTGGTTCATTTTCTTGATTTCAGCATTTCAATTGCACATCAAACTGTGATTTTGACATTACTTGTATCAATTTTAACATCAATAATCGAAATGTCTTTTATCTATTGTGTATTTTGGCCAAATTATGAATATCGGTAAATTCTCTCATGCTTGGGATTTGATCTAATGTCCAACTCTCTGTGAAAGAAAATTTTGCGTTCGACCCAGTCGTGCACCCACCACTCGTTTTTTTAAATCTATCATTTTATTTGGAAATACGCAATCAGTGAAATGTCTTCTTTTCAATGTTTATTCTACACTTTTTCAGCCAAGAGTGTATAAATATAGCTTCAAGACAAATTAATTTTTTACACGCTACACTGACAATTCGTAACTTATTACAAACAAAGGAAATGAAATGCAAAGTAAGTTTAGGCAAAAAAAAACAAGCAACCGACTGACTTTTCGCTTTTAATTAGTGTCGCTCATTTAAAAATATTAAGTTCCCAGTAGCACCCAATTATAACAAAGGTCTAATTTCTTTTCCTTACTTCTGTGTCAGCGATATTTTGTTAAGGTCCTTGAAGTTCAACACTTTAGAAATAAACAGAGATGGGGTAGATTTTTGTTTTATGTAAATTGCACTCAACGGTTTTTTTTATACTATTATAGTGTTTTTTTCCAAACCGTGGATGTTTGATGGGAAGAGAAAGAAACAGTTCGAAAGCTAAGATAGATGGTGGGTGTAGTGATGAATTACTCCATCGTTGCTGCCTGAACTTTCGTATCGAAGAACTTGTGTTCATTTATTATTTGCAGAAGTTGGTTTTGTTATTTGACAATTATTTACGGAACATGTTGCTATGGATTTTGGTTGAGATTGTACACGAAATCTTTTACTCAAAACCCGAGCTCAATACAACTTCACCGTATATAACAAAAACCCGTCTAGAAATGTTCCGGAGAAAAACTCGAGTGGCATTTTTTAAATTATATATATTATATCTTTCAGACACCATCAAAAATTGTCTAAATCACCAGAAAATTTGTAACTTACATTAAGGTTTTTCTCGCACGTCACTTAGTGGTTTTTAAAAATGTGCACAACTGAAATGCTAGTTTTCGACAAGTATACAAAGTTTCATCGATCTAGCTTAAGAATAAATTCCAACATAACTAGATCAATTTAGCTTTTGATTTATATATAATATATGTATATATCTACTGTAACATCAGCTTTGATTTATATGTAATATATGTATATATCTACTGTAACATCAGCTTCGTCAACTGTGTGTACAACTCCTTAAAAATAATTAAAAAAGACGACAACTGTAGACATTTTAAATGTGTTGCAAAATAAAAACTGACGGTGAGAAAGCAAAGAACAAATAAAATGGTTGACATTTAAAATAAATCAGTTTCGTGTTTTCTATTGTGAAACTACCTTAATAGCTTTTTTTATTTCGGAAGAAATTCAACGCGTAGCTGTGAAATTATTTTGACTGAATGCATATCACTGATGCGATATAATGTGCTAATAGAAATGGATAGCTCGGTAGAATCTTCTCCGATTTTGAACGAATCAAACCCTATAATTCAAACAGGCGTTTAAATTGATAAAGGAAAAATTTTCTTGAATTCAAAGTTAGCGTCCGACGACTACCTAGTCTCGCATATCTTCTTTTCTCTCATAAAGAATTTACTTCATTAGCAGTTAACTTGATGCTCACCGTTTTATTTCGGGACCTGAAAGTTCTCTGTGATAGGACAGAACTTTCGCCTCCTCACTAGTGAATTGAGTTACGTTATTAAAGTTAACAAATACTTTACAGCAGTCCTTATTGTATATAAGACCCAAGTAATACCAGCCCTTGAAGACTATTCTCATGTTTAAAGTTCAGTTGAAACGAAGTCTCAGAAAACATATAGTGTGTGACATATTATTGAATATGTATAATCCGATTTGCATATTAGAAGTTCTTTTTATATAATTACTATATTAAAATATATTTCAAATAGTTGAACTCAAGATCAATTAAGTGTTCGCCTCTACTGACTAGTGCAAAATGTGTTAAATGCTTTTGAAGATTCTAAAATAGATAATGGCTATGCAAACATTTTTCATGTTTCTCAACACTATGTAATTCGGGTAGTATATCGCCGGCTTTGACCTTTAATCATAACAAAAAACTCATAAATATCATTTGGGAGTAACACCTCTTGTCCATACAAAGATTGGCCGGATATCAATATCAATATCAATTCCCCTTGCAGTTGGCCCCTAATTTTTCGCAAATTTTACAATTCTTGCTGAGTTTCTTTGGCCGATTAATCGGCTGCTCTCTCTCTCTTGTCAAGTTCGATTTAAGACATTAAGATCTCCATTTTCTCCTTCTTATGGCATTTACCTTTTCAATCTCAATGTTCCAATCGTTGACTTCTTTGTTTAAGGTGTCCAATGGGCAGGTGGGCTACTGCTGCGGTCAATATCAGAATGGAGACTATCGATCAGTTGCTTAGATGCTTCTCCCGCATGGCTCATCGATGAGTTTAAATTTCTCAGAATTTTTTTTTATAATTTACACGTACTCAAGGGGTTATGGATACCCTTTAGGTGTTACCACAGTACGAACGTTGGGAAGGGGAAGAAAGAGGGTGATAGGAAAGATTTTGGATGTAGTGAGACTTACGATGGGTAGTGTCCGATCTAACTGCGGAGAGTCACTTTTCCTTGTGTTCGTTAAATTTTAAGAAATTCAAGATGATGCATACATTAAGGAATAACAACCGACCTTTTTTAATTCTTTTAAGTAAAAGTTAAATGGATTTTGGCTGGGATTTAACGCGCAACCTTCCACTCAACAGGCGAACACATTAGCACTACACCGCGTTCTGTCTGAACGCTTTAATTCCGTTTTGTAAGGAAATTGGCATGGTTTTGGGCAATGGTGAAGGACATGTCGATCTCCTACTGTCCCGTGTTCAACAAAATTCGACACCCGAAACCAAACGACGAATAGAGTTGTCAGAAGGTGATTATTGTTCACCATATTTTGAACAATATGTACGTTTGCTTATTTGGCGATTTATTTTAATATGAAGCGATTAATAGTTAAAAATTTTACTGAATTGACGTTTCAAAAACATGTCTACTCTATTCAAGCGCTTGATAAATGTCAAAGCTTTTCAATGGTCGCATACCGATACAAGAGGTGGCGCAGCCTGTGTTTTCGCAAATGCACCATCTGAAGCAACATAAGAGCAGAGTCAGCTACATCTACAGGCATTTTGCGATGCCCCTCCCGCCATAAGATGACAGCCTGGAACTTCATTTCTCAGATTTTATGTTGAACCATTGTCTGGCGCTTCTCTTAAAAATCTTACTTCGTATGAATCCAAGAAATATTTGGTCGCTATCGCTATTCAACATTCGCCTCTACTATTATGGATTTAACGAAAACAATGTCGAGTATAGAGCTGTAGCAATTAGCAAACCGTATGTATTCGTTACTGAGAAACGAATATTCAATTCGACTCGAAGTACCGAATCGCCACTGCCAACTAAGTTTCGTTACTTTTACGTGTTTCGCTACTCGCATCAAATTCGCTATTCGTATGTTTCGTTTTTGTTACTCGAAGAGGTACGAGGAACATTTGAATTAATTAAACCCTTGACAGATTTTTCTGACTCTGACTCAACCGTTGAGAACGTGTGAGTGGCTCCGTGGTGTGCTGACGTACCTTGGTTTGTAAGTAGTGAGTACATAGAGGGTGATCCATTTCGAGGTTCCCTACTTTTTTAAAGAAAAAACACAGAAAATTCAAATTTAATGGAGAATGTTTATTATCATTTGAAAGAACATTCTTTGGCATTTATTTTTTGAAGATTATGTCTATCAAATGTTGTCCGTTGCTACGTCGCAGATGGTCCATCCGTTGAGTCCAATTTTCGATCACTCGAGCATTTCGACTGGTAACTGGCGAATGACACGCGTGATGTTTTCCTCCAAGGCCTGAATCGAAGCGGGTTTGTCGGCATGAGCTTTTGACTTTACATATCCCCACAGGAAAAAAGTCTAAAAAAGTCTATTATCCAATAATGAATGCTATGTCTCAAAATGGGTGATGGTGTTGCGAAAAGTACGCAACAAGCACGTGATCTGTCAAAAAAGGCTATTGAAAAAAGTATCTCTACTTGGATCACCCGTTACATACTTTGAAACATAAATGATATGATTTGTATTGATCATACGAAAGTAACGAATTCTTTGTAACGGGTAATCAATGAGAAAGTACCGAATCCATACGGTTATTTCTTTTGTCGTTACTTTTACAGCTCTAGTCGTTTATGCTACGAATGACTAATTCGATACAAAATGCCCTCGAATCACAACAATGATACACCCCAGTATTGTTACATGCAAACAAAGTCATTTATCCCGGCTTGCATTGCACTATACGATGAAAATAATATTTAATTTCCCATTAAAATTACACCTGTTAGTTGAAGGTTTGGTATTCATATATAAATGCAAATGTAAAATATTCATATTCATTCAAACCATAATTACTTATCCACACAAAATCGAAAAATTTAAATATTCTTCGATCCAAATCATAGACAAACATATCCTTCACTATTTAGCATAAAAACAATTAAGTACGTGCCCGATTATTTAATTTAAATCTGTGTAAAAAATTAATAACCTCATTGATTTCTGTGTAATTATCCATAGTCATACCCCCATTCACTCATCAATCAAGTATCCTTATGCCTGTTCAGAAAGAGACTTAAGATAAAATGCTCCTCTTCATTTTGAGTGCGTGCAGGAAGAAGTATGCCGTTGCAATTATTCCAGAATGGCAGCTCGTATCGCAACTTACTCACTGATTATGCATTCTGAGGCAAAGAAACCTCTTGCATCAAGAGAGTGCATACTACTCGACGTCGTCCTCACCAAGGAGCAATAATCTTAGCATTTAATCGATGGTCCAACATTTATATCAATTTAATAAATTGTAGAATATATTCTATTCATTTCATTTTCCGTTCCGTCAATGTGTTTCGATGTTATTTTTTTTAATTTTAATTATTTTTTTCTGTTTGTGTTAATCTGATTTTTTTTCTTGCTAATTTCGCTGAATCGCTGCAAACTCATAGAATGCCTTTCAGAAAAAAAAGAATATAGTTATGCTTAAATGTTATTATATATCTAATGCAATTTGTTACGCAAAGCAAATAATATTTTATTAGCTAATAAAATACAAAAAAAAGAAAACACACATTTATACAATGCAACTATACTTACTACAGCACAAACGATAAAAAAAAACAAATTACTCTTTACTCATTTAACAGAAAACAAAAAAAACTATTTTCCTTTTAAAAGAAAAACTATACACACACAATAAAATACAACAACAACAACAAAAAACCAACCAACTACAACAATAATTTATTGTTATCATTCAAAAAAAAATTTGTGTGCAAATTAAAAAAAAAACAAAAAAAATGAAAATGGTTACAAGAAAGAGAAACAACAACAATTTTTTTCTTTTCTTAATTTCCATTTACAGTGGATGTAACATTTGTGATAGATATATTAATAAATTTTCGCACAACATTCGTAAATGGCCAGGACGAAGTTGTATCACATCCTGGACGTATAGCGGTTCACTATTTAAGTGGATGGTTTCTAATCGATTTGGTAGCCGCGATACCCTTTGATTTATTATTAGTTGGTAGCGATACTGATGAGGTAAGTTTAATATTATTTAAGACAAATATATATACCAAAACTACATATATTTATATATTTATGTAATTTCTTTTAAATTAATATATTATATACTTGTGAACATTTTTTTAAATATTTAGATGGAATATTTTAGTTGTTATTAATATATTATTTGTTATTTATTTATTTTAGTGTGTAGGAACATTTTTCTTAATGTTTTATTTCAATTTATTTACTAACAATTAAATAAAAACTGTAGAATATTTTAATGATTGTGTTTTAGATCGTAATTTTGTTGAACAAAATCAATGATAGATATACAAAATTGTGTAGCACCATACAAATCTGTATTTTTTTTAAATACATTTTATATATGCTTCGAAAAATACATTTTGTCTTATGGAATTTTTTTTATATATGTATAATCTAAAAAAACTTTAATCCAATTGCTTTTTGATGTAACTGTCATGATAAATTATTTTTTTTAAGCTGAAAAAAAATTCGTAAAAAAGGTTGTATTTAATTAATATTTAGTTTTTTTTTTTGTCAGATACATACCATTATATTGGCGCTGTTGAGGGGCACTTGTACTAACGAATTTATTCCACTAACCCCTGGTGAGCTGCATTTTCACCCATTTTCTCGTGGATTTCAAACATGATGCCCTAATTAGTAAAATCAGATTACAGATAAAATCTATATCCAACACAACTAGCTTAAAGCCGATTCATGTCATATAGGAAAGTTGGTACCAACTCAAAATGTCCTGCGTTTGTTTTTAAAAGTGTACTTTTCGGCTATGGCATTTATGACTATTGAAAACGTAAAACATGTTAACATTTCTTTATGTTTTAAGTGAATGTATAAATATATAAACAGGGTGCGTCGTCTTTTATGTCGGTATGTGAATATTGAAGAACATAAACAAACTAATTTGGTCCTTTAACAATGGTTTGGGCTAGTTTTTGAATGTAACATCAATTAAATGGACGCCTCTATTGAGAAAAGCAAAATGTGTATCATTTTTTTGAATTTTCAATCACTTTTTCGAGCATCTCGGGTTGAATAGCGATGATTTTACAATTAATGCTTTCCCTGAGCTAATCAATGCTCTTAGCCTTGCTGCTGTATTTTAAGTCAATCAGGCTTTATACGGCAACAAATGCAAATCGTCTTTCAAAATGCACTGTAAGGTTGTACCACTGACGCCAAAATGCAAAGCTAGGTGACAAAACGACGTATGTGGCTTCTCACTTACCGCTTCAACCAGTTCATTGCAACATCTAAGGAATTGATGAAGGGCATATCCCGTGCTTAATAAAAGTCGACAGCAAAGGACGAATATATGTTATTCCGTTGGTGAAAATTATCTTAAAGACACATTAAGACGCATATTCACAGTAGTGTTAGATTTTGACTCACTAAAACCATCAACCTTTCTGTATTGCAACTTCTACTTACAGTCAGGAATGAACCTGAGCCTCAACCAACATGACTCTCCAATTAGTCCGGTCCTTAACCAAATGCCTCCAGTTGCGCATTCCAAGTTGGTTGAGGTCGGTTTCTACTTGTGTGTGCCACTTAAGTCTAGGTCTTCCTCTACTGCGTCCGACGCGACGCCTGGCTTTGAATCAAAGACTCGCTGTGAGCTGGAGTATTGTGTCCATTCTTTCTACATGTCCTAGCCATCTTAAACGTCCAATGCGGAGTTTTTTGACCACTAGCATGTCGCTGTACATCTCGTATAGTTCCTGGCTGAATTTTCATCTCCTTAGCTCGACTGGAGGTTTTTTAAAGAATTTTTCAAATTCAAGTCGACCAAATCAAATCGATACGGTCCATGCTTCAGCGCCATGGAGCAGGACTGGGATGATCAGGATCTTTTATACGATCCTTAGAAGTTCAAGTGAGGGCTTTACTAGTGAATTTTCTTCTTAGCCCAAAGAAACAGTGTTGGCAAGAGTAATTTTTTGTCTTATTTCTGACGAGATGTTGTTGTCAGAGTTAATACTGGAGCCGAGGTAGACAAAGTTATATCTGTCAATGGTGACTTTCTGTCCAATTCGTCGATGTTGTGTATCCTTTCGAGTTGACAGCATATATTTAGTCTTACCCTCATTGACATCACGTTGAATCCGACCAATACAGTCACTTTCGTCGGCGTATGCAAGTAGTTGCACCGATTTATGAAACATTGTGCCTCTGGTGTTGGCTCGAAAGTTTTGCACAATCCTCGCAACAATCATATTAAAGAAGTCACATGACCGTGTATCGCCTTGCCTAAAGCCTTTTTTTGGGATCGAATGTGTCGATGAGATCGTTTCCGACTTTGATGCACCACCGAAAAATCACCATCATTATCCTGTATTGCAACTACTCAGTGGCGCAATAGTTAGTGAGATAAACTGGGTCTGGGTTTTGATTTTTCACTAGCATTCCTGTCTTTATGATCTGATGAATAGTATCAATTCTCAAAAAACTCTTATCTCAACTTTCAAATGGGACTCGAACAGTATTTATGAGTATAGGCAAGTTGTTTGTTCGTTTTTACGAAAACATCTTTTACAGTTCGACAAAAAACGTCTTTTTCTATAACGTTAGCTATGAGATAGGCTATAGGTACAAATCGTTTTAGGGAAATCGCCCCCAAAAAGTAGGCGTGGGTTTAAAAAGATTTAAAGATGGAATATTCACAGTACCCTCATTGGATTTTTGTTCTTCTTTCGGCTTTTTTTATAAATCCAACCATTGGCGAGTTGGTGTCAAATGAAAGCTTATGAATTTTAAAACATGATTATCTAAAAATATTTTGATTTCTAATTATATTTTTCGCAGAAAATCTCATCTTGTTTTTCAATGTTCAACATTTATTTCGATGAAGTAATAATTGCCACTGAACTGTAGAAAACGCCGCCAAAAAATGGGAAGTGCAAAAAACCTTATGTTGACGAAATATAGATAATGACAATTTCTAAATATCTTGCTCAGACACTTTACAAAATTTTCTGAAAAGTGGGCGGATTTAAAATTGTTTACTTTTTTTGTGCTTTGTCAAACAGACCTACTTGCTAATAAAATAAGGCCCAAAAATTTGTGAAACACAGACGGATGGCGATTCTTAGTCTCCTCAAATACTTGAATGTATATCTACTGGTAGGCTATAAAAAGTGATACGAATAACGCCACTATTGGGACTACAAGATAGAAAAGGAATACGTAAAGCTATAACAAAAGATGCAGCCATATTTAATTTTGACAGCGTATCAAACATTTCAGTAACAGTTTCTTTCGTTAATGGCGGTTTGTTAACTCTTATCGTAGTTTCCTCCTATTTAATTGGAAATTTCCTCTTATCTTTGTGTTCTTACTTTGCACAGTTTTTACAAGCAAATGAAACATTTCACATCCAATTACCATACAAACAGTAAACACAAACTCATCTGACAAGAGTATTTTGTTATTTTTAAAAATGGTTTCTCAATGCTGGAGTTTGTCTTTGTATAACATGTACATCTTTTGAATGTACAAATCAACATCATTATACGCTTCTCAAAGAAAGCTCGAGTGAGTTTCCAATGAAAACATTTCAAAATGTTTATCCCTCCGTGGGAACAGTGAGAGTCTTAAGTCTTTATATCGGCTTCTTTTGTATACCTACGCTAAGGATGACAGGTATTCTCATTTTTAAACGATTTCCTTGCGGTGTCAATTAATCGTAAACAATTCCTTTATTCGATGTAATAATAAATTGCATAGCATTTGAGTAAAAATATTAATTTCCCTAAAGTTATTATTCTTATGTATCATATTGAATTAAATTTATTCAAAGTCGAATTTTAATTTTACCACTAAATGTGTAAACCATGGGAAATGATGTTCCATTATTGCATTACAAACGAATTAATGTCAAACCAGCATTGGGTATTTTTTTTGACCACCATCATCGTATATAGGTAGTCCGCTTATTGAATTTAATTTTATGATTAAATTGAATTTAGTGGTCCGGCATATTATGTCTATGAGTAACAATTCATGTCAGTATGTAATACAATGCGACAGACAAATAAATAAACATATCGCACTGTCAAAACAAAAACATATCATACACAAGGGTGAAGGTGAATTTTTAGTAGCACTTGTCATTTAGACTGAATATCTTGAAACGATTAAGGGCCACTTGCACAAGAATAAATTTGAATAAATATGTTTCTGAAAAATAAAAATAACTTTCCACTGGGTCTCATCTAGACCATTAATTACCATACAATTTCATACAAAACAATCTTTTTTTGTTGTGTGCAACTACAACAACTTAAAAAGCAACACGATGATGACGAATACCGAATGACGCATTCACTCAAATTTATTCCACATATTTTTTTTCCATCGAATTCAAGCGTTATAAAAAGGCATAGGTAGTTATAGATATAATACAACCTCAGGCAACAACAGAAACAATGAGGGAAAGCACACAAAATAAAAATCTAAAAATACATTAATAGATACATCCGATTCCGAATGCATGATGAATAATGAAAAAATTGAATAATTTTGTTTGAATGGAGAATTCGACGGTGTAGCGACAACGCCTTCGATAGCTCAGTTGGTAGAGCGGTGGACTGTAGTAGAAAAATTGTGACCTAGATGTGCTCGAAACGTGTAAAAAGCGATTCCGAACGTATTTCCTTCATGAAAATGTTGATATCCATAGGTCGCTGGTTCAAATCCGGCTCGAAGGAACATTGTAGATTTTTTTATTTTTTATTTTTTTTTATGTCATTATGACAGTTAAAGTGCGTTTGTTATTTGGAATTGGAATGATAAATACAAATTGAATATCTTTTCTTTATGTTAGGTTATAATAGTTAGGATTGTAGGTAGTATGAGAATCTGTTTCTTAATGTTTTTCAGTGAATTTTGAGCTGGGATGGAATCGACTAAGGTGATGTGCATAGAGCCGTAGAGTTACAAAAGTGTGATTATGATAGTCTTGCATGCTCCCGCTCCTGTGAGAGTCTCTGGCAGCTCTCCATCATTGTCGAACCAGACCACGTTACCTCCAGTCTTTCAGTCGAAGTGTTTGTTCATCATCAAAGCGGCGTTCGGTGTTCTTTGTCACCTTGTAGTTGAAGCCTGGGTTAGATTCTCTTGGCTGGAGCATTATTGTTCATTTTACTAATATAACCTAGCCAATGTAGTCGATATGTTTTAACATTTTTTTTCTATATTCTATTGACTATTATTACAGCTCATAAATATCGTGACTGTATCTGCTCCTAAATCCTCTTTATCGCCTGAGGGTCTTTTGCTGCTTGTGAATTGAATTCTTTGTATCCGATTTCAAAGTTGGACAGAATTATTCGCATATTAGGTATTTATATACATTTGAGTGCGACTTGGAATGATCAAGAACAAAATCCTGCCTTAATAATTTCTACAAGTTCTGCAAAGGTGTGGTTAACAATTTCAGAGACACTTCTGCACTAGGTATCCAAAACTACAGCGATGATGACATATTAAAATAAAATTTTGCCATATTTTCAGATATTTTGCTCTCCAGATATATAGAATGATAGTGCCTTCCGTATTATTACCTGCCCTATCCACTATCCCTTCCAGCACTAGATTGGAGAAATCGCATGAAAGCGTGTTTCCTTGTCTGAATCCGATACATACATGTTTGGAAAAGTTCAAATGTGCTGTTTCACAACTTAATAGATATATCATAGCCGATAGATATATCAGTTTTGATAAACTTCCGAAATCTGTCATCGCTATATACAGCTCTTCACATTGGAAAGTCAAGCTCTGAATTAGGCTGCGACGAGGAAATTCTCAAAGTCGTAGCATGCCTATCTGAATATTGAATGTTGTATGCGTGGCTCGCATATTTGATCCATTAGATCGGCAGGTTGCTATATAGATTCGAAGTCCAGGAATGCTAGCGCTATTGTTAACATCATCTGTTGTTGTTTCCTTGAAGCTTTCCAACTAATCGACCGCAAATGTTTTTCTTCTCACAGGATATTCCGTACGCTCCGTAGAGAGCGTCCATGGTGTCATAAATTCTTTGTATAATAGGGATGCGAGCACATATAGTGCAGATGTTCCACAACCTTGTTCTGATGCGGATTATTTAAAGTCAATTACTCTTGACGGCTCCTTAAAATGAAACCGGATCCTAATGTGTGCAGTATTTGGTATTTCCTGAAATGTGGTACCGCGCAATTGCAGACTTATGATTTTTGAGTAGTATCCGGGGTGTACAACGTGCTGACGTTTTTAGCGCAAACTAGTAAATCCATGTCCGTGATCCAAACTGGGACTGTAGACACGAATATTGTCTCATTTTTTTTAAATTCTTACGCTGCATCTTGAGGATGTCTTACACAAGGGAGTAAGGGATATTTATACATACGGTTGATGTACTAGGAATAGGAACAGCTATAGCCCCTAACAGGCTGAGAGTCGATGTTGATACTATTGTATTAATAGTAGCTTTGCCTATAAGCTTATTAATGCCTTTAGATCTACTGATTAAATGAGAACCCTCTTATGACCCTCTTAGGCATCACTGATATTTTTAAAGCAGGGATCTGCCTAGAAAAGCTTTCTCCTAGTGCAGTTTTTACCTCGTCCTTCTCCTCCATAAAAGTCTTGCAGATGCCATTTTCATACAGGTAAATGTTAGCCTCTGACATGCTGACTGGTAGAACGTTTGTTGTCAAAAGTGGCAATGTAACTTCTACCACAGAATTTTTCATTAAGAATGGTCTGCAACAGGGAGCGGTAAACTCGCCGATTCTCTTCAGCATTTATACCAGTGATATGATAGGTAGTCTTACTCAGGCAATTGCGTATGCGGACGATCTTATCGCGTACAGAACAGCCTCTACTGTCGAAGTCATTCGAACTCTTTTGCAGCGGGACTTTGACAAGATCCAGAGATATTGTGATGACTGGAAGTTAAAAATCAACTTTCAGAAATCAGAAACTATCCTGTTTAGGACACCGTTGTCTAGGGCCTCTAGGGATACGAGAAAGAACTGGCGAAAGCTGGTGATCGTGGGACCAAACGGACAGCCACTGGCGAGTAAAAGTGTAGTAAAGTACCTTGGCATCTGGTTAGATCAGTATCTATATTTCGGAAGACATGTAGATGCTGCTCTGGCTAGAGCTAGGGGAGCATTTGCCCTGACAAGACGATTGTTTTATAGCAGTCGTCTTGACAGCAGGGTGAAGGTGATTTGCTACATGGCCCTCATTAGGCCAATGATTGCCTATGGGTGCCCGGTGTGGTTCAACGTTGCCCCATCTCAAATGGAAAAGATACGGGTGTTTGAGAGGCAGTGTCTGAGGAGCTGCCTTGGACTTCACAGAACACCAGTATCTGACTACACAAAATACTATTCCAACCAGGTCCTATACAACGGGGCCAACATAAACCGAATAGACAATTTTCTGGTGAAACTCATTCGGTTTCACGCTGCAAGAGCGATGGCTTCGAACAATAGTCTCATCTTTGGGGCCTTCTATCCCAATGATGAATATTTTGAGAGTGCGCGTTTAAGCGGCTTTATTCCACCCGAAGCTTTCCTATATTTGGATAGTCGGGGGCTGATACAGGATAGATCGGCGGTTCCGCTAATCTACCACGTCTTCCGACGAACTGTGGATAGGCGGCTCCTATACGACCGAGACGTCGTCGCTCAGGGCGGAGGAGAGCGCCTGCGGTTTAGCAGGAGTGTGTCCGATTGGGACCGTCGGAGTAGGTCACAACAGGAGAACCTGTTGTGGTGGTTGAATGATAGATAGGATAGTTGACTTAAAATTGTAATTTTATGGCCGACTTACATAGTTTTAGTCTTAGGTTTAGGTGCAAAGCAGCCATGGTGGCACAAAAAAAAAAAAAAAAAAAAAAACGCTTGCTGTGGCTGTTCTAGTTTTTAAGTTATTTTTAGGTAGTTTTAATTAATTTTAAGTAGCTTAAGTTAGTCGATAAGTAGTTTTAATTAGTATGTAAGTTTAAATAAAATAAAAAAAGACGAGGAACCAAGTTTTTCAAAAAAAATGTTAGCCTCTTTCAAAACTCCCAATCATAACACCTGCATCGCTTTGTTTGTTTTGCGTGACCTAAAGGTGGCGTCGCTGTTCTATATAGGGGCCTATAGTGATAGGTTGTATTAGATCTTAACGCTCAAGTGAACCGCATTGGTCTTCGTGGATCTTCGTTTTAGAGAAAGAAATTTAAAGAAAATAAAAGGAAATAGATTGTAACACTTGTATGTACCTGCTCTTTATGACATCGAAGTTAGATCATCTCCGTATATATGTCCGATTCTCTACAACATTGCTGGCCTATAAGCAATCTTCTAAATAAATTGTTCAAACCATTTTGGAGAAGTGTGCAAAAAATTAATTGATGCAGCATTGAATAACCTCCCTCAACTAACTCATTGAAATAAATCCAATAGAGTTAAATCACTTGATCTATAAAAGACAGTTCTGATTACCGAAACGAGTGAGTACATTACCAGGAAATCCTCTTGCAGTAATTGAATTCTTTAATGGTTTGTGTGGCATCTGGCATAATCATGTTAAAATAGGTTATTATGCCGCGATATCTAGGACCAGTAACAATCACTGTTTATTCTTTACTTTCTGATGGTTAAAATAATGATTCTCCACAGTGGCTCCTACGAGCACATAGATATATAACAACCACAACACCACGCTCACCGCATTCCTTAAAACTTGAATATGTTTCGCTGCTTCGAAAATGCAAAACGTCTGCCGTTGTGCGATACAATGTCGTTGGTTATGTCTATGGATAACCTTTAGAAATTTAAATAAATGGAATCTGCGTTTATTCATGCGTCTGAGTAAATTGGAGTGCAGTGATAAACCGAATATTACTTTAACTACTACCCCCAACCGAAAATGTTGGGAATTACGAGAAATTTTAATAAACAACTTTTTAACTTTTGAAGGTTTCTCTTACGAAAAAACATGTGTTTTATCGGAAACGTTTTTCTCTACAGAAATACAATTCAGAAGCAAAATTACTTTTTGGAACTGTCGGAAAATACGTTTTAAAAGACCTTAAATTTTAAAAGGACTTAAAATCCAATATGGTAATTTTTTTTACAAATCAAAAACTCTTGTTACTCTTGTCGAACTATCATTCTGCAGATTAGAATTTTTTCTGTTCATGTAAAAGCAATTGAATTTAATACATTGGAAAAATAAATATCATAACTGAAAAATATTAACACTAATTTATGTTGCTTAATTTAAGAATCCCATTTAATATTTAAATTTCGAAAATTAATTACCAAAACCACAATCATTAAAATATTCTAAGACCCTCTAACTCCACTTTAAGGACTTATTAAAATTGGTGCTGTTAAATGAAAAAAAAAATTATTTAGTTCATTTCTTACAAACTAGATTAAGTTTTCGACAAAATAAACTACAATAATCATAAAATAAAATTTTGCATTTTGTGGATACAGAAATTTTTGTTTTTTGTTCTGTGCATATTTTTAAAACATTTTGTTTTACTTTAAACTTGAACAAAAATAAATGTCCTTTTTTGCAGTTCATTTTTTTATAATGTATTTTTAGTTTTTATTCTCAAAAGAAAATTTATTATATTTATTAAAAGAGAGGAAACTTTTTTTCTGTATTAAGTACTTTAATGCATGTTTGTTGTGACTAATTTTAAAACTAAAAAAAAATAACTTTATTTACTTCATAACATCAAAGTCAACAAAATTATAAAAAAATTAAATATAAGAAAATGTTTTTGCTTTAAATATTGTGTTCCTACGAGACGTGACGAGACATTATAGTTATTATTAATAAACAAAACTAATTTATTTTTGTGTGGAAATTAGTTGATGCATTCTATTTTCTCTTATTTTTTCTTGAATTCTCACGTTTGTTTTGATTTAATTTTGATTTTCAAGAATAGTTGAGAGATTTGAAGTGGTGCCTGTAATTTATTTATTTTTATATTTAGAAAATCTTTTCAAACTAGTGTGTTCGTGATAAAATAATAATAACGATAGTTAAAGTATCGGTGTTTTAGCGTGCATTAGTATTTTTAGAGTTAACTTTATTTAGTTTGGTTTTACGTTCAAATCATAACTTTAGCGTGCTCAAACTCAAACAACCTCAACTAAATCCATTACGAGAGGCACAATATAATATATGGAATGCAGTGGATATTGGTTTAGTGTTGGGTTAAGTAAACGCTACATTTCTCTAATATTCACCGCATAAGCCACTTCAAATTTCGGGTACAAGAACATATTATCCACCTTCGTACCTTATTTCAAAAGTTATATTTCTTTAACATCCCGACTTCAAAACTTTCTACACGTCATACGGTATTTATATAAAAAAAAATAAATAAAAATTTATTAACATATATGGAGAAAGAAAAGAAATAACGCTCAACAAAAAACGAAAAATCTTCTGTAAAGCAAAAAATATATTTTTAACTAAATATATATATGTATATATATATATATTTATCTATCTTTAGATAAGCACACATACACAATTACTACTTTTATGTATGTATGTTCAAGAATAATCTAAAATTTTTAAATTAAAAATATTTTACAGCTTGGCTTGGACAACGAAGAGGTATTATAAGCCAATTCAAACAAACAAAAAAAAATAACAATTTGAAAAGAAAACCCAATTTGAAAAAATACAATAACTTTCATTCAAACAAAACAATAACACAAGCGAAAAAAACAATTTTTCTCCCACAAAAAAAAATTAAACAAATTGATAGCGAAAAATAGAAAATTTTAAATTATTTTGATTCAAATTTTGTTTCACTATAAATTTTACACACACAAATATGTATCCCTATTCGGAAATGACTTTTGTTTAAATGATTGCCAACTGCTATCACACACCTTACCCTTACACAGAACGAAAAAAATAAAAATAAAACACTTTAACACATTTCTACCCCTTAATAAACTATCCAACACACAGATATATTTGTGTCCTTTTTCTATGGATTTTAGTTATTAAATGTTTTTTTATTTTTATTTCTTAATTTTTTAACATAAAATTATACAATGCTTACGATTTTATCGAATTACGAAAACAAGTTTACAAGTATTGTTGCTCCACTGCCATTGTTTATACACCTTCCTGCCTTCCGAAAAAAATACAAAAAAAAATTGTTGTTATCTATATATGATTTGTTTCTCTGATTTTTGGTTAAAAAATAAAAGAATTATACAAGTCAAACTAGAAAAGAGAATAAAACATGAACACAAGCTTCATTTCGGTCACAACAATTTTATAAGTTCTCTTGGTTAATTATTGTGTTAATAAACTTTTTATTATTTTCGCAATTTAAAAAAAAAAATATTAAAAATATCGCTTTTTTTATTTCTTTAATAATTAATTTGTTTTCTTTAATATTCGAGGGTGTCTGTTAGAATCATTTTTCGTTATCAAGGATCAATATTTTAACTTATTTTTGATTACTTATTGTTTGTTTTTGTATTATATTTTTAAACAGACGCTTTTTATGAGTTGTTTACGTTATTTTGTTTTAAAAAAGGCGTTCTTGTGTATGTATTTTTTTTACGAATTTAAGCTACGCGTAAACATTTCTAATTTTGGTAAAATAGAAATATCCAGAGGAGATATTTAAGGAAACAACTTTAACAAACTGAAAATGACTGGGGGTAAAAATAATTTATTCTTTTTCTTCAGACTTAAAATGATATCGCACATTAAACTACAGAAAAATTCTGCAAACTATATGTCAAGTTGTCTAGTTAAAATCTGATATAGATATCAATTAAACATCAGGGATATTCATGCAATGATGCAAGTTAACAGTGGTGTAAGAAAATTGTAATTGAACGAAAAGACTTTTCATACAAATGTTTGAGGTTTATTTTTTGCGTATTAAATTAAACATGTTTACGATGTTTTTCCGACGTGCCACGAACGTAAATATTCAGGCCTAGCGAGGTATCCGTCGGAGCGAAAAATTCTCCGATTTTGTACGATTCGGAGGATTTTAGCTTCGAGATATTTCTCCGACATTTTGTAACGCAACCCGGCGAATAACGTTGAAGTGCGTTTAGGTGCATTTTTCGTGCAATTTTTGACAGCTATTGTGCCTGTTCACACAAGAGCAAAATCACTGATTTTTATCGATTAGTGATGGTGCGCAGGAAAATATGTGTAAGAGGAGGGGAATGAAAAAAACACACCACAATTTAGGCCGTGTGTCAATTGTGTTTAAATTTTAGCCAGTGGATACATTTTGACATTAGTATGGTGACTAGAGACTTCCAAATTTTAACCTGCTCAACAGCTCGCTAAAATGTCTTCAGTGGCTAATTTTTAACATTTGATATACCTACTAAGGGGTGACATAGATGAAAAGCACCTGCAGAAATGTCAAAAATTATTAGACAAAGTTTAACCCGCATTTAAACGCAATTGACTCACGGCCTTAGATTTGTTCGGTTAGTATCTTTGACATTATCTTTTGTGGTCCTATTCCATCGTTCCGGCTAAGTAAAATTTATTCCATTTATGTTTGAGCTCGCGGATTGAAAATTAGCATTACACTACAAGTTTCCATCTGAACGAGAAAATTTAAGAGACGAGAGGAATGACAATACACAGATTAATGTTCATTACGTGTGAACACCCAATGTTCCTCGAAGTATGCGTTGCGCAAAATCGTCCGCTCTGACGGATACCTCGCTAGGGCAGATTATTGTGGGTTCTCAATAAATCAGCAATCCCAGACAATTTTAGGGATTAACTGGTAAAACAGTGTCTCCCTTACTTAATTATGGAAGTTTTGAGAACAACTGCAGCAAAATTCAGCCGCTTAACTAAAATAGCATGTGGCACATTTGCGCTCCTCTGAATATGCTCAATAAAGTGATCGTGGCCGTGAGTTTCAATCTGAAATTAATTGAACATTTTTAATATTTTTTTGAGTGTAAATATTTTTCATAAAGGTCTGTCGTGCCAGAATTAATACTGAAAACATATGTAACGGGTGGTTTTTTAAGAGTTAAGTTTTTCATGTTGGCAGCACTGGTTAGTAACGGCTTCCAACCGTCATATGTTAAAGTAAAAAGTTTTCAATTTACTCTGCCATTTAATCATGGAAAGACCTACAAGAGCAACGATTACAAATTATTGAAATTTATTATCAAAATTCGTGCCCTATGAAAAATGTTTTATCGAAAAATTGTGTTCAGCCATGATACGTAAATAAGCAAAACTGTCGCATCTGGAGTGATGAACAGCCTATACCATACAAGAATTACGGAGGCATCCCGTCAACGACAGTTTGGTGTGGTTTATGGGCTAGTGGCATCATCGATCCATTTTTCTTCAAAGAAGACCGTGGAAGAAACGTTACCGACAACGGCGAACGATATCGAGCGATGATACGCAACTTTTTTTTGCCCCAGTCAGCTGAGTTGAAATTGGTTGACATGTGGTTTCTTCAAGACGGCGCCACATACCACACAGCCCTTGAAAGGATGGAAATGTTGAAGTAGGAATTTGGTGAGCAGCTTATCTCTCGAAATGGCCCTGTTGGCCACCAAGATCATGTGATTTATCGCCTCTTGATTATTTCTTGAGGGGTTATACATATAAAGTCGTTAGTCTATGTGATACACGACGAAATGCTCGAAAAAGTGACCCAAAAATGGAACTTTCGAATGAACCATTTGAAACGGAGCCGCGGACAACATTTACATGAAGTTGTTTTTAAAACGTAAGTGCCAAAGGTACCAGTTCAAAATAGCGTAGGATAGTTATGATATTGATATGTTTTCATAAAACGTCAATAATTGTTTATGGTTTATACATTGCTGATCACAACAACGTACAAAAATCATCTTAGATTTGCCCGTCAACATAGTTTGTATTGTTAGTCCAGGTTAGGTTTAGCTAACAGTACTTTAAGATGTCAGCCGTCTAGCAGTATATAGTACATATTTCCATGTCGAAATTTTTACTAGATATATTCATTATTTGTGCTGAATTTTATATGCAGTTGAGTCACCCACTCTGTTTAAGAGGTTTTCCATTTGATTGTGCTTTAAATCCAGGTCCTTTGAAATTTCACACAAAATATGCTGAACTTATCCGAATTAAATAAACCCGACTTAGTTGCGTTTCGGGTTTAATTGAATTCATTTTTCGTTTAAGAGCACCATAACAAATAAATTCAGCAAAAGTGAGTTCATCCAAATGTTTGGCAGAACTTATTTAAAAAGAACAGATCGACAAACAAAATGTGTGGTTTCGCATTTATAAAAATCACATCATCAAAACAATAAAATAAAATTGGCGTTTTTGATTTCTTGAGCTTTATCTCTGTTATTGGAATTCCCGGTTAACTGCATCAAATATTTAGAATTTGGTTGGGGACCGATATGTGATATATACCCGAAAGATCGTCGATTATTCTTCAGATAAGGATATTCAATTAAACCGGGTGTCTGCGTAAAATTTTATAGAGTAGGGGCTCAATAAATTCTTATACAGTACGCATAAAAAATATTATTTGTTAGTCAACTCTGCCTGAAGCGGTTCATTGATGTAAGCAGTAGACATCGTTCTGTTGTTTTCTTGTGCACTTAAAAAAATATTTTTGATATTGCGTCATTAAGATCAGTATTTAGTCTCAAGAGCTGAGTCGATAAACATCTACAAGCATCATCTCAGGGAGTTATTTGAGTGTTATGGGTGCGCCTCACTTTTTTCCCCCGTTGGCTGGTGGAAATCCCAATAGATACGATGAGCACGTGTCGAAAGTAGTGTGAGACTTTAACCCACTAAATCCACCACCTTTTTAGTATTTGTGTTGCAACTAAGTATGCGACTTATCTAAATTTTTTTTTATCACACGTAATGAATGTTTGGCAGGTAACTTTTCTTTGAGACTTCCTGCTTTTCCCGCAATTTATAGTGCGGTTTGTTGTTATCGGGCCAAATCTAAGGGCTTAGTTTTTTGAAGACGCAGTAATTAATTTGTTTCGTCAAGAATTTGGGGGACCGTTGTGTAAACGTTTCCCAATAAACGTTTTTTATGTTTGCGTGCAAAATTGTTCGTTTCATCTTTGACCGCGGAAATACCCAGATCTCTGCGTATATCTTCATCCCTTATATACCACGGCGCATTGACGAATGATCTTAGATTCGTTTCACTGGTACAACCCCATTGTTGTATGCCAAATGTCCAGATCGACCTTAGCACTTGCTTGTATAATACCAGCTTGTTATCAAGGTTAGGCTTCGAATATTTTCCGAGTGACCAGTACAGTTCTTTGTATTTATATTTAAGTTCTTCGTTATTTCCATTTTAATTTTGCATCTAGTCTCATTCCGAGATATTTCGCTTTATTTGCAAAAGGGACTCGAACCGTATTAAGAAATACGGCCAAATTATTTGTCCCGTTTATACGAAAAATCTACATGAATCGATTTGCTCTAGTTAAGTGCAATCCGACAGGATTTTGCCCATTCATTACCCTTGTTAAGAGCGTTTTGTAATTTCATAATTGTTTCCTCTATTGTTGTTCCAACTGCTAGTACAGCTGTATCGTCAGCAAACGTGGCAACTATTGTATCGTTTGTTTGTGGGACATCACGTGTCAATAGGAGGTACAAGAGTGGTCCACGGATGCTTCCTTGGGGTACTCCTGCCAATATTTCTTTGAACTCCGAATATGCGTTTCCAAGTATCACACGGAAGAGTCTATGCTCAAGATACGACACGAGGAGTTTACATAATTCTTCAGGCAGAATTTGTCTTAGTTTGCACTAAAGGCCTCTATGCCAAACCTTGTCAAAAGCTTGCGACACGTCAAGAAATACGGCTGACCAAATTTTCTTAACTACATCAGTAATTCGATGACTCGAATGTTTACTTCTAAACCCAAATTGATGGTCAGGCAAAAGGAGTTTCTGATCAATAATGGGGTGTTAGCGACCGAGTAATATCCTTTAAAAAAACTTTTGAAATTATTGGAAGAAGTGAAATAGGTCTGTACGATTTTATTTCATTTGGTGATTTTTCTGGTTTGCTGGGTTTTCTTGGTATGTATTCTAATCTAAATAATTGATGCATTTACAATGTACAGAAGTTTAGTTAATTCTTTCCGTGGCAACGTTTTTAGAAGTTCTCCTGTAATCAGGTGATAACCCGGAGCTTTTTAGGCTTTAGTTTCTGTGTTTCCCGCTTAAGCTCGGCAATACTTGCATACCCTACTATATTACTATCGGTTGTAGTCTCAAATAAATTAATATTTTCTGGACCATCAAATGGTTTAAATGTTTCCTTAAGATGTGCGGCGAAAACGAAAACGTTCTAATCACCTGGGAAAATTTTAAAACAAAAAAAAATTAAAAAAAAAAAAACATACGTAGGTAGTCGGGATGTCGTGGTTAAACGGATCAGTGGCTGCATAAGCTGCACTTGCGCGTCTTGTTTTTTGTTGTTTTATGACATTGACAAAATTCTAAATGATTTCTCTTATATCCCCAGAACTTCTACTATTGTAGTACCTGCAATAACTTTGTTGCGTTGATCTCTTTTTCGTTACACTTGTTCGTTCCATAAAATCCAATTCACACCGCCCCAAACGAAATTTTATTTCAAAAGAGAAGTCTGGGCTGGTGTATAATATCTCTTTAGTCGCCGCTGATTTGACAACAGAGGTTATTATGTTGTTGTCATGTTAATTCCGTACCACATACAAGATACAAGTGTGATGTCTAAATGAAGAATGGATTGCTCTGATTTGATGACTGTATTCTCCATTTCGATTTGTGGAACTGTTGATTAAGTTCACCTTTTATTCACGCAAACATTTCATTTTTTAATTTTTAAAAGAACTTTTGATAAGTGGCAAACACTATAGCAGCCTGTAATATTACATCAACAAATTTGTCATAAATTTGAATGAGTGTGTTCAGAGTCTAATAAGTGCGTTAATTTTGTTTAGATATGAAATCGTTGTTTTAAAGTAAAAATATAACGTTGCCAATTTTTGTCTCTTATATTAACCGAAAGGAAGGGACAGAATCCACGAATTAAAAATAAGTTACTTATAAACAATTTTATGCTTCAAAAGAGGACTCGTTTTCCTTTAATAAAAAGTCTTGTCGTCCTTAAAACAAAATTTTAATTAGTGTATTTACTAACTGGTGAACTTATGATGATGTCAAATAAGTGAAGCATATACAAGGTGGCGCAAAAATAACCTTCCGATGTTGTTTGGCTGTAATTTAAAAAACAAAATGAAAAACTTTGATTCTTCTTGTGGATTATTTTTATTTGGTCTTTTAATTTTTTTTTACATCAAGTCGAGAATATGATGTCATGTAAATGGCCGCCGCCACAGTTGATTGTCATTTTAGCCCTTTTTATTGCATTTTCCATCACTTTGGCCAAAACTTCCGGCGATAGGTCCTCACATTCTTGACGGATATTATCTTTAAGAGCTGCAAGAGTCTGAGGCTTGTTGACACAAGCCCGCGACTTCAAAAAGCCCCACAAAAAGAAGTCTGGAGCGGTCAAATCAGGCGATCTTGCTGGCCAGTGCAAATCGCCAAAACGGGACATTAGGCGCCCGGGAAATGCATCCTTCAGCATATCGGTTGTGGCACGTGCAGTGTGTGCCGTTGCACCGTCCTGTTGGAACCACATGTTTTCCAATCACAATTCATCAAGTTGCGGCAAAAAGAACTCGTTGATCATTGCTCTGTAGCGCTCACCATTCACAGTAACCGTTTGGCCCGCGACGTTTTCGAAGAAAAAAGGTCCGATGACTCCTCCAGCGGAAACAGCACACCATACAGTGACTTTGAGCGGGTGTAATGTCTCTTCGTGGGTTACACGCGAATTTTCAGTGCCCCAGAAGCGTAAATTTTGCTTATTTACGTACCCGCTAAGATGGAAATGGGCCTCATCACTCATGATTATTTTTGATGAAAAATCATCTTCCTCTTGGTGGTGATTAAGGATGGCTTGAGCGTATGTAAGACGCGATTGGCGGTCAGCAGCTAACAGCTGATGCACCGTCTGGACTTTGTACGGAAACATCTTCAAATCTTGTACCAAGGTTCGCTGTAAAGACCGTCGACTGATACCCATTTGCGTGGAACGTCGTCCGGTCGATGTCGACTGCGCTTCCATGACATCTTCGGCTACAGCAGCAATATTCTTTGCAGAACGGCTACTCCGGGTCTTCCACGCCTGGCAGCATCTCGTGTTGTGCCAGTCTCTTCGAGGCGAGCGGCTAAACGTCGCAGTGTTTCACCAGTACGGCTAGGACGGCTAGGAAATCTGCGACGTAATTCACGTTGTGCCAAAGTCACCGACCGATTATTGCTCAAATAAACAAATAAACAAATAAACACCAATATTCCGCGTTCTGGAGCAGTGTAGCGTAACATTGTTTATTAACGTGTATTTCGCATGTGTTTACTACACAAATATCAAAACAGAACTGACATTAGGGGCCAATCGCAAAATTTATAGCATTTTCTGATAGGAGGATTACTTTTGCGCTACGTCGTAGTTATTGAAACCATCATTATTTTTCAGTTCTAGTGCAAAAGTGATTTGTAACACAAAAATAACCTGCAACAATATCTGTAGTAAAAAACTTGAGTAATAGTATTTAAAAGTTCATAAATTGTTAAATTAAAAAAAAACAAGAACGAATTTAGAATTTGAGTTCCATGGTCTCTAAATATAAAAAACACACTCTCTTAGTAATTAGTAATAGTTTTGTGTAAAACAAAGGCTTTTGTCTATGTATTTAAGTTTATTTGATGTACTTTACTCGGTTGTAGTAGAGAATTCACACAAACCACAGGAAACATGCCCGTCAGAAAAAATGTTTTTTTTTGGGAATATTGGTTAAGCTACGGGGATTATTAAAACTTGACAAAAAATGATAAAAAAATTCTTTAAAAATTGTAATAAAAAAGTGAAAAAAGTTATGTAGTCATTTATGTTGTAGAAGTTACTGTCGATTAACGTTAAACTATCGCTTTTCTTTGCTTTGCTTTCTTGCGGACACAATTCTAATTTTCACTTGTTAATCAAAGTTAAAGTTGAAGGAAACAATCTACAGTCAATATGACACAATCATTTTTTAATTCTCTTAAACAAAAAATAATTCAAATGTTTAAAGTTAAATCGACTTCATTATGTAATATCATTCCTCATGAAGCTTTAATGTCACTCGTCCAGAAATGAAAATCATAAATTCACGAGCAGTTCTATATCTACACTGATTGTTTAAATAAATCAAATATACAGTTTATGTACATATATGTAAAATGTTAAAAAAAAATGCACAAGCTTCTTCTATTTCTTCAATATTGCTCGTCTTTGTAAATAATTCAAAATATTAAACGCAATAGATACAACTATATACATAGATGTGAGTGATGCTAGTAGGTGCATCAATTCTGTAAGTATTTATTGACCTTATTTCCAACCATTTGTTGTGCAAATATATTGATGTAAATGTAGTACATGATGGTAAAAAAAGGGATAATAAATAAAACTTCCAACAAAATTCAAAAATTCTCTCTGAATATGTCAACTTGGATTGATGGATATAAGTATTACAACAATTTTCATATTTGTAATGCTTCCAAGAACCACATACAATGTGGATATGATACATTGGCGTTTATATGTAAAAATGATTTTTTAAATATAAAAGATTTTTCAAAACTCTTTAGGTTTTGTGGGCAGAACAAAAAAATATATTTTAAATTTTTTTAGAAAAATTCGTTCAATAGAATGCAATTACTTTAGATGCATTCCAATTGTGTAACTTAGATAGGTCTTGCAGGAAGTAAACACGCACACATGAATGGTTGCGAGAAAACCCGGCCCTTGTTACTAACGAGACTGTTGTGCCAAAAATTACTGTATTTGTAAATCTATTTGACTTTTATTAATATTTCAACTGTCATTTAAAAAAACAGCAACCTTTAAAATAAAAGGTATATTCAACTAAACCAAATTATTTACGCATTTTTGCATAACAAATTGCTACGTAAATAAAAAAAAGCCGATCGAGTAAAAACAATAAACTTTGCTGTCAAATATGAAAGAACACATATTCCAATTTCCGGGTAAATATGACTGGTAATATGGTGACCATTTTATTTTCAATGAAATAAAGGGCGTTTGCATAGTTTTATTCACGAAAAGTAATACTATTACATTTTAAGAATAAAAAGATTTTGTGATTCAAATTTATGTTCATACATAGTTGCTAAAAAAAAATACTTTGAAATATACTGCATATCAAAGAATTGATGCTTTAAGCTAGTGTTTTTCAAACTGTGGGTCGCTGCCTCCTAGGGGTTCGCCAACAGTTCTTTGGGGGGTTGCAGTCGCAAACCAATAAGATTAATAAACAAAAGTCGTGTGCAAAAAATAAAAAAATTAATAAAGCACAACATTTTTTAGTGCGACATTATGTGCCTGTTTATTTTTTAATAAACTTTGAAATCTTGGACTAATCTTTGACACTTTAAGGATTAAATCATTTTCCAAATTTAAACTGTTTCTCTTCTTAGTTTTAATGTCAAAAATTGAAGAGAATGTGACTTCACACAGGTATGACGCAGCGAATGTAAGTAACAACCTCAAAGCCCCGTTTGCCAGGTCAGGATACTCTACTCTTCTTGTGATCCAGAAATTGTCAATCATTTTTAAATTGAATTCCATTCTCAGCATGCCATCTGCAGCTAAGTCTATAAGATTTTCTATCATCTTTACCGATGGAAGATCGGCGAGTTCGACTGACTTATTCAAAAAAAGATTTAATATCCATCTCTATTCATCTCCACTTTCAGAATCCAGTTATGGAAAGTAACTTAATAGTATCTTCTCCAAATTATGCAAACTCTGTACCATGTGATGAATATTAGAGCTTACTGATATCGATTTATCTGATGAAATTTCTTCGGGGATCTTTTGAACGCAGGGAAATAACCAAACATTTTTTTTTGTAAAGACTCTGACCACAAACGAAGTTTTGCAAGGAATTATCTGATTTTATCTTTTGCAGTTATAATACTTTCTTCTCTTATTCAAGATGTTTAAGTGATCAAAAAGATTAGTGAGAAATGATAATTTTAAAAGCCAGGTGGGATCAAAAAAATGATTGGAATTTCCAGATTTGAGTCTTGTAAAAACATCAAAAGTTCAGCTTTTAATTCCAGAACTCGTGCCAATCTTTCCTTCTGATAGCCATCTGACCTCTGTGTGATAAAGCAGATTTTGATGGAGTGAACCCATTTCATCACATATGATCCTTAACAGCCGGCTTCATAAGGCCTTGCCCTTATTGGAGTTTACAACTCTTATCACATCTTTGAGCACATCATTAATTTCAGATGGTCCAACTTGTCGACGAAGAAAGCAGTGTCTTCGTCTTATGAGTTATTAATAATAAATATTATTGCAAGGCCTGCTAAAATTTTTTTTGCAACCCGGGAGAATTTTAAACGCGAATAAGTAAAATTTTGTGTATTAAGACCGGGTTTAGAAGGGGTTCAGTATATGTAGCTTCTTAAATTACTGACGCAATGTAATGTGGGGGTCGCCATAATGTTTTTACTATAACGCGTTTGAAAAACACTGCTTTAAGCTATTTAATGATTTGCAGTTGACAAAATACACAGTTCAATGGAAATGACGTTACATCGCCTGTCCTTAAATTACCTACCCTATAATAATTTGAAGGTAATCGATTTATTTTGATACAAACTAAATAAAATGTAAAGCTTAAAAGTGTGTAAACTAATTTTTAAATAGAAACTCATATTTCTTTGAATATTTAAATTGCTAAGCTTAAAATTTATTATCAGACAATTCTTTTCCCAAAAAATGTTTTTTTTTTATTTTTTCCTTGTAATTGCCAAACTATTAAATAAAATAAACACTTTCGGCAATCAGTGGACTAGTAATATCTAACAATACTTAAAGTTGAGCATATGTTGCTTACAACTGCTGATATTTTGTCTTTTTAATAAGACCATTAATTTTGCATTTCCTTCGATGAATTATGGCTTATCGATTTTTCTGTCAAAACGCTATCAAAATCGATTGATTCTATTCCAAAATATTTTATGGCCGGCAGTTTAATAGCTTTGTTAGTCTTAAGTGCTTATGAGCACTTGCGCGATTATTATTAAATATTCATGCGATTTTTGTTATCATTATTACAATCATATTGCTCTTCACGAAAAATATTAATTAAACAAATATCCAGCTGCCATTAGTAATACTCTCGAATTCAAAAGTGTGAATTGTCAAACGTCAGTGAGATGATGTTTTGTTTTCGTGCTTCTTAGGTTGATTTCGAGAAGCAAATTTATGATCTTACAATTGTTTGAAACATATTAACACATTGAATATATGCATACGTTTTCAAATAACACACTTTTAATTCTTGGTTTTGCCCTCGATTTTCCCACCTAAAGAACCCCAATTCAATTGACTTCGGATTAACCTTACTGGATTAATCAGACTACTTTCTCACTGACAAATAAGAGACATGTACGTGCTGAAAATCGGGAAAATCGGAAAAACAAGAGACATGTACGTGCTGCAAATTGGGAAAAAGGCGTTTAAAAAAATGTTATATTGATAGATTCTTCCACTGTTAATAATTTGTAGAATATGAGCATTCAATTAAGATTAAAAAATGTATAAAAACCTAACTTATCTAATCTAGTTTATGAATTCGAAATTGCTGTTAAAATTAAAATTCTAAAAATAATTATTAGCCACTAACATTACAATGTTGCCATTTAATCTTTTAAAAGTATGGTAGTTTCGGTAATAAAATCAGCCAGATAACAGTTATAGACGAACGGAAAACAGACTATTTCTTAGTCTTTTCAAAATGAATTTTCGAAACATTTACTTCAAACCTAGTATGCTGATCGCGATAACTTTCAGCATAGCTCTTGTTTTCTCTAAATCGAAGATAAACAGAGCCAGAGAAATGGAATACAATGGCAGATCTCAGTAAATGTAATTTTAATTTGTCACGATGTTACATTTTTTCTCCCAATAAATCAATTTATTACCACAAACTCAAACACTAATTTCTCGAGATAAATAAGTGGATACATGCAATCTCCGTAGGAAAACACTATTTGTATTACTGATAAGTAAATATATGGATTTCGTATCAAACCGAAGACAGTTTTTTGACAAAAACATTTCGATAGTTACTTGACGTTCTTACGCCAAAAATCTCACCAGGTTTTGTTTGACCTTTCCAAAAAGAAAACTTTTAAATCAGAGAAGAATGCATTATAACGAATTGCCCGTCAATTCATCCTGTTGAAACCGTGGGGTCATTTTGTCGCAAAATGAACAAAAAAAAACTGAAAATGAAATATTTCCAAAGAAATAATTATTTTTGTACGACAATTTTAGGGTTCTTGAAAAAAATGACATCCACGAATTGTTGCGAGGTCGTAACATTAAAGTTTTCAATGATGGTATCAGCTGGTTTCAAAAGTCAATTTTTGGTTAGTTGTGAAATTTGTATTAAGAATTTTGTATATTTGTACAATTTCGTACATTGCACCGCTATAGAAATCTGTGTACAGATTTTAAAATGGGCGATCAAATTAAGCTTGAACAGCATACTAGGATTAAAAATCAGAACTTCCCCACACGAAAAAGTTAAATAAATTGTCAGGAAATGTTTTTATCTGAATTGAAATTGTGCAAGAACTATGTATATCACGGTACTAAATAAACTTGAAGACTCAATTCTTTCGTTTCCATTCGTGCAATAATGATTTCCAATATGTCACTGTGTAATCACTTTGTACTGTTTAAACACTCTGCCTCACAGTATATCTATTTGTGACACCCGTTGACTACGCTGTCGCTTGGAATTTGTAAAGCTTGATAAGCTTAGTACATAACTAACAAGAACACAAGTAAAAAATAGTTCGGAGTAGAATTCGTACCATTACCATTCAGTAACTGGTGGTGTAAACTTGAATTATAAACACCTTTCTATGACTGTCAATTGTTAACGTAAAAATATCCAGCATTTCTAGCCAAATTCAAAGCGGTATAGCCGAATCAACTTTTAACCGCATAAAATGGCAGAACTGTTCGATGAGAAAGAACAGAGTTAAGAGAGCTTTGCTCTAAACATATATCCATTTCGAATTAGAAAAAAAGGTTTTAAATTAAAAACATTTCCTGTTTAATTAAAATCATCTAAAAACGTGGTGAGATGTCAACACTGTATATCAGGCAGTTACAGTTTGTGTATGTAGAGATACCCTTTGTAGATATGTATTATTGGTTATTTGGTTTCTTTTTTTCTTGTAATTTACCCGCCAAGTATTTGCTTTTTATATTAAAATTCCTTATTTTTTCGAACATCATTTGATCACTTATTTTTGTAATTTATTTGTTTGTGTACCTAACATGTTTAATTTTTTCATAATCACAAGATTTTTACACGTTTTCAAAAACATTTTCAATACTACTCCAAACCAATAAAAACTAAAAAAAAACAAATATTTTGTACAAATAACTTAAAATAACAAAAATTCAATCAAAGTTAGTAGTGTAAATTATTTTCTTAGGACAGTCAAAAAACACAACTGTGTGTAAACTAAAGATCATGTAAAACCATCATGTTTTTGTTTGCGTGGAAAATTGTTTCATCACCAAAATAAAAATGAATAAAAATGTTTTGTAAACAAAAAATATTCTTTTTCGAAAATACGTTAAATTATTTTAACATAAATACTTGTACAATATACGTTTTCAATTATATTAAAAAATTAATTACTCTACCAAGAAACCAAATATCAATTGTCCAAGTCATCCTGTAGTTGTTTTTAATTTCCTTCATTAATTGAGTTGATTTCTTTTAAAAATAATTCCATTTTGTGTATTTGTTTTCGTTTGATGATTCTTTCAGGATAAATAATATTTTAACGAAACCAATTTGAATGTAAACTCAAAATTCCTTTAACACAGAATAAATGTTTCTGTTTTTATTTAATTTTCAGTAGATTTACTAAAGTTGATTATATTTTATTTTATTCTTGATTGCAGTATTCAGTTTTTGTCTCAGTATTTTTTTTTATCTGGTAGATTGCATTTAAGCCTCTAGAGGATATTTTCTTTTTGTGTAATTATATTGAAAAATGGGTTTGTGTAACTTATTAAAAATATTCCATGAAAATGAAAATGTAGATGGAAAGGATGCTGTCAAGCTGGTCACAATTTGGTGCGAATTCGTGTGAAAAATTATTGATTCTGATTTGTAAAATTCCTTGAATAAGAAATGGGAAACGATTTATTCACGCACTTAAACGATGCGCATATAATTTAAAATGACAAATTAACATGAAAGTGGAAACAGTCATAATGTGAATGTGTAATTAATTGTGAATCGTATTTTAATTTAAACATTTAAAATGTCAATCTATACCATTATTAAAATAAATCTAATACTGCGCATAAAGTGATTATATACTTTTTATCGAACACTTTAAACGTAAGCAAATAGCAAGCGCAAATCACTTGTGTCTCTTTAGTTAGCGCAGTTAAAAGGTCTCCTCTTTTGTAAATCAGTTAAATGACGCTATGTTGTAATATGGTTTTCTAATAAATTGGTGTCCCTTAACAATTCGGGAGGTATTATTACCTTCACGCAAAATTTAATTTTGGCAAAAAATACAGATTTTAAATTATAAAGCTTTCATTTTTTATTGATATGTAGAATATACAGTTTGAGGTTATGAATGGAAATGGTTATTGCTAGCAAGTGCATACGCTTTTATTTAAATTTTCTATGACCAACAAATTTCTATGACCGTTTCGTTAAAATGCAGAAGTTCATTAATTATCCGCCCAATTTTCTTTTCCAATGCGTTTGTGGTCTACTTCTTGTTTGCATAGACCATTCACTACAAAACCCCCCCAAAAAAGTCGAATGGATTGAAATCGCAAAATCTAAATGGCCAATTCTGATCGCAAAAACGGCAGATTACACGATTTTTAAAAGACTAATGCATTAATTGAATTGTTTATCTGACTGAATATTGGTCACATCCATATCTTATAATTTAGGCGCTAAAATCTGGGTTATCACATGACGATAACCAAAACCATTAATTGTAGCTGCCTGACCAGCCGCTACTGAAAACTAAAAGCGAATTAGGAAAATATTTTCAGAAATTTTATGAAAACTAATTTCTTCTTAAACGGTAATTCTTTTGTAAAATATTTATTTTCAATAGAAGAATCAATCTTCAGTAACGTCGTAATTTCCTTTATATAGGCGTGACCGCCCACGCTTACGCTTTGAATTATCAATTTTTAATTCTTTTTTTAGCTCTACAAAGCCTTTTCTTATCTCTTCTTTCTTAGGAATAATCTTTTGTATTTAGCACTTTTATAATTTCATAGACAACGAAATTGTTAATAAATATTAATAAGTTTTACGATATCGTCAATTCGCCAGCCAGCGGGGAAAAAAAACACAAATTTTAAACAGAAACGACAGCCCAGAGAATACTATTCATAGAAGATAGAAAGCAATGGACTGAGTAATGCATAGAAAGAAATGTTTATAGAATACTATTTCAAGTCTCCAAGAGCAATTTTCACAGAATGTCACATTGCATTCTATGAAATATTGCTCGTGGAAACCCCGAGTAATGCTAATCGTAGCGAATGACACAATTTTGTATCATTTCAGCTGATCAATCCCATTGTATTTCTTGGAGAGTAGTAATGTCTACATTCTAGCGACTTCAGGCATACCTTTTCTAATAAGTATTTTGTTATTTTAGATACAGATTTCATTTTACATCTTTATATAAGTTTGGCCCTTAACATTAAATCAGACTTATATGCTTATTAAGTCAAATCTGGTTGTATAAACCCAGAATCTGATGATTACCACTGGGAGGTAAAATAAGTACAACGGGCTAATTGTCCTCAGTGACTATCCTTGTTCTACAACATCCAATCATCTATTTATCCAACACTATTTTATTTATTTCGAATATAAACTTAGCAGCTACTGAACGGAACGTTATCTTAATAGTGCATCAGATACATCAAAGCGTTTTTTTTTTTTTTGCTTTAAAGTAGCTCATGACCGTCTCAGTGGCGCGATGGTTAGTACGATGAACTGCCGCGCAGAAGGTCTGGGTTCGATACCCAGCCGTAGCAACACATAAATGATATTTCACTGCTTAATTTCACTGATATTTCGTGATTAACTGAGAAATCACCCGAGCAGTATCAATTGTCCAGAAAAGCTTGTCTCAAATTCGCCGTTGGGAGCCAGCATAAAACGGGATGGTTTCAAGAAAGCCCGGCCCTGGGTACTACTAACGAGCCTGTTGCGTCGAAAATTTGTTTTTGTAATTTTTTGACTATTCTCGTTCTACAACATCTCACCATCTTTTTAACTACCACTATTTTCATTATTTCGAATATAAACTTAGCAGCTTCTAAACAGAACTTTATCTTAATAGTACTTCCTCAGGTACTTTAAATCGTTTTTTTCTGCTTTAAAGTAGCTCTGCCTTTAAGGCTAAGAATATGCAACATGTAAAATTTCCCATTTTAACACACATCATTAGAACGAATGCGTTTTATTTAAATGGAATGGACAAACAATACTTCGGATAAATAAATGTTTATCATAAAAAAACAAAAAGGGATTTTCTGCGAAAGAAAATTAATCAAAAATTAAAATATTGTTGGGAAATCTTATTCTAAAATTCATAAGCTTTGTTTCAACACCAACTCGTTAATGATTCAATTTATAAAATAAGCTACAAAAAGCAAAAGAAAATGTCCAATGATGTTTTTCAATGGTAGCTACAACTGGACCCTAAGTAGCAAGCCTTAAAGGCTGATATCAAAATTCAAATTTTGCTGTTGAACTTCCACTACGAACCGTTTATTGTTTTTATGAAACGATTAGTTTAATACTGTTAAAATTTTCGAAAGTTATTACCACTTCAAAACGTTACTTTATTATTTCATTTTCGCAATGATTGACATTTGACAGTTGGCAGCATATGACATTTTTAACAAAATGACGGAAGTACAACGAAAGGCCGCTCTCTGAATTTTCAGTTCGGTATCAGTAATCGGTATTTCTTATCTTGTCGGCATTTAAACTTCAATTTTGCAAAATCTTCGCGAGCAACAGTTTGAAAATATTTGACATACTATTTTATTCTACCAAGAGCATCGTCTTTTCAATTTCAAGACCTAATTTCACGTGAATATTACTTTCTGCAGACAACATTTTTAATAACACACTCGGTACATACCGATTGTTTACTGATTTTGCGTACCGCGGATTGGTTTACATACCACCCCGTTCCTGCAGTTAACGAGCGAATCAGGAAGAACGCCTTGAAATACATGTATTTTGTAAACATTCGGTACCGCATGTGTACCGAGCGTACCAAACGAAATACCGTACCGACAAGTAAGGGAGCGGCCTAAAATTAAAAAAAAAAACTTAGTAAAAATTAGTGTACATACTACTTAAATCTTTTAAAAATTATAGAGGAAATGAGATAAAAGTAAGCAAAACAGATACGACAGAACGTTTGTTTTATTGCAAAAGTTACAAAAAGTTTCGAAAAACAGAAAAGAACAAAAAAAAAATGGAAAAGAACGCAAAATATTAGTTGTTGTGGATGCGTGATTTATGATTGTTAAACTTCTGAATATTTGTATAGATTGTTACATAATGTAATTCTTTTAATATGATTTCTTTATTTAAAAATGTTTCTTGTAATAATGCTTAGAATATCTTTCATAGCATTAAAAAATGAAGTTGTTCATTAATAAATATGTTAAATTAAAATTAATAATTTCAAATTATTTATCAATTAAAATTATTAGAACATCAATATTAGAGGCCTTTGACTTAGTGATAAATATGTTACCCGCTATATTGAGGTAATCGGTGTTGTTTTTTTATTTAGAGGTGTAAAACTTCAAATTGAAATAAAACACAAGAAAATCGTTTTAATGTCCATCATTTTGGCTTTATTGGAAGGATAATTTTATGCCATTAATGTTAAAATATGATTTCAGGCATGTGGTTGCTGCGGCTGGTTCGAAAAAAACCAAGTCTAGGGGTCCAATTTGCAACCACTTTTTCGAGCATTTGGGGCCGCATGTCGGCAATAACGCCACGAATGTTGGCTTCCAAGTCCCCTAACGTTTCTGGTTTAGAGAGACGAGCGACTTTACTTATCCAAAAAGAAAATATGTAATCCAATATCCAACTGACAGGTTCATTCCGCGAAATTATGCGCTCATCGAATGATTCCTTCAATAAACCGATTGTGACGTGCGCTGTATGGCATGTAGCACCGTCTTGTTAGAACCACATCTCATCCACAGTCATGCCATCCAATTCGGAAACAAAATAGTCGGTTATCATGGCTCTATACCGGTCTCCATTAACGGTAACTGACTCTCTAGCATCATTCCGAAATAAGTATGGCCCAATGACTCCACCAGCCCATAGAACAGCCCCAACACACAGTTTTTGTGGATGTAATGGCGTCTCAAAAGTCCCATGTGGATTCTCTTCACTCCAAATGCGGCAATTTTGCTTGTCGAAGTAGCCATTCAACTGATAATTACCCTCATCACTGAACAATATTTTGCGATAAAAATCAGCATCGAGATCAATCTCATTTTCGGCCCATACACCAAAATCACGACGCATTGCATGTTCACGCGGTATTAATTCTTGCACAAGCCGGATCTTGTAAGGTAGTAAGATCTTTGCGCAAAATCTTCCATAAAGTTGATGGACAAAGCTCCAATTGCTGTGCACGGTGACGAATCGATTCATTCGGGTGTTCTTCAACACTTTGTTCTACAACGGCAATTGTTTCTTAGGTGCGCACTGTTCGACGTCTCTGCGGATGGGTATTATTATCACAAAGAGTAAACGTAGTGCGAAAACGATCCATGGTTAACCGAATCAATTGTTCTGATGGACGATTATTTCGACCATAAAATGGACTGACCTTGCGGTAAACTTTGCGAACTGAACCATTTTTTTTTTAAATAAATTTGCACGATTTGCAAGCGTTTTTCATTTTTCAACCTGTTCATGATGAAATTGCAAACCAAACTGAACATAAATTGACATTAGAGTTGCCCGATTTGGCCACAAACTGTAAGTTTTATAACTATTCGAAAAAACAACTTCTAAAAAAACACCCTATATATAATCTTTTGCTATCATTCGCTGTCAGATGAAAGTCGTCAAATCAAATGGCACAACCATTTTTGGGATAAAAATTGTCTGACTTTATTAAAAGACATGCGGATGCAGATTAGTTACACACAAATCCCTCAAACAATTGAATAAACCTAAGTTGAATGCAATTGAACGAATCCTCAGAGAAAATTCCATTATTTTTGACAAATTTCAAATAGCCACGATTTTTTGTCGAACTTGCTCATGAGCTCTTTTGATCTCTTATGAGAATGTAGTTGAAAAAATCCTTTTTATTTTTTTCGCCAGAAAAAGGAATAATAAAGAGTAAAATTACGATAGCTTGACGGGATTAAAATGTATGTTAGGTATGGGATAACATTGTAAACAAACGCTCGTCTCAGTTAAATGTGGAATCTTAGCTTCACTTCATTTCAACCTAAGCTTAAGTGCAGTTATTAAATGTTTTTTTTTTATTTTAAATTAAAGTTCCTATTTTTCAATAAGGTCTCTTATACATAGGCTGTGTGAATGGATTAAGAAACAGGATTATTATTTATAACAATTGAAAGTCGCTCACGCAACATATGATTCAAGTATTCGACTAGCACTTCAGCTATCCAAAACCCATTTCGCACTTAGATCTTTACATTTATTGTCGCAAAACCAACTTCCAGTAGCTCTCACAAATACAAACACTCTCATCATTTTTATTCGTCACATTTGAGACAACAAAAAACCATCTTAAATTATTTTCTGCATGTCGGATAATTTAAGTCTACTTTTGACGAGTGTGCTAAAGGTATCTCCGCACATCGAATATATACATTTTGCATGCATTAATGAATACAAATATAAACAATACTGGTTACGCTTTAGGCAAAAAGCTAGGCACGCTTTATATGCAACAAAAGAAAAAAAAAGGCATGCTCTTTCAGTTATTCATAGTATTTTAATGTCTCTGTGTATGCTTTCGAGTTTATTATCCTTTTCAGTCTCAGTGTCGTTCCCCCGGCCCCCAGAAAATAGTCTATTAAAAAATGATTTTTGTTTGAAGTTTATTTTGTTCCTTTATAAAAAAAATACACAAATTAGGACAACACTTTTTTGTTATTTTTTTAATTTTATTTTAGTGAAATTAGATTTATTTATATATTAGTTGTACCTTTAAATATTTACTATAGTTTCTGTTTTATTTATTTTATTGAGCAGACAAAACTCAAAATTAATTGCACATTACAAAAAGTATAATAAGGAAATTGAGAAATAAAAAATTTAAATTATATATATTTTTTTTTGCTACACTACAGAAACGAATAAAAAAAGTGTACTTCATATTTTTATGCCAATTTCTTTTGGTTTTCTTTTTTTTATTTTTCTTTTATTTTATTTTCTGGTATCCTTGCGTCTCATTGCATAGACAACAACACTGATTGGACTCCTTAAAACCGCCCGTTTGCTTCGCCTTGTGAGGGTTGCAAGAAAAATCGATCGATACTCGGAATATGGGGCAGCGGTCCTTGTGCTACTCATGGCAACGTTTGCCCTGATTGCCCATTGGTTGGCGTGCATCTGGTACGAACAATGAAGTTTTTGTTATCTTTATCTTTCCTTTGTGACAGTATTTTCATTTTTATTAAATATTCGCAAATGAACAGAAACTAAAATCAAAAACAAACAAAAAACTCATTTACAGGTATGCAATTGGTAATGCGGAAAGAAGTATGTTGCCAAAAGATGTTGGCTGGCTGCATTCACTGGGGAATGACATACAGGAGCCGTACTATGATAACAAAACGGGAGGGCCTTCGATAAAGGTGACACAACAACTCCTGCTATTACTACACACATGATTCTCAATTGGTTGTTGTTTTTTTTTTTGTCGTTTACGTTACGGCATTTTGTGTGTCACTTTTGTGCAAGCCTCACAACTGTGGCGTATACGTAACCTAAACAATTTAATTGTCGATTACTGTGACATGTGCGGTTTGTCAATGATCTGTGTGTGTGTGTGACAGATTGAGGAGTTACGATAATAAATGTCAAATTGACACGAATTTTACTTTAATCGGTTATCGACTTTTTTTCGTTACAGTCACGCTACATAACGGCGCTGTATTTTACGTTTACATCGCTAACATCGGTGGGGTTTGGAAATGTAGCACCAAATACAGATGCGGAGAAAATATTTACGATATGTGTTATGTTAGTGGGATGTAAGTATTATTGCACTTTTCTTTTCTTTTCTTTTCTTTTATTTCCAAAACAATATAATAAATAGCTTGAAAAACAAAAAAAAATACTCAAATGACAGTGGTAATTGAATAGTTTTTAGCTAAAGTCTGAACACACTGAACAAAAGTTAATGCACTTTTCTATGTTTTTTTGTTTGTATTTATATTTTATAATGCTTTTTTCTGTGTTATATACCTAAGGTCACTTAAATTGTATTCGCAAGCAATCGTAGATTAATGTATTTCCTTAGTCAAATAAAATTGCAGCGCGTGTGATTCGATAAAAGGTCCTGGATGGAATGGCAAAGGAAAGTAGACAATAGTCTACAAATTCAGAGTGAGTCTTAAGGGATTACTACGGTTAACGAGAAGCTTAATGTAGCACGGTGCCAAGGAAACGTTATGCTGGAATTAATCTCAAACTACGCATTTGAGCGCATGGATATTTCTGGTCTATGCGTTGTGTTAAGTTCTGAGAATTCAATGGAGAAACTTGAAAATATTTTTTTATAGTTTTGTTTTGTTAACAAATATTGAAAACTTCGTTTCTACTTTTTTAAGTGGAAAAGCCATCAATTGTAAATTGGTAAAATTTAGACACTATCCCATATCTAGAAATATGTACCAAATTGTGTGTCTTCAAGTTGTAACTCCGTTTACCTGCGTTTAACTATAAAGATCTAATATGAGAACTGTCACAACGTACAGACCTACGGAGATGCAACTGTCAATCAAATGAAGTCAATGGGGACGCCATTGACATTATTAATTATGTTTTACATAATAATATCAGAAACTATTTTCATCGAGTCTCGAAAAAAAATTAGATTGCTACCATAATTTTATAGAAAATGATAGCTTTACAACGTTGAAAACGAAAAAACTTTGAGAGTTCCCCTATATTTAAAATAAAGTCCACTCCAATCAAAAATGTCAAACCATTTTCAATACTCGAAGGAGTCTTTTTTTGTCGAGTATCGTAAACAAAAATTGACTTAAACCCAAAACGCTTGTGGTGAATTGTTGCTGTAGAAAAACAAAACAAAAACAATAATACATGGATTACATTAGATGTGAACATGTAATATCTGCATCCGTTGAAGTTTAGGCAGTGGTCTCTATTTCCAAATCTGCGGCAAAAGCTGGGACCACAAACAATATTCATCAGTTTAGTACAGTACGTTCAAAAAATGTTCAACGCCATATAAGATAAGAAGATAGCCAGTAAGTATTGTGGGTCCACTACTCCACTGTATAATCTGATGTTGTTTGGCTCTCATTAATATCGGTTGTGGCTCGCGCAGTGTTGTTGGAACCACACGTCCTCCAGTCCTATTGCGTCGTCCAATTGTGGCTAAAAAAAAGCCGGTTAACATGGCCCTATAGCGCGAACCTTCACTGTTGTCGTTTGACCAGCGGGGTTTTCGAACGATGACTCCTTCAGCGTGAACAGCGCACCATGCAGTAGCCTTGAGCGGGTGTAATGGCTCCTCGTGCATTACTCGTGGATTATCGGTGCCCCAGAAGCGATAGTTTTGCTTGTTTATGTACCCGCTTAGGTGGAAATTAGCCTCATCGCTCATTATTGATTTTGGTCGAAAAATTGTTTCTTTGCGATATTCATAAATGCTTTATTGCCATAAAATGACGCTAAATTAGAAACATACGTCATATCTTAGCTACGAATCGTAGGGTAAACTACAATATCTATGCAGTTTTTGATATTTTTGGAGCCATACAAGTATGATTACCAAATTTGTAGTGACAAAACTGTCAGAAGTTTGCCCCAACAAAAGGGTTAACATTTTAAGCGGCAAATATGTGGTACTTTGACAAGTATGTAAATGATCAGTAATAAAGTACTGCTCTAATCTTGCCATTGGAATTTTCTTAAATTGCGTGTAACATAGGATAACCATAGTTGCTAAAAAAAATAATGTTTTGACATTCTTGTTCCAGCATATTTTTTTATATAATCGCATTTATATTAAAATTAAGCGATAATGGAATAAATCTTTTTAATTATTTGGCAGTTCTTATTTTTCAAACTAATTCGACTTTTTTCTTTCCCGTTTGATTTCCCGCCATTTTAACATTGAAAACTCTTCAAGTGTCCCTAATTTTTTCTGTTTGCGTTTTTGTATGGCATTTTGTCATGCCGTCTCAACACACCTAATTTATGTCTACTTTCAGCCCCTTTTGACATATTTATTTTACCAAATACTGTCAGTTTCTGGTATGGTCAAACAATAATACAAAATCGGAAGCTGTCGGGTATATTCCCTTCTTAAAAAAAAAACTATTTCGATGCCATTGATTTTAAGGTGTTCGTTAAGCATTTTCGCGTGTCCAACATCTTCGACGAGAAAAAGTGTAAAGAAACTCTTCATTCAATTACCACTGGTACTGTGATCCATGCATCAAATCAATCCATTCATCATTTATCAACAAACAAAACCGCATTCACTCTTCGATTCAAATTTCTTACTTTTCTGTTTGCTTGCAGCCCTCATGTACGCCAGCATATTCGGTAATGTATCGGCGATCATCCAAAGGCTCTACTCTGGTACCGCCAGGTATCATACCCAAATGCTACGCGTACGAGAATTCATTCGATTTCATCAGGTAAGTTCGGATCAGCTCCGCTGATCGGTGATCATCTCTCTCTCGCTCTAACTATCTCTATCGTCAATCTGTCACTTCGCGTAACGTAAACGCGTAAATGGATTGAAGTAAAATCGCGAGGCGCTGTATTATGTCTGTCAGTTGGCTACGTCCATTTGTTTTTTGTTTTTTTTTTAAGTTTTCTGTTCATCATCTTCTTTCTTTGTTGGATTTTTTTTCGTTACAAAAAAAAACACTCATGCCTTAATGTTTTTTTTGGAAATTATTATTTCTCGTATCGTTTGACGCGAAATTCTCCATTTTTATTCATAATTTAAACAAAAACTCTCTCGGTCTCTCTTTCTAAAAATCTATTTGCAAACAAAAAATCACATCGACTATATATTTTGGTTTTTTTATTTCGTTTTTTTTTTCGTTCTTCTTTTGGTTTTCCTCGTGTTCTGTTCTTTAACACACACAGATACCAAATCCATTAAGACAACGTTTAGAAGAATATTTTCAACACGCCTGGACGTATACCAATGGAATCGATATGAATTCTGTATTGAAAGGATTTCCCGAATGCTTGCAAGCTGACATTTGTTTGCATTTGAATCGTAACTTGCTGACAAGTTGTCCAGCTTTTGATGGAGCCAGTCCTGGTTGTTTGAGGTAAGAAAAACAATAAAACAAAACAAAAAAATCTACACAACGACAAGAAATCAAATGAAAATAGTTAACAGACTTGGGTTTGTGGAGTACCAGTGCAACTCGATGGCGCTGATCCGTTGTGTGCTGTCATTATTTGATGTACTTTTTAAATGAATGGGTTTCAAGTCCTGGGTTTTTCATTTTTAAAGAATTTCAATTAAATGCAGTGCCACGGCCATTTACTTGTACTGGTACTAGAACTGTCCAACTCTCACATCACACTGTCTCCCATCTGTGTATTATCTGTCCCCCTCTTATGATGAATGGATAAATCAAAGAAATCTAGGAAAACTGTCAGATAAATATGTGATATTACGCGCAATTTCACAATGAAATGCTTGTACTTTCATCGCCGCATTCCGCCTTGTAAAAAGTGACTGTAAAAAGAATGTGTAATGTGTTTTGTTTTCTATTTTTTATACTGCTGAATATTAACTGATACCAAGCTATAGCTCTGCTAAACTAAATTTAAAAAATATACCGACAAATCTGCTACAATAAAATAACAAAACTATTTCTATCTGCTCTACAATTTGGAAAATCGAAGCTCTGCGCCACGCTAACTCTCCGCTCTATAAGCTTACTACTTGTTTCAGCTTCCGATCTTATTAAATACTTCCATAGTGTATATATACTCGTACATCAAACAAATATTCGACTTCACTGTACATAAGGAATAACAACATCGAAAATTGACAAAAAATATATATTATATATTAAACTGTTGTTTTAATATTCTTTGTACCGTTGTCTTGTTGTATTTTGGTTTTCATCTGGTAGACTTGATGATAGGGTATCTATCTATTCTTAAGTAAAGCTTTAATATTGCTGCTGCTCTGTCTGTATGGTACTATTAAATGCAATTTAAGAATGGGTCTATATGCCTAGTGTTAAAAAAAAATATATATTATTTTATTTCTGTTTTTTTTTTAATTTATTTTACTCAACATGTATTTGTTGCTATGAATCTATATTGTTGTAGTTTTTTTTTAAAGCAAATCTATATCTTTACTAGAATATGTAAAAGTGTATCTTTTTTTAATTTCACACATCACCAAATATTTATTTTATTTTAAATTGAAACCAGAACAGACATTTTAGCGCAAATTCTTTTTAATTTAATTTTTTTTCATTTAAACATTTTTACCTAATACAATAACAACATTTGTAAATATCTCTTTTTAAAAAAAAACTATAATCTATATCTTATTCTTTTGCTTTCCTTTATATAGAATATAGGTTGTGTGTTGATGTGCATAATATTCAGCGCGAGGATTAAATGCTTACACACATCGGTGGAAATTAATGTTTATACATGTTTAGCTACGAGTATAAATATCCTTAAAGCGATGAAAGAAAAGTTATTTCACAGCGTAAATCATTTTTTTTTCTGTTATTTTTTGTGTGCTCTTTTTACACGTCATTGAGTTGAGAACATTTTTACATCACTTGATGGAGGATGTTGGAATAAAATAAAATGCGATTGCTTCAGGAACTCATTTTGCTCTATTAACAAGTATTTTATTTTTTATTTAAGACTTACTGCTCCAGGGGTGTTTGTTTTTTGTTGCTGTAGCGCAATTTCAAAATACCATAAAGGCACAAAACCTTTTTTGATGTAGTGGGTGGAGAAACATCGACTTTTTCGGTTTTTTACTCTATGAATGATGAGTAGTGTTCTGGTCAAGGATAATGAAGACATGAGAGTATAGGTTTACTTTGATTAATTGTTGCATCTCAAGCAATTAATAAAATCCCGATACGAGTTTATTTTTACCGCTTGAGGGAGTAATTTACATCGACGTTGTTAATGCAAGACATTGATGAAGTCAATGAAGTCCCATCCCCCGACCTTCAGGTTTGTTTTTTGTATTTTGTGGTGTTTAATTGATTGGTTTGACATTATAGTTTGATACAATAATTGCCATGTACATGTGGTTACTGACAGCTACTTAAGCTGTCGAACACAGCATTGATGGTATTTGATGGAAGATGATGTGGTAAATGGCGACCTGATCATTAGAAGGAAGTGAAACAGGGGTATTCTCTTCTTATTCGAATGGAAAAGTGAGAATAACTATACGATGAATATTTATACAGGATTAACATAAGAAATAACAAATACATTTTGTCGCAAAAGGCTCGTTATTACTCAGAGCGGAGCTTTCTCACCACCATTCGCACACATGTATGGTTGTGAGAAAGCTCGGTGTGAACTTCTTGCACGATGGCGAGAAATTCAGTTATCTATACTACTCGAATGTTTTTTGAAATCACACATTCGTCGATGGTGTATGTCCTTTCATGTTGACAGCATTTACTAAGACTTACCCTCATTTCCAAACCCATTTTTAGAGCTTCCTTCTCTATACTAGCAAGCATAGCAATGACTTCACGTTGAATTCGACCAATGATGTCAATATCGTCGGCGTAGGCTAATAGTTGCACCGATTTTTGAAAGATTGTGCCTTTGTTAACTCGGGAGTTTTACACAATCTTCTCAAGAATCAAATTAAAGAAGTCACATGACAGTGCATCGAATGTTATCAGCTTCATTTCCAAGATATTTTTTACCAACACTTTCGATAATAATCGAAATGAATTGGTTTGGTAGCATATTTTTATCCAGACAGAGGTCATAAAACTGAAAAGATATCCAGATTAAAGAAATCTATTTATATCTATAGATTGAGTTATTTTCAAGTAAGTAAATAAACATGGTTGTAAAGTCCTTGTATCAGAAAGTTTTAAGTTTTCTATATTTTATTAGAAATATAGAACTTTGAAATGGAATAAAAGAAAGAAGATTGGATCGGACGTAGTCTAATCTGGAGGTCCAATTTTCGATGATTTTTCCAGCATTTTACCGACCTCACATACCCCACAGCAAATAGTCAATTGGCGTAAAAACGCACGGCCTTGAAGTCCAACTCCTGGACCACAACGCGAAATTATGCGCTCACCGAAGGAAACTCCAACAAATCAATTGTGGCACTAGCTGCGTGACATGTACCGCCGGCCGTCTTGTTGAAACCACAACTTCTGCGCATCATGGTTGTATAATCGATGAACGAAAAAGTCAGTAATCATGACTCTATAGCGGTCACCATTGCCTGTTACGTTGTGCCCAGCATTGTTTTTTAAGGAGTACGGACCAATTATTTCACCAACCCATATAGCACACCAAACAGTCAGTTGTTGTGGATGTATTTTGTTTATTGACATATCCATCCAAATAAAATTGAACTTCATCACTAAACAAAATTCGCTTATGAAAATTGTGATCGACGGCAATCTTGTTTTGGGCCCATTCACCGCATCTACACCTTGCTAGGTGACCCTTTGGCTTCAATTCTTGGACGAGTTAGATTTTGTAAGCACGCAAACCAAGATCTTTCCGCAAAATCTTTCATAAAGTAGATGGACACGATGGCGGATAGACTGACTCGGTGGTGTGAAAACGTTTCATACATTATCGAATTAATTGCTCTGATGGACGTAAAATGGACGTAGTGCGCGATACGTATTTCGAACAGAACCATGATTTTCAATATAAATTTACAAAATTTAGAAGCATTGTTCAGTCGTCAGTCTATTCATTTTGAAGTGCCAAAGCAAACTAAAAATAAATCAATTGAAAACTGAGAAAATGGCCGCCAGTTAAAATAGTGTTTTCTACTTTAAGTTCTACACCTCTCAAAAAACACTCTTTATGTTGCCTCTTTTTGTCAGAAAAGAGTGATCTTAAGTGTTAACAATGGTACAGTTTTTAGCTGCGAAAAAATTTTCGGAAATTAAAGATTCTATTTTTTTACTTTTGCAGTTATGTTTCACTTACACAAATTCTTCTTTGTTTACACACCCAATTTATTGAGTAAACATTAAGTCATGTTATAAAAGTGTAGAAAACAAAGTGGTCGCCATGTGTTTCCCGACCCTAAAATGATCCTAATTGTAGTAGATTTCCTTCTTTTAAGTACTTTTTTTTGCACAAACACTGTTTAACTATTCTGAACGGGAAAATATTTTTTGATTAACGTATTTCCCTGAATAAAAGCTGCATAAATACTTATGCACTGTCTCACTTGACACAAATATATACTTAGACTGATAGTCTACATAGAATACCAAAAACTAATGCATTTTTTTCAAATAAAGAGAAATCGGGGATGCATGTTATTATCAAAGTAATAGATTGAAGCCATTGTTCACATAAATCCTTGATTTTGAGTAACAGCATAAAAAAAGTCTAAAGCTATCAAATCAGTCAAACGGATATCAGAAAAAGGGATTTATTTTGATAACTTTTGATAACTTTTTCCTACCTTCGCTTTGATCCACGGCAGACATACCATGCAGCTAATTTGAGTGTTAGTTTACATCCTGCATTATTCAAGGACCTTCGGTGCTCCATAACTGTTATGGTTGAGACTCTGCATTTCACCCTTCAGCGAAAAGACTGTTTTCACTTTGTAAGGAAACACTTTCAATGTTTTTCACCTCAGAGTTGTGGGTGGATTAACCAATTGCGCTGCATTTCGGCCAATTGCCAATTGCGGTATCATTATTCTTCAAGGGCATTATTCAACCCGGTCTCTAAAAGTTTGCTGCGTTTAATCATAATGCTCTTATGATTGTATAAAATTCAGCAACCAATCCATATTTATTATTATTTTGAAATATTTACTCCTTAAATCAATAGGTTATGTACTCACAAAAAAAATTAGTTTCTTTCAAACCTAACTTCTCCCCTCGCTTGTCTGTGCTAAGTTACTATTTTTGCCTATTTAATTCCGAATCTAAACGGCCCATTTAAGAAATTTTAAATTACAGTGTTACTCTTGGATGTGTGTCAGACTATCGCAATATTTTAAGCCGTGAAAGTGTTGTCACTTTTGGAATTCAAAACTGGCACTTGCACTATCCCACTGTACCTTTTTTTCAAATTAATTGAAATGTAATACATAAACTCGTTTCACTTTTTGACTTTAAAAACAATCAAAGATATACCTTTTCTCATTACTATTAGCTTCTTAATAGACGCTTTTCACGTCCATCCGAGACGTCCGAAACTTAGTAAGTGGAAAACAATAACTCACTTGAAAATGCGAAGCTATTCTGAAATATGCCTAAAATTGTTTGGATTCTTAATTTTACTTTTTTTTTTCTAAAAGAGTACAGCTGGTTATTTTATATAAACCATGAAGAAAATTCATTGTTGTAATAAGCTGAAGAATAAGAAAACTATTGTTTGACTGAAAAGTTTCCCGTTGCTGAGAACGTTATTTAACTTGTTAAAAAATCTCAGCTAAGGCGGTGGAAGAATATCACGAAGAGATTCGTAGGCGATAGGCGACAAAATAGAAAATCATAATCGTCTTTCCCCTGTCCAGAGCACCAATGTTCTATTTATTTATACAACACGAAATCGTTTACAAATAAGAAGTCAATGTTCAACCTACCCGGCATTGTGTTAGATATAACAACAGCATTCAAATGTAATCGATAAGATAATATATTCCAACCATTGACACTAACTTTCCATATCCTATAATCATGAAGACATCTTTCCATACATGTACTTATTGTTCGAATTCTAATTGTTATGCTTAAATTACTCCTGCCCAACAGCGTATGTCGGTGCACCGATAATCATATGAATCCTACGTATAGACCTAGGACGACGCTCTGAATTGGTTTGATTGGATTCAAATGAATGCCCCATGACATTCAATTTATTCGCGTATACAAAGTGGAACCGAACTATTCGGCATCCTCTTGTGTGGACTTGGTATTGACAAGTTCAAATTGAATTCTGCATTCGAAGTTATTGCTCAGTTGCAGACTCAAATTATTAACCAACTATTTCCCTCTATTCTCAGCAAAAATCCAATTTTCACACTACCATCCAACAAGCTAACAACAAAAAAAAAAGATATAAACATATGTTTCCAGGTATCCAAAAAGTCGTCCTTCCCGCGACCAGAGCGCTTTTTTCCGTTTATCCTTCCTATATCTATTTGTATTTCTTTCCCAACCTATCCTCAAAATAGATACAAAAACAAATTTAAATTTACAAAAAAATTTCCAGAAAAACAGCAAAAAAAATCGAAAAAAAAACCAAAACAAAAACAAAATGTGTGTAATTTTTCAGAGCTTTGTCACTTAAGTTTAAAACAACACATGCACCTCCCGGCGACACACTAGTTCATAAGGGCGATGTCCTTACATCATTGTATTTTATAGCACGCGGATCCATAGAAATCCTTCGAGACGATGTAGTTATGGTTATTTTAGGTAAGTGTGGACCTTTCTAAAAGGTAATTTTCTTCCTAAACATTATATTCATTCGTTATGTTTTTTTTTATTTTGTGTCAATTTTTTAGGGAAAGATGATATTTTCGGTGAAAATCCTTGTATATACTCTACAATTGGGAAATCAAACAGTAATGTACGAGCGCTAACGTACTGTGATTTACATAAAATCCATCGTGAGGATATGCTCGATGTTCTTGATCTCTATCCAGAGTTCTATGACAGTTTTGTAAATAATTTAGTGATAACGTACAATATGAGAGATGTGAGTATAAAATTTTTTTTAAATTTAATTTTATTTTCTTTTTGAATTATTTTTATGCTCAGAAAAATGTTTAGTAATAATATAAAATGATGTTGTAATTATATAAATACAAATCTGCTACAGTAAATTTATTCGAAATTATTATCATTTTGTTTGTATGAAGTCATGCAGTAGCTGTAGTTTGAATAAGTAATGTTTGAGTGGTGAATCAGTTTTTTTTGTTTAAATGAAGGTACTGAGAAAGGAAACGAAAAAAAAAATTTGTACAGATTAATCAAGTCGGTAATATCTTGAAAGTGCTTTTGAATATATTAGATGGCGCTGTGGGATGATCCATCGAGTCGTCTTCTGTCATTAGTTGATGCACTTCTTAAATAAATTGGTTCAAGTCCGCGATGTATAACAATATGTTGTTCACAATCTGACAGGTTGGTTATTTATTCAGTCTCCCAATTTTAGTTTTTACAGAAATCATGTGGTTATCAGAAATAAAATTAGGTAAAGTGGAACTAGAGTCTGGTAGAGTAAACATTTTGACTTTCGAGTTAGTAGCACTAGATGATCCAACATGAGATTGAACAGATCGTGTGAATATAGAGTGTTTCCTTGTCATAATCCGGTACAAGTTTTGAAAAGTTCGATCTGTTTTTCAACTGAACGTTGCATTGCATGTCCGCCAGTATTATGTGACACGGATGTATCCGTTTTGGTCGTATCCCTAATTTCGTCAAGGATTTTCCGGACCAAAAATCATATTGGTATGTGACGATAATTGTTAATTGTGTTTCAGAAAGACTTAAAACTTTCATAACGTTCATTAAATACTATCTTATATGAGAAATTTACAAGGAGCAAGACATGTTATCGTCTTTTTTGCAGATGACACATATGGAGGTGATTTTCCAGTCATCGGACATGCTCTCATACATACTGATTTTGTCATGGTTTGGTGCATTCACATTTCTGTGGCAACACGTCCGTGTTTGATAAATTGTGGTTTGTTGTTCTCCAATTTTTTCATGGCTACACTAACTTCTTCAATACGGGATGAATCGTTGTCTCTTCGTCAACTGGATGCAGCCGGGTATCTTGCTCCATCACTCTATCGAGATTTTAACCATTAAACAGCTGCTGGAAATGCTGCGTGAATATCATTGTTATTTTGGTGATCCTTTAGAATGGACGGATGTTCTTCTTGTCGCGAGACTCTTGGATTTCCCTGGGCATATGCTTCGCTTTATGTTTTCTGCGTCTATAGTCATCCGGTTCGGCCGGCGCTTGTTTTGCGTTGTAGAGCCTTGATTTGTGCCTCTTCTATCATCTCTTTTTGGTGACTGGTTGCAAAAGTATAGAACTACATAGAGTGCGCATCTCATACAACAAAAATTTTCTACGTGGGGTACTTATATTGATACACCAGTTTTCACAAAGCTACTTAGCAGCATACAGCATACGATGAATACGATCGACGAAATTTGCCCTTCGCATTTACCACCTGTGTCTTTAGCTGTAATGCAAACTATATGTAGCTCTATACTCTTTGCTGGTACCCTATGGTGGTTTGTGCCCGATATTATGCTTAATTCCATATGGGTAGATTAGCTACAATGCATAGCTTGTAACATTCAGCTGGATATACCTTAGAGTATATGGGTCAACTCATATTCGCTAGCTAAGTCGATCTGAGTGTCACCGATTTTCGTGCCTCACATTTTAAGCAGATGAAGCAGAACAAGTGTACAAAATTTAAAGATCTGATGTTTGAAATCACATGTAAGTAAACCGTCAAAAAGGCATTTTTCTTGTGGATGCCTTGGTCTGGTCTGAACTCCAAACATGAATTTAGTATTAAACTCCAGGGTCGTTTTTATGACTTACGGTGGAGAAAATGATGGTCGTTAAAAAATATCTCCTTGTTTCAAAAGGGTCACTTTTTGAATCTCTGACTCGGTATATTTTAAAACCTGTTCTGTTTTTGGACATACCCTTTTGTGAAGGCGAGAAAATCTGTCAAAAATTCTTTTTGGCGCAACAGGCTTGTTAGTTCGCAGCGCTGCTTTCTCACAACCATTCATGTGTGCGTGTTTACTTCTTGCACGATGGTGGGACCTCCTGTTTTATGCCAACTCGAACGGCAATTTTGAGATGATCTTTTCTTGACAACTGATACTAGTCGGATGATATGTCAGATCATCACGAGAGGAGGGCCAGTGAAAAATCATTTAGGTATTGCTACGGCTGAGAATCGAAACCAGACCTTCTGCGCGGCAGTTCATCGCACTAACCATCTCCCTCGCCACTGAGCCCGTCAAAAGGGCTTTATTTTCGTTTGTGTATTAAAATAGAACTTTAAGGCCCGTTTGCTGATACGACACTTAAGAGTTTATGTTCCACATAAACATCTTAGACGATTTACAACGAAAAATGTGACGAGTTTGTAGCTCTTATGTCAACTTAAGTTGATTTTCCAAATCGATTTAAGTTTTCAAAACAGTTGATTGTTTAGTTGGAAAATTATCTTATGTGACTTAAGATTGAAAATTGAAACACATATTTGATTTGGCAAAAAAAGCAACTTAAGTCAAAAAATCCTAAATTTGTTTAACTTCATCCTTCAATTTATTACAAATAATTGTTTTTATTATATTTTAAAATAAATTTGTTTCCCAAAGAATTTTCTGTTTCCGATTGCTAATTTTTCTTTGAGCACTATTTAACATTTTAAATTGCTCTCCTGAAAAGTGTACAAAATTAAAATAAAATATTATACCACTTAAGTACTGATGTATTGTATTTTAAGGTGGGTTCAAAGCAGAAATTATTCGAAGCCGAAAAAGTTATTTCTCTATAAACGTACCAAGATGGATTTTCATTGCAAAATAAAAAAATGTTTTGAAACGACAGTCTCGCCCCTACTCCGATTATTACATTTTGAGTACGTGTGTTCGTGTTTGTAGCAATCCTTTTTTTTTGTAAATATTAGGTGATCGTACCCTAAAAAAAACTATTTGATGATGAGAATTCTTGATCTAGATGTCTACATCTACATCTACATGCTGCGCCGAAGAGCTGTATAATGAGTCACGAATTGATAATTGAGTACTGTCTAGACTATTATTTTGCAACCTGCGCCTTGAACAACATTTTTGATGAACAACATGCTTGATGAACCACATCATTGGATTTTATTAATGAAGATCTTGAGCGTGTTTTAAACTAAGTTTGTATTATCTTTAATTTTAACATATCTAAAATATCAGAATCTGTTACTTTGCCATGATTTATGATTCGTATCAGCAAACAGGCCTTAGTATCATAATATCATATTTGCATTACCTTTACAAGTAAATGTGTCACGTTACTGATGAAGTTTTTTTTATGGTAGACCAATAAACCAAGGTGTAAAACCCAAAAACGTTTATCCTTCGTTTATTTTAATTTTTCTGTAGCTATTTCGTCAATTTGAATAGTTAAGACACTTGATTGGCCTTTCCAATTGAAATGATTGACGTTTATAAAAGACTGCCGACAGCAACTTGACTAATTGAATATCAGTTCACTGTATTACCGACAAATAACGTTTATCAACAAAATAGCAGTTTTTAACTTGCTATTACATCCTTCAAAAATATACTGCTTATCGCATTATGATCATGTGCTAATAATGAGAATCTCATTATTAGCACATGATCATGAATCAAGTCTCCTTATGGAGCAAGAAAATCACTTCGTTGAATGTTTGAAAGCACTGGTGGCATTAAACAGCAACATAATTTTAAAATACAGGGTGTCCGCCGGGAAGGTATGATACTCTGTTCTGCCGCCATTTTGGTAAACATTAGTCTTAGAAAGTTACGTGAAATTTTTGTGAATGATTTCGAAGAAAGAGGGTCTGTAGGTGATAGGCCCAAGCGTGGAACACAACGTACTGCAAGATCAGCTGAAAACATTACTGCTGCTCAAGGAAGTGTTCAAAACAATCCATCAACCTCAATTCGACGCCATGCTCAGGAGCTTGGTCTTCACAAAACATTTTTGCCCACAATTTTGCACAAGGATTTGCATTTGTTTCCATTTAAGATTCAGTTGACACAAGAGCTTCTTCCACAAGACCAATAACGCCTTACATATGCCAAAAGGATGTTACAGCTAGTCCATGACAACCCTGATTTGCATGAAAAAATCAAAATGAGTGACGAGGCATATTTTCATTTGAATGAATATGTGAATAAAGAGAATATTCGGTTCTGGGCCATGGAAAACCCTCAAATTACTCATCAGTAACCTTTGCATCCATTAAAAGTTACAGTCTGGTGTGCAATTTGGTCAAAAGGAATCATTGGACCTTACTTCTTTGAAAATGAAAATGGCGTAACGGTAACTGTGAACGGGGAGCGATATCGATATCCACAACAAGTTATTTCAAGAAATGGTGATGATGATTGGCCTCCACGGCCGCCTGATTTGTCTGCTGTGGTCTTCTTTTCGTGGGGATATCTGAAAAACAAGGTTTATGCAAACAAACCAGAAATGCTTGAGCAACTCAAACAAAATATTCGTGATCAAATTAATGAAATACCGCGTGAAATGTGTGAGAATGTAATGAAAAATTTGCTCAAAAGGGCTCGCATTGTGAGACTAACAGAGGAGGACATTTACCTTATATTGTATTCCGACATAATTGCCGACATTAAAATAAAAAATTTATCAATATAAGATCCATTCTCTTTCATGTAATCAAAAATTATAAGCAAACAAAGTAGTATACCTTTCCGGCGGACACCCTGTATAACAATGTTTGAGTAGGTTTTCTTTGGTGAATTCTGCAATGAGATCCACAAACTAATCGTTCTTTCGTGTTACAAAATCTGTCCATCACTTTTCACTGAGAAACCCTGCAAGTATGAGTTAATTGTGAACAATTGGATTTTTGAATGGATTACACAAATATTTGTACATTTATTGTAACTTTTCAATAATTAGCTAGCACTCAAGCGGTTATGAATAAATGTTTTATCACAGTACGAGCGTTAGAGAAGAGGAAGAAAGTCATAGTTACGTATTCGAGAGATTGGCTTATACATGAAAATCTGTCACAAATCTTGACTTGTTTGCTGGCAGAAACTCCTTTTTCGTTTAAATAATATTTGAATGTATGTATGCTGTGGATGTAAAGTTGATATCTGCATTATTGCATTTCGGCAAATCGAAATAAATTGATTCAACTGATGCCTTCATAACATGACATGCCATAGTTATACCATTTTAGATGTAGATAGTGAACCATTTTTCTTAGACATATTGATAAATATATTGAATTTCATTAAACTGTTGAAAGAAGGAATTTATTGTGTATTAAAAGAAACTGAAAAATAATTGTTATGACAAATGACTGCTAAGTGACAGTGTCAACAAATAAAAATTGTGTTCTTTCAGCAATTGTTTTCTGTATAGTTTTGCCTTAATAAATTTTGCTAGATGACAGATGTCCTTGCGTGACAATTGGGTGTTTTCCGTTTTAAGACAGTACTGACAGTGGTAGAGTATGTATAAAACGAAAACAAAATAGCCACAATTGAAGGTCAATAATAGTGCATAAAAAACGTGGCATACTTGCGTGATTTTTATGAAAGCATACCAATTCAAGTAGGAGAATTAAAACGCGAATAATGGAACGCAACCAGACTACCTGGTGCCAATGGTATTTATGAACAATTTCTCCTCTTGATGAAATATGTAAAAATGTTCCTATTGAAGGTAAAAATAAATATATATAAACAAACAAACCCTCTGTATGCGAAGGTTAATGATTACATTTGACATTCTGAAGTTTAATCATATGCGGGATTTATGTCCGTGAGAAGTTTGTAGATTATTAATTTCTGGATAAGACATTTTTGTGAAATAAATTAATGGTTTCCATTTTTTTTGTATACACGAACCTCTGTTATATAGAAAGTGGTTAGTAAGATAATTAAGAAGCACTTGACACTTGGAATTTAAGTCAACACTATCTTCCCTAGTAAATACCAATGGCACATAAAGTTAAAAAACAAATGTTTAGCGCAACTGGGCCGAGCTTCCTCACATCCAATCACATGTGCGTGTTTACTTCTTGCATGATGGCGGGACCTTCTATTTTATGCCGACTCCGAGCGACAATTTTGAGAAAAGCCTTTCTTGACAATTGATACTACTCAGATGATTTGTCAGATCATCTGAGAGGAGGGCCATTAAAAATTATTAAAAAAACTTAAATTTCTCTCTCTGCCACACCATAGAACAAAATTGCAAATCCAAAATGATTATCGGAAGTAGAATTAGTTAATCTTGAATCATTGGTTCATTTTTAGAAATTTATAGAAGCTAACTTGAGAGCTGTGTAAAAAAATAAGATTTTCTACAAAAAAAATGTTGGTACCATCTGATGATAAAAGTAAGGTCAAAAAAATATTATATTTTATTTATCAAATATGTAAATATTGTTTTGTGTTGGTAAAATGGTTATTATTTAGTGAAAAGAAAATATGTTCGTAATGTAACCCTGTACATGTTTTTTTTTTGTTGTGTCAAATGTTGTTGGTAACTTTTAATACCGTTGAGCATATTGAATGTCTCACGCGGTGCTGTTAGATTTTGAAAGTAATTTATATCGTTTACATATTTTTTCGCATTATAACGTCACACAAACGTTTTTCTTACACTAAGAGAAGTGCTAGAGAAACATGAAGGCTTGGACAATATTGACAAGGTTGAAGGATTGAAGGGTTATTTATATTATTACGCCACTCTACACTGCAGATAAACACACGGATGAAGAATCTGACAATTTTGATACCGAGGCAAAAAAATCATTTATTATTTACCTTCAAGTATATTTCCGTCTCTTGTTGAACATATACGTGCAGGTAACCCAGACACGGGTTAATCATCGCAAGTGGGTGAGGAACCTCCAATAAAGAAACATTAAATCCCAAAGTCTACAACACATGGGGAAATGATATGCCAAATTGCAACTTGCCTTTTTTTGGTTCATGTGATAAGCCCTTCAGAACAGGTTTTATTGTGAAATAAAAAAAACCCCGGCCGATGCACTTTTTAAGATTTTTTATCGAAAAATCTTATCAAAAAAAAGCTGAACAGACAAATTTGTATGCATAAAAAGGGAACCATTCATTTTGTGTAAGCATAATAGAAATCCAAACGTTTCTTTGTATTTTATTGGTCAATGGCTACAACCATTACCAAGTTGCCGTTTGCATGTATGAAAATGATGAAAATTGTTTTTTTTTTTCACTTGTTTTTAATGCAATGAGACGAAAACGATTCTAAGATATTCTTAGGTATATGCATATGGCAGACAACACAAATATTCTTTTAAGATTGAGTTGACACAAGAGCTTCCTCCACCAGACCATTTACGCCGCCGTACATATGCCAATAGGATGTTACAGCTAGCCCATGATAACCCCGATTTTCATGAAAAAATATCATAATGAGTGACGTAGCACATTTTCATTTGAATGGACATGTGAATAAAACGAAAAGTCGGTTCTGGGCAATGGAAAACCCTCAAATTATTCATCAGTCACCTTTGCATCCATTAAAAGTGTGAGTCTGGTGTGCAATTTGGTCAGGAGGAATCAATGGGCCTTACATCTTTGAAAATGAATACGGCGTAACGGTAACTGTTAATGGGGAGCGATATCGTGATATGACTGAAAACTTTTTAACGCCACAACTGCATGCTTTGACCTCGATTAACATTTGGTATTAACAAGACGGTGCCACATCGCATACAGCCATGCTGGAATTACTGCGAGACCTCTTTCCACAACAAGTTATTTCAAGAAATTGTGATGTTGATGTTGGCCTCCACGGTCGCCTGATGGGGATATTTCAAAAACAAGGTTTATGCAAACAAACCAGAAACGCTTGAGCAACTCAAACAAAATACTAGTGATGAAATTAATACAATACCGCGTGAAATGTGTGAGAATGTAATGAAAAATGTGCTCAAAAGGGCTCGCATTTGTGAGACTAACAGAGGCGGACATTTACCTGATATTGTATTCCATACATAATTTTCGACATTAAGTAAAAACATTTATCAATATAAGATCCATTCTCTTTTATTTAATCAAAAATTATAAACAAACAAAGTAGTATACCTTCCCGGCGTACACCCTGTACAAAAGAAATAATTTGTTCAAAATAACTTATTTGAAATGTTCTGTATAAATGCTTAAATAAAAATAATGGGAATTACTTTTGTGTTTTAAAATCATTTTTCAAAACTGCTCTAACGATTTCGAACTGTTTTTGTAGTTTTGTAAGTGCCCAAAAATCACCCACTCCCAATTAAAATTTGTTCAAACTTTCAAAAAAAAGTCGTTTCTATTAGAATATTTTTTTAAAAGTTTCCTTTCGATAATCGCTAAAAATAGTTTCGGGTATAAATGGGTTAGCAAACTGTGTGATTTAAATCCGACTACTTTGTGATCTAGAAAGGTGTATTATAACTCTTTCATTTTAGTTGATCCCTACGTATGTCTGTGAAGTTCATTTATATACTTTTTGTTAAAACAAATATATCAGTTATTCCAGATTTTAACAGTATGTAGTTACAAAAATATCAATAAATCAATTTTTAAATATCAGTTACCGTTACGTAAATTAATGATTATTTTATGCTTCCTAAAACCTTTTTGGTCCATTAAATTACGAACAAATTTGAGAAGCTTGACGTGAATGTTTTATCCTTTTGGTATTTGCAAAACTTCCGTCTGAAGTGCGGCAGTAAACAATAATTTGTTTTTTTTTACTTGCAGGTTTTAAACTCCGGCTTAAAACCATGCAAATGTATTTTTCGAACAAATGTATTGAAGTATCTAACTCACTTACCTACAGACTTATGTGGTGACCGTTGCGAACCTGGGAATCATCATAATCAACATGGCTCTTGAATTATCTCAGGTTTTAGATAGCTACCCCCAGTTGGACGCTACTTTAGACTGGGTCTTGATTTACTGCGTCCACATTCTAGTTAGATTCTATGACTTTCGGGATGGAGTATTCGCTCGTAGAAATTCACACTTTTTCGTTAAAATGTTTGATTTTTTCTAAGATTCGATAATATGGGGAACGGAAGAAATTTGTTTTCGCAATTCAACCCATCGCCAGTCCGTCGATCAACCTGTCCGTAATGATTTCCTTCAGCCTAAACGGCTTGATAAATTTTCTTTCCAAACTTCGTATACTCAGTTTTCAGACTATTTCTAGAAACAAACGATCTTTAAAAATATCTCTAGCCCGAAGAATCAGCGGTTGACAAGAGTAATTCTTCCTTTTTTCTGAATACATATTATCAGAGTTAATAGTGAAATAGAGGTAAGTAAAGTCCCTTACTGCTTCAAAGTTATACATGTCAATGGTGAAGTTCTATTCAAGTCGTCGATGTTATGTGTTTTTGTTTTGACAGCATCAACTTGGTCTTTCCATCGTTTACTGTTACACCAGTTTTTGCTGCTTTCTTGTAGCAAACGTGGCTTTGACATCACATATCGTCTGCGTTTGCTAGTAGTTGCACCGAATTATGGAAGTCTGTGCCTCTGGTGTTAGCTCTAGAGTTTTCACTCAAGAATGATGTTAAAGAAGTTCCCCTTGCCGACATCTATTTATGGTAACCAATATTTCGGTGGGGTCGTTCCCGACGCTGTTGAAGCAGCAAGATTGCGCCATCGTCTTTTGACGTGTTATACGACATGGATCTGTATAGTTCGTCTGTATAAATGCTGTCGTATGCGGCTTTGAAATCGAACAGTATGTAGTGGGTATCTATTGGACTTCTTGCGTTTTTTCCAGGATCTACCGAAGTCTAAAGAATTAATCCGTAGAGGGCTTTCCTAGCCTAAAACCACACAGACAAGAGCCGATCAGGTTTCTGCAATCACAACAGATAGGATCTTATAGTTACAGGTGATGTTAAGGAGACTTATGTCTCAATAAGTGGATCAGTTGAGAAGGTCTTCCTTTTTTGTTGGACGAAATGTACTTGGCAATAAAAAGTGGTTTGATGGCACATGTTAGTACCTTCTATCCCAAAATTTCACGTTATTTTATAATCTTGACATTAAATTATGGTTGTAACGCATAAAACACGTCGGCTTATTATGTGTCAAATTAAATAACATTTTTAACAAAATGAAATAGTAACTATATTTTGTTTATATATATTCAGAAATTAATTTATTTATTTTTTAAAATGACCCCTACCTATATGAAATCAAAAATAAAATATTTAATTTAAATAATTTACCGATGTTCCTTATTTTCCAGATGCCCTTGTATGTAAGTACATAACATTTGTAATATCTGTCGCCAATAACACATGCTCTTACTAACGTGCAACCCGTTGAAATTTGTGCTTTTGCAAATATAAACAAAACAACATATTCAAATCGATTTAACTAATGTTTATAAGGCTTAACAGTGTCGTGGTGGTGGTATTTAAATTGCAGGTCTAAAAACTCATTGCTAATGTAATCATGTAGTCTAACAAGGGCTGTTGTTTGACATCTTCAATATTGAGAATCTTAAAATTAGCTCATGTATTTTTTTATATTCGATTTGAATTTTTGTGTATTCTTCTTAACTTAACTCTTTTGCTCTCGCCCTGTTTGATTATTATTTATATTAGACAAATGGCATTTACAGTCCCCAGCAGGGTTGTAACTGAAATATTCATTTACATAGGGCATAGCCCCATATTGCGAATGTCAATCGATTATCGATTTTGGTTTTGGTAGGTATTGTCAAGACATGCGAGGAAAATCTTAATTATTGAATGCAAACAGTTTTGACAGCTGATTTTGAGATATTTTTTCGTTTTTGGGGATAAATAAATAAATATTAAATAAATTAGCAAAGTATCAAACAAAAGTTTTGTGAGGTTGTTGTTTAACGAATCGGATGACAAAAAAAAACCGAAATAGAAAAAAAAGTTCATGTTTTAAAAATGCATATTTGGCCATAATAAAGTTTTGCACTTCCGTCAATTTAGAATGTGTTGTCAATATCCAAATTAATCTAATCTAAACATATATATCACACCATCAATTAAGCACAAATTTTGCGATTTCAGCAAAAGCAACAATTAAAATATAAATTATTTAAAATATTGTATCAGATACGTCTTTGAAAACTAAATTAAAAATGAAGCAATAATTATAATGAAGAAAGATGTGCATGATGCTTATAAAATTAATACACTTAAGAGTGACAACGATCAATCGCCCAATGCACGATGCATTTAATCAAGAATTGAGACGCGTAACCCAATTCGATTCAGGCGCATTGAGAGAAACGGTTGAATGAAATGAAACGTTCTTTTGTTCTAAGATGCTCCCGGTGGAACTTTTTAAGAACATTGATATTGACAATGATTCGATCGCAAATGGAATAGCACTTGCCGTCGTCAAAAGGTGGTCGAAGAGCTCATTCATAACTCAAGTTTACATTGAACATGCAAACTGTTTCAACATCAACTTGCAACCTTTCGAGGATTTCTGCGATAAACCAAAGTATTGCAGCATAGCAAATTGAACGTTTGGGATGAATGCACGATTTAACACAAAAAAACTTACAACGCGATGCAAGATCTAAAAAAAAACAAAAGTTTCAATTCGTCCACTTTTTTGGAAATATGTTAAAACACAATAGAACTACCGATCTGAAGAGGTTTTTAATCGCGACATTCCTGTCTGGATACATTACATTCCGGGCCAATTTTTGTAGCTTTATTGAATCAAAGACCGAACTAATCGAACTCATTGCTCAAAATTACAAAAATCATGTTTGGTTGAGCTAACGTGTTATATTGGCTGCAAAAATTGTTGATTTCAACAAAATAAATTTTCAGATTAAAATTAAAATATCTGGCGAATTAAAGACATACAAATCGGTTCATTTCGTTAACCAGATTTCCACCTCATCATCTGCAATTAAAAGTCGCATCATTAATCATTAAATCATCCACGTCTTTGTAATGGCGGCACTTCGCTTACAGTGAAGAGATTAATGAAAAACGTTATAGAAGCCACACTTTTGAAAGAAGTACAAAGTCGAAGATGTTTTGGTTAAACAAATCTCTATGAGTCCGAACAACGTGCCAATCTTCTTTATACGGTTATAATTCACAGTGGTGATTGTATTTTTATTGTTGATAAATAAATAAATAAATGAAAATCTATCCAGTTCAAATTAAATATTTATAGCTTAGACGGAAGAACGTTTAAATTTTTTTATTTAAAAATGTTTATATACTTTTTGAAAAAAAAAAAATAGTTTCTGTCTGATATACAACTAGCCGACAATGGAACGATTGTGAAATCTTTGATTATCGACCATAGCTTCATACATAATAGCAAACTTCATAATCGGCGATTGATAAATGTAAATCGATAATCGAAACCCGCAATATATAATATATATATATATTCTTTTTTTGTTAGGATTTAAAAATGAACCTCTTCACTATGTGCGGAGGAAGAATTAAACTACCCCATTAACAATTATATTTGAAAAAGTTTTTGACACATTTTTGATAGGTTTTTTTTTTTTTTTTTTTTTTTTCTCCGTGGGCTGGTGGAAATCTTCATAGACACGATGAGCACGTGCCCAAAGTAGTGTGAGATTTTTACTCACTAAAACCACCACCCATTTGGTATTTCTATTGCAACTAAGTATTCGACTTATCCAGCAATTTTTTTATCACGATTATATAATATGTTTGGCAGGTAACTTTCCTTTGAGAGTTCCTGCTTTTCCGCAATTATAGCGCGGTTTGTTATTATCGGGCCAAATCTAAGGGTTTAGTTCTTTGAAGACGCCGCAATATATTTGTTTCGTCAAGAATTTGGAGGACTGTTGTGTTAACGTGTCCTAATAAACGTTTTTTATGTTTTCGTGCAAAATTTTTTGTTTCATCTTTAACCGCGGGAATACCCAGATCTCTGCGTAGATCTTCGTTCCTTACGTACCACGGCGCATTGACGAATGATCTTAACATTTTGTTTTCAAAAGTTTGTAAAATGTTTACATTCGTTTCTCTGGTACAACCCCATAGTTGTATACCATATGTCCAAACCGGTTTTAGCACTTGCTTGTATAATAGCAGCTTGTTATCAAGGTTAAGCTTCGAATATTTTCCGAGCAACCAGTACAGTTCTCTGTATTTATTCTTAAGTTCTTCGCATTTCTTTTTTACATGCGACTTCCATTTTAATTTTGCATCGAGTGTCATACCGAGATATTTCGCTTCATTTGCAAACGGGACTCGAACCGTATTTAGAAATACAGGCAAATTGTTTGTCCGTTTATACGAAAAATCTACATGGATCGATTTGCTCTCATTAAGTGCAATCCGCCAGGATTTAGTCCATTCATTAACCTCGTTAAGAGCGTTTTGTAATTTAATATTTGTTTCCTCTATTGTTGTGGCAACTGCTAGTATAGCAGTATCGTCAGCAAACGTTGCAACTATTGTATCGTTTGTTTGTGGGATATCACGAGTGAATATGAGGTACAGGATTGGTCCAAGGACGCTTCCTTGCGGTACACCTGCCATTATTTCTTTGAACTCGGAATATTCGCTTCCAAGTTTCACACGGAAGAGTCTATGCTCAAGATACGACACGAGGATTTTATATAATTGTTCTGGCAAAACTTGACTTAGTTTATAAGTAATTTGATAGGTGACATATCACAGGTGTATAATGTATTATGTATGCTTTAAACTTTGACTGATTAGTCATTATTAGAGTAAGAGCTCGAAAAAGTCGAACTTGCTTTTGCTAGATGTATTATAAAAATATTCGTAAACGATTGATGATGGATTTTGTAAGGTGAATAAACAAAATGAGCTTCATCGCTGAATATGAATGAATACTAGATGAAATACAGGATATTCTTCAAATTCAATCCTGAGCACAATCGAAGATGTTTCGGCGTATACAATTATGAAGAGTCTACAGTTTATATCCTCACCATTTCTTCTAAAAGAGTACAGCGGTTGTTTTTTATACATACCCTATCACATATGGGTATATAAGTTTTGATACAACGTTTGTAACATAGAGAAATAATTTAGCTAGATATACCTTACAATATATGGATCGACTCAGAATCGATAGCCATGTCTGTCCGTCCCCAGTCACCAGTTTCTTGGCCTTAAATTTTCAGCTAGAATACAAAAATTGGTACATGTGCTTGTTTGTGCTCGCAGCATAACAAGTGTAAACATTTTTGAAATCTGCCCACTGCAACGCTCCCATTTTAATATGGTTTTTTGGTCCAACCCAATTTTGACAACATATTTAGACAATCGCAATATCTATACTTTGTCTATACAAAGTTTTTTGCCTGCCCACAAAATGTCTTTTTTTAGTTGAACTTTAAAATATTCGCAAACATTTCGTTTATTGATTTTATTTTTGATCTCAGATCAATTTTTCAGATCGGTATTTTTCGGCAGATTTACCCCCACTTGCACCAACACTAATACAAATGATAGCTTTCAGTTAGACTACAGTGATTTTCGTTTTGATTTTTTAATATTTCGGTTATGAAAAACTATTTTTAGTCATTGAACCCTGTTGCAACATTAATTTAATTAAAAAACAAACATCCTATGTGACTAAAAACATAACTAACTACTAACTTTTCAGTCACGAAATTCCAACAATACAAAGACAAACAAATTAATCTGAAATCATGTTACATTGGTAACAAAATATATAAAATTTCAGATCAATATCTAGATTTAACAATGGAAAACACTATAATTGATAATATCCTGAGTTGATATACATTTGTGCTCGTTTTATGATATTTTCGTTTTTAACGCGCAAAACATCTGGCTTCAAATTATCATGAATTTGGAACGAGATGTTTTGCTTGTCACAAATGAAAATGTCTTCTTCAAAGTAAGATTTCTAGACTTGGCAGGTTTGTGTTTCTTTTGTGTGATAGACGTGATATATCAAAGCTCTAAAAGAAGAAGCCTATGTAAATACCCAATGCGTTAAAACAACAGACCGAAAGCTATTCAAATAAGAAGTTACAAAAATTCTGCATTCTTTCGTTACGTATTACTGCATTGCTACAAGTTTTAAATGTCAATGTCAAGTTGTCGGTATTTTTGTTTGGATTATATTTTGATATGATAATTTTTTTTAGCATTTAAGACTTGAGGAGGAAGTTCTACACAGAATAATAAGCACCATCTGGGCTTATTATTAATACTTATTAAGAAGTATTTATTAATAAAATGCTATATAAATCACAAATCAGTTCTTTAGAATGCTATTTTGAAGGATTTGACGTATCTACTTGAATGTAGAACAATGTTGGCATGTCACGAGTACTTTTTCTGTTCTCACAGTTTTTACGATTTTGTCCTGTTTTGTGCTGTTGTGTCCTGATTTCATCATCATTAAACAAAACTGTTGGCAACTAAATTATCTGTCAAAAAAAAGGGATTTTCACCAATTGCAAAAGTATTGACTTAATATCTAATGAACCCACCTACTATTAAAATGTCCATTGAGGAAGTAGGTCAACAGGAACTTTTATTCGTAACAATTTTAAAAATTTAAATTAAAATTTAGAGAATTTAAAGAATTTTGAAAAAAAAAAAGCTGATGCAATTACTTCCATAATGTAGACATTTAGTCCTTAGATCATCTTAACCCCTGCCTACATTTTGGAGGCATTTTCTTACACAAAGCATTTATAAATACTACCCGTAGCATATATGCCATAGAAAAATTTCATTTTTTTCTAGCTATCTGAACAAGATGTGGTGCCGATGTAATTTTCTTTATTTCATTCCCATTCAGTTTTAATCCCCGCCCATTTTATTTGGATATTCGTTTTAAGAATGATATGGGATAGGGTATTCAACGATCCACACAGCGGAATGTAGCCTTTTAATTTTTTTTTAACACCAGGCTCGATTAACTTTAATCACGGATTAGAGTGAGATTGAAACGTGCGATAACCGTTCAAATTTACATGCAAATTAAATAAGCATCATGTACACAGTATACCCTTTTCTACAAAATCTGTATTGTTGTTATATTATTCTAGTTAAATTCAGAATAACGTAAAGCTCTATGTCGAAAGCAATTCATAAAACATAAAAGGCTTTGATATGCATATTAATAAATGTTAAAGTATTCCCATTTAAGGTTAGGTTACAAATTTAAAGGCACATACACAACTAACAGTATAGATAGAATTTGCATCATAGCTTTCATATTGTTTTTTCTGTTTACTCATAGATAATGTATGTCTGTAATGTGTAGATCTCCCTTTTGAAATTTGTAATTTGTTCCCCTTTAAAGTAATCTATATTCACATATATTATTACTAAATGTTATGTATTAACAAATATATACAAAGTTTACTGTTATTATTGTTGTTTCTTTTTTTCTTTTCTTTCGTTTTATGTATTTAAAAAAAATATATATATAAAAATCTGGATGCTTGGAAAACTGTCTCTACCGCAAAAAAAAAACACAAAAAATAATTATTTAAAACTAATATTTTGGCGAAAAAAAAACAATTAAAAAAAAACAATATTTTGAAAAATAAAACCCACACCAATGCACCATCCCTACAGGAAGAGCAAGCTGGTGTAGAGGTTAAACATAGATACATGCGAGCCACATCACATGATAGAGACAGAAGTACTAGTGATACTAGATCAATTAGGCTGTAAGTACTTTACTCTCTTGTTGACTATCTATTTGATAAATTTTGTGTGCAAACTTTTTTCAATGTTTCTTCTTTATTTTGTTTTAAATTACACATACAATCGTTACAAAAAAAATTAATTAAATTGAAATCTTTATAGTAAATGTGTTTTTTGTACAATTTTCATTTCTCTTTTGTTTGCTTGATTTGAGAAATTTCATCATCTAGCTCTAAAATATTTAGAGATTCTCAAAAATAAATATTTTTTATTAGTTCTTTATTAAATACTTATAATCAACCATTCCAGTACTGGAATTCATAACAGACCTTGCAAGGCAAACATTTGTGATAATCCCAACGAGAGGCTATCGCCAGGCGTTCTCAGTGACACCGACAAGGACATCACAATAGGGAGTAATGGTAAACCGCATTATCCGCGAACAGGTAAACAAGCATTTTTCATCAAAACAATTCGTGTCTTGTATTCTAGTTACAATTCAATCTTTGTATCTTTGAAAATTTATATAAGACAAACTAATTTTTTTTTTCATTTAATTTTTTCTGTTAATTTTTTGCAACTCGAAAATTCTTTTACATTGTTTTGGTACTCATATGTAATTTTTTTTTGTCTTTTTGCACGGTACATTATAAAAAAAAAACATGATTAAATTTAAAACAAAATTCAATAAAATAAATTGTTTACTAATTCAAACAAAATAAAAATACTCATACATTAAATAAATCACAAAATAAAAAATACATTATTAAATCCGAAATTGATGTTTAAAAATGGTGAACCCAAAAACAAAAATCAAACATTTCCTTAGGACTGTACATGAAACGAAAAAGTCAACAATATCATCAATACGATCAGAGAACACTAAAAAATGTCTTCAGCATTCCAAATGGTGCTTATATGTTCTTTTTGTTTTCCTTTGTATTTTGTAATAACATTTAAAAATATATGTATGTGTGTGCGTGTGTTTGAAATTATAGTTATACACAAGTCAGTGTGTATACCGTGTTTTTTCCGTTTGTATTGTTGTTGGTGTTAATCGAATCATAATTTGACAGTTTCTCGTTTAGTTATGGGCATAAAATGAGTGTATCTTCCTACATAGTTATAGTATATATATGAAAAAACGACCGAATTCCAAAACGTATAACTTCTGTTTACTGCTTATTCTGTTTACTGCTTAGTACTTATCCAGAATGCATTGTGAATGCATCAACTCCGCATACAAAAGAAAAAAAAGCATCGTGAATAATTATGATGCATAACAAATGCAAAGAAGAACAAAATATCCATCACAATTCAGAAAAGCAGTGTGCATTCACAATGCGCATTTTTGACGTTTTAGAATTCAACCAAGAAATACTGAAACTGATATACATAATACCCAGAAAAAAAAAATTATTTTGAATGCTGAATCAAAAGGCGTATTCGCATCATCAACCTTCAACAAAATGACATCTACAAAGCGATTTCGAGACGGTTTCATCGTAACGTAATACAAGTATTTGAAAACTGAAAATGTATGGGAAAACTTCAGTTTTCGTTGAATGTTTCGGATGTTTTTGCAAAAATCCTATTTTTGGATCGGGGTTAAATCCACATAAGTCAAAAGCAGCACTTGGCCTGAAATAATATTCTCATGTTTCAAGCTCTGCCCCAAAACAAACATTATTTAGGTGAGATTGTAAGGTTCAACCCACCAACCTAACATAACCTAGGTAAGTTTGGTGGATTAGTGGGCTAGGAAATATATTTTTTATTTTTTGCATATAGGCTAATGATTGATGAGGGTACACGTGTATTGGTTATTTGTTTCTTTGTAGCGTTGAAGCCTTTCTAACCATGCCATTATGATATTGTTATAAGCATAAAAATAAGTAAACAGGAACTACGGATAGATTCGTCCGACCATAAAGAAGTCTTTTCTAATTGACTGAGACATTGGTGGTGTCACAGAAAATAGAGGGCATTCTTGTGTACTTCTTCTTTAATGCATCCCTATAAAAAAATTGATCCTGTATGTAAGACCTCGACAGTTAAAACTGTTTATCTGTTTTTTTCGAAGAAGCTTCCAGATTCTGGATTTGTCATGCTCTGGGAAACAAAATCAAGATATTTTTTCCCGATATCCAGTATGTTCTATCTTACCAGTAATTTGAGGTCACATAATGGCGTTTTTACAGGCTAGTTGTTTTCCGGTGACGGATCCTCTCCTTGCCGTTTCATCAGCCATTACCCTAAGTATATGCCCTTGTAGCCATGGGTCCCTGGCTTAGCATGTTTTTGAGAGCCAAGAAATTTCAGGTCTGTGAGAAAGCGATTCCCATGCTTACATTTTATTTCGACACCTTTTATATATATTACTTGAGAGTTGAGACCTCACTCTCAATAAATTGGTGTTATTATCTTATCGTATCGTTAACATTGAAGTAGCTTTGCCTGTTTCTGCTAATCCCAATATCTGCGTCTGAAAACCAATTTAAAGCCTTCGTTTTTCCGAAAACGTGCCTTCCGACTCATTTATTTAATGGAGATTCACGGAAAACGATTTCATTGTTTTTTTGTCTTTGTATCGTTGCAATTTCGTGTCTGCGAATTTAGTGTAGGGGCCTATTTCAAAAAATTACAACACTAATAATTTGTTGTGAATTCACTTGTAACTTGTAAATTATGTGAACATAGGTTTATGTGTAGCTGTCAAGTTTCATGTCACACAGGTTGTTTTTAATTTAATTTATATTTCACGTAGAACTGCTGCATTTTTGATGATTAATAATAGTTTTTCTAAATAAAATAATAATAAATCAAAACGAAAATCACTCTAGTCAAACTGACAGCTATCATTAGTATTGGGGTTAGTGCAATGAGGGATAAATTTGGCGAAAAATCCATATCCGCAAAATGATCTAAGATCAAAAAAAATTGGTTGTCCAATGCAACAACTGTCAAAATCGGTCTCTTTACATTTTCGGATTAGCTTAAAGCTCTTCGCTGCTAAGGCAGGCTGGGTAAGCAGCATGTGTTGATATTCAAGTCATTAAACTAAATTTAGTTCATCCAAGCTTTTTTGATTTTAAATGATACAGGTAATGATGATACATATACGCAGTGCTGCCAAATTTATTTATACGCAGTCCACCCTCGGTATAAAAACACAAAAGAAAATTAAGAGAGGGGAGGGATTCGGTGTTATTGATTACCATTTTCGATCTTCACACAATATTTATTGTGGGTTACAATAGCTAATTGGAAATTTCACCAATGTGAGCTAATAAAATGTTTAATCAACACTAAAAAAGATTGATATTACCGTGTATTTTGAATAAACTTATACAGTACCAATAAGAGCCATTTAAGTAGATACTTTTATAGAAATAGCTTCTGCCACCGAGAAACTGTCAAATGATAGCTTGAAACTAAAAGACGTAAAGTAGTCTATAATTTGCTTTCCGATTCTTACGTCCTCTGTCACTATATCGTGTGTAGAGTTTTATTTATTTCTTACATTTCCTGCCTTTAGAAACTAATTGTTTGTGTTTGATGTGCAAATTAATGCAAAACTGAACCACAGATTTTTTTAAATATCTCCCTAATTTCGTTTGATAACTTTAGCTACCTCCCCAACGGAAAGTCAACAAAACGCGCACAGAACCCGAAGCAATAATGTTGGTAACCTGGGCGGTGGTGTGGATAATGGTGGTGGTGGTGGAGTAGGCGGTAGCGTAGGAGGAGGAGGTAATGAATCAAATGATCCACTCTTAGGACACCGGCGCCGTCATCAAATGCCACCAACCGCTGGTATAAGCATTCCATTGGGTGAAATAATTCCCGATGAACTACAAGAGAACGAGGCTATTACACTCTGCGCGACTGCAACAAATACCTGTTGCTGCGGCCAAAAAGACCCGCAAACATGCAGAGTTAAACATCATATTCGCACCGAAAGCTCCGGCAGTGCTGGAGGTAGTGGTCATGGTGCAGAGCAATCATCACATTCCACTTGTCATCACTGTACGAGGACATCAGAAATTAGGTTGGTTTTGAGTTTTCTAAAGCATAAATCCCATTTTTTATTTGTTTTTTTTTATTTTAAAGCTCAATCAAAACACAAATAGGCGAATTAACGCAACGTATCGATACATTAGAAACAAATTTGCATAAAGACATTCGTACAATCCTCGATATTCTGCATCAACAGCAACAAATGCAACTGACGTTGCACCAGCAACAATTGCAACACCAATTGGAACAGCAACAACAATTGCAACATCAACAGCAGCTGTTAGCTAGCAAACAACAAATCGCAACATCCTATCAGCCGTCCGAAAGTGATTTCTCATTTGATTTATGTGCAGCAATCACTACTGATAAACCTCAGACAACATCAACTCAACTTCAACTACAACAACAACAACAACAGCAGCTGCCAATGCAACATCAACTACAGCCACAACAGCCATCATCTCATCTACAGCCATCTTCATCGATATCATCATCCCTAACACAACGAACCAATGTACAGAGATCTGTTTCGCAGCCCGAATGTGCGGCGGCGACCGGAACTGACAAAAGTTTGTTCAGGTAATTAAAAAAAAAATGTTATCCCGTTGTTTATTCCGCAAAGCGATCTTTACGCTTGGTAGTGTCGCCCGAACCAAAGACTATAAAGCTATATGGCTTTATTATCTTTGCCCGAACTCAACTTCATAGTCAAAACTCTGTATCAAAAAATTTAATGTCTGGCATGCACCTCAAACCTAGTTTATCCATACCAATGTATATTCGGAGTCATATTTTTCGCCATAGGATCCTACTGCTAATTTCGAACGGAACATTCCAGGAGCTTCTCATTCCAGTTGTATAGTATTGGATCCGACTTTCGTTTCACAATAATATCGAAACCTGTTTTAATTAACATGCATTTTTTCGATTGCACCCAAATTCGGCATGGGATCATAATTTCACATTCTGCACTCTGCTCAAATCAAATCCAATGAGATCTATATTTTTTTAGCCACGGACTCAGTGGTACGATGATTAGTGCGATGAACTGTCGCGCAGAAGGTCTGGGTTCGATTCCCAGATGTAGCAGACGCACTCATGAATGGTTGGGAGAAAAAAGCTAGGCCATGGGTACAAGCCTGTTGCGCCATACATTTTTTTTTAATTATTATTTCAAATTTATTCTCCGCAAAATTTTTGAAATGAATCTCTGTATATTTTATAATCTTTATATTTCCATTTATGATACATATTTGAATGAATCTGGAATCACGAATTTCGAAACGTACTTAATGTCCAATACAGATTACAGAGCCTCAAACCTTTATAAAGGAATTGATTCGAATGGGCCTCCGCACACGAGATGAATTTAACCCTTGCAAAAGACCAGTTTCATACCATAAACCAAGCACACACTACATGAGTATGCCTTCAGAACAAATTGTATACATGAACCCCTTTTGATTGTGTTAGTATTTATATCGGAATTGGAATTTTCCTTGAGTACCTTTGACAATTCGCAAGCTCTTAGGCCGCGGTTACGCTTACGACCAACGCTAGTAAGCGTTGGCTCTAGTTTTCTAGTAAATCTAATGTATGTATCTATAATCAATAGCGTGATCTCAGATCATGCTTTTTGCTTTCGCGCGTGTAACAGGTGATCCAAGTAGAGATACTTTTTTCAATAGCCTTTTTTGACAGATCACGTGTGAGTCGTGTCATGCTGTCATGTTATTTTTGTTTAGTATTGTTTGGCATTTCATAATGGAAAGACTTACGCGTGAACAACGTTTACAAATTGTTCAACTTTATTATGGAAATTCACGTTCTATGAGGAATGTGTTTCGTGCACTTCGCTCAACTTATGGTCAACATAATCGGCCTATTGAGCGTACTATTCGCAACACCATCACCCATTTTGATACCCAGCATTCATTATTGGATAATAGACTTTTTTAGACTTTTTCCTGTGGGGATATGTAAAGTCAAAAGCTTATGCCGACAAACCCGCTTCGATTCAGGCCTTGGAGGAAAACATCACGCGTGTCATTCGCCAGTTACCAGTCGAAATGCTCGAACGAGTGATCGAAAATTGGACTCAACGGATGGACCATCTGCGAAGTAGCAACAGCCAACATTTGATAGACATAATCTTCAAAAAATAAATGCCAAAGAATGTTCTTTCAAATGATAATAAACATTCTCCATTAAATTTGAATTTTCTCTGTTTTTTTCATTAAAAAAGTAGGGAACCTCGAAATGGATCACCCTTTATGTAATTTTGCATGTAATTTTGTCCATAAAAACTCATTTGATTTTCATGTTAACTAGCTTGAACTAGCGTGGGCGTTACCGCGCCATTAGGTTTGTGTGAGTGTTTATGCAACGACATTGATATTGTTTGCCATGTCTGTTCGTCCGTCCGTCCATCGCTCTGCTCTTTACCGATTTTCGGGCCTTAAATTTTGCGCTAGAATAATCAAATCAGGTACACTTTTTAGAACAACGTTTTTTTGGCCAAACCTAAGGGAATTTTGAATTTGTGTCTCATCAACATATTAAGGTAATCACATTATCTATATTACGTCCATACAAATTTGTTTGCCACGCCCACTTTTTGTGGGGCGTTTTTATTAAGAAAAGAGTTTTTGGTCAATTTTTAAAGAATTTTGAAAAAAATTGATGCAGATATTTTCATAATGTCAATATAAAAATGCCTTCTTTAGATCATTATAACTTTCGGCCCCTTTTTGGAGGCGTTTTCTTATAGAAACCATTTGTATACCCCACCCCAATGCATTTGCAATAGAAACACGTTGTTTTTTTGTCGAACCACAAACGATTATGATAAACTATCTGAACAATATTTTGTTACAATGTTATTTTCTATATTTCATCGTCATAAAGCCCACATTTTGGGGATATTAATTTTAAGGATGGGATAGGGTATTAAACGATTCGAAGAGCGGATTGTAGCCTATTCATATGTTTTTTTTTAATTTTTTTTACGTTTTTAACAATAACTGTTCCTCTGTTTTTCTAGGTGCTCAAAATATTCATCGTTTAATCAAACAATGGATGATCCCGAAAATTGGACAACTGTTTTCGCACCAATTGCAAAACTAGAATCATTAGATGAAATAGATCAAGTATGATCCATGTGATTACCGTAAATATCAACCAGCAAACAGTAACAACCAATCCAACAAAATTTTACCAAAAAAGTAAACAAAAAAATAAATAATTCATCAAACTGTTAAACCATAAGCTAAAATAGCATAAAACAAAAAAATTAAAAGCATATTTAATTAAGAAGTAAACAATTTAGATTTTCTATTTAAATGCAAACAGAGAAAAAAAAGTAAAAAAAAATACCACTGCTACTTTAAATTAAAGGTTAAAAAAAGTAATTAAAAAAAACGAAAAAGCAAGAATTCCTATTTTATAGTTTGTTAGTTAATTAATAAAAAAAATCTTATTTTTTTTAGGTATTTCCTAAATTTACCATAAGTTTTCCCTATATTAAGTTTTGTCAAAAATATACGTTACTTTTTAATCAAACATTCCCATCACATTTAAAAGAAGATATTTCTTAACTTGTTTTTTGTTTTATTCAAAAAGCACTAAATACATATAATGAAAACGAAAAACCTTTATACATATTTTTTTAATTTAAATTTAAAATACATAAATGCGATTTTAGGTACCGAAACAATTAAAAACAAAATAATGATAGATAAAAAAAACGCTTTATTTTTAAGTTTAGTGTAACATCAAAATGACGAGAATGATTTATGAAATTAAATTTAAACATACAAAAAACAAGTAAGCGTTATTTACTCGAAATAGAAAAATTAAAACATTTGTATTTATTGTAAAAAAATAAGAACGATATTATTGTATTATTAGTTCCGATCAGGAATGTGGGAAAATATATTGTTATGTGAAGGTATAAGTTATGGTGATGGTATTAATTAAACCTCTTATTTTTGATTCTATCCAAACGACATTTTTAATTATTTTATTCAAATACATAAAGAATTATTAGAATATTGCTCATGTCATGATTTATAAAACACAAATAGCAATAGCATTTGGTTTTGTTGATAACAAATTAGAAAGCAAAAACCGGCTGAATTAGTTTTAAGTTTAAAGTTTAAATAAAATCGAAGTTATATTTCATTTTTTTAAACAATTTTGTTTTATTTTTTATCAAAAAAAATCACCAAATTCCATTTGTTTGTTATTCATACAACGCATATCAATCAATCATTCCTTAAAAAAAAAACGAAGGCGTTTCCAAGCACTTAATTGATTTTTCTGTTCATTAATGTTTGAACGTTTTTTTTAGATTTTAACATTTTCCATTTAGCGTGCGAAATGAAAATTAAATGTTAAGGACAATAATGTATTTATTCATGAAAAAAAAAAACAAATTTAATGAAATGAATGAATGAAATAGATTTATTGATAGTTTATTGTTATACTGAATGACAAGAGTTTGTTTTTAATTTAAACATTTTAAATTAACAAAGATTATTATGATATTGTATATTAATTTGGAGTATTTTTGTAATTATTTTAAATATTAGAACAAGGCTTACACATTTTGTTGCGCAATTTTTAAAATAGACAACTAAACTACGCGACTATTGATTTAATCCAATAAGCTGGTCATGTAATTATATATTTTTTTTAAATAAGTGTTTAATTCATTTCAACACAACAAAATTACACATAATTTGTACATATATGTATATAAATGTTTTTTTCTTTATTTGCAAGCTTTATTGTTAGTTGTCTCAAACCGACCGAACAGCTATTCCCTAAAGACGATCGGAAAAGTGAACATACAAAATCTACGCTCACTTATGGTGGTTGCATTTTATTCAACAATCATTTAACCTATGATTTCCAGTTGATCTCTACCATTAATGTCAAGATCAGCGGCTTATGTTAGCAATTTAGTGGTTATGTAAGTTTGCACGTTACGGATCTTGTAGGAAATGTTGAGGAGCCTCTGTCATTAGCGCGATTCGGGAGATATCTTTTCTTTCTGTGAGTGGGGAAGGTGATACTGAGATTGTATTCTTCAGATATACACTTATTCAACCAATGAGTAAATGCATTGCATGTTTTTAAAATTGATATTCTTACGGTATTTTCGATTCGATATCATCCTCACGATCAAGTGGATCGTTTTGTCGGGAAATTGGTCACTATCGCCATTTAATACTTGTTAGAATTTGTTTTTAAAGATTTTTTGAATATAACGAAAACAAGAAAAGCTGAGAGTCAAAAAAAAAATTAGTTCGGACAACAAGCAAGGAGTAAGTCTGCAGTACCTACATTAGTCTGTTATCTTTCGTTTCATTTCTCTTAATTCATATGCCCGCGGTATGCTTACACTTTACGAAGTTATAATAACCCTATAGAGTTTATATATTTTTTTTTAAAATAAATTTATAAATTTCGGCGGTAATCTTCTTAGGCCGTGTGCTACTTGCTTTAAGATTTTAGCCAGCGGATAATTTTTGAAATTAGTGTGGTGAATAGAGGCTTGAAAATGTTAAACTGATCAACAGCTTGCTAAAATTTATCCAGCGTCTTAATTTTGACATTTGGTATACCTACTGAGGAGTATGGGAGATGGGAAACACATTCGTGGATTAATATTTATTACCAGTGTTCACACGAGGCGGAAAAATAGCCATCATTCAGATTATAAAAGAAAAAGCAAAGACCATTAATTTTCTTATAAGAAAGTGTAATTAACGTTCTAAAATAAACTAAAACTAAATTTGAAAATGAATGGTTACAAATATGTTATGATTTCATTCGTTTCGCTATTATTTCATATGTGAAACATGCTTAACTTGAACAAAGTAGGATGGATATCCTTAATCGTGAATAAAAATTAAACAACAATATTTTTGTTATTGACAATAATAAATAATTAACGGTTTTTAATGATCCCTCTGAAATCTATTCGGTACATTTTTAAAACAACAAAGTATTAAGAAAGGATTTTAGGTGCAATTCTTTTGGGAAACTATTCAAAATGGTATTAAAATAACAATTCAAAACAAAAAAATAAAATATATTTAAACCAATTGACACATCAAAAAGTAAATTTTTTTTAACACCTGCAGAAATGTCAAAATTTAGCCTGTTGATACAATTTAACCCCCATTTTAACGTAATTGGCACGCGGCCTTAGCCTCATTTTTCACTGATATTCTTCTTTGTAAAAGAAGGTTTATTGAGGATTTGGCAGAAAGAAACATCAGCCTTCGAAAGATTAAGAGATAACGTTCTTCAAAGATCTTGACAGTCTATTGCAATCGGAGCCTTTTCATATTCATTCTTTTACCAGTAGTTCGTCGTGTTGGATTTCCGTATTAGTCTCTTTATAATATTGGGATAAATTTACTTAACTATTTGCTGATAATTGATAAATGTCTTGTTTTGGATGGTGTTGGCTATTAGGATATTTTGTGAAAAACCATCGTCATTGACAAGATCAGTCCTTAAACCTTCTCATTACAAAATGGATATGTAGGGCATATCCACAGTTTAGACCACACGAAAATATATCACAAACTTAACTGTAAATTGGTTTCGCATAGATATGGTTTCGCACTTCTAAAAAATTAAAAAATTATTTCCCGAGTGGAAGAACTGATTGAACATTTTTAGTCACGTGACATGGTCGATTGGCCAATGAGAATCCTGCATCGACAAAATTAACTTTCAATTATTCAGTTACCCCTGCAGAAATGTCAAAAATTATCCAGTGGGTAAAATGTAACCACCATTTTAACGCAATTGACACACGGCCTTAGAATAGGAGGAAAGTGAAAGGTCAAAAAATTCTCGGTGGATTTTTATTCATGATTGGGCTGACAATGAACAAGTGAACGCGTTATAAGCAAGCGGTGCTCCGATTCTGTAATATAGGTGAACTACATTAATCCATGTGAAAACGAACAATTTAACGCTTTCACCAAAGCATAGTTATGGTGATCCATTGGTTATATTCAATTCTCGAATACGGTTTCAGAATGATTTTTGTTTTGTCTTTGTATTAATGTAATTTTATGTCCGTGAAGTTAGTTTCGGTGTAGCTATCAAAATTTCGGATAACAAATGTTTTAATTAGAACTGCTACCATTTTAATGTTTAACAATAGTTTTTCACAGCCGAAATGGTACAGTTCTAATTAAAACATCAAAAAGAACTTCAAACTGACGTCTTTAAATTGCCAAAAAATCCAGATTCCAAAAAATTACCTGAGAAAAAAAACACAACAACTGTTAAAATCGGTCTTTCGACAGTTGAAGATCAAAAAAATATATTGATTTTTGTATCTATGGAAAACACTATTATCTACTGATTATTAGCAGGGCGTCATCCTTCATGAAAAAAAATTATAGCAATTTCAAACAGTAATAATCCCGCAGATAGTTTTGTAAAAGACAAATGGAAGGTATCCCCATTTGTTCACATTTAACATTCCCATCGTCAATTTCTACACGGCCTAATCATTGCCAAATGGCGTTTACCAATATATAATAATTGTTAGATTGATAAGAACAGCAATTAGTTCAATTCAATAATAAGAAATAAAAACATTATTGTACATGCACAGGCCTTTTGCCATTTTTGAGAACGTGATGAATACCTTGAACACACTTAAAAATTGCAGTTCACCCTTTCTGTACCAGTGGCTTCAATTTTATATTGACACCTTTTTTTCTTTTGTGATGTTCGCCGTTGGGCGTTGTGAATGGCTGTCCTCGACGTTCCTAGACGTCACAAAAATGTACATCATTATGCCCAAACAAATATGCATGCAGTGCAGTGGCTCCTGTCTGTGATAGAATTTGTTGATATTTATTTGAACATTAAACACAAAAATTGGCTATCATTGGATATGTTAACGTCTTGCGGTTCGTATTAGGAGCATAAGTAATTTCATCGCAAACTAAATGTTTTGGTTGAGTTGAGGAAGTCTCTATTCCATTTTTGGTTTCGTCATATGCCAATGATGCCTTCAAAGGTTTTTTCTTTTGTGATGTGGTGTCCTTGACTTTGCAGTGTAATAAAGAAAACTTTCAGCACCGCCACAAATGATCAAAAAATATTAGAGAGAAATAAACATACAAAACTTGTTCAGTTTATAGGTCAATTAGTACAGACATGTATTGCTTTTGGAGAATTTATTTGAAATCTCTCTTTGTAGTTTTTCAACTTTTGAAAATATGACGCTACATGTCGCTGTGGAAGTGAATCTCTTGGCACAAGACGTCACTCTCGTGTTAGCATGGTCTTATGGAAATATGTTTCTTTGCTAATCCGCAGTGAAACAACGGCGTCTATGCTGTTTTGAAACATATATCCTCTCGGAAGCGTATGAAAATGGCATTTCACTAGCAGTCCATATATAAGAAGTCAATGATGTATTCACTTCCATTGACAACTGTGTTCCTTATTTTCTGCAAGTAGAATTCTGCACTTGTGTTTTAGGCATAACTGTTAAAAAGAAATCAGATGTTAGAATAAATCTAAAAAAAACAATGGTTGCTGTCAAACTCCTGGACTATAATCCTTTCACAATTTTCTTTTCAGCCAGAGGAAAATAGCAATTGGTTTTAGTTCGTTTTTTATAACTTTACACACATCCAAGTTTATTTAAACATACGCTTGCGTATGAGCTCCTAAACAAACCTTTACAATCAAATGTTAAAAATAGAATTTTAGAAAAATTTAAGTTTGAGATCGTCTGAATACGCAAACAACATCCCTGTATTGTGCACAACAGATAGTCACGCTGCCGATGGCGTTGATGCCCACAACGACACAAAAATTAACGTGTGGTGGATGCACGACTGGGTCGTACGCAACTTTCTTTTCAATGTGATGTAGGTGAGAATTTGACGGTTTTCGAAGAATGGCCAAAATACCCATAACATTCATTTGGTTATTGATGTTAAAAATATATGAATATATAACTTGAAACTGTGATTTGAAGAACTTTTAAACCGAAATTCGGAAGAAAATGTGTCCGTGTGATTTATATTGTCTTTCCCTTATTGGTCAAAATATTAGAAGGTGCGTTAAGAACTTTTTGGGCTAAAAATATTTATGTGGAATTGTTACGAATGGTAATAGTAAAATAAATATAAAATTTCATTCTATTCGACCAGACAGTTTTCGATAAATTTGCAATTTTCCTTATATGGCCTTAATCCAAAAAACCAGTATGAACAGACGGACGGAAATGCGAAAATCACTTTTTGGGTTCCCCTATCATTAAAAGCAAGGACGGTTTCTGAAATAACTGATTAGGGTTGTTGAATGTTTTTAAATATGTTTTGATAATATTATCTTGTAAAGCGTTTTCTAGTTCTTAATAACAACTTCCAAGTAGATACATGTTATAGATCAGTAAAAGTAATTGAATGCACTCTTAAATGAACTTCTGACATGACAAAAAATGAGGACAATATTTCCGAGTCGGTAATCAAAAAATCTATATCAAGATCGAAATAACCGACGCAACACTTATATATGTGTGTTATCTTTGACAACCAGCAATCACAGGAGCAAGAACGTATGGATCTAGTCGTGCGTTTATTTATAAGAGTGAAGAAAATCGCCTGTTACACTTACGGATCCCATAGAGATTTATCTTCGCTGCCTCCACTCCGAGATTTTCTACTGCAACCTTAGATGAGGTCTTTTTTTTCATAGAACGACTTTTTCAGCAGAGGGGAAGTTTTCCATTAATACAAAAGTTTTCTTAATTCAATTTGCTGTACAAGGCTTTTATCAGAAAGGGTGACGAGACGAATCCAATAAATTTTGGGCATCAGTAATCTTGTTCCACTAACGGATTTTTCTTACTCTTATGTCTTCAATAAATCCAATAATTTTTTTGGTCTCAGTAATCTTGTTCAACTAACAGACTTTTCTTGCTCCTATATCTTTTTTCTGATGTTATTTGTAATTTTATTATTTCCTTTTTTTGTAAAAATGTAACTACCAAAATAATGCTCCTATAATTAAGCCAGTGATCAATAATATTGTTGGTGGACTTGTGAATTCTTCTATTATTTATTTGTATTAACGTTTGTACATAAAACCCGCTTATTCACATTTAATTTCCACCTAAGAAATTTCTAGACTCATTTTTATACTCTACGACTTAAAATATAAACCATATTTTGTTTATGGAAAACAAAAACTTAAAACATTTCCAAAATCGAATTCAAAATTTTACTTATGTCAAACTCATATCCAAGCAACATCAAATACCTAATTTCCCATTGGGACATATCATTCCTTTAGTTGACTTAGTTTTACCTAGAAAAATTTACCCAATATTCATTATTTATCAACAACATAATTTAATAAAACCCAACTTGCAATAAGCAAATAATAATTTAGGTAAACATAAGATAATTAAAGTTTAATTAAATATGAATACAATAGTGTTATACAGTGCCTGCATACGAAAGTAGTTACCGATTAGACAAGTTAAATTGTTATTCTTTTTTCTACTTGATCATATTCAACTCATATTTATTTCAATTTATTATACTTAATTTATTTTATTTCTTACACTAAATTAAAATAAAACATATTTTTTTGCACATGCAATTTAAAAAAAAAAAGTTGATTTCATATATGCTGAACTGCTTGCTTCTTAAGCTAATAAGAATTTTAAAAAATAAGATAATACAAAAATGGAATTTCCTTATGTAAATATTGTTATCATATTGTATAAAGAAAAGATATCTAATATATCGTCGTCCTTTACTTTTTTATCTAATTGTAATATATTAAGTAAAACAAAAAATAAAATAATATTCGCAACATTTTTACATTCAGCGTCTTTTTCTTACTCAATCGAACATTACATTTTTGTTTCCATTTTCCAAACTAGGACTATTGAAATGTTTTATTGCTTTGTTTAAAAAAACAACCCTATAAAGGAAATAATGTTTTTTTTTCTATTGAATACGAGTCGATAAAATATTTTTATTTATGTAACCAACCACATTTGTTTTCCCAGAAGAATTTAAGTAAAAAAAAAACAATATTGATCCAGCACAAATTCAAATTAATAAAACATTGTTTTCTTTTTAATTCAAAAGCGCTTAGTGCAAAATGTGCCATTCCATTATACACTAAACGGCTGATAAATAACAACAAGTTGAAAAACAAACAAAAAATGAATATGATCTAAATAAATAAAATAATAAACATTGTTATTTACAACAATAATTAAAAAAGAAAAGGAATAAAATTAAAAAAAAAAAACGATTTATAGAACTAAACATACAAAAAGACAATTTGAAAACTTATATATGTATTTTAAATAAAACAAGAAAAATTGAAAACAAAAAGCAAAGAAATTAAAAAAAAAAACCGAAACGCCTAAGCTATAATTATTTACATATGAATATATTATATGAAAAATAAAACTAAACTAACATTAAATTTATGTAGAACAAAACAAAAATAAACAGAAAACAATATCGCGCGACAAAATGAGCTAACGTCATAAAGCAAACAGAAAAAAATGCTATTAATAAAATTATCACTTTTATTTATTAAATATTATTATTATTATTATTAAAAGAAAAAAAGAAACAAATTTTTAATAAAAATTATTAAATTGAACATAAAATAAATCTTTTATTTTGAAGAAAGTGATTGTGAACTTACTGAGCGAATATGCTCATATCGGCATTAAATTTGAAAATAGTTACGATCGAATTTTACTGAATTTCGCATACAATAGCAAATTTCCGTAATGTGATAATACCATCACATTTGTGGGAAATATGGTTTCTAGTATAATAAAATAATCGGTCGAAAAAAAATTGGAAATTGTAATTCCTATGACAAAAAAAGGAGGAGCTATCTTAAAAAAGTAATTTTAATTGATGGTACATTTATTGCTCTGAGTATTGCATTTTAATATCAGGGTCGACAACATATGAATCCGGAACCGAAGTCTTAGCATATTCCGCTTCCTCTTTTTCCCCGATTAGCACTTTTTTATTATTACGAGAATCTCTGTAATTTATCCCATTTAGTTCACCACAAAACAAGTTATTTACGCACATTATAAAGGATTTGGAATTATTGTATTTTATTCAGAACTTTTTTTTGTTTGTTTACACTATAAATGTCAACAATAAACTGTCACAAGAAATTCGGAAATATAGCAAGTTGTCTGACGGGCTCAGTGGCGCGATGGTTAGTGCGTTGAACTGCCGCGCAGAAGGTCTGGGTTCGATTCCCAGCCGTAGCAACACCTAAATTATTTTTCACTGGCCATCCTCTCGTGATGATCTGTCAAATCATCCGAGTAGTATCAATTGTCATGAAGCTTATCTCAACTTCGCCGTTCGGATTCGGCATAAAACAGGAGGTCCCGCCATCGTGCAAAGAAGTACACACGCACACATGAATGATTGTGAGAAAAAAGCTGGGCCTTGGGTACTAACGAGCCTGTTGCGCCATAAATTTAATTTATTTATTTTAATAGCAAGTTGTCAAACGTAATTTGAGAGAACATTGTGAGAACACCTTTTTGGTGAATTTGGAAATGTGCTTATTTCAGCTCCAGTGAGAACGCAGTGTAAGAAACCACATATAATGCGTACCCCCCTTAGGGATTTTCCTCCGTAGCCTGAACAGACATTTTTTGATGCAGTTGAACAATATTCTCTTAATTCGTCTGCGACCTGTGATCTAAAGTGGCTTTAGCATAAGACTCTTGCATAAAATCATTTTCACAATGTTGAGCAATATACAGGTAATGGTTCACACGAGAATCTGTTTTGTCCAAACTAGAATCATTTTTAATTTTATAAAACTAAATATCAAAAGCAATATAACCCTGTGGGATAGGGTACATATTCCTACAGGTTTATTATTATTTTTGTTACATTTTGTCAACAGATCATTTTAAACCGCGCCCACTTTTTAGGGGCGTTTTTCTGTTAAATCAATTTTTTAAGCTGTGACATGGCTTATAACATTGGCGAGTGGATATATCAGTCCGTCCGAAAAATGTCAGCTAAGATTAAAAAAATAAATAAACATTGTTACCACTTTTAATTGATGTTTACTTTAAAGATTGGTTGTGTCTAATAGGGAATTAAATGATTCGAATACCAGAATTGATGTTTCTACGGAACTCTTGCAGTTTGGTTTTCTTTATTTCTTAACTGAAGTTTTCGTTGTGTTCTGCCAGAATATGTTACTTTTGAACATAAACTGGTAAAATAAGAATACATTTAGGGCGGTTGGGTTGGGTATGGGTCATTGTTAATCACCAAATGACCGGAAACGCTTTCTTCAAAATGTCAGTTGTGGCTCATGCTGTATGCGCCGTTGCTTTGTTACGCCAGAGCCACATGGTCTTTCATTCAAAATGCATCCAATTGAGGACTTAACAATTCACTAATCATGGTTATGTAGTGCATAATATCCACATTGACGACTTGACCAGCACCGTAAAAATCACGGAATACTGTGATGTTTAAAGGATGTAATGACTTTTCGTGCATTACTCGCAGATATTCAATCCCCAGTACCTCAAATGTTGTTTCTTTATCTACGTATTTGCAAAGGTGGATATGATGCTTTCCTCTGAAATCACTGATCAATTATTCTTCAAAAACATCGTTAAGTTTATGGCTTATTGACTCAAATTTAAATTCTCGCACCATTCGAGATCTTTTACTTGAAGAAAAGTTAAAACTGTCAAATATCCAAAAAGAGTACTTCGCGACAACGTCAGTGTTATATATAACTAAAAGAAAAATCAAAGTGACAACTAGCAAACTTGAATGAAAACAAACAAAATTAAAATGAATTTTAAATTAAGTTATAAAGGTAAATAATGCTTCTTTAATTCATTTTAGGTTTTTTTTACAATAGGTTTGCTTTGCATTTAATTTATATCGGGTAAGAATTCACTCATGTCAACGAAAAACAAAAAAAAATTTTAAATCTCAAAGTTTGAAGTATATTATTAAAGGAAGGTCCGTTGGCGTACTTATGTGCAAGCGTAAATTTGAATAAAATAGGGTGTAAAACTTCGCGAAACCGTCTGCGTAGTTAGAAAGTTATAAAATAATGAACGAAGAATAATTAATTTCGTTCATTTTTCGCTATTTTCTATATTATGTTGAATTTCGGATGGTAAGAAAATGAAAACTGTCAAAAGTTTTGTCGAAGGTAAAAAATAGACTTGCAGCGAATATAAATGATAAACTTAATGCTCACCCAGGTTCTGTAATTCTGTATCAACAATTTTTAAATGTATCGGATTTTTACACAAACTTGCTTATAGTCTTATAGGAATTTATGATGGTTTGTGCCAAAGTCACTGACCATTCTTTTCTTTAAAAAAAATCGGTGGGTTTATTTCGCAATATTGCGTTTCATTGCTGATTTACACAAATTCTAATTTTATTTGCCTGAAAAGTCAGTCAAAAACGAATTGACTTTCAAGGAAATTTTACTTTAATTAATTTTAATTTAAATATATAGGTAAACAAACAAATTGGAAACAAATTAACTTGTGGTGAAAATGTACGTAATGTACGAAAATATACCTTTTGAGGTAGCAGATGGTAAACTGGCACTAATCTTTACCTCTGCGAGGTAGGTAATTGTTAAAGTGGCGGAAGGCTATAATATCGCTCATAACAACACTGCAATTTAGGAGTGCTAAGTCCCCTGGACGAATAAGATTTAGAGACAGGACCTCACTTGCGGATTTCTCGCTCCAGATCCCACGCAAGTTTAGTGTGACTGTAAGCCTTTTCTTCTTTATGTGCCGTGGTGTTGTGGAGGAAAAAGTCACGAAGCTCGTTGGTGTTGGTGTTGTAATACTCCTTCTTGCATTGATGTGCATCGTCGAGGCTCCTGCCGTCTGTAACAAGGTTGTTACGTCTTTGACCACAGACTTTTCTCCGAATGTTGCAACTAGGTCGGGCTTGCGAAGGCTGTCGCTTGTTGCAACGTGGGGCTCCATCAGCTGTGTGGCACAACGCTGTTGTGACGTTCGGTTCTGCTTCCCTGGTTACGATGGCACTGCTGGAGAATGTGGTTCTTCGTCTCCGGCACGTTGCATCCTGCTCGGCAGAACCGGGCGATGTGGTCTCGTCCTCTGGTGGTCCTGGATTTGGAAGGAAGCACATTTATGCGCAGGCGTATGCAGTGTACATAGTCACGTCCACTCAGCAACCTGGAGGGTTCAAACTTTGCACGCTTGATTTTGGGCGCCTCAATAAGTCCTCTGCCGTCTATTGAATGGTGAAGCTTGCGCTCCCTCAGGGCAGTCACGTGGGACCTTTGTTGTTTGCATTATTTGTGAACGATATTGATTCAAGAGCGTCTTTCTGTAAGTGTCTAGGGTTCGCAGATGACTGGAAGTTTTTTGTAGAGTCAATTCGGTAGCCGTTTGCCATAAGCTACAGGTTGACATAGACGCAATTATGGATTGGTGTGATTATAATAACATGCAACTGAACTTAGGGAAATGTATGTATACTATATGGTTACTCAATATGGACATTTACTAACTAGAGATAAGGAAATTAAAGACTTGGGCGTTACGTTTGATTCCAAACCAAATTTCAATAAATATATAGACAGTACAATATCTAAAGCGAATTTTCTTCTTGGATTTATTAAAAGGAACAGCAAGGATTTTTCAGACAAACAAACACTTAAAACCTTGTTTTGTTCTTTAATAAGATCTGTTTTACAAAAGTCTTTTTCAGGATATTGCCTTCAATCTGTGGAAGGAATGAGCCTTTAACAAGGTGCATTACATTTTTTCAGGTTTTTATACATTTTTTTTATTTTTTTAATATATATATTTGTTTATTAACATCTCTTACTGTAAGTTGTTAAAATAAGACTTAAATAAATAAATAAAAATATATATGTACGTTATAAGGTTTGCATATTATTTTCCACCGGAATTCCTCTCGTGATATTCTGATAATATATTATCCGAGTGAGTACATAGTATAAATTGTCAAGAAAAGCTTACCTCAACGCAGCCATCCGATTTCGGCATATGAATCAAATGAATGGGTGTAAAAATAAAGCTAGGTTCTGGGGACTAAAGAGCTTGTTGTGTCAAAAATATCTACTCATTTTTTGTTATTTACTGGCACCAACAAATTTCAACGTAAAAGTTTTGCTCTTGATGTGAATTGATCTCTAAGTTTTCCCCCACCTTTTACGGCGTTTCGCGTTGTTTAGTGACCGCATACCAAGAAGTATCAAAATTTAAATATTATATTTCTTAGAAATGGAAAATTATCGTGTTAGTTTTTCAAGGGGCGATTCCTAACTACCTGTCATTGCAATTGAAATTCCAATGACAATTGCAAAGGCCAACATCGTTTGTGTTATAGGCAAAATCGAAAACAACTGCCGTAAAGCTGTAGCTGGTATCTTGTATCGCTGTCAAAAGAGTGATACATTTCTTACATGAAGTTGCCCTCCATTCAACTTCAAGCTACAGATTCACGAAGATACACATTGTGTAAGCGATTTCGGTTTGCCTTCTTTTAAACTTCTGACTCAGCTACAAGACTCAGCATTCTGGGTGGCCCTTAGGTCTTAATGGTGTACACAGTTCACACATCGAACGTGGACTAAATTAAATCCACTTATTTATGTGACTTGGACTGTAATAAATTTAACTTTTTATTCTACCTTGCGCTAGATGTCATCATATGTTCAACTAAATTGTTACAATAACTGGTATACAAGCAAACATTTTTTTCTCTGCTTATAATTGAGGCGGATATTGACTTGTTTTTCATCACAGTTGTCTTATAAAGTATAGATGTCGTTAGCGCTATATGATCTAAATAGGATAGTCTCAAAATAAAATATTTTAAAACGTAGCCCTTAATTTTAAATCATTATGTTGTCCGTAAAAACAAAATTGATAGCGAAAATTTCTGTTGGTAATAATCAGTTATTCACTCGGTATCTGAGACAAATAAATTGACTGTGATTTACTTAAAATCATTAAAATACTTTTTTTTTGAAAATTTCTCTCTCTCTCTCTCCGTCTCTATCAAAATTCAGCCCTGCTCCAAAAGATATAAAAAGAGATTTAAAATGTAACAATTTTTAATCCAAAAGTACGGGAACAGATCTAATGGTATCAAATGATTTTTTTTATTAAATAAACAGATCCGTTTAAGATCGTTGTATTAATTTTCGTAACTTTGCGGTATATAAGTATCTAAACACAATACAAAGAAATCGACTAATGACCAATCTTAACAACATCAGCAAGGACCAATACGTACTTATATGGTAGCTGTCAGACGGAACCCCTTCTCATGTTTGCTATACGCTGATAGAACGTTCGTATTACAACGCCGCCTTAGACAACTACTCACATGAAACAAAACCAACAAGAAAAATAACTAACTGATAGTACAAAAATTTCCATTGGATTGTGTTTTGATTTGTCTTACTTCCACAGAAGTCCCGTCAATACTTGTACCCCGTGGCGTAGCGTTCGAACAATTCCATGCTTTTGCACATGCACCCAGACCCTGCTCCAGTTAGTCTCTGGTTTCAGCTTCGGATCCGAATACGATAATCATTTTTGGTTCGTGGAAAGTTTTCCTTTTTCTTTTTTGTTTTGTTGAGTCAGAGCTGATATCGTTGCAAGTAGACGGCTCTCATTGTTTTGAATCCATTCATTTGATTGCAGCTGCCGTTGACCCAATTTTATATTATAATGAGCTCTGCAGCCCATATTGTTTTTAAACGCTTTCGTATCTATGAGTCTATCTGATAACAACTAGGTATGAGTCAAGATCAGTTGCTAGTTATTCAAGAAATTGGTTTTCAATTCAACATGTGCGTTAAATAATACGCCCTCGAATTTAAATAGTTCTATTGTTCAGGTTTTAGTGTGCATGTAAATACATATGTGGTTCCCATGCGTCTATCAATGAATTAATATTGTGAAGCCTATTGTACATTTCCGCTTTATATGACATTGACCTTTGAGTTTGTTATAGTTGAGATAAGGGAAACCATCTGACGGTGATTAATTTGCAACAATGCAATGCTGGCTTACTTTATGACTTAGATAACGTTGGAAATACATGAGTGAATTTTGCAACATTTTTGAGCTCTTGAGGTGAGAAAGAAACAAATCTGTGATGTGTGCATGAAGAGATTAGGTTATTGGCCTTAGCTGCACATGGATGCGATATAAACACAACTGCAGCATCCTTGAAATGATGGCGCTTTTTGTGTTAATGTGATCAACTCTGGATAGCAACACATCGTATAGATTCTGAAATAAGCAAATATTAACCGTTATACGATATTACATTGCGAGGAAACCCAAGGTATAAGTCACTAGATCCATTCTGTGTCGATTCGATTTCGAAGACATACGATTCTTCTCTCTTCTTTAAGGGGGCAACTTAGGCCAATACATTATTATTTTTTTTTTTTTGAATGCATCGACCATTTGGTTGGAATTTGAAGATTCTGCAGACCTTACCATTATTTTCCAACTATCTCGAGGTCACAACCGGATTATTTGTTGACTAGGTGTAGACACCTAGGGGATCATTCCGTACCTTTGAATACGATTATCACTCAGACGGTAGTCAAGACCTCATGAGCAATCGCTCAATAATCGTCTGTGATTTGGCGATTATTGTTTTACGTGAATCAAATAAAGTGATATCACCTATATCAAAAAACGACTATTGATTCAAGGTGTACCGTCGAAATGTTATCGTCAAACGATAATCACTTTACGGAATGAGGGGTCTGTATATCTCGTTAAATTTTTCATTGAATCAATAGCGTCAAAACCTGAAACTGGACATTTAAGAAAGACGGGACATGAAACGACTAAGAATTTCATCATCGTATGATAAGGTCTATTCATTATTGCCGTAAAGTACTATAGAGACACAATTAGGATTATCGGAATTCTTTTCCCCAACGATTTTTTCCCATTCAGCTATCAATTTACATCTCTTTCTGTGTTTAGATCCCAGTTTAGTCCAAAGAAACGCCGAACGGTAAGATTGAAGAGATTCAGTTGTCACAGAGGAATCAAGGTTTAGACAGTCACTGGCACGAGTGCGATCTCTTTGGATGCAGAGAATATTAACGGATTTGTTATGGTGTGTCATAATACATTCACTGTATTTAAAAATAGCACTACAACGTTTTTTGGACATTGGACATCACAGTACTTCGCACATGAATGCAACGAACTACAGACACGTAACAGCACTGGCGACTGAGGCCATCGGCTGGGACAGATCAAGACATTAATACAACAGAGAGAGACAGATAGATACATAGAAGGAAAGACATATAACATACACCTACGTGGCACAGAGGAGGAGACCTAGATTAATATTGTCTCATATTATCGCACAGGTGGCCTCAGATAAGCTGGCAATTTTCGCAGAAAACAAATGCTGCCGAAGCTAGGGCTTGAACCCGCAGCGTTTGGCTTAGCAGTCAACTACGCATTCCTCATTTTTACATTTCTACCAGCGTAACGCATAGGACAATTAGTAATAAAATTAGTTTAGTATACATTAGTCGCATTCTTTCACAAATTTCTTTAATATTTATCTAAAAATTAAAACTGAGTAAATTACTTTGACCGTTGCTGTTGTTATTATATTACATATTATCCCGATCGCAGTTTTATCTAACTTTTACGTTTTACCGTATATTTTATCTTGTATGTATTGTTATGCAAATATAACAATACATTGAGAACGTTTCAAAAAAATTATTTGAAGTCATAACCATCACCATAGAGGACCAGTTCTATTTTGTAACCTCTAGAAAGAAGGTTCTGATATTCGCACATCAGTACATACTCACTTCTTAGTGTTGTCGTTGCCATACTCACCTTTGAGATTTCTAAATGGCGGTTGTCCGAATATATCAGAGCAAATCATGAATCATTAGCCATAGTTGACTATATCGTCCTCCTGAATTTTACTGTACAATTTATTTGCATAAAATGGCGTAAAGGAACATTTTAATTAATTATATTTTGGAAATTATTTGGAAATATGACAAAGAATTAAATTTTTGGTAATATATAGAAACTGATCAAGACAAATACAAACGTTTTCTCATCGCCAATGGTTGTCCATGGAATTTTGAACAGAATTGTTTAGGTTTTTTTGAAAAACTAATTTCATCATACCACAAATTCATCGAATCGCATTTGATGGCGGATTTGTATTTTAATGTTCCCAAAAGCAATTCGGTTTGATTGATGAGAGCGGTGACGTGACATAAGACCAAATTCAAGCATCTGGCATTATGACACTTCACTAAAGGTCAATGAGAAAAGTGGCATAAAGTAAAATGTGATTTCTTAAGCGTAGTTTTTTTTTTTTAATCGATTAAGAAACTCAAATGTGCATCAAATATTTAAAAAAAATTTAAATTTTGTAATCGAAAAATAGGCCTTTGCCATTTACGTTTTAAAGACAACTTCATGTAAATGTTATCCGCGGTTATGTGCCAAATGGTCCATTTGGAAGGTCCAATGTTGCGTCACTTTTTCGAGCATTTCGGCCTGTATTCCACGAATTACGAGTGTTATTTTATCCTGTAAGGCTTCAACCAGGTTTGGCTTGTCCACATAGACTAACGACTTTACTTTACCCCACAACAAATAATCAAGAGGCGTTAAATCGCATGATCTTGGCGGCCAACTCTCTGAACCACTTCGAGAGATAAGCTGCTCACCAAATTCATCCTTCAACATTTCCATTGTTTCACGAGCTGTGTGGCATGTGGAACCGTCTTGATGAAACCACATGTCAACCAAGTTTAACTAAGCCAACTGGGGCAAAAAAAGGTTGCGTATCATCGCTCGATATCGTTCGCCGTTGTCGGTAACGTTTCTTCCACGGTCGTCTTCGAAGAAAAATGGAACGATGATGCCACCAGCCCAAAAACCACACCAAATCGCCGTTTTTTTTCTGGATGCATCGGTAATTCTTGTGTGGCATGTGGCTGTTCATTACTCCAGGTACGAGTAATTAACATTGGACGCTACGACTGCAATATTCTCTTCGGTACGCACAGCATGCATGGGAGTCGATGGTTTAATGTCCAACAAAGTAAATTTGATGCGATATTCGGGCAAACGATGCTGAGGTTCCATTCTTCAGGCATGCTTCCATCCGACCAAATTATGCTTTTAAGTTGGGAAATGCTGCTTACAAATCGTCATTTCCGGGAGCCTTGTTAAGTTTGAGTATAGGTATTGCTATCCTCACTTGACTTAGGTCGGGCGGTTGGTAGTTTTTGTTGTCGTCGCCATGAAAATGACTAATTTTTATCAAAGCCCCATATTGCATGCGTCGATTATATAGATATGGACATAGGTAGATATAGTCAACTAGGCATTGCCTGTGCTTGTTATTACATAGAGACAAAATTTTGACTGACTGACGAAACGAGTTAAAAATTTACACATGGGACCTCAATAATGAGTGGAACAGCTGATTTTTCTTCGGCCTGTTATGAATATGCTTTTGATTTCAATAAAATTACCTCATAATATAGGTAGGTTCGTTTAAATTATTTTTTACTTTTCTAATAAATAGAAATGAATATATGTATATGGAAAAATTAAATTAGAAAATAAGGGTTGGAATAGTTTCAAATTAGTAAGATTTTGCGTTCCACGTTCAATTTTCAGTTGTAAACCGAACCAATTTCGAAATTCTGCACTTTAGACAGATTTACCCCTCTTTGCACTAACACCAATCGAAGTTATTGAAGTCAGTTTGACTAGAGTGATTTTCGTTTTGATTGAATATTATTTCGGTTGTGAAACACTATTATTAACCATTAAAAATGTTCTATGTAAATTATAAATTAAATCAAAAACAAACCACCTGTGTGACTTGAAAATTGACAGCCGCACAGACGCAGAAAACGTCAAAACTATTAAGCCAGTCTCAATATCTTATTACGCCGATATAAAGTTAAAAGCCATTTGTAAATACCTATCCCATAGAAAAATGTATTTTTTTGTTGAACCATACCTAAGGTGTTAAGAAAAACGGTTTGAACAAGATGTGGTGACAATGTCATTTTCTATATTTCATCCTCATTAATTGTTAGTCAAGCCCACTATTTAATTTAATGATGGAATGTGACGGGGTATTCAGCGTTTTACACAGCGGATTGTAGCCTTCTCATTTTTATTTTATTATTTTATTGAATGTAGGTTTCGACGCGGGATAAATATGTTAACCCATCCAGTTTACCAGAGCTCTATTTGCATTACATGCAGTTTGACTTTCTTTGTTTTGTCCATGTCCTTTTTGGGGATAGAATGTTATTCCGTTGTTTTCCAATGCTCTGGATAATGTGGATTATTTTTCAATTGTCGTCAGTGTGGTGTAACTATCGGCACCAGAATTTTTAACACAACTTTTCGATACCATTTTCTCTCGACTTGTTATTTAACCTATGCAATCCAAGACGATCACTTTAATTTGATGGCAACGGTAGGCGCTCAAGCATGTTGATTAATCCGGACCTGGTTGGTGCCATCGCGATATTTTCTGAGAATCGTAAGGAAGTGGCACGCTTCATATAGATGTTGTCTTTATAGTCAGACTCTAAAGAACTTCAGTCTTTAAATGCTGACCGGCATGAGTCATTAAAAAAACATTTTTTTTCATAGTTGGGGAATTTGCTTGTGCAAATATAATGTGCATACATAAAATACTTGTTCTCAAACTAGCTGGTACATGAACGAGTACTGCAATAAAGTCGCCGGCTAATAAAGAAATATGTACAATGCACATGCTACCAAAGAGTATATAACTACATAGAGTGCGCATCTCATACAACGAAATTTTTTTATGCGGGGTACTGATATTGGGTTCACATTGCTACGCCAGCATCAAACAACAGCGTACCCCACGAATACGATCGAATAAATTTCTCTTTCACAAGCATCTGAAACGGCTACAAATTTTTTAGCTTTGATGAGTACTTTAAGTACTAGTTCTATACTCTTTGATACTACATACATCATAATCGCTAAAAAAAAACTTACCAAAGCAACTTTTACAAACGCCTCTTGAATAATCAAAACACACACAAGAATTACATCACCAAACATATAAAAAAAAACTCCGCTTTGTTGTTTTGCATCTAATAGGTATAATATATTTATATATATATATATTTAAGATTGTACAGATATTTGTAACAAGTAGATAAATACATCTCTTCTTTCGTTCTTTATTTAAATTATTTCCAAATTAACTTTCTTTTATGGTAAATTGTGTTTTATACTATAGTATCAATATCTAAGCCTAATTATTGTCATTTTGAGCGGTTTAGGTTGAACCACACGATAAATTAAAATATAAATTTAATAAATTCTTCAGTTCACCTCATTTTGTTTGAATACAGCAGATCTAGTTATTGTCAAACGTTACACGCTAATAAACGTTAATAAATTCAACAAAATTGTACTTAAGCAGATTTATAAATACACAGCTTCAACTTAACAAAAGAACAACAATTCGTTAGTGGTATTTAAAAAATATAATAAGCCAAGAGTTGGGCGGGGTAACACAAATCTAAGGAATGGTCAGCACTCTTCTTAATTGTATAATGGAATTTATTCTTTACATTTTTGGCAATTATTCTACTATCACCTAGAAAAACAAAAATCACAGAATAAATTAGCAACAAATAAACACAATAATAAGCAAGCACCGGCAGTTGATAAGTGACAACAACTCTTGTTATACTTTTGTATATGTTAAGATTATTTTTTCTTTTGTGAACAAAATGTAAATAGATCGGTATTTTGCAAATAAAAAAAAATCGCAATTAAGTTGAGCTCTAAATAACACAATAAAACGCCAGACAACTTGTCCCTCATCTGGCATGAGAAAATGTTTGGTTTTGTTTAACACAATCACATTATGGTTATACAAAATTAAATTTGTACATAGGTAGCTTACTCAGAAGTCGGGTTTAAGATTTGTGCGACGCTGGCATATGTGCCGAACACAAAGCCCAGCAGGCCGAATATCAAAATCGAAATGTCCTTCCATAACATCCAATTGTAGCGGCCATAGCCGACTGGCCAGAAGGTTATCATCTCTATAATGGGTGGAGCAATGAGAGCCACCATTGAACTGCTTACAGCTCCCACTAGTGAGATTATCGGGCCAAGGTTGGGAATACACGCGGCAAGGACAAAGGTAAATGTAACCATTACAATTCTCAGGACAGTTGCCGAGAGATCCTTGGCACGTTCGGTGCCGAAGTGGTTACGTACCAGTGGCTCGATAATGTTTACTGGTACGTAAAACTGCAGCGTGTACGAGAAGAAAATAGCTACGGCCATTGCCAGGCGCACCAACTGCGAAAGAATCTCTTCGGGTGGGAGATTGAGAGTAATACTTCCCTGTACCTTGTCGCCGTACTTGAGATATCCAAAAAACCCAACCGCCGTGTAAGCACAGGCGACAATCACCATGCCAGTATTTAAGACACCAACTGGTCCGCCAAAGTCTTCGGGATGTTTCATGTTGTTCTCGAGTGGCAGTACGACACCGATTCCCTCAAAAGCATAGATAGCAGTTCCAAAATATAACGGCATCGTTGCCCAAGATGCCACCGGTTTTACAGAGTCTGCTCGCGGTAAATCGTCCAGCATGTAGTAGAAGGTGATACCCAATCCGGTGACGGTTAAAATCGAAGCAAACAGCGACATTGGGGTAAGGAACTTTAAATTCTTGACCATGTTGATGAGAATCATTGGAATCAGCATAATCATGAGGTATATCCGGACGTCCAGTTTGACAAAATAATGCGCCACCACCTCCTGTATGTTTAGCGCCACAAACAAAAAGTATACACAGCAAAACCCAAACTGCGTGATACACAGGAATGACGTTATCGCTTTAGTGGCAACACTTGAATACCTTCTCAAGGCCAAGGGTCCTGTTTCGATACTAGCCGTAGCCACTTCAGAGAAACTCAACGAGGGCACCTGTAGCCGCCGGCACAACTCATGTGAGCACTTAACTAGCATATGCATGCAGTGCGTACATATGGCACCCATTAGTAGCGTTCCCACGAGTCCAACATATAGCCCAGCGTTTTTAAATGCATCAGGCATCGCTAATATACCCGTGCCAATGTTACCCTTTAACAGATGCACCATAGTGTCCAAATTCGAGGTGGGATGTTCAAGTGTACGATGCGCCGACGGGTGGTAGTCCGATTTGTTTTGCTTTTCCATCGCGTCGAGACTTTGGTCACTTTGCACATCGACAAGGCCATTGTCTGGAGAGTTTCGCAAATCTGGTCGGGCTATAATTCGTCCTTGTTCATTGTCCGGTTGCTCTTGGAGCTGTAGAAGAGGTTGACGTTCCGTCATGTTCACACACCCGTATGTTCGTCAATAGAATCGATTTTTTTTGTTCGTTTTTGTGAAACTTTTTTTGTTGTTACGTTTCAATGTCAAGTTTAGTGTAAGCAAATGAAAAGAAAAACAGTGAAAATCTTTCAAGATTTTCGCATATTTCTGAAAGAATTCTTTAAATTTAGTTGATGAAAATAATAATTCGAATACTGCGAGATCGGTTGGGTGTGAATATTGCAACGAGAAAACTACGAAAGCGCGGAGACACTAGCGAGTAATTGATTTTTCCGATTACAACTATGGAATGACGAATAGCTCCGAGAACTAAAAGCGAGACACTCCTAATCTTTATAAAGCGACCTGCGCTATGGAGATTGGGAATTGCTTTGTTTTCACAGTGTTATGAAAAAACTTTGACAGCAACTGGCAATGACAACTGAGTGAGATGACAGTTCTGCAGATGGTTAAGAGGTGTGTTCAGCAATTGATATAAGTTCAGTGTGTGGGTTCAGTCGAACATTTGAAGAGAACGATTTTAAAATTGATTAAGTGTATTAAATGTCCATGCAACGTCGTAATTTAACTATGTGCGACGACGTTTCATGAACGACCCTAGAACTGTACCACTAAATAATGCAGTAACCCACTGAATTGGATATCAATTTTGTAATTTATTTATTAATCGAATTTCGTTTCTATTTAGATCGGAGAGTGGTTCTACATAATTTTTTTTCAGTTTAGCGAACTTGTTTGAAGTGTGAAAGTGACTGATGCCAAAATATCATTTCAAAAGTGCACAACGTTTACCATCCAGTTCACACACCCAATTCTTGTGAGAAAATTTCGATATTGTTAGAAAAGTTTTCCCATACATATTTTGACAGTTCATTTATCACGTCGTCATTTTATCACATTTAAAACGTTTACGACGTCTTTCCCCTATTATTTACAGTGTATAACTCATTTCCATAATGCAAAAACTCTTCATTTCAGCCAAACGGCTGATTTCTGTCGGAATGTAAAATTTTTTTTGGCATATAGGGAGAGTTTATGTTATCAGGACCCGATTATTAAAACTCATAAAAATGGTTTTCGTGAAAGGATGAGTTTCAGATTGATGGAAATGTACAGCAGTACATTCTTTGGAACGCAAAATCTTAACAATCTAGTTTTCGTCAGACTGGGCTAAACAAATTTTACATGTATTATTTTCTGCATACATTAAAGTAAAATTTATCTATTTAGAATAATATATTTTGACAGAAAAGTAAAGTGCAACTTTAATTTGCCACAAATATTTGTTATATATTTGCTGATGTCGCGTCGATAGCAATATCATGGTAGGCTGAATCAAAATCAGTTGTTTTATTCTACCGAAAATGTCTTCTCGTTTGGTCAGACATTTCTGCGCAGATGAGCTAGTGGAACTCCCTAGCTGTATTCCAAAACATTTTTAACTGCAAATCGATAAATCAGAGATTTTCCCAAATAATTTAAGACTACATTTTGTTGGTTTTGTGTTGACTCCTCCCTTTCTGCTAAATGAGTAGAAATGGTTATTTTGTACGTATCATTAAGGGAGTTTATCATTACCATAAGATGGAAAGTAAGAAAACTGCTGAGAATGTATTTCCGTTGAATGAAAAAATCGCACTCGAGAAAGCGAAGGAGGGTCTGAAGAAACCATATGTGGAACACTTTTATTAGGTTGACAAATAGAATAGATTCACTTCAAAAACTTTTTATGGAAAAATGATGAATCAAGAGTGTTACCATAGTCAGACATCACTAATGGAGTCAAAATTTAAGTACTTATATAGTTTGAGGGCTCAAAAAAGGAAAAAAAGAAGATTTTCCTGAAGCTTTGATTGCTATTAATTTGCATATAAACTTTTAGAAATTTGTATTTAATATTGATAAAGTGTACTTGAATAGAAGTACTATCCTTGGAAAGCCTCACTGGAAATTTTGTTTTACTTGTAGCGGTTTTTTAAAAATTCAATACTTTGCGAGTTGGTGCCGCAAGAAGTAAAAGAAATTTTACAATGAGGATTTTTATTAATAGCTATAACAGGACCCTTAAGTAGGGAATTATAACAGTCAACATAGATAGGTAACTGACGATAATTTAATTTAAATAAAGTATCGTAAAAATTATTTGCGTCATGACTTAGATAATCCTTTTGAAGTGAAACTTCTTCGGGTCGTCGGGGTAAATCCAAGCTCACATGAAACGAAATTCTAACACGAAACGTCAAGGCTAGGGAAGACTAGAGTGGTAAGAAAATACTGGGCAAACATCACAAGCAGAAACTTGTTTTAGCAAATGAGAGCAAGTGAATAAACATGGGAGGGCATGGATTTTGTTGAGGAAGGACTTCTGTTATTTGGGAATCGTCGATGCACGAAGTTTTACTACAACCTCGTAGCACTCTACGGGCTCAATTTTGATATTAAAATCTTCAAGTAAATAGTTCCACACATCAAGTTCATCTCGAAGTTATTTATAATCTATTTTGTTGAGTTTTTTTTATTGCTAATAGTTATATAATAACGGGAAATTTTAGAATCATTGAATGTAGACAAGACACTATACTACTATTACTTCGGTATAATGAGGTCATTTTTTTTAAATCTGTAAACATTTGTTATTTAAAGATGAGAATGATAATAATTACTTTTTGATAACAGCTTATTGCAGATCGCGTGGTGTGGATGCTTTTTGCGAGTTAAAAAATAAATAGAGGCACGGTTAAGATGTCTTCATAATCTTATTCAAACAAAAACAAAGAAGTGTAGGTACATTAAGATAGACATTTCTAACAAAACTTTAGAAACGAAAGTAGGTAATTTTTTTCTATAAACATTATAATTACCACATTACGGAGTTCACCTTCAAATTAACATTCAATTACAAGATGATACGATTTCCCTTGTAATCGGAATGAGGTTATATTATGACAACTAATTCGCATTTGGCGGACACTTGCTTTATCTCGCATAATTTGTTGACGTACTGCGAAAGTGAATCAGGGTGCATATGTTCAATATTTACCTATTCGTCTTGGGTTTGTATCATTTATTGAGTTCAACGTGCTGAAAATGGTCTTACTTCATTTCGCACCAGATATTAAAGATTAATGTTATCTTTCTGTTACTTTTATTGCTGAAATTCATTTGAATACGAAAATTGCGCATAAGATTAGAGAAAAAGTTTTTTTGGAAATCAATAAATGTTTTTTCTACTGAAACAGTTCTATTGAATGCTTAGTAAAATTATGAAAAATTTATAATCTTTCAAAATTGGGGAGCAGGTGATTAGTAGACACAATAGATATTATGCCATTTGCTGTTCTGTTTTTTGACTGAGAAGCTTAGCCGAATTAATTTTGAAAAATTTTGGAAGAAATCTGTCAATCCCCTCTCAGCAGAAGGGCACTGTCAGACAAGAGTTTCGTTACTTTACAGCTTATAATATTGATGAATTCCTTTCCTGATACATAGATACAGTGAGTCGTTCGGGGAAAGTGTGGGCGGTATGTAAGTAAAAGCACTAAAATTTCCTCGAAAAGTGTTAAAAATTTAAAATTTTTGCAAATGCTATACTTATAAGACAACCACCTCTTTACGAAGTTGGTTATAGTTCTAAAGATGTTTTGAATGATTTAACTAGCAGAGATAATGCAAAAAATTGGTAAATTTTGCTATTTTTTTCTCCTATTTTGAAATGATTTCTATGTATGCATTGTAAGGTACCCAATAATTTTTAATTATTAAATAGATTATATTAGCATTTCGTTTGAGTGAATATTTAACTATTTGCTTGAATTTCAATAAAAATTAATAAAAACTTCATTTGGGGTAAGTGAACGTAAATCATTAGGGGTAACTCTGCACATGCGAAATCTTGCCCGAGTCAGCAAATTACACCGAAAACAGAGGTAGTCAGTTGCCTAGAAGTTGTCTAGAAGTGGCAGATCCATATGCAGATTCGGGATAAAATAAAAACTTTTGCTAAACATTCTTGTATCAATTCAAGCAAAAATCGACTGCCAAATGATTTTAAGTTTGAACAAACTCTACTCGGGCAATCCCTGTCTGTCACTTTTCATTAACATTTTAGCAAAAGCAGAAAGGCAGAAAAAAATTAATCTAAAACCAAATAGCAATAAATCCACCAAAAAAGCGTTTGTTAAAGATATGTTGAATTTTAAAACCTGCGCACACTTAACCCGTATCTTGCTGGGGCAAGTGTACGCAATTTTAGTTGCTTTTGATTTTTAATAATAACTAGTAACTATATATATCGATATTTAATGGTTTTTATTTGTAAAAATTGTGCTAAAGGCGCACACACATTTTAAATAGAATTAAGATTTATTGTAGGTATTGAATCTTTTTTTACTTGAAACTTTACTGCAAAGGCAAAAGTGCACACATTTGCCCCGAACGACTCTACAAAATAACCAGCTGTATCTTTTTTGGCAACAAGGGTGATTAGATGAATCCAACAACATATTTTTGCATATTGCAAGAGATGTCAAAGCCACGTATCCTATTATAGAAATGAAGCGGTAAAAATGTATTCGACAAAAAGGGTGAGATCAAGTATATGCTGTTCGCACAAAAAGAACAAAGATTCAACCACGAACTATACAAGCTGTACAGCGACATAAACCTAGTCAAACAAAAAACAGAATGGACACCAATACTCTGGCTCGCAGAGGATTTAATTTCCAGCCAGACATTGGAAGTTTAGAGGAAGACCTCGCCATAAGTGGCGCCAACAAATTGAAGTGCACAAGAGGAAGCAGTTAGCTAGGGACCGGTCTAATTAGAGAGGCCCTGGTAAATTCCGGACTTTAGCGATTCAACGCTTAAGGTCATCTTAAAACGCTAAGTGAGGCATTTTTGGGTAACAATAGGTTTAAGATCAACTTAAGTGTTTAGGGCAAAAAGGTGTTAAAAGTAGGTAAGTATATTGAAGAACATCTCCTTGTTTTCAACTCTCAGAGTGATCAATATGTGAAACACGTCTTTCGCTTATGTGGGTGTGATTCTGCAACGCATACTAATTTTACATTTGTTCAATCAATTCTAATAAAATATCTGTGCTTAATTTTTTTAAGAAGAAATCAGTTCATTTGATTCGTTCTTTACTTATTTTTACAAAGTCTTAACCACTATTCCAATTGTTTTTATTCGACTATTTAAATGCACTTTTTGTATATAACAGTTATTAACACTTCTTCGAATCGATTTTCCAGAGAAGGAAATGTAGCTCAACCTTACTTCCGTTTAACATACCATTTCGTTTCATATTTCATTCCGCCATAACTTGCATTCCTTAAGCAAAACAAAAATATATACTCCCCAACGAAAACATGTGCATGCGAGTGCCACCCCCAAGTTATCAACAAACCCCAACGTACACACAAAACAGCTGTAAGAAAAGCTCCTCCGAAATCATAAATTCCTCCAACTCAAAGCAATTTCCTCATTCTTCCTTGAGCTTAGCTGAACTTGTCGTCTAATTGAATTTACGATTCTCAAAGGAAACTTGGTTTGACCAAAGTACACCTCCACAGTCTACGAAACGCTGTTCTGTCTATCGTTTGTGATAAGTGCGCTCTATTGGTTTCACTGCTATTTTTTACTTTGCTATCATTCCATTTTTGTGGCTATTTCATGGTCAAGAATCGGTCTCATTGCATAGTCCTTTGAATTTTTGTTCTTTGCCAGTCAATTTGAACTTTGGACCCGAAGTGACAAAACGTGTTCGCGCGGATGTGGTTATCAATTCAGTGTTGCTTACTTATATGTTAAGGAAATTTTAAAATCGAGTATTGTCAATTTCCGTTTGTGCCTTAATAAAAAGCCTTATTTTACACTTCCAATAAATAGAAATTGAAAATATAAATCGAAGGTGGATTGCGTTATAAGAAAGCAACAGTTTAAAAAGAAATGCGGAAATCAATGGGAATTATTAGCTTCCCGCATCCGGTGTCTTGTTAGTGTTAAATCGTTGTTTTGTTCCTATTTGCGAGTGCACTAATTACAACCAAGAATGTAAAGAATAACAAAAAAAAAAATAGAAACAAGTGTAACGGAATAAAATGTATGGCTTGAACTACATTAATAGATACGACAACAAATTGTTGGCATTCACCCTGTCTCAGAATAGTCTGTGTCCTCGTAGAAATGTAAAAATGTAATTGTAGTCATTTATTGGAATGGAATTGTGGATTACATTTTTTTGCGTTTTGTTGTGATACGAATAGTAGTGGAGTAATCGTGGATTATATTTTTCCGAGACCTCCGTCATTTTCCCTTCATCAAATTATTACCAACCAGTAAACAAAAAAAAAATAAATAAATAAAACGGATAGCATGAGATCAGTTGCAATTTTCAGGTAAGATATTTCCCAAGGACCTTTATGGTGTTGCCCTTTGTGAGTCTTATAACACATGTATATCTGCTTTATTTTGTTCGTGACAAATGAATTCCGCGAACTAGTGAAGATGATATCCAAAACTGTTTATTGAGGGTGATTTGCACCAAACTATTCATTACCAGACACTTTCTGGTTGATTTCTGGCAGTTAATCACTGTTTGTGCATTGGTGCAAGTCGCGTTGAGATGTAGACATTGGTGAATGCGATTAAGGTGAAAATAAATATAACTGCCTACCTAAACAGAAAATTCTCAGTATTCTTAACGAAAGTCACTTTTCTTTTAAAAATATAAGATCTGAAACTCCACAAGGTTCAGTTTTGGCACCGGTGCTTTACATAATTATATTGCTACATAATTATATTGTAACGCTACAGTCCGGAATGTACCTGGGCCTCAACCAACAGGCCTCTCCAATTAGCCCGGTTCTTAGCTAGCTGCCTCCAGTTGCGCACTCCAAGTAGATTAAGGTCGGTTTCTACTTGTGCGCGCGACTAAAGGCGAGGTCTTACTCTACTGCGTCCGACGTCTGGCTGGGAATCGAAGACCCTGCGAGCTAAGGTTTGGGTGTCCATTCTTTCTACATGTCCAAGGATTTCTTCATCCGCTTCTGAGACGGTCCGTACTTCAGCGCCGTAGAGCAGGACTGGGATGATTAGGGTCTTATATCTCCTAGGATCTAGGATCTCTTTAGTTCGAGTGAAGGCTTTACTACCAAATTGCCTTCTTAGCCAACAGCGGTTGGCAAGAGAAATTCGTTTAATTTCTGACGAGATGTTGTTGTCAGAGTTAATAGCGGAGCCGTGATAGACAAAGTCCCGTACTACCTCAAAGTTATATCTGTCAATAGTGACGTTCTGTCCAATTCGTCGATGTTGCGTGTCCTTTCGTGTTGGCAGCATATACTTTGTCTTGCCCTCATTTATTACTAAATTTATTTTTGCCGCTTCCTTCTCTATACAAGCAAACGTGGCTATGACATCAAGTTGATTCCTACCAATGATGTCAATATCGTCGGCTTATGCTAGTAGTTGCACCGATTTTTGGAAAATTTTGCCTCTGGTGTTGGCTCGGGAGTTCTGCACAATACTCCCGAGAATCAAATTAAAAAAGTCACATGACAGCGCATCACCTTGCCTAAATCCTTTTTTGGTATCGAATGTGTCGGTGAGGTCGATTCCGACCCTGATGGAGCAGCGAGAATTCTCCTTCGTCATTCATCACAAGCGGACGAGTTTGGTCGGTATACCAAAATTAGACATAGCTCTCTATATTTCGCTTGTATAAATGCTGTCATTTGAGGCTTTGAAATCGATGAATAGGTGGTGGGTATCGATTTGGACTTCTTGGGTTTTATGCATTATCTGCGTAAGTGTGCAAATTTAATCGGTTGTGGACTTTCCTGGCCTAGAACCACACTGATAAGGACCGATCAGGTTGTTGGTAAACGGATTCAGGCTTTCACATAGTACGGCAAATAGGTTCATATAGGCGATGTTGAGGAGAATTATGCCTCTGTAGTTGGCGCAGTTAAGAGGGTCTCCTTCTTTGTAGATGGGGCAAACGTTGCTGAGGTTCCATTCTTCAGGCATACATTCTTCCGACCAGTTTTGGCTAATGAGTTGGTGAATGATATTTACCAAGTCATCTCCGCCAGCTTTATAAAGCTTAGCAGGCCGTCATTTCCGTCAGCCTTATTAAGCCTGAGTTTAGATACTGCTATCCTCACTTCATTCAGGTCGGATGGTTAGCAGTTTTCGCTGTCGTTGCCAATATTGAATGGTTCGTTCTGCCTGACAGCGGAATGTATTTCGTCATCGCCGTTTAACAGTCTGCAAAAATGGTTTTGTCACATCCTCAGTAGCGACTTTGTCTCAGCTTTTACATATATTTCCTTGTTCATCTCGACAGGATTCTGTTCTAGCTTTGTATCCTTAGCTTTGACGTTTTACAATTTGGTAAAACTTGTGGACATCATTCCTGGAGTGGCACCTCTCTATATCCTCGGTCGTGTACTTTTCTTGCTCTTTTTTCTTATTTCTGAAGAGCCGGTGTTCTTCCCTTCTTCTTCGCACAGTCGTTAACAAAAAAAATCAGTCCTTTCCGAGGCTATTGGTTGCTTCGTAACAATTAATTTACCCATGGTTGGGTAGTTAACCCAAAGCACATCCAAATGCAACCTGGAGAGCCAGTTCCAATTTATTATCCACTACAGGATTGAGCGTCAGAGGTACAACCACTGGGCATTGCCAAGTTAAAGACAATCAGAGTCCACCCTGGTTCTACAACACCCAACCAACACCCAAATATTGTACCCGCAGGTTATAGTTATGGTAACCTAAATTACCATTTTTGAGGTCATCTTTCAAGCAATTTTATATTATGGATGTCCCGTCAAGGGAATATATGCGCAAAGTTTCACCAAAGATCCTAATATTATCTTACTTGATCTCAGAAGTCACAAAAAAACTGCAGATTTCTCAAAATAAAACTTTATACATTTTGCTCAACCGACATTATAATTAAATGATTTTATTACAGATTTCTATGGAAATAGAAATATTAAACAATATATTTTTTGAAATGCAATATCTCTGAAAATGATTTAGTCCTTAATTTGAGTAGGTACCTAATATTGTTATTTATATATTTTTGTTCTGTTTATAGTTGCTTATTCCATTATTGATTTTTTTCACATGAAATTGTTATTTGTTTCTTAAATGTTTACTATTTATTTCTTTTTTCCTTTTAGTTTTACATTTGATGTAAATTGTTTATAACGGTGATCCGATAAGGTCTGTCTGACATTTGCTTTAAGTAAAACATTCTGTCGATCCAACTTTCGACTACTCTTTCAAACATATCGGCCGGTATAAAATGAGTTATGTTGGCTTCAATCGTTTCGAGTTTATCGACGTAAGCGAGAGACTTCACATGAAAGTAACTCAATGGTAACCAATCCTCGGACAAATCCCAAGATGTTGGTCGCCAATTGGCAGGAGGGTTGCGATGATGTTTTTATCGAACGTTTCTCATAATAAAGAGATTCATTCGTTAGCTATATGAGCAGCGGCATCCCTTTGAAAGTACAAGTCAGCTACACCAATATCTTTTGATTTTTCGGTCTTCAGCCTTTTTAATGAAAAACGATACGATCACGCTTCAAAATATGCCACAATGTTTCATAAGAATGGGCATCTCTGATGGAACCTTAAGAAGAGCGACAAATTGAATGATCACGGTCTTCGGAAATACTCTCTGCTTCTGCACCACTCCAAGAATTGTTTACTAATTTTTATTACAATTGTACGGGAACAGAGCTATTGTGTTTGTTAATACGGATTAAACAAATAAATTTGAAAAAATGAAAAATTAATAAAAATTAACATAGTGAGTCCAGAAAAAAAATTTTTTTTTCCCATCCAATATATGGTTAGCATGTATTTTTTGATTTCAAAATTACATTAGTAAAACCATCGAATTTTTTTGTGGTGCAAATTTTTAGGTCAATCCCTTTAGTCCTTTTTGATAAATAAGCGCTTATTAAGAATTCTGTTCTAAAATTTTTAACAAAATTTGATACTGCATAATTTACGGTAATTAGTTAAGACTCTAGGTATATTTTATTTTTGAAAAACAGTTTTTTTTTTGTTTTATTAGAGAAACTGATCAAATGAAAGCCAAAATCTTACCGAAAAGATTAAACATTTTATGTATGTGGTTAGTAATTGCTTGTCTCTGCACAAATGTGTTGAGTGTTGAGACAGAATCCACTCCTGCAGTGAACAGCCTCCTTAACAGAAAAACCAGAAGTAGGTACCTTGCGACTCATTTTAATAAGTTGGTGCCAGTCAACTAACATTACTTTCATTAATACACATCAAATAAAAGCGTTAAATATGTATTTGCTTATTTATTTAAAAACAAAAAAAAAAACGAATCTTACGAATATGCTCTACTATAACAATTTCAAATGCCGCACTAATTTATCTATCTTCTCAACCTCATCTGGCCCAATCCCTAACACCGTAGCTGTACCCGGTTCTAATTGTGTACGTCCAGCGTCTTTAACAATTTCTGCCACCACATCAAGTTTCTTTGCCTCATCCTGTAGTTGCAAAAACTCCTCCATGTTATCAACTTTCAACACAATTTTCGGCTGACCCCAGACACACCACGACTGTAAAGTGTCTGCATTTACCAGTTGGGAACGTCGATAACATAAAATCGACGCATGGGAACATTGGGCAGCTGTTTTACCCTTTGACATCTTTAGATCACCCCTTACTACCAGTGCCAACTTGGTTTGGTTTCCAGTTGCGTTAGAGAGAAGACGAACAACTCGTGCCATCATTTTGAAAATGCTCATGTTTACCCTTGATTTTTGAATCTTTCACTTTGTTGTTCTGTGTATCTGAGCATACACTTTCGGAAATCCTTAACCTTATCCTGGCAGTTGCGCCAGTCGCCAGTTTCTGCTATGCACTCCTGGACAAAAGAATGGGGTTAGCTTTTGTACATGCAAATGTTCTGAAAAGCAGCTCCTAACCTGAACTTTGTAATGGTGTTCAATGCAGCCGGTTTTCCTGAGCATTAATTCAACGGGATCTTCAACATCGGACATTATATATTTTATTGAGAAAACGCAAAATCTGTGGAAGTATTAAATAATCATCAAAACGGGCTGTCGGCGAAAACTTACAATGACGTTTCACAAACGTCAAAATGCCAAATCGATTTATTTGTAAAGGTGGAGACGCAAGCACATGTTAGCACCACGTTTGCACTAAGACTGAAATTCTACACAAGCAGAATTCATGCCTAGGTACACAATTTCTCAATGAATTCGTTTTACTTTCTGCGCATATTATGGCATAACTTGTATCAGCAAAGACACGTGAAACAGAGAAAATAAAATAGGTGATGTTTTTAATATATGCTGTGCGATTATGGTTTACTACTTAGGCCGTGTGTCAATTGTATTAACATTTTAGCCAGTGGATAATTTTTTACATTAGTATGGTGGATATAGACTTCAAAATGTTAACCTGTTCAACAGCAACAGTGGCTAATTTTTGACACATGGTATGGTGACAGAAATAGAAAGCACACTCGTTGACTAACCGTCATGTTCACATATGGCGGGAAAATAACACATTATTCAGATTTTAAATTAAGAAAGCAAACAACATTTTTTTTTTTATAAACTAAAACTGGGTTTTTGAAAATGCATGGGTACAAAAATGTTATGCTTAACTTGAACAAAATAGGATGGACATCCTTAAGCATAAGCACAAATCATACAACAATATTTTTGTTACTGAAAATAATTGATAATTTAGGGTTTACTTATGATATCTCCGAAATTAAGTCCGCATTTTTTTAATACAAGAAAATATAAAGAAAGGAAATTCGTTTGAATTTGTTTGGAAAATTATTTAAAATAGTATTAAAATAAAACGCAAAAATGTCAAAATTAGGCAGTGTATAGATTTTAACCCGCAATTGACACACGGGCTTAATTCGGTAAATTTCATTCTCATTGGGGTTTAACTAACAAAAATATTAGGGTCAAGTTGTAGCTGTCATTGAAAACCCTCGGTGGAAATTTTCTATCGGCATCTTTTTATTTAAATCATTGACGGGTTGGATTACCCAAAAATATTTTGATGTTGTGATGTTGTTCAATGATAGCATGATAGAATTTTATCTCCATAGTTTATTATAAGAATCACTGGAAAATACTGTTTCATTTAAAATAAATGTTTCATCACAAAAATAAATCTTGATCGTTGAACAATAAAAATTGATTATCTGCGAGGACTTAATTGAAAATTTAAAATTGTTTTGGATAATCTTGTTTTAAAATTCATGGCACCAACTTGCAAATGATTGAAATTGTAAAAAGAGCCGCAATGAGGAAAAATAAATTTCACATGATGGTTTTCAGTTATAGCTGAAACAGACCCCATAAGGTCCAGATATTCTCCTCCACCTTGAGCATTGACGTCAATGTCGTATTGGAGCCGCATACCCACAGTTCTTTGATAGACGTGGCAAATCAAAGGGACTGCCGATATATTTTTTATCAGCCCTAGAATGAACAAAAATCCGAAATCTTCAGGCGGACTGTACACGCTTAAACGTGCAATTTCAAAATAATCTTTATTAGGGTAATAATCTTTAAAAATTAGACTATTGTTCGAGGCCATAGTTCTTTCTTTCTGCATTTTCATCGCAACCAACCAACTCTCGATAATCTACAATCTGTATAATAGCTGTGCGCACCACTACAGCTACAGCCGGAATTTGTAATCTGACATCAGGAGTCATTGACGAAAAGACCTTCAACTCTAAATAAACTATTTTTAATAAATTGACCATTAAAACTGTCTTCCTATTTATTAAATTCACTTGTTGATAACTAAAATGTCTACAGTTCAAAATTAATAAATAAGAACCATGTAAATGTTTGCATGTTCCACTACATTTCTTATTTCAATCTTTGTTCAAAACTAGGCTATAATAGAAATTGAAAATGAAAACTTGATTACCTCTTAACATGCTATTACAACATGGACTAAGGAGCTGAAAGAAAACTATGAAATCCCATATAGCTCGCGAGTGTTGTTATTATCAACAACACTTTACCCGCATGATACAAAATATATCAGACAAGTAATATTTTCAACATAGAGACCTTGAAGCAAATTCAATTTTTGTTCGGCTGTACATATTTGATGCAGGGATAAATTATAATCAACGTCTTTCAACCCTCGAAAATAATAACAAAAACTATGAAGTTACATTTCCATTTCACTTATAACTTGCAAACCCTACATAGGCATAGGTCATGCTATAAGTTCATCAACATGTTAACAGCAATCCTTCTTACTACCATTCTAAACCTTTACTAATAAATGGGTAGTAGTGCACACTGGAAAATATAAGTTAACGGTCCGGAAGTAACTATACATAACAACATTTTCTTCAACTACTTGAGAATATTTACAACCAATTTTCGATAGCAATTTCGTTTTGGAAGGAACCGTCATAATAAAAAAAAAAAAAACTGTTGCTAATAACTGCTGGCGATGATGGGATTTTTTTTTTGTGCATGCTTATCGAACTGGGTCATCGGAACAATGCAAATTTTGTTGTTGTTATAATATTGGGTCCATTACATCAAACTGTTTGTCATTAACTTAATTCTTGATATGATTGATTTTTATTATTAGGTGCAACAAGTCTACACGTTTAAACTTCTTATTTCGTGTATAAAAGTATGATTAAAAAAATATATACTATCCGTATCACTATACATAATTGAGAATTTAAAAAAAAGTTTGTAGAAGCAAAAGAAAATAATGAGCATGAATGGTTTAAACAGGATTTCAATTTTATTTTATTTTCAACACAGAGGTTGGATTAAAAAAAATCAACAAAAAACTTAGTTTCCCTAAAGCCAGAAATCTGTAGTAATATCCACACCAACAAAAAAAGCAGAGTCCAACAAATCGTGTTATTACATTTTCAAACTTTAACTAGTGAATGCCTAAAGAAAAAAAAATATGAGAACGCTACAATCCACTGTGCGGATCGTTTTGTACCCTATCCTATCTCATCCTTGAGACAAATATCCCCAAAATGTCGTATTTATGGCGATGAAATAAAAAAAAAGTCATTGTCATAACATATTGTTCAGACTGTTTATCAAAGTCATTTATGTTTCGACAAAAAACACCGTTTTTCGTCTGGTTATGCTATGAGGTAGTGTATTGAAATGGTTTTTGTATGAAAAAGCCTCCAAAAAGTGGGCGTGGGAAGAAACTTTGTTTTAACAAAATATAGATATTATGATTGTCTAGTTATAGTGTTCAGACTTTTTTTCAGTATCTCTAACGGTTTGGCCTAACACTATGTTTTTCTGAAAAGAGGGCGTGGCAGTGGGCGGATTTCAAAACTGTTTACACTTGTTCTGCTGGGAGCAACAACAAGCTCGTGTACCGAATTTCATCATTCTAGCTCAAAATTTAAGGCCCAAAAACTGGTGACGGACGGACGGACAGACATGGCTTAATCGACTCAGCTATCGATTCTGAAACATTTATTTTGACGATGATTTATCACAGCTAATTACATTTCAATGGTCATTTCCATTGCAAACTATTAACAAATCTACGATGAAACATCATAAAACAATACACCGTCTTAACATCCGTCCAGCATTTCCTCTTTAGATTCTACGACCGCTACATGTCGAGAACACTTTGTCGTACTCAGTATAAACTCAACTAGTTTGTTTCCATCATATATTTTTATAGAGTTTATGTTGGTATAGAATTTACCTTCCCATGTCCACACTTATCCTTTCGTTAAATTCGTGATCATAACTTCACAACATTGTCGATGTGTAATTCTGTAATCAAGCGGATGATGGTAATCAATTAATCATGTAAAGAACCATTGTAACGCCTAATGCCATTCAAGGATACACACAATAATCTGACATCTGGTTTGAAGGCAAGGTAGTTCCAGTGGCGGTTGCTAATTTCATCCGGCGGTTTTTTATTTCAATTTTACTTTCATTAGCCCGCCCTTATGTGTGTTTACATTTTTAAGTGAGTAACTAATGTCAACTCCATTAGATCCATCTAACAGGATCATTAGTCATTGCACAAGGACGCAGCCTTTGATGTTATGTTAAAGGGAAAGTTCGTGATTACAGAGCACGTTGTCGGTTGTTGGGAGGCGATTTTCATCTTTCACTTAATACCGTATTGTTATGCCAACAAACGTGAGGCAATTATCTCGTAAAGGAGCGTGTTTACAAGGATTCTTTAACGTACGGTCGTGGTCCTTAAAGAAATGAGCAAATCTAAATATGCATTGAAAAGGTGTGGCTTTACGGATATCACAGCATGGAATATAAGTGCATAACATGCATTTACGCCTTATGGGGCTTGGGTACGTGACTACAGGCATTTCCTTTGGTTTGGCGCCAAAGTTACCCTTTACATGTGGTCATGCGAAGGACCAATATACGGCTTTAAGTTGGCGTTAGTTTTCGTTTTTTTTTTCACTTAGGTACTGAGAATCGCGAGGCGCATGAAAAGATGTTTGGTTGTTATTGTTTAAAATATGTTTAAGTGATTGTGGCTTTAAGGCTGCGGTTACACGAGTATTTTGAACTTTACTATATAATTGTTATATAGGTAGGTAAACCTAGACATTGTTTTTATGGTTATCGGGTTTTTAAATTGAGTAAAAAATTAAAGAATTGAAAACATTGGAAGAAGGGAACTAATGTTGAAGGATAGATAAATTTTGAACTTTTTGTAAGGTTAACACTTTAAGCCGTGCATTTATTAATAATATGTCGTATACGTACTATTTTGCATATATAATACAAAACAATAGCTAGAAATGGTTTTTCTTATTGCTGTTAAAGCCTCGTACGAAGATCGCGATAAAAAAAATTTGTAAGGAGATAAAATTAAGCGTTGCTAGATTGGCTTAACTGTATCTTCTTAAGATAGACATTAGTAACTAATTTTGTAAGTACTTTCAGATAATCTGTTATACGAACAGTGTTAGTCTCGGTGGATGACAGACTTTCACCATTAATTTCGCGAAGTGAATCTTAATTTCGCGAATAACTTAATTGGCATTAAAAGTCATCAGTAAATATGTGACATTTGTTTGGCGTAAAGCAGCATTTATATTCAATTTGGAGAATAGTTTAGATCAGTTAGGCTTAAACCTCAAAAATTCAATCTGCGTTTCGAGAAATAAATTTGTTGAAATATACTTTCAAAAACACTTATTATACTTTTCTATATAAAATTTTTACAATTAATAAAAAAAAACTATTTTAATAGTATCCACGTTAATATATACTTTCAGCTTACTGATTTTCTTGGTGCTTAAAAATAATGAAATGATTACCATGTGCCAGATTGTGAATTCTAGTTCTTCATTAGATTATCAACTGGACGAAGGATATGATAAGAATCAAAGACCAAGTAAGTGTATAAAACGTTTACATAAAATACATTTATTTATTTATTGGTATTTAATTATTTATGCTTCGGTGTAACAGATCTTGTATTGTTGATAAGGTGTATACATTTTAAACATACAATACAATAATAAACTGTAATTTAGTTGTACTCTCACAATTAGGCATGTTTAATAAATTGTAAAAGTCAAACACAAAATTTGATATATTTTTGAAAATTCTTCTTTGAGTTCTCTGCTTGGGGAGGCGGGGGGCTGCCTCCCATCATCTTAGATCATAGCGTCGGTCTTCATTGTCGAATCCGAAGACTGGGATTCAAAGATTCTTCTGGCTGGATTATGACAGTTCATTCGCACAATGTGGCCGAGTCAATTACGTAGACGTGAGTTTACCATTTGGAGTTTGGATTACATCCGCATCTCGTAAAATTCGCCTTTATCTCGTTACATTACCAATAGTTCGACGAAGAAGTTTTTTTTTTCTAATGTGCCTTATAATTGCATCGTTTTCCTTCTTATTGTCCATCACGTGAAGCCGTAAAATAGTACTGCCAAAATGAAGTTCATTTAGAGGAAGCTTTTGTAGTTTCTAGTTATATTCCCAGTTTTTTTCTCAAAACCGAAGAAGTATCGTTTTTTAGGGTCAGTTTTCGTCGTACCTCTACTAAGGTGTCATTCTATGTTGATATTGACTCCTTCGAAGTTGTTGCTATCAACAGTGACAGTTTATCCAAGATCGCATGATAGCGCGTCTCCTTGTTGGAATCCAGTAAATGTTTGGAAAAGTTCAGATAAGATGCTTCCTAACTGAATGTTGGATCACTTGTTCTCTAGTGTTAGGCTACACAGGTATTTTAATTAAATTAAGTTAAATTAAAACCTAGTTCTAAGAGCTCTATCCGATGATGCTTTTATAAATTGCATTAATGCCGAAAAAAGATAATGCCTCTCTACTTAAAACAGACTGGTCTGTTCTAGGATTTGCCTAAGTGTGAAAAGTTAGTCTACGGTTAATCTGCCAAGACGGAAGCATCACTGAAACGTGCAGATAAGTGTGTTCTAGTACGGATTCAGGTTTCTATGCAATATGTTTAAAAAAGTCAAAATTCTATTCATCGGACAGACTTTCATCTGTCCAGACTTGGTTGATGGTGCGATGATGCGTGTACTTACTCCCATGACATATCTCGAGTCTTGTTGCAAATCCATCAGAACCGAATGCTTTGTGGTTCTTCATCTTTTTGTGACTTCGCTAACTTCTTTAATACGGAGAAAAGCCTTTCCTCTTCGTTGACTGGATGTGGGTGGGTTTCTTCTCCACTTATCACTTTCACTGAATATATTTACAGTTCCCTTTTATGTTGCTTTCGCTAATTCATGTAACCTTCATTTCTTCATTGAAGCCAACTGCATGTTGCCTTTTTGTTTGTTGAAGAACTGACATTGTTTGATGTTGGATGCGTGCCTCACACATATGAGACTTCTTAAATGGTTTTGGTTGACAACTCGACTATCTGTTCTGCTGATAATGGTATTGCATGTTAAGTCATTTAGTCTGAAGCCATTATATGTTCTCGTTTTTTGCATCAAAGTCCTCAGGTACGACTTCGGTAGGGTTGTGTGCACATGCACATTTAAGCCTAATGGTGCAAAATGTTTCTCTGATGCAGATCACAGCCAAATGATCAAGTCATTTTTAAGGTTATCTCTTGAGTGCTATCTAGTTTGGCTTGTGGCTAATATGACTTCTTCTGACTGACGGTCCGGTCGTAGCGCACATGTTTTTTTTAAATCGGATGTTTCCACTGTATTGGATCTACAATCTAAATTTCGTTTTCATACTCTGGTATGAAAAAGGTATACCCCAATTTTCCTCTCGATGAATTGATAGAATTCGAGTGCAATACGAATTGCTCTAATGTCTACCAAATAAATTCTATAATGTCTATAAATAAATTCTATATCTTAATTGCAAAATCGTGTTCATTTACGGTAGGTACCTACAACATGCTTTCATTCATAGCAACAACAAAAGGCATTTTATAAATTCTCCATCCAATTTCATCGCTAAACGCTTGGTCACTTCGTATATGGGAGGTTAACAGGCTATTACACTATCAAAGTAAAATGGAGACCACACCTAGTATCTGACTGTTTACATACATTCTGAAATAGGAGCTCTTATTTTTATGAAAGGGAGGACGAGGTGATATAGGTCAAGCCCACTTTTTATTGCTTTAGGGACAAGGTCTTTGGGTAATTTTTTTAAAAATTTAACTGTGCTTGGTGACAATAGCCTCATTATCAATTGTGCAATAAAGTAAACCTAAAGCATGTCAGCAACATGTAAATAACGGGAGCAAGCGCCATTAAAAAAAAACGTTGGGCATGACAAATGTCCGTCATGTAATAAAGCCAGACAGGTGAACTTGGCCTAGTCACAGGATTTTGGATTCCTTTTTGTTAGATGTAATTTATTTTTATGGCATCAATTAGGGATTTTCAAAAGATAGGAACACCTCCCATGTTACCATTAGAATTCTTTGGTGGCAAGTCCATTGTAAGTATTGACATTTTGTGAGGCGATTATATTTTTTTCTATTTGCTATGAAATTCTCAAAATTTTAAATTACTTCAAACGTCAATTAAACCAGCGGCATGCTGTTTATACTCGTACGAATTACCTCCGTTAGTATTCAGAATACCACTTTTGAGTAAGTAAATAAACAATATTGAAATAAAATTATTCATAAACGTAAGCTATACAGTCCGCTTTGCGGATCGTTTAATATACTATCCCATCCTTAAAATGAATATCCCCAAAATGTGGGCTTTTCGTCGATGAAATATATAAAATTCCATTTTTAAAACATATATTGTTCAGACAGTTTATTAAAATCTTTTATGTTTTGACAAAAACCAACGTTATTCGCTTGGTTATGCTATCGCTATGGGGTAGGATATACAAATGGTTTTTGTATAAAAATGCCTACAAAAAGTGGGCGTTGGATAAAATTATATGTGGACGAAATGTTTTTATTGCATAACCAATGATTTTGCAGCAACATTTTTGTCGAATATTTTAAAATTTTACCAAGAAATTTTTTTTTACTGAAAACGCCACCAAAAATAGGCCTGTCAAAACACTTTGTATAGACGAATTATACACATTAGGATTGTTTAGATATGTTGTTCAGACACATTTTCAGGTTCGGCCAAAAATTACGTTTTTCTATAAAGGGGTCTTGGCAGTGGCCGGATTTTAGAAAAATTTACTATTGCTCTGCTGAGAAGCAACTGCGAGCAAGCACATGTACCAGATTTCATCATTCTAGCTCAATATTTAGGGCCCTAAAACTGGTGACATATGGAGGGACACACGGGCAGACATGTTTAAATCGACTCAGCTATCGATTCTGAGTCGATCCATATACTTTCAGGCATATCCAGCTAAATTATTTCTCTTTGTTAGAAACTATGTTTCAAAACTAACAAACCCATATAAAAATGTATAAAGTTATGCACACCTTTTCAAAAATTTTCAAAAGTTTGTTTCCAACAGGTTAAGCTACGGCCTATACATCGACCGCTTGAGTCGACATATTCAAAACTGCCGTGTGTCGATTGATGATTGACTCCCTATTTGTCGATCTTGTTGATTGATTTTAATAGTTTGTAAGACAATCGAGAGACATCTTAATTATGTTGAATGAAAATACACGTGTTCGCAAAATTGTATTACTGATTACAGGAATATTTTTGTATATTGTCAAAATTTGAATGAAAAGTATGTATTGTTAAATAAAAATATACAATAATTAAAAAAGAAAAAAAAATCTTAATAAAATACACTTAGCTGACCAGGAGTACTGAACGACAATGAACGATTGTGAAATAGATGGTTATCGACCACGCACAATGCTAGCAATTGACTATCGATAAATGCCGATTGTCGAGATTCAGAGTTACAGGTTACTCTGATAAGTTGCAAAACTACTAATGGTAATCATTTTCCAATTTTTTCTGTACATTTTAGTTCTGTACATTTTTTTACACAAACCCTATATTAATAATATGCTCATGTTGACAGGCTTTTTTTATTAACTTTTCTTAGGAGAGGCGAAACTTCAAAGCTCTAGGAGCGATGCTTATAGATGTTTGTTGGCTCTGTTCTTGTATTGTTGTATATTCCTTATTAGTCGAAATAAGTCTTCAGGAAGTTCGTTTCATTGTTTGGTTGTTCTCTAACCAATATTTATAATCTTTGTATTGCATTGTTCGTGTCGTTGTTAGGTGGGCAGTGTTTCTGTGAGCTAAAACTTAGTTTATTTATTTATTTCAGGATTTGCTTATTTTTCGATATCGAAATGTTCCCTATATCATATTTAAGGGTACTTGTTGTATCGTTTTTGGCACCGTGTTCTTAGTTTAATGTTGAAAATTTTGAAAATAGGAAGAGAATAAATGGGCCTTTTTTTTGTATTGTAGCTTGCGATTTATCAATTCTGAGTAATTAGATTGAGTAGTATGAAAATTATCGTTCCTAATATTTATATGCACAAAGTTGCACTCTTTAAACTCAGAAATAAACGATTTACAATTTTTACTAAACGTTATTATTTCAAACGAAACTGCATACAAAGATATTGTTAGGAATCGTCAATTTCTTGTCAACTACATATTTTCTAACAACAATCTCAAAAAACTTTATAAAATTTGCTGTTTTTTTATTAAAGAACATCTTTATTAATCGTTTGATGAAAATATCAAAATCTTAATTTTTTAAGGGCTCAGTAAGTCGAACTAACCTAAAAAAATAGTATCGCATTGCTTTCTATTTTTATTAAGTTTATATGTTTTAATGAATGAATCCGTTTTCCGCTTACAGATTTTTCGGAGTTTTGGGGGGATCCATATGTGGAATATATCTTTTCAATTTGGTGTAGTTTGGTATATAGAACTTGTGAAGACCACCATATGTTTATATACATACTTCGACATTCTTCGTACAGAAGCATTTAAAATGCTTACAAAATTAAGGGAAATATTTCCATTAATCATTTTTGCATTAAGAAAAACAACCTTATTTTAACAAATATAACATTCAGTAACTGAATTTTAAATCAATCAACTTACTCTCTTACTGCATGGTTCAATGACTTAGTTTTACTACATCTGCGAAAGGAAAAATAGACAAACTTTTAATAAACTCTCCTACCCTATCAAGTATTTGCTTGTAAAACCTTCAATTTAAAAAATCCCAAGCACACAGCTCCTTCTTCGTTCTATAAATAGATCCATTTAATCACTTATTTATTAAACTCATGGTTGCAAAAAACTGAGTGCCACCTATCATCACTGAAATTATAGAAAATTAATGTCGTCTCTAATAGCTTCTCCTATTCTGATCCTGAATACAGACGATTTTACTGCAGTCTCATGGTGCACGAGGATAAGGGTCAGCGAGAGTAAATATCCAAACTGCCCGCCAGCGCCTGTGCTGCTTCACTTCCGATTGAAGTGCGCTTTATACACAAACACCCATAGACAGTTTAACCTCGTGCGTCGTTGACACACCTTGTTCCTTCGATTGAGTAGAATTCTATCTACTGTGAGAAACCAAGGTGGCAAAGTTGACTCGATTTTATTTCCTTTTTATATCAATCATCTTAAATGTTTTTTTTTATTATTTTATAGAAGGAAGTAAATAACTTGTCTGTTTTTGTTTTAATTTATTTTTAGATCAGACAACATATGTCGAAGTGGGCCTGTTCATCAATCGGATTTCTGCGGTGGAGGAAAACAAAGAAGTTAGCATTTCGCCAATTGGAAAAGTGCAAATGTGTTCATAAGTCGATTAATTAGTTGCATGAAATATTTCAGGAAATCTCGTTTGATGTATTTCTTCAGGTCATATGGACAGATCAAAGGATACGACCGCGTGAAACAAATCTGACCCGGTTGAAAAACTTTACCGAACTACAGATTGAAGAGCGACAGAAAATCTGGGTAAATTTCAAATTAGAAATACATATTTTAAACAATTTTTTATTTTGATTTTTAATGTTTTAATCCATACAAAATAATTTTAAAGTAAATATTATTTTTTTAAAATTTTTGTATAACCATTTATCCCATGCGAACATTTTTCTTTTTACTAGTAGAGATTCTACAGCTACCCTTTTTCCATAACTCGCAACCCAACTAAATTTGTTTATATAATTTTGTTTTCTATTTTTAGGTACCTGACTTGTATATTAGACAACTAAGAGAAATGAAAATAATTAAGTTATTTGAAGATATATCTAGTTTACGACTTTACTACAATAGTACAATTGTTTTAAGTATAGGGTAAGTTGAGATCACATCTTTGGTTGTAGGTATCTGACTTATTTTTTATGGCGTTTATTTTTTTTCAAATTCGTTGGATTTTCAGAAAAGGTGCTTTTTATTTGTTAATCAAAAATTACAACAACACCTTAGGCTATATCGATTTTGTTAAGTATCGATATTTTCTAGCATTACACCCCTAACATGTATAGAAAATGTGGATACCAAATCAATTCATTGAAGTTGTTATCAAAACTGTTATTGAAAATTCCAAAAATGGCTGTAGGTACGACATCCGGTAAACAACCAGTACAAAATAGTTTGCAAATCAATGTTAATTGATTTATGATGCATTTTTAAATTTTGGAGCAATAATTATTATAAATTCCTAACACAAATGAAGTATGACATCATTTGACTTTTCACTTTTAGATATTAGTCCCTGTAAGTCATAAATAAAATATAGGACAGAATTGGTGCAGGATTGGTAGTCAAACTGACAGCAATAATTTGTATTAGTTTTAGTGCAGGGAAAAGTGAATCTGCCGACTAATCAAGATCTGCATAATTGAGATAAAAAAAATCAACGTTTTGCCCAATGGAACACAACAACTGTAAAAATCGGTCTTTTGACAGATCTAGATCAAAAACTAAATTGATGTTTTTTACCAATGAAAATCGCCATTAGTCGAATATTAAAATGTTTTATGACTGCTCGGCAGGTAGACTCCAAGAAGGCTGTCATTTAATGATGAATGGAAGGTTTAATGTTTAAATCAGGAATACGTGGGGGAACATTTTTGTCAACTCTTCTGGAGATCAATTGCCAGGGAACATATATTTGACGAACTCGTGGCAGAAACGTATTGGACCTGTGTGACCTTGGTCTGTCCTGCTGGAACCATATTCTTTGGTTATGTCTGGGTAAATCTGGCAATTCAGGCACCAATAAAGCGTCTTACATTTTAATAAACTGCTCTGAATTCACTGTAACTGCACATCCACTTTCATATTAAAAACAAATGACCGACAAAGTCTCGCGCAGAAATCGCAAACCATACCGTCAATTTAGGCGATTGAAAGAATTCTTGATGCCTTCGCTTCGGATTCGCTGGGCTATTTCACATGTTCATTTAACTAGATGAAAATGTGCTTCATACGAAAATAAAATGTTGGTAAACGTTGAAAAGACTGGTTTTCGAAGATTCCTTCTTGCACCAATTGAATATCATAGTCATTTGGATTTAGGTCTTTTTGCAAAATATGGTTTAATGTAGATCTATGTATAATTGTTATAAATAAAAAATAAAAAAAAATAAAAATAAGTGTAATAAATTGCAAGATTTGGATAGTCACGAACAGACTGATTAATACTGTTTTTGATGATCCTTGTCGTCCAGATTTTGGTTTTCCTGTTTTGTAAAGGTATCTTTTAACTTTTTGACCCATTATTAAATGAGAGGTATGCTTAGCGAATCATTTAAATGTCGCTGTTGTTGTAAAACACGGTCCCTTCCCGTAAACGCCCCATAGCGACTGAATTCCCCAGAGCTAGGTTACTTTTTTACTTACCCCTCTACAAAAAAAAAAAACAGAATGTGCATTTCCAATGACGTAAGTTCACCAAAACTAGATGAATATTCAAGCAATCCGGCATTTCATTGACAGATAGGCGGCATTATTTTGCACCTCCGATGTAAGTAGGATATAGATGAAAAGGATCAGACTCCCCTTGCTTGCTTAACCTTGAGCCTTATGAAAAAAATAGCTAAAAATTTCCTTGGATAGGAGTGCCACATAAGCCCAGAGAGTTCCATTATATCGATTTCCAATATCAATTTACTAAGTGTATGTTCTTTATCGTAATTCGGCAAGGATTGGTCATCATCAACCCAGTTTCACTTACCGAATTCGCAGGTTAAGTAGAACCCTATTTCTAAACTAAAGAAAGACAAATGTGTACTAGATTTCTTAGAAAAAAGGTTTCCTAATTCATTTTATCTACAATTCGAATTTCAATCAGTTTTAAAGGATTAAAAGCAAAAAAAAAGAACAGAAATAAATTCGATAGATAATAAGAACGTTGTTCCACTTTATAAACATAACCACAGTTGAGACAATGGAAAAAAACAGCGGATAAGAGCAACTGGCCTTATGACTTATCCGAAAAATAAATTAATCGTGTATGGTACATTTTTGTAGACTTTACCAATAGTTGTTTTCTTGACATCCCTTCAGTATTACCATTTGAAGTTTTTGTACACATTTCGAAAAAAAAAATATTTGCAAAATCTCCATCCGCGTTATATTAGTTTCAATTAAAAATTATAACTAATGACATTTATAACATTTTTAGTGCTACAATTATAATAAAATGTGATATGGACTTTGTGTTGTACCCGTTAGATGTACAAAAATGTCCTGTAGACTTCAGTAGTTGTAAGTTTTAAATTGTTCTCAACTTTTTGTACAGTTCATCTCCAAAACGTGTTTATTTAGATAAATATTCAAAAACGGAAATGGAGTTCCACTGGAAACATGGTAACCCCATATCATATCCTAATGACTTTGGTGACGGTTTCTTTCGATTACCGAAGTATGTGGTATCCTTTCATCCCGAATTGGAAATGCACATAATAAGCTATGGCGATGGTAAGTTCGACTAATTCACATATATTTATTTATATCATCGGACCCATTCTCCTCCTAAAGCGGATCATTCATCTGCCCGGTTAGAAATCACACTATCGCGTGAAGTTAAAAGTTACCTGCTCGAGAACTATCTGCCATCGACGCTATTTGTATCAATGTCCTGGGGCAGTTTTGTAGTCGTGCCTGAGGTTGTGCCTGGTCGCATGGTATTACTCGTGACTACGTTGCTGTCGCTCATAACAATGTTTGACACGGTACGCAATAACTCGCCGGATGCTCTGGAATTGAAATGCCTTGAGGTAAGTAATCGTTTTTGGCTGCGAAATTAAATTTAATTGATCGTCCTCGCACATTGTCGCTGTTGCTCAAGGATGACTGAGTTTATTTTAAGAACATCAAATTCTGAACGCTTGGGGGTGTGTCCAAACGTGCCGCTGGTCTCAAGTGTGTCCTACTCTCTGACGCCTGCTTTCCTCTACAACTGTAGTATTTCTTTATAAGCGCTTAATTTAATTAAATTCAAACAATATGCTTTTGACCACTCATCCTACCGCACTGAGAGGACACTTGGGTAGACAATGGCGTGTACAAAGGACATCTCGGTGTTGTTCATTCCTCTACAATAATTTTTGTAACATTTACCGGCCTTTTTTAGTTCGTCTTTAATGCATTTATTTTTTTATGCTTTCCCCCTTGGGTGGTTTAAGTACTCAACTATGTGTCTCTGTGTGTGTGTTACTTTTATTGCAGGTGTGGCTAATATCATGCACGCTGTTTGTTTTTCTTGCACTGATGGAATACTTCATTGTCCTTTTTGGTATACGATACGATAAACACTGGCGCACTTCAAAGACGCGAATATCAGGTTTGACTTCGCCGACGATTAATTTAGCGGCAAGTGGAATGAGCTCAGAAACTCCCGTAAGGCAATATATATAATTGGCTTAGTTCGGCATCGTGACTTTAGTCCTTGAATACAGTAGTTTGATACTCTCACTTTTGTTGTTGCCTACAAAGGAGTCCAAGTTCAAATGAATGTAAACGTTGAACCCAAACAAATTTACATTGATGAAGTGATTTAAAAATAAAAAATGAATTAAAAAACTCTAAATAAGATTGGACAAAGTAATCGATATGAACTAAGCTATTTCTAGAAAAATGACATCCATTCCTCTTTAACATATCATATCAACATAGATGACAACGTTCCGCAAAGCTGGACCTAGAAAGAATGGTGTTGAACTTGCAGCCAGAGCCTTCCAACTGAACAAAGTCAATCCTGAGACCAAGACGATAAACAAAACAAATTCATTAAGCCCTAATATGGCTAGCTCATCAGAACCACCATCGGCAACGCAAAGCCATATATCAGATCCGGACGATACAACATCAACTGATCGCGTTACCAATTCCATGCATCGAAGAAGGTTTGTGTCTCTCTCTGTCTTTGTGTCATGTGTGTTGTCCGTTTCTGTGTTGTTGTCAACTCCAAAATCTAGTACCTACTGATGAATGAGAATTTTCTTGTTCTTTTGTACGAAATTTCAGTTTTTACAGATTTCGAAATGCTGCCGAATATGCTGTTCTATATGCTGGATCACAACGAGGACGATTGGATCAAATTTCACTTGTCCTGTTCCCATTAAGCTTTCTGGTATTCGCTATTGTCTACTGGGTGCTCTATTTGAGCGAATCACGAAAGAAGATATGATACGATGCGATGGTGTTGTACAATTTCATTGGAGTTAATGTGATGACGCTATTACAATTTGTTATTCGTTTTTTAAATTCCATTCCTTAAGTTTTTTTTTTTTGTTTTCCTTGTGCCGGAAGGTTAATGTGTACAAATAGAAGGTATGTAAATATAAGTGGGAAAAATATAACGGTAAGGTATATATTTCAGCAGAGTCTCAAGCTATTCACTACTTTTGTACAAAGGTTTAGGGATGTATATTTTTTTGGATGTATTCTCTATGGCGAGGGTGATAAATTGGCTTTATAAACATTAGGTGTTGTGGCTCTGTAGTTAGTTCGCTGAAATGTTATTTAAGAGGTCCATAGATAAAAATCCCGCCAGTAGTCTGATAAATATGTATCGATTTGTATCTGCTAACATTTATCGTATGTAAAACTATAAATAGTTTGTATTCGAGTATCTGTGTAGTGTAGCTGCGTTTTCGATTATCGGAATAGGTTTTCGCCTCTGAAATGAAAAGCAAAAGTGAAATTCAATTTGAGACCTGCCAGAGTATGTACGCCTAGAGTTCTCAATTGCTTCATTAGAAAAGGATTTCTGAAAAATATTTGGTCTATTATTAAAAAAAATATATATCTCCGCACAAAAAAAGAAAACATTACGGAAGAAGCTGAAGATCGCTGCAATGTAGCTAAGTTGGTCCCTTTCCCAGACCGAAAACCAAATGTACCAAGGGTAACTACGTTCAGAGAAACCGAGAGTATGAAAAGACTAAAAATGGCTGTCCCTCGGCCCATCATATTACATAAGCACATTAGGCAAATCATTCTGGACCCAAATTTGCGTCTTCTATTGAAATTTCCGATTACTTAGTGAGACGAATTCTTCATGATGATTTTTATTATCATCTGATTGTAAGGCAACTCTGCGAAACCACTTAAATTTTTTAGAGGAACTCATCTGAGGGATGTTATCGAAAAGCTCATTTTTACTTGAGTGAATCAACAAGCAGAGAACGTTGTTGCCATTATACATCTGAAGCAATTGTGATGCTCAGAAGATGCGTCGTAAGTACTGTGTTTTCCATTTCGATTTGAATGCTGTATTCTACTTTTTTTAAATAAAATTGTACTTAATGTTTCTTTTTAATAGTTTAATAAATAGTGTCCCATAACTCACGCAAAATGTAAATGACTCATGTATTAATTGAATTGTTTCTCTGGCAGTATGACACTCGGTATGACATGTGGCACCGTCTTGTTAAAACCACATGTTGGTCACATCCATATCTTGTAATTTAGGCACTAACAACTGGGTTATAATGTCCCGATAACGAACACCATTAATTGCTACTGTTTGACTAGCCGCGTTTTCAAAGAACAATGGTCAATTTTTTTAAATATTTCTTAACAATGAAAACGCGTTGTTCTTCCATATAAGGCTCCATTTTTATTAACCCGGACTGTCAGCTATCACACTGTTTGCGTGAATTATGGGACACCCGTTAGATACTTCTGCGAAACCATCAAAACAGCAAAATATTGCTCAACAATAAAAATGTGTTGCTCTTTCGTATAGCGCTTATTTTTTACTAACCCCGTATTGTCAGCTGTTACATTGTTATCTATTTTCCGTTGGCAGCACAGTACTTCCTATTAAATGATAGAGAATTCAAATTTAGCTTGAAGTATGGAAAACCGTTTATTTCGTAGGTCTTCATTAATGTATATAACGAAGTCGTTTGCAGCTCTCTTACTTTGCTGCAAAAACGCAAAAAACGCTAAGAACGCTGGGGAAGACAACACCAAAAAACGTGCAGCTTCTGGTACGCATTTTTTAAATACCTAGTCACAGTCAGTGCAATCGCATCAGGTCCAGCGGCATCGATATAACCCAGATGGTTCAGGTTGCGTCTCATTAAATATAATTATTTGTTTATAATCTTATATTTTAAATCAAGCAGAAATTGTGATCTTCTAGTTTTATGAATCTAAAGAAATTGATCTATGATATTTCGAAGGAAACTATGAACATTTTGAATATGTTTTGTTTCCCCGATTAGTTGGTCCAAGCGGCTGGTGCCTGACTTCCTGCGTCATTCATTTTGTTCGTGAACCGTAGTTTCGTTCGTAAATTATCAAGGATGATAACTTAGGGTGTTGTATAGTGAATGATTTAATAACTACGAAACCACAAATTTATTCTAAATTTGTTCATGAATAACATAACATTTTATTTCAATTGATTTCAATGATGAAAGTTGAGTTGAACGAAAGGAGTTGAAAATAATATAATTAAGATTTATAGGTTCCAAATATTTCAATTGGATACTATTTAATGTAAATATTTTTTTTAGCGCATAATTTATTTTTGATTTATGCACGACGTTTAATTTAAAATAAATAGTTTTTGTTGCCGCTATGGCTTGTGTATGTGACTTCCATATAATATTTGCCATGCAGTGTATTTTCAGAGTATCATTACAATTGAAGAACAATTTCTGGTGTATTTCGTTTATATTTTTGTTTACTAAAACTATAGTATACTATAAAATATATTATCATTCCTTTTTTATGAACGTACTCATTTCTGAAAAAATAACTTATATAAACATAAAATATTTTTTGCGACTAAAATGAAAATAAACTCTTATATGAACTTACTCTTAAATAATAAATTAAAAAGAAAATTACAAAAGCGTTTGCAACGGTCATAAGTGCCTAAATTCGTCTAAGATTAATTATTTAACTATACATTTAATTACTATACGAAATTGTACATTTTTAGAATTAAATATTTTACTTGAACGCAACAAAGTTGAAATAAATTAATATTAAACTTGAACTCTTTTTTGTATAAACATGCGATTTATTTTGTGTTACAATATCAATTTTTTTTATTTTGTGGTTCCAGTGGCCTAGTGCTTAGAGCGCTGGTCTATTAAGCTCGGGATTCCTGCTTCAAAAGCTAAAAGTAACAACTCATATGTTTTTTTTTCACTGCGCCACCTCTTGCAAAGGTCTGACAAACATTTAAGATTATAAACTGTCATGAGAAGTTTATTAAATTTGCCGTTCGTAATTGGCATTAAACTGGCATTGTGGCAAATTAATAACTCCGCATACACAAATAATTGGAGAAGGAAGGTTTGAGATATTTCATTAGAAATATTTTTGAATAGGTTGCACAATGCTGAAAGATTTTTTAACTGATCAGACGACGCAATAATTTTTACTTTCCAGGACATACGTACGTTGCATAGTTTTCCCCAAAAAAATATTTTTTTGTTCAAAATTTTTCTTAAGTTGCTTAGAGGTATCAAAGAAACATTTTAAAAAATTAATAAAAATAAAACGATTTATGTCAAAATATCAACATTTTTAAAGATTTAATTTTATCTAAATCTCCTCAAACTATTGCGGGTGATCGACATGATCGAAAATCGGGATTTATCGTTCGTCGACCGTCCATCGTCGATTGTAAATTTTGATATACTGTATGAAGTTGTAAAGAAATCGAAGTTTGTTGATATTCGATTGTGATAATTGGTATTGTGTAGGAAGCTGCCGTTGATAACCATCGATTTCACAACCGTTCGTTGTTGTTGCTCTTTTCCAATTTAACTAGGTGTATGTTTTATACAAACAGTTTTATTCAACGATACATAAATACAATAAATACAAATTATTCACCTTAATATAAAAGGCTTATATATAAAATAGATTGAAGCTGCTGAGAAAAATATAATAGGGAAATTGCTACTAATGAATAAAAATCCAGATATTGCTTAAAGCTGTTTAACACTGTAAAACTGTTTAAACTTTTTTAAATCCAAAATATGGACAAAAATAATAATAAGCAAAAAGGGAGACGCGTGATTAAGAAAACACTACTCAGTTGAAAATTGGACTATATTATGAGCATGTCACAATAATCAAGATCTCTATCAATTGACTCACACAATACCAAAATGAAGTAACTAGATCAACACATATCGAGACTATTATAGATCTACATTCACAATAGATGGGCCTAAATTTTGTAGCTCAATAAGTCTACTTACTCCATTTGATTTTCATAAACGATTAGAGCAGAAGTTGATAATTTAGCATAAAAGTGAACTGTTGGTAGCTATTGTATATGTACATATACAGAGTTAGCCAATGTTAAACATGAAAAACAGCGAACTGACGACATTGTGGACGCTTTGCGGCATAGTGTTGCGAATCATCCAGCTGTCTCAATTCGTCGTCGTACGGGCCAATTGGGCATGTCCAGAGTAATATTACAGAAAGTTGGATCTTAAGATGTACCTACCCACAAAAAAATCAAATAGTGCTAGCACTGCTACAGCAAGACCACCGACAATGACTACAAAACGCTATTTAATTTGCACAATTAGCCCCACATATTGATTTTTTAAATAATGTTTTGATGTCTGATGGCCATAAAAGTTATCGGCCCATATTTTTGGAGAATGAGAATGAAAAGCTTCTTACAGACAATGCTTGAGAACTTTTCGTGACAGAGCAGCATCCTAATTTGTGATTCCAACAAGATGGAGCCACTGCTAGGCAAACTATGGACCTGCTGCTTAAAAAATATTGGTAAACGTTTAATTTCATTGAGGTCGCTTTGGCTGCCCCTGCTGCTGCAATATCTCGGCCTGGAAGACACTGCTGTGCTCAGGGAGACGAAAAGTGCTGTTTAGCTTTAGTGTCTCTGAAAACACTTCAGCTTCAACGACTAAATCCATTTTTGAACCATCCGTATAGATGGATATGGTTTCGGTGCCCAGTTCCTTCCTCTCCCATTTCCTTTGCTTGAAAAGATGCAGGAGAACGGTCTTGGGGAGGTAGCATGTAGTCAGAGGACATAGCTGGGCCCAGATATCTGTGTAGAATTTTAGCATGTCCTCCTGAGTTCGTTTTCCAGCAGTTGAGCTGGCTGATTCTTAAGGCACTTTTGGCTGCAGATTCTTGCATGTAAATGGTAGAAGGTTAAGTATGGTTTCCAGTCCAGCGGTTATTGTGGTTTTCATTGCGCTAGTAGCGCCCACACATGCAATCCTTTGTACCTTTGTTGTATTTTTCTGATAAGTGACTTTATTTGTGGATTGCCACCAGACAAGCCTCCAATATGTTAATATAGATCTTACAATGGCCGTGTTCATCCATAGGTTGATCCTAGGGTTCGGAACCCAGTTTTTTCGAATACATATTCGGTTACACGTATAGAAAGCGATTGTGGCCTTTTAATGCGTTCGCGTTCTAGGTGAGTTTTCTATCAAGAATGATACCCAGATATTTTGCGCTATCGGAGAGTTTGGGGGTAATCCCGTCGATAACCGGAAGGTCAAATATTGGTATCTTGTTCTCATTAGAACGAGTGCTGTTTTCTGGGGGTTGATGCCAAGTCCACATTGTTTTGTTCACTCGTTGAGAGTTTCAATGCGTACTTGACTAGCTCACTGATAGTGGGTAGGAATTTCCCTTTAACAAGTATCGCTACATCGTTTTTCGCTACTTGATGAGTATCCCATTGATGACTATGTTCCACAACAGAGGCGAGATAACGCCTCCTTGTGGTGTGCCACTTGAAGCTACTATTTTGAGATGTGTGTCTCCCAGGTTCGCGTTTATGTTTCTGTGGCTGGGTATACTTCCAATAATGTGTATTAGAGGTTGGTCCACGTTATTCTCCACTAGGTTTCTTTTGATTGCATTTGTGTTCACAATATTGATAACTCCTTCAATGTCGAGAAATGCAGCGAGTGTATATTCCCTATCGTGAAGAGATTTTTCTATTGTACCAACGAAATCATGTAGGGCAGTTTCGACTCCCTTACCTTTCGTGTGAAGAGTAGGCATGTTGTGCCGAGGATATGTGTTAGCGGGGGCGAGTTTGTCACTAATGTTGATATCCATTAGTTTTTCGAGGGTTTTTAGTACGAAGGATTCAAGACTTATTGGCCTTAAGTCTTTCGTGGGCTTGTCGGTTTTTGGGGTAAAGACTACCTTTACTTCTCGCCAGCACCTAGGGATGTAACCGAATTTTAGACTTCTAACAAACAATTTGTGTAAAAATGCTGTTACGAGGTGTTTCGATTTTTGTAGCGTGATTGGTATAATACCATCGACCCCTGGGGATTTATAGGGAAAGAAGGAGTCAATTAACCAATTGATTCTTTCCACACTAACCATATCCTCCATTTTTGCTGTCATGGGGTCGCCATTATTGACGGTTATGTCTGGAGTCCTACCCTAGTATGAATCACATCCTGGAAAGTGGGTTTTCAGTAGATATGTTAAGGATTCATGGGTGGATTGTGTACAGTCCCCATTATTGAGGAGCTTTAGGTAATCTGGCACAGCCGGGCGATTACTTTTTTGAGCCTGGCTGATTCACTAGTTCTTTCTACACTTTTGAATTTGGCCGGATTATTCTTATAAAGATTCCAATCGCTTTCCGGATTTGAGCTTTTGCTGCGTTGTATAGTTCCTGGTTTCCCTCCTTATGCTTTGGAGCTCTTTCGTCCCCCATTGCGGTGATATTTTTGGTTTTATAGTCTTCAGTGGACAGACTTTTTCATAGGCTCTGACTAAAGTACTGCCTTTTAGTTCCAAACTCCAAATATTTGTTTCCAAGTTTCACACGAAAGCGGGTATACTCAAGATAAGACACTCAGGCTGAAATTGTCTTAATTTGAATTGAAGGGCCTTTATGCAATACCTTGTCAAAAGCTTGCTACACATCAAGAAATACGGATGAGCAAATATTCTTTTATGCGAAATTTTTCTCATTTACACTTAGGTACTTGGTCCACCGACGAATATTTACTTCTCAATCTGAATTGATGGCCAGGTAAAAGTATTTTTTTTTTACCAAAAGTGGGGTGTAAACGACCGAGTAATATCCTTTTGAAATTACTGGCAGAATTGCTACAGGTCTGTGATATTTCATTTCACTCGGTGATTTTCCTGATTTTAGAACCATAATCACCTCGAGACTTTTCACTCTCTTGCTATGCATTATAATCTCATTCCCGCATTTAAAATGTAGAGAAGAACATTTAAGGAGTTCTCCCGTAATCAAGTCATAACCCGGAGCTTTTTTAGGATTTAATTTCTGTATTCCTGTATTTTGAATCTTGAATTACCCAAATTGGTGACACAGACATTTATTGGCTGCTTCATGACTCAAATGGCTTTACAGAGGTGTTGTGATTAGTGCTTCTCTTGAGTGTTTCATGATCTCTCCTTGGTTTTCTTTTGGGATCAAGTAAATGTCACCATTAAAGAAATATTGGTAAGATATTCAGAACACTGCCGTCTCTGTCTTGTGTATTCTTGTTTACAGCTTTTGAAGAGATTAAAGATGTGACACTGCAACCAATCATCTAGGACATATTGTCGGAGATCCGTTGGTGGACTAGGATTTTTAAAAATAGCTTATCGAGCGCTATTAAATATAGAAGACACAAAAGCAAAGGATGTGCCACCGGGACTTAGCTTGACAGAAAACTTCTCGACAAAAAAAAATTGTAAATAAAAACAACAACTATATGTATATTTATACTTTTAAAACTCAACAAAATAAGGAAAATTAAGTAAACCAACCGAATATAATAAAAACACAAAAAATGGAATTGAATTTTTTTAATTTATAACTAAAAACAAATTCTGGAAACAATCAAATGTCTCAATTCGTTTTCAGATAGCGTAAGAATATATTGCATTTCAAATCATTTTACTCTTTTTATTTTGGCATTTCGGATGCATATAATTTGTCTGTTTGTTTACATTTCGCATAAGGTACGTTACATGCGATATATTCGCCTTTCCACTGGGTGTCTACGATGGGCATTTATATGCCCGAAATGAATCTAAATGTATTGTTATACAAAATTACTGGGAAAGTAAACAATGGTTGGAAACTAATCGACTACATAGAAATAATATGTATAATTGTAGTGGTATGTTAAAATGGAATGCAGCAAGAGGGTTGGGGGTTTTCATTTGCCATTCCAATAGCAGACTTTGCCGTTCTCAAACGCTAGGTTAATCCGTGGATGTGGTAGGAGCTTTCCAATCTTGATCAGTTCAACATTTTCATCGTTAAAGTACTACAAGGAACGGGAATTCGGTTAGCAACGTAAATAATAAGAATCAATGGATGGAACCTACCAAACACTGCTTGACAAATCTAATGAACTTTTCATTCATCTCAGCGTTAATGGCCGGTAATCGTTGTAAGCTAAAATAAATAACAGTGGATGATAACAGCAATGGTTGTAGTTCTTTACTTACCACTCGTCATTACACAAATTCCTTACAATATATTCGCAAATTCTGGTGTTGCAGTCCACATCGAAGAGCGGAACTCCAAAATTCACATCCAGTACAGTCCATGGTTCGCCGTAGTCCTCCTCAGACTCCTCAGTCTCTGCTGAGAGGCCATCGTTGGATGGCATCGGAATTTCAACTGAGCCTTGAGATACTAGCTCTCTTGTGGGTTTACAATTCGCCAATTCCGAGGCCAGCAGCTCGTTACAATCCGCGGACATGTATACATTTGAAGGTGATCCGTGCTGAGGTGTCACAGAGAAGTAGTCCTCATCGGGACTCTTCAAATTCGATGGTGTCAAGCGATTGAAACTCGTCACTTCAGACGCATCTGTGGGTGATGTCAAATCAGGAATTTCTGTTTTTACTGATTTATTAGGTAATTCCGGTGGAGGCTCAGTGGCTGTTGTTTTGACTTCTACCGCACCTCCGGGAAGGCTCTTCTTTTTTACTCGCGGACGTTCTAGGCGAACGTCGATATCGTAGTTCTCGCAACCAATATCTGCGACGCCAGTATTTACAAACGTTATAAAGCCGCAGGTATTTTCCAAATCCAGTTGCTCGCGGAGCTTCCGAACGGCATTGTGTTCCGACCACCTGGTGTGGCGTCCATCCTTTTCAGTGAAAGGGAATGCTTCGTAGCGCAGGTCGCCAGGTGAACGTATTCCATAACCCTGCAGGAGGATGCAGCCGTTCTTCAGCTGATCATTTAGATTTCGGAAGTTTTCCGAATTTATGACGTACGAATCACTGTGGAGGATGTTGACCAGAAGTTTACCATACCCGAGGAATAAGCGTGGCAATGTTTTCAGCGTTGTACCCTTACAGAGCAGCAGACTAGGTGGCCCATATCCTGATATGTGGTAGTAGAATAGTTTCGACCAGAGATGAGAGTTCTCAGAACTCCTGTAGAACTGACCAAAAAATGGAATGTTGAACGTATGTGTTATGGAACCGGTAAGCGGTGATGCAGATATGATAAATCTGAAATGGAATTCATTTGAATCGGTTTGCAAGGCAAGCGCGAATATAACTTACTTGTATTTCTTTTCCAATAATCGATCTCTTGTTTTGTGATCCAGACTCTCCAAGCACTCCAAGCGTAAGAGATCCAATCCACTGCCGAGGACATTTCGCAGCGCAATTATTGTCGACCTCAAAATTATCTAAAACGACCAAACGCATTATTTCCTGATCTCTATTCTACCGTTGAAGATGTGTTACCGCATGAGCGAAATATCGGCTTACATCACCTTCTCCTTCAGCATCGAGCAATGAGACCTTCTCTAACTCTGTCAAGAATGTATCCATACTCTCATCGCACAATTTGCCCACCTCAAACATAGTCACAGCGTGGTTTTTCAGTCCCGGGGATAGATTTCCCATCATCAAGAAGGCGGTTAGCGTTGAGTCAAACAAGAAGCCAACTCGTTTTCCACTCTTCGGACTGGGGCTCTCCTTAACCGATTTGGTTGCCTCACTAACATCCTCTAGTTCGGAACTCAGTTCGTTCTCGGAACTACCATTTTTTTCGATCGGCTTGGCCTCCTGCAGAACTGGGGACGGGGTGGGCATATTTGGAAACGAAAAATCGCTATTATTCTCATCGGACAAATATTCAATGGAAGTATTGTCCTTCTGCTGCTTGGGACTATTCTCCTGTGTTATGAGACCAGTACCCTCCTCGTTGATCAACAACGAGTGATAGTTTAGCGGAGTAACCTGGGGCCGATCATTCTCGTCTGCTTCACGATTGCGTTTGTCCCAACTGGTATGACAAACCGATGTGATGGCCTCATCTAAGGGAGTTTTTCTTTTGGCAAATCCAAGGCGACAGAAAAGAGAAACTGCTTGTTTCACTGTGTCCAATTCTATTTGCAGCATATGCGCCAACTCCGACATAGTCATGTGCTCGTCGGTGCTGACAAACACCTTGTAGAGCAAGTTCTCAAAGTAATCGCCACTCACGCGATTCATAACAAAGTTCTTCAACGGTGGAATGCATATTCGGTCTTCTCCACTAATTGGCACATCCAGGTAGATTAGACCTTTGCTATAAACACACAAATGCTTTACTTGAATCCGAAAGAAGCTATTACAACACCCACCGATAGAGACTATGAATGACAGAGTAATCACATTTGCCAGCTGTCTGAGAGCCAAAGTCAATCAGATCATCAATCAGACTTCTTTCAGCGTCGTTTACAAACTAAAATCGGACAGAAACGTGTCAGGGCATGGTCTGGTATAGCCACCAATTACTTACCCTAATATCACTTTCCAAAACATATCCCACTTCGACTTTCCACCACGGCTCTATATTGATTCGAACCGGAAATTTCGGCAAAAACGTCGCTGGACTTGGTTTGCTAAACATCAGTTTGGACGTGTTTGTCTTCAGGTCACTTATTAGTGCCAGGTACTCGTTTCGGCCGATTCCCAGTACTCTAAGACCTAAAATCGATAGCGAATTAGCGAAATCCATTTGAAGATCTTGATGTTGACTTACAATCGGCAGCTGTAAAATTTGGCAACGTATCGTAACTCTTGTCATTTTTTACAAGATTACTGATGACATCTAGGTAATAGTTGAATGGGGTGACACGCAATCCCTTGGTAACAATATCGGCCAAATGATACGGAAATAGGCACAGGCAATTGACACTTTTCTGCACAAGCAGCTCGTAGTAACGTTGCTCGTTGCGAAAGACTTTTCTAGCTACAGAAAAAGAAATGATAAGGAGAGTGAATGAATGAATAAGGGGATTTACCTAGATTTCCACGATGACGGAGCTGGTTTTTTAAGCTATAATTGAATGCGTAGCGATCGTAGTCCCTTTGGTTATTGTGAAGGATCTGAAAAGAACAAATTGTTTAGCTTTATCAACTTTAGCCTTAATGTAATCCGCAGAAAGCAATCTGGATTTTTATCAGAGGAACTCAAGTTGCATATGAGCTACAACTTGAGTTAGGAATACCAGAACTCAATTTTCTTTCAAATTCAATGTATTCGTTGCGGAATAAAATAAAAAAGCAAATAATCGCGTTCGATTGATTCGGCAGCAATTATTCGTCGGAGAACTTTGCAGGAAATTTAACGCTAAGCTGTTAAGCATTGCTGATTTAACGCATATCAGGTAAGTCATGAATATTCTATATGCTGTTGCAAGGATTTTTGTCTACACAAGGGCAGTGCAAGTCTTAATTTGTCTACATAGTTTGACTTTTCATTTGGCTTTCAAACACACGGCTCTTAAGATTTTGAAGCCGTCATTATCATCGTAACATGGAGATCCTTTGCTCCACCTTTCGGTTCATGGAATTCCTGCATCACATGCACATTAACTATATCGTTCGAGTTCGAGCATAATATGTTCTGCTGTACCACTGGTAGTTTCAAGACTCAGAAGTCGAATTAAATGCATCTATAGGCCGTTAATCTACGATTTCTATTTTTAGGTGCCGAATGGCGGTAGATAAACCGAAAAGATAAATAGACATAAGGAGGTGACTCAACCGCATGGATATTGATGAATTTAATCTTAAAGACACGTATACTGAGTTTTCGATTCGGAGTGTAAGCACTATAACTCCCTGGTTGGAGTCCATTAAGCCATAGCGAATGAATGCGATCTAGGGTTGAGTCTTCTGTCAGGTTCGTGCGAATGGACACCAATGCTTTTAGAATTCCAAACGCATTCTTCACATAGTACCTACATGATCAGTTTATAAAGACTCTTTTCATCTGGCGTAAGAACCATTCAAGTAACATCCACCAACTCATAAGCCAAATATTTTCGGAAGAAAGTATGCCTGAAGAATGGAACTTCAGCACCGTTTGCCCGATCCACAAAAAAGGAGACCTCTAAACTGCGCCAAATACAGTGCCATAAGTCTCCTAAACATCACCTACAAGATCCTATCTGCCGTAATATGTGAACGTCTGAAACCGTTCACCAACAATCTGATCGGCCCTTATCAGTGTGGTTTTAGGCCAAAAAAGTCCACAACCGATGAAATTTTCACACTTCGGCAGATCTTGAAAAAACCCTAAGCCTCATACAGGGCCGGAAACGACCTTACCGACACTTTCGATACCAAAAACGGCGACGCGCTGTGATGTGACTTCTTCAATTTGATTCTTGAGAGGATTGTGCAAAACTCACAAGCCAACTCCAAAGGCACAATTTTCCAAAAATCAGTACAACTACTAGCATACGTGATGTCATAGCCAGGTTTGCTAGTATAGAGAAGGAAGCGGCAACAATGGCTTTGGCAGTCAATGAAGGCAAGACGAAGAATCATCATTGACAGATATAACTTTGAGGTAGTACGGGACTTTGTCTATATCGACTCCGCTATTAACAATGACAAAAACATCTTGTCAGAAATTAAAAGAAGAATTACTCTTGCCAATCGCTGTTTCAATTCAGTAGTAAAGCCCTCACTCGAACTACTAAGGAGATCCTATATATTACCCTGATCATCCCAGTCCTGCTCTACGGCGCTGAAGCATGGACCGTCTCAAACGCGGATGAACAAATCCTTGGTCGATTTGAGAGGAAAATTCTACAAAAAATCTTCGGTCCCGTTTGATTTGACGGGCTATGGAGACGAAGATTCATCCAAGAACAATACGAGCTCTACAGCGACATGCCCCTGGTCAAAAAACTCCGAATTGGCGGTTTAAGGTGGCTAGGACATGGACACCAAGACGTCGGACGCAGAAGAAGAACGTACAAGTAGAAACCGACCTCAACCAACTTGGAGTGCATAACTGGAGACAGTTAGCTAAGGACCGGATTAATTGGAGAGGCATGTTGTTGTAGGCCCAGGTTCATTCCGAATTGTAGCACCACATAAGTAAGTTAGTAAGGAAGTAAGTAGGCTAGTGAGTACAACGACTTGTGTAAAGACAAGGGGGTCTAGGTTAGTTTTTTCTTTTTGGAGTACTCTATTTTGTTCTCGAAGGTGACATCGACTCGTTAACGCCGGCACACTTTCTCATCTCTCGATCATTTACGACAGACCGCAGCGTTTCCCTATTCAAAAGGTGGCATTACCTATAAAACCGTGTACGTGGTTCCAGGTATAAGTGATCGTAAAATTACATCAATCAGCTGCGCAAACGGCAAAAATTGTTGGATAAATCCAAAAAGAGGCCGGTATACGTTGGCACATTTTTAATTTTATGCGAGCTTTCAACCTGTAAATCTTTGTTTTTGATATTCTCAGTTTCCGGTAATAAACCTTTGTTTGTTCAATTTCGTCCATCAAGCTTAAACAACGTGTCTTTCCTTTAAGTAAAAGGTAGCAATCTTCTTGAATTTCATAAAACGTTCAGCCAAGGTAATCCAGGATAAGTATAAAACAGCAAATACGAATTCATGAATCCAACAACCTCAACAGATAGATAAACATTAGGCTAGTGGAGCGGTTAATGCTCATATAAAGTCGGCCTGGACTAAGCAATATTTTGTTTAATTGCATTATTGAAGCTGCAGGTAGCTACACTTTGGAGTAAACCTTTATTGAAAAGCTTACAAAATGCAGATTCACTTCAAAGTAAGCTTGACAATTTCCTAACATGTGAGTTCATACGAGTTGCAGTGCTTTTAGTAGAGAAATATTATAAAGGCATTCCAACTGGCTTAGTCTAAGCAAATACGACGAAATACTATCTCGATAAACATTCACCTTATCAACTCATATAATTGACACAGTTTGTCAGTATTATTTTCTCTAAGTTTTCAGAAACATAATGTCCAATGGGTTATAAAAACAACACAAATCATACATAACGCAAAATTTGATAAAAAAAAAAAAAAAAATATCTACCAATACTGTAAACGTCAGTCTGTTTGTACGAATATTTGCGTTTCTAGGAATCACTGCCTTATCGTTATAACAGCCGTTTTGATCGTAGCTAAGTTTTGTATCTTCTATCAAAATGCAATTAGCTAACCCAATGAAAATATAATTTATTGGCCTTATGACATCTACATAACGACTGTAAAATGTGCTCAAGTGAACTTTCTGCCTTATACTGCGTTAAAAATAAACCCAAGAGCAAAATGGGTTATTTGAACTTTCACGTATTTGCGGTAGACATGTAAACAAGGTGATACTGCCTCTCGACAAACGATGAACGAAGGTTTTGAAACACTATCTCAGCCGACAAGTCTCACGTTCCAGCCACGCACGAAGGCAATAATCGTGAATGAGACTTTTCGCTCTAATTGTTAATCGAAGGACAAATTAATGTAGTTTGGTTTTTCCAAAAAAAAAAAAAGCAGGGCTCAAGGGGGTTGGTGGACAACCAAACAAGATAAGTTTTATAGCAAATTTTTCAATTTTCCAAAAAAAAAAAACGTTTTTCCGCAATCCATCGCTATAAGTTTACCTTTCTGTTATCTCTTAATAAGATTGTGAGTTATATCTTTTCGTGGGTGTATTTTTTACCTGTTTTAGGTGCACTGGCAAGTTCTGCCAGTTGATGTTGTTGCGGACACAGTTCTCTATTTCAGCATTAATTTTTCCACTCATTTTGGTGCAATAGTTATTGATTTATTCAAAACAAACAATTTATTGTTTAACCGCGAAACATTATCTTTGCGTTTATTTTGTACAGATTTTCTACATTGTTTTGGGCAAAAAATGCAATAAAACGAAAAGCAAATCCGTATGTGAGGCAAAGGAATATTTTGACAACTGACCTGACTCTAGGCCATTTGACAATGGTGGAATGTGATGAAACGAAATGGTTGAAGTCAGCTGCGAATGGAGGAGTGCGTTTAGTGTTTAGTTGGATTTTAAATGTTTAAAAGGAAACACGTTAGAGAAATTATTTTGCATGTACCGTTAAATTTGTCATACTACGTAGTGTATGTCCAATGGGCCCAGTTATAGCTATCATTGAAAACCATCATTGGAAATTTTCTTTTACTTTTAGTGTCTTTTTTATAAATTCAATCACTGATGTCAACACAAAGCTTATGAATTTTAGAACACGTTTATCCAAAAATATTTAAATTTTGAGTAATAGATTTCGCAGAAACTCATTCTTATTTTTGACTGATTAAGATTTATTTTAGTGAAGTAACGATTGCCATTGCACCGAACTGAAATGGAATCTTCCAATAATTCCTGGACCATTAGGGCCCATTTATAGCTATCATTGAGCCTTCGCACACGAGTATGTTGAACAACAAGTTTGTTGGTGGGACTGGTGAGGAGGGTGCATAGTTTGAGAGCCATTGTATATCATCCAAAATTAAGTGGTTGAAGAGGTGTAATTTACCAACACATGTATGTGTTTCTGACATTTGTGAAAAAAGACGGTTGCTAGTTCTGTGTAAAACGAATTAAATCAAGTCGGTAGCACTCCATTTCAATAATTGGTGTTGTATATTATCGCGAATATTAAAAAGAAACATACCAGAACAGTACACACACAAATAAAGTTTATTATATGCTTATTATATATACACAAAATTCAACCGGTTGATGGAATTAAAATGTCACCCCCATAGCTTCTTATAGGAATTATAGGAAAAATTAATTTCAGTTCGGTGAAAAGGCAATCATTGCTTCACTCTTCACTAAAATAAACCTTGATCAGTGAAAAATAAAAAGTGACTTTCTGCGGAAACTAAAATGAAAATTTTTAATATTTTTGAATAATCATGTTCTAAAATGCATAGGCTTCGTTTTGTGACCAACTCGACCAATGAGGGTTTTTAGTTATAGCTATATCTGGGCCCAAAGTTTGCTCGTGTGTCATTTGAGTTAAAATTTTAGCCAGTTGATCATATTTGACATTAGTGTGGTGAATAGAGAAATCAAAATTTTAACCTCGTTAAAATGTATCCAGGGGCAATTTTTTGACATACTGAGGAGTAAGAGAGAGGAAAAGCACACTTGTGTATTAATCGTCATTACCAGTGCTCATATGTTTCGGGAAAATAGCATATCATTCAGATTATAAAATAAAAACCAACTGATTATAAAATAAAAATAAACCAAACTTAACTAAAAATGCAATTTTGATGGTAACAAAAATGTCATGACCATTATTTTCGCTATATTTTATATGCGAAATAAGCTTAACTTAAACAAAGTATAGAACGGATAAGCACGATACACGATACAAATACACGATAATATTTATTTTGATTAATGATGCTAAAAATTATAAAAATAATGTCGAAATGTTATACGAAGGTTTATTCCGTAATTGAAAGGAATCGATGTCCATGTGAATATTAATGATTTTGCGTTATTGGTCAAATCTGAAAATTCCATTTGGGGATAATTGGGCCAATTATGTAGAATTCATGAAATCAGTAATAGTAGCATATAATTTTAATTTCATTCAATTTGGTCAAATAGTTTTCGAGAAATTGAATTAAATTATATTGCCTAAATGCAAGAATCCGTTATATGGATTTTCTCGAAAAAGTTGGGTATGCAGTTTTTTTGGAACTTATATAATCATAGTATATATGAAGTTTAATTAAAATCATTAGAGCCGTTTTGCAAAAAAATGTAGGTTATGTAAAATTTTTATATGGCAGGTACCGGTTATAACAAACAAAAAGTAAAGCAAACAAAATAATGGCCTAAAATCATGACCAAAAGAACGTTGGATACGAAATTTGACGAAAAACGGTCAAGTCGTTTAGGCTGGAGAGACCATTGAGGACTGACGAGCCGACGGACGGAAGTTCAAAAAACACTTTTTCTAATTCCGCTATCATCGTAATGTCAGAATCAATCAAAATCTCGAGGTCGACAATTTTCACGAAAACAATATCTTTCTCTTTGTAAGAGAAAGTTAAAAATGGATTAAATAAATAAAATCCAATTAACACAATGCCCTGGAGATTTTTCAAAAATTAACTAATGGATACAATTTAACCCGTATTTTAACGCAATTGACACACGTCCTCAGTAACAGTGGCATAGCCTTCAGTTTCGAGGGAAGAAGGAAATTCAAAGTTGCAAAGGTCTGAGCCCATAAATATTAGGAAAGTTAATTTTTTACACAGATATTGATCCATACATTTTAAGGTATATCTATAGCGAAATTATTTCTCTATGTTGCAAACTTAATGTCAAAACTAATACACCCCTATGGGATGGGGTATAAATATATGATAAAGCTACAGTCCTCGTTGTGGATCGTTTAATACTCTATCCCATCCCATCCTTAAAATTAATATCCCCAAAAAGTGGGTTTTTTGTCGATGAAATATAAAAAAATGTTATTGTCACAACATATTGTTCGGGCAGTTTATCAAAATCTTTCATGGTTGACAAAAAACAACGTTTTGCGCCTGGTTATTCTATGGGTAGGTTGGTTTTTATTTAAAAACGCCTCCAAAAAGTGGGCCGGAGTAAAAATATTATGCTCACGAAAAGTTTATAACGGTTTTTTTTAAGCGTATTTTTTTTAAATCGAATAAAACACTCAAATTTGCACCAAATATTCAAAATTTTTATTATAATCAAAAATAGGCCTTTGTCGTTTACGTTTTAAAGACAACTTCATATAAATGTTGTCCGCGGCTCCGTGTCACTTTTTCGAGCATTTCGGCCTGTATTCCACGAATTATGCGTGTTATATTACCCATTTAGGCTTCAATTGTGTTCGGCTTGTCAATATAGACTATCGACTTTACATAACACCAATCAAGAGGCGTTAAATCGCATGATATTGGTGGCCAACTCACAACTCACAGATAAGCTGCTCACCAAATTCATCCTTAAACATTTCCATTGTTTCACGAGCTGTGTGGCATGTGGCTCTTGATGAAACCACGTGTCAACCATGTTCAACTCAGTCAGCTGGGCAAAAAAATGTCGCATATCACGGCTCGATATCGTTCGCCATTGACGGTAACGTTTCTTCCACGGTCGTCTTTGAATAAAAATAGACCGAGGATGTGTAATTTTTTCGCGATGCATCTGTAATTATTGTATGGCATGTGGCTGTTCATCGCTCCAGATTCGACAGTTTTGCTAATTTACGTATCCGTTGAGCCAGCAATCAGCCTCATCGGTGAACACAATTTTCCGATAAAACAGCGGATTTTCATGGAGCTGTTCTAAGGCCCATTCACCAATAATTAGGCGTTGTGGTAGACTTACCGAATGACTATTCGGCTTCAATTCTTGCACAAGTTTAATTTTATAGGCTTTCAAACTCAAATCGGAACGAATTTTGATAATAAATTTCAATAATCTGCTATCTTTGCACACTCATATTTTCAAGAAATCAAGATCAGTTGTTAAAAAATAACTCGTCGAGAGTAAAACTGTGTTTCCAATTGCTTGATCAGTGAAATATAATAAAATTAAAAGCCTGTTAAGAAAATAATTTATATTTCGAGTACAGCATCAAATATCGTCAAAGCCGTTGTTGGTGTGGTATAAAAATGATAATGTACATAATCAGTTGCAGATTATATGAAATTAACATTTTGTTTACTTACCTTAATAAAATCTAATTATTTGCAATGAAACATTTAAGAATAATAATATAAATTTAATTTTTAATATATAATAAAAAAAATTCAATACCAACTTCTGAGTTAACAATAAAGGGACTAAATTAAAATTAATAAATCAAATTAAATCCTAGTAATTAATTTATTAAGAAAGTATACTCGCATTATTAGAAACATTTAAAAATCCTCTACACAGTAAGTAATAAATGTACACATCAATCTTAAACACAGAATTATGACTTTTTCATTGGTTCTTTTTTTTTTTGTCTTTGTAACAAATCCTACATTTGATTTAGAAACTCATTAATACCAAAAAAATCATTCACAATCACTATTTTATAAATTTAATAATAATTAGTTTAGTTATTCTTTTGGCTACTTAAAAGCGAACATCGATTCCTCTCAAAGTATTCCACACTTTTTCAAAACAAGTTTCTTCTTTGAAGACTTCTTGGCTGGTCTTAATATGATAGTACCATTGGATTTTGTAAATGTTGGACTTAAGGCACCTAGATTTGGAAAAAAAAAAAAATAAATTATAGTTAGCGATATTTTCAATAGGCTAAGTTAAAACTTACTTATCGTTGGTTGACCAAGGGGCACAACTGTATTGTAGGATTGTGTCATTTGTTGATGACATTTTGTTGCCAAATACCTAAAAACTGATGCGACATTGACGTCTTCTTTGACAGAGGTTCTTATCAGTCTGCAGCCAAGATTTCTTGCCAATGTTTCTACTTCGTCACTGTAAGGATATGATTGGTATGTTAGCCTATATAAGATCAATGCTATAAAAACTTACGAAGTGACGATAGCTTGATCCATTAGATCTATTTTATTTTGGACTATTACTGTTGGTATTTCGTTGCACTCATTTTCTACCTAAAAATAAATTTATGATTAGAAACAACAAATTATAAAAAACTAAAAAAAAAGTCATCATATTATCTCCTTCGAGGTGTGTAGGATAATCATTTCGAAAATTAATGAAGTAGGTGACTGAAAATTCACCTGTGTAACTACTTGTATTTGTTTTTGTTATTGAATACCTAATTTAATTTATTTTGTTCATTTTATGCTTAATTATAATATAGAGTAATCCATTTACAACGCTCGGGATTGCAGATACAAATCGATTTGTTTCTCTGTTCATATTTTTTTTTATCAAATCTGAATATGAAAATATTGTTATTCCACTTCGGCATAGAACATACAACTTTTTTCAAATCCCCTTTATAGAGTTTAGGCTATATTCTGAGGTATTTTTGAATAGTCGTAACTTGACGGATTGTTTTCAAACAAAAACTGTTAACAAAGTGGAATAAGTCTATCGGCAGTAAACTTCACAATATGGGCGAACTATTAAAAATGAGAGCTTTCTAAAACATATATCACAATAACAAACTACATACGCATTTTTCTCACTCAAATCTTTCAAGAATAGAGCAGTCTGAAAATCCTTGAACATGTATTACCACAGTTCACCTTACTGCATCTATTTATATTACTTCGTAAGAAAGTAATCGAAATAACTAAATTTTTGCAGCATATACTCATTATTCGCTCAGAGATCTTTAAGTCTCCTAACTTTAGTACTTTTGGAATAAACATTAGTAAATCATGGAATCTTTCAGTGGAGGTAAGTTCTTTCAGAAAGAGACAATTTGAAAAGTATTCAGGAACACATTTGAGTCAATTACAGTAAAAAAGCATTTTACCGTTCACATCTTTTGGGTGCCGGGACACAGAGACATACCGGGCAGATGAGCTTGCCAGAAAAGCAGTTGACATGAAAGGTATGCCCATCGCCTCATGTAATTTACAGATCAAACTGGATGCGATCAAGAAAGCAAACCGCAGATGGATAACTCTGGCTTAACTTTAACTAGAAGCGCTCCGTCTGCTGAACAGATCAAACATTAGCACGTAAGAAGACTAGGCCTCTTCAGCAATGAAGAAGAGAAGAAGAGGAGGAGGAAAGTGTATTACTCACCCTCTATGCTCTTGTCCTGCCCTTTCAGTAAAACTTTATCTCGGAGAGTACTGCTTCAACAATCTAGGTGAGCTGGCTAACATAAATGTCATAAACCCCCTTCGCTACATAGTTAACTCGGAATGGTTCAACTAGGCAAACGAATATAGGAAAGTCGACAGATCCACGTTGTACCACAACGGACCTTTTTGGTCTAGGTGCACATAAGCATCGCGTGCAGCCTCTTCAACCTAACCTAACCTAACCTAACAGTAAAACTATACGTTTCCTGCAGATTTTCAAGAGCAAATGACATATGATTCTTATCAAGAGATATTTCTTGAGAAATTATATTATTGCTCTCCCTTTTACAAGGTGTTGCGTACGGGAGCGACAATAACTAAAAATGAACTAGAATTCAATAAGATTCAGTTAAAATAATATATTGTACTGGAACAAACCTAATGTCAATGTCATTGAAAGCCACTTTTTGGTAATAATACAACAACTACCTAATGGGTTTTGAAGAAACTATAAAGCAAATGACAAATGTTATAATAGATAACATCAAAATTTCAGCTGTTCACAATTGGAATAAAATAAGGTCAATTAATTTACTCCTGAACTGACCAACAACATTTGACATTCTAAAAGACATTTTTAACAAAAAGAATGAAGGGACTTAAATGAACTTTCTGATATACCTAGTGGTATAACATTTGATAAGGAATATAATTTGAAAGTAGTGTATTTTTCTCAATTATTTAGTTAGGAACTACTACTTTTATAGTTATTGAAAACCATCGAAAATGTTATTTCTACTCAGAGGAAACCAATATCCGTTCTACCTTTAGTGTCCTGCTTAATAAAGAAATAAAAAAATGTAATGATATTGTGAAATGGTCTTTAGCTTAATCCTTACAATTAGAAAATTTTATGCTGAAAAACTGTCACTTTATATATACAAAGCCAATGTAAATATGATTATTTTAAGACATTGCTCCTTCCATCTGAGTTATTGAAGAATTTGTCAAAAAAGTATTAGCTAAATTTAGCTGTTCTAAACTCAGTAGTGTCACAAATGAGCGATCTTTATACAAAACGAAGTGGGTTTTAAAAAAAGAAAACTCGTTTACATTCCCCCTTTCCAAATATGTGGAACTTTTTTAATCATTTGACAGAATACCATTGTTGTCGATGTTTTATAAATAGTCTTACAAGACTTTTACAATTGAATACATAAGTCGACAAAAAGAGTGCCATGTAAATGGCAAATATAAAATAAATGTAATATATTTGGGTGACCTGTTTTTAAATCATTAAATTAGTAAACTGATATTCTGCAGTCCGTAAAAACTAGAAGGTCTTCTTAATATGGTTGTTGATCAATAATCAATAAATATAACAACAAATAAAAATATGTTAACGAACCATTTCGATCTCTTGACATTGGCATTAATAAAAACGTCACAACAAATTTGCGATACAAAATAAAATTAAACACCCCTTTATCAGTCTCATCAGCAACCATAAAGAAACGCAAATAAAATTAAGAAGACAACCATTGCCCTAGATGAGCATATAATAAACAAGTCTGAGTGGTGTTGAGCTGTTGACGCAAATAAAACGAGTTGTGGGTGCACGACTGGGTCGTACGCAACTTTCTTTTTCACTGTGAGATAGGCGTAGGATGAAATATCAACCATTCGAAATTTTAATTATTTGCATAGTTTAACATTAATTTTGGTTATTGAAATTGAAAATATATAAATAATGTGGAACTGCGATTATAAGAACGGTTATTCTGGAATTTGAATTGTCCATGTGAATTATATTGATATTCTGTTATAAGACAAAACCGAATAATACGTTAAAAACTATTTAGACTCAAAAGAATTAGGTATGTGGATTTGTTACAAACAATAACAGTAACAAATATATTTAACTTAATCAAATTGAACAAATAGTTTGCGAGAAATTGGGGATTTTCCTTATATAGTCGATATACAAAAATCCTTTATATGTTTTTTTCTAGAAGTACTGTATTTATTGTATACTCTCTGTAACCGAGTGCGATTTTCTGTATTTATTCTGAAAATGTTTAAAAAAATTAATTTAATTAATAAGGCTAAAATAATTATTACAAGGCCACAATCCGATGTACGAATTGTTTAATATAGTAATATATAGTTTAATGGGGATGAAATTTTGAAACATAGTTTATCGTAGTTTTGTGTTGCATATGCTATTGGGTACGGTGTACAAACAAAAACCTTTTTTTTACAGAAAACGCTTCCAAAAAGTGGCAAAAAAATATTATAAAATATTATAAAGACAGATATTGGATTTTAACGTATGACCAACATCAACGTGTATCTGAAAAGTGGGCGTGGGTTCAATGGGCACGAACAACGACTTTATATACCAAATTCATTATCCTAGCTCATAACTAGTAATCAGTGATAGACAGACTGACGGACGGAGAAAAAGAGACATTGCTTGTTTGACTCATCTGCCGAATCGTAGTAGATCTATAACGCATATCTAGTTAAACTTTTTGTCTATGTGACAAAATATGTATCAAAACTAATATACCCCTAAGAGATAGGCTTATAATTTTTTTATCAGGGTAAGTAGGTCGGCCATTGGTCACAATATGATTATTACATATTACTTACTTTGTTTGTTTATAATTTTTGATTAAATGAAAGAGAATGGATCTTATATTGATAAATGTTTTTTTTAATGTCGGCAATTATGTATGGAATACAAAATCAGGTAAATGTCCGCCTCTGTGAGTCTCACAAATGCGAGCCCTTTTGAGCACATTTTTCATTACATTCTCACACATTTCACTCGGTTTTTCATTCATTTCATCACGAATATTTTGTTTGAGTTGCTCAAGCGTTTGTTTGCATAAACCTTGCTTCTTAGATATCCCCACAAAAAGAAGTCCGGAGCAGTCAAATTAGGCGACCGTGGAGGCCAATCTACATCACAATTTCTTGAAATAACTTGTTGTGGAAAGAGGTTTCGCAGTAATTTCATTGTAATCCTGGCAGTATGCGATGTGGCACCGTCTTGTTGATACCACATGTTAATCAAGCCCAAAGCATGCAGTTGTGGCGTTAAAAAGTTTTCAATCATATCACGATATCGCTCCCCATTCACAGTTACCGTTACGCCGTTTTCATTTTCAAAAAAGAAAAAAAAGTTGCACAAAAGTTGTTCTTTGAAGACCAAGCTTCTGAGCACCGCGTCGAATTGAGGTTGATGGATTGGTTTGAACACTTCCTTGAGCAGCAGTAATGTTTTCAGCCGATCTAGCAGTACGTTGTGGTCCATGCTTGAGCCTATCACCTACACACCCTCTTTCTTCGAAATCATTCACTGCACGATAAATAGTGCGTTTTGTTGACACATCGTTTCTTCCAAAAATTTCACGTAATTTTCTCATCGTCACAGTAATCGATGATTGATTTTTATAAAATGTTTTAACGATAAAAAAAACGTTGATTTATCGAATATTTTTCCATAATAATTTTGCCACGTGTCAACTTCACGACTGCCAAATATGAACTGTCATGACTAATGTTTACCAAAATGGAGGCAAAACAAAGTAGTATACCTTCCAGGCGGACACCCTGTATTATTGAAAAAAAATGTAATAAATCAACAAGAGGTCAAAAAAAAAACATTAATAGAACCTTTTTTACTATGATACTTTAAAAGAGGTCATAAGTTTTGTTATCTGTAACCCAAGCAAGGCGTAGAAATGTTTTTATTAAAATAATAATAATTTTATAGCTCTTGATATCTACTATGATACTATTTATAACAAAAACAACTTATGTCAACGCACAATTTTTCAAAACCCTGACTGTCGTTCTGTAGATATATAATGATTTATATTTTACACGCAAAAGAGTTAACAAGATCACGTTAATGGTTAATTGTAACTTATCCCATGGTATACCCCCATGGGATAAGTTAGTGTTGATACATAGTTTGTAACATAGAGAAATTATTTAGCTAGATATAGCTGTAGGTATATGGTTCGACTCAGAATCGATAGCTGAGTCGATTTACCCACCAATTTTTGGGCCTTAAATTTTGAGCATATATAAGATGTTATGTTTTATCAAAATCCTTAGAGCCGTTTTTGAGAAAATTAACGTTTTGTGTAACTTTCATATGGGTAGTACCGTTAAAAAAATGGCTAAGAGTATAAACAAAAAAATGACTTAGAATAGTGGCCAAAAGAACTGTATATACGAATTTTGAAGAAAATCTATCAAGTCGTTTAAGTTGGAAAGACCAATACGAGCAGACGGACCAACACACGAATGGAATTCTAGATACCACTTTATTGGGTTCAGTCAAATTGGAATCTGTCAAATTCTCAAGTCAACAATTTTTACGAAAATAATATCTATGTTTTTGCAAGAAAAAGTTTATAAAACACGGCACACTTAAAGTTATTTTTAAAACACGTTTACTTTGATTAATTCAGTTAATGTAATCGTATTACAAAGCTGTTCTAATAATTAATAAGTTCCACTGATGGTAATCTTTTCTTTGAATTAATCATGTAAATCAATGATAGTTTCTCTTAAAAGCAATATCTAAACTGTATCTATAATCGTGACTTTTATTATTGTTTACTAACGCTTTAAGAATCTAAACAAATTCTGATAACACTTTAAGACACATGTCGCTACCGCCAGCTGCAACGTCACAGCCACTTGTAGTAGCAACCAGCGGCAACCGCATTAGCTTAATCAATCCCACCGCCAAACACGTACATGCAAATTACCTTCATTTTCCAATCCTTAATAGCCTCAAACGACGTTCGATCTGTTGTGCTGAATGTCAGCACACACGCTTGCGCACCACGATAATAGGCTTTGGTAATAGCGTCGAATTCCTCTTGCCCAGCTGTGTCCCACAGCATTATTCTGACATCTTCACCATCAATTCTACACGTAAATGGAATTAGGCGTACATTATAGGCCCCCGAAGAGCACACAGCAAGCAGAATAAAATCAAGAAAAGAAGATTCTAAGTGATCTTTCAGATAGATACTCACTCGATTTGTCTCTCCAGGAAATCAACACCAATTGTCTTCTTGTAGTCCTTTGTGTAGATCCCCTTGCAGTAGCGCTGTATCATTGAACTTTTCCCGACTCCACCATTCCCCACAATTACTACCTGAAATGTAATGAAAACGAATAGTGCTTAGTTGGTGGAATCAAATTTTATTTGATGGTCGGGTTTGCTATAAGAAGGTCGGGCATTCCTAAGTGCAGGGAAATTTGAGCTTTTATTCTTAGTGTAACGTGTTCTTTTTTATGGTTACAGTGTCGAACAATTGGATCAGATTCACGGTAACATGTTTTATGCAATTTCCAGAGGATGGACTTAATGCGGCTAGTTGTTTTTATTGTTATTTAACAGCAAGTACATGATATTTAGGTTATAAATTTTGATCGTTTGATATAACAGAGATAACGGATTTGAATTTCCGTTTACCAACAACCTGATCGGCCCTTTTCAGTGTGGTTTTAGGCCAGGAAAGTCCACAACCGATCCTGAAAAAAAAACCATAGAAGTCCAAATCGATACCCTCCACCTATATATCGATTTCAAAGCCACATACGACAGCATTTATAGAGAAGAACTATACAGAGCCATGTCTAGGTTTGGTATACCGACCAAACTCGTCCGTTTGTGTAGGTTGAAGATGGAGAATTCTCGCTGCTCCACCAGTGTCGGAAACGACCTCACCGACACATTCGATACTAAAAAAGGATTTAGGCAAGGTGATGCGCTTTCATGGGCAAGAAAAAGTATATGTTGTCAACACGAAAGGACAAACAACATCGATGAATTGGACAGAACGTCACCATTGATCGAAATAACTTTGAGGTATTACGGAACTTTGTTTATCTCGGCTCCGCTATTAACTCTGACAACGAAATCTCGTCAGATATTAAACGAAGGATTACTATTGCCAACCACTGTTTCTTCGGACAAGAAGGCAATTCAGTAGTAAAGCCCTCATTCGAACTACTAAGGAGATCCTATTTAAGACCCTGATCATCCCAGTCCTGCTCTACGGCGCTGAAGCACGGACCGTCTCAAAAGCGGATGAAGAAATCTTTGGTTGAATCGAGAGGAAATTTCTTAAAAAAGGCTTCGGTCCCGTTTGCGTTGACGGGCTATGGAGACGAAGATTCAACCAAGAACTATACGAGTTGTACAGCGACATACCCTGGAAGTTTAAAATGGCTAGGACATGTAGAATGAATGGATTAGAAACCGACCTCAACCAACTTGGAGTGCGCAACTGGAGACAGTTAGCTAAGGACCGGGCTAATTGGAGGGGCATATTATTTGAGGCCCAGGTTTAGATATTGCTTTTCTCACTTCACTCAGGCCGGGTGGTTGGTAATTTTCGCTGTCGTTGTCAATATTGAATGGTTCGTTCTGCCTGACAGCGGAATGTTGTTCGTCATCGCCGTTTAATAGCCTGCAAAAGTGTCTCAGCTACGATATTTCCTTGTTCGTCTCGACAGGATTCTGTTCGAGCCTTGTACCTTTGGCTTTGACGTTGTACACTTTGGTGAAACTTGCGAACATCGTTCCTGGAGTAGCACCTCTCTATATCCTCGATCACGCGCTTTTCTTGGTCTTTTTCTTCTTTCTGAAGAAATAGAGCTCAACGGCAGCTCTCGTCTTCACCTGCAGCTTAGCCTTGTATGCCTCGTTCTTGGCTGCGAGCATCTGTCGGCATTCCTCATCAAACAAAGGTTTTCTTGCTGGTGGGCGCGAAAAACCTAGCACATCAGTTGCGGCTGATCTATTGGATTGTTATCATCGTTGCCATTGTGAGAACTTATTCGTTTAAAATGCCCATATGTTTGCAATAAAACATCGTGTCTGGGAGGTGCGCATCCGAAATATCCACTGAATTTGACCAATTTGATTTGTTATGTTGGCTTTGAGGGCCTCTGCGGTTTGTGACTTATTCGCATAGACCTTGAACTTTATATAGCCCCACAAGAAAAAGTCTAATGGGGTAAAATCGCACGATCTCTGGCCATGCCCTCGATTCGCTCCTGCAAAATTTCCGATATGGAAATCGCTGTGTGTCACGAAGTGCCAAAAGCTGTTGGTAAACATATAGCGCTCGCGACCAACGTCGTTCTCAAAGAAATATGGACCGATGACGCGGTAGCCTGAAATCGACACAAAAAGTGACTTTTTTGGGATGAATTGAATGCTTTTGGATCTCACGTGGATTGGTATTATCCCAAATGGAAAAAGGTTGTTTGTTCATGTACCCATTTATCCAGAAATGGCGCTCATCACTAAAGATTAGGGTCAGTTTCGAACTGCTCCAGTTGAATGTTATTGTGGTCTGTGCGAAAGGCAGAGTTCTTGTGAGCGACGTGAAATCGACTGCCTCACACTTTTACGGGCAGCGGCGATGTTTTCCGTAGGTCTTGAGTTTCGTCGACGCACGGGTGTTGCTTTATCTATTACTGACCCAGTCCTCTTGGTAGCACGATTTTGCCAACCTTTGTCGTTGCCCGAACAAAAAACCCATTTTGATAAAAGAATTTTATCATTTGCACGTTGCTGAGCGCTATGTCCATCCATGGTTATTTGCCAAAACAAACTAATAAATGATAGCAGAATAATACCATTGGGCTCTTAGTTTGAAAGTTTCAACATCTAGGTTTGAAAATTAGGAATACTGATTGTGACCGATGACATAGACATATATTTGAAGTGAATCGCAAGATCGATATAACTCAATTTGTTACTTGAATACGAGCAAGCAAGCAATTTATACAATCTCCAGCTTAAACTTCTTAGTGTATAATTGGAAAAATATTTATAAATAGGGTTTGCTTTTCTTAATGCCCAACACTTCAGAGTTCTCCCTAATCTTAGTGCTATCATTTAAGCTTGTTTAACTCAACCACGGAAATATTTGAGAACAACACGTCGTTTCCAATAGCTCCTTTCGCATCTAATTAAATCGCAGAACTCCTTAATTGCACGATACCCATTTATGAACTTCTTACTTGAAGGATGCCATCAAACAACACCATTGTTCACAACTAACACGGGCATGAGAATTCCAACAAGCAATCTCTCTTGTGCGAGTACGTACCTATAGCTGCTGTACCCAAGAAGCAACCTGAGCATCAATTAAGATTCTCTACACTCTACTCACTTTGATTGCAATTTCAATGTCCTCTTCCCGCATACTGCTCGTCCCACTGGCGCTGCTGCTGCAGTAACCTCTATCGTAAACAGGTTGAAGTCTCATTCAAATACTCAAGCCTTTTCCACTTGTCCACAATGTTTGCAACTCTGGACTCGGCCTGGGTGAAGCTTGCAAATGGTGTTTATTTCCGGATAGCCACGTCTGGAGAGGACTTTTACTCCTTGTCACGAGATCAGATAAAATGGCGGGCGAATGAAAGTTATATGACCCCGAGTGATCCTGGAAATAGAAGTGAAATCGTCAACATTATTAACCCTAGTAAGTTATTCTTTATTTAATATTAAGACATCAATGTGCAGTTAGACGTTGTTTGTGCAAATGGTAATGTCAGCTTAGGCGTTATCAAGATCCCTCACTGGTAAGTAACGAGTCTATACACTCAGCAATGGATTAAAACATATGAAACAAGTTATTTTGATTCGCATGGGAAGATTGTTAGGCAACACATGCATTGGAATCAAGGAAGCAGCATATCTTTAGCGTGTCTAACAGTGCTTAAGTGTGAGCACTTTACTAGACGTAATTAGTAAGCCAGCGAACATCGTTAATGGTAACGACACACATGATATGATGATGATGCTGCAACATATGAATTCGTCTTGTGTGGTTGTCTATTTCAAGTGTTTCCTAACAGCCTAATGCTTTCATTGTTGTATGACAGCCACAACGGGATTAGAGACAAGTTTTTCCTAACATTCACGATCTTTGCTGGGCTAAACACGTGTAATCGTTCACCAATGTTCAATGGAAAGAGAAGATGTAGGATACATTGGACACATTTATCGCTGTTTCCAGATCACAATCAGTGCACTCGAGGTCTGTTGGTTTGATTTCACTGTCAAACTGCTGCAACTTCCTTGTATTTCGTCACAATCAATTGCCATCATTTCACTCCAAATAAAAGCCTTTCACATTTTTCTATATCCATTCCCTTTCCATACATGGTCCATTATTCGCAACTCCTTCGTGAATATCAAAGTTGAAACTGAATGTAACACCTAAAGTTTTATCGCAGATAATTATATAGCCAAGGGGCACTTTCCAAACGAACGAAGAGAGATACCATCAAAATACCATCTATTTGATTAGAAGATGCGCCATTCGAGCGTCTAGGAAGCAGAGTTAGCTGTTCCTAGTTGGGCAGTGCGCGCCACAACAAGTCAGACAGAAGCAACAGCGACGCGGCATATACTCAGCATGCCTTTCATTCCTGGTGCAAGAGAGTTCGCTGAACCTGTGTATGGTACTTGGTACACCGTTTCCATTCAGCTACGCGCACCAAGAATTCACAAGGCTGTTGCACGACTGGATGCTGCGCTCATGGAAATCTATTTCGCATTTGTAACTTAATAACCAACTAAAATGGAACAAACAAAATAAAGACAGCGAAGAACAAGACTTGGAAGTCGTCGTCGTGTTTGGCCGTTCTTATATCTTTTGTTACACCGCTCGATATAGATTACCTATGTCTATACTGGTACAAGTAGCAACAATGTGACTACGTATTAAAGTTGCGCGCACCTTGCATTGGTATTTGGTCTTGTATCTTTGAGATACCGCAAAGAAATCGAAATGGACCCGACTTCGATTTCATTTGATATAAGCTTGAGCAAAAGGCAAGGTCAGAATCGAATCAGGTGTAAACGTATTGGGTGCGTTTATACTTGTACGTGGGGATGTGGATGCCATAATGTATTTATTTTTATAACTGCAATGCAATAGCTTTCCTTGCCTACATCGACAACGAGCAGCAAATAGTTAAGATTGCTTTTTTGAGACGTTAATTGCTGGTTGATATCATGAAGATAGGGAGAATCTGATTTAGGAGTCGATATAGAGGAGGTAAATAGTGCACGGCTGCCAATTTGTCATTTGGTATGATGATACAGCCTCTGGTTGAGATAACTTGTAAATCAGCAGATAGTTTGAACGTTGAACATGCATATATTTGTTGAGTACCGTTACAATATTAATTCATTTTATTTCAATATACAAAATTGTCACTCAATTAATGCATGTAAACCCAGTACTGGATAAATGCGAACTCTTTGTTATATTTAATTGATGTCAAAAGTCAAATGTAAATATATTGAAATGGCAAAATTGTATGTACGTAAATTTGTTTAACAATGGCCGTGTTCCGCATTTCATTTCACAACTGAAAATTGAGGTGGAACGCAAAATCTTACTATGTTGAAATGTAAATGTCAAATTATTGCAACCCTTATTTTGTAATTTAATTTTTCCATTTATATAGATTTCCATTTACTTTAATCTATTCAGAATAAATTTTCTTTATCCGAAAAGTAAATATATATTAAAAAAAAACCTTATCATGACAGATCAAGGAAAAATCAGCCGTTTCACTCATATCTGATGTTCCATGTGTACATTTTCAACTCTTTTAGTCAGCCATTTCCCCTCAAATGTCACGTGACTAAAATGGTCGATTGACCAATGAGAGCAATGCACCGGCAAAGTTAACTTGCCAAAACTGAAATCCGAAGGCACCCAATCTTTCCGCTCAATCTTTCAACCAGGTAATATAAAAAAAAACTAGTGGTGGTTAAACGACTTGGTCGTACGCAACTTTCTCTTTCACAGCGAGTTAATTCGATGTTTCTAACAATTTTGGTCAAAATACACGAAATGTGATTATACGAACGTTTATTCCTTCATTGAAAGTAATCGGTGTCCATGTGAATAATAATAATTTTCCGTTATTTGGCCAAAACTGAAAATTCCGTTTAGGGAAAAAAGGGCCAAAACCAATTATGTGGAACTCATGAACACCGTAATACTAGTATACAAATTAAATTCCATTCAATTTGGCAAAATAGTTTGCAAGAGATTGGCAATTTCCTTTATATGGCCTAAATGCAAAAATCCGTTATATGGATTTTCTCGAAAAAATTGGGTATGTAGTTTTATTGGAACTGATATACTCACGAAGTTTAATCAAAATCGTTAGAGCCGTTTTTGAGCAAATTGAGGTTAAGTATGATTTTTATTGATTTTTATATGGCAGGTACCAGTCATAACATGGCTAAAAGCAAACAAAAAATAGCCTAGAATTATGACCAAATAAACGCTAGATACGAAGTTTGAAGAAAATCGGTCAAGTCGTTTAGGCTGGAGAGGCTTGTATGTACAGACGGACCGACGTAACGACGAACCGACCGACGGAATTCCAAAAAACACTTTTTTGAGTTAAGCTATCATCGTAATGTTTGAATCAATCAAAATCTCGAGGTCGGAAATTTTCACGAAAACAACATCTTTCTCTTAATAAGAGAAAGTTAAAAATACGCGTTTGCTTTAATAAAAAGTGTGGTGAATTGAAGAACACAAATGTCAAAATATACCATAATGTCAATATGTACTAAGTGTGACAGGGCTGATGGTATTCGATTTACTATGGCATCCATACGTTTATACAATACCAGCAGTCTGTCTCCAAGATAAACGACATTTCTAGTCGGCGGCTAAGTGGAATGCTTTCACTGCAAATTCAGTTACTAGAAGAATAAGGCAAATAAACATCTTTCATCTACATTGAGATAACAATTGTTAACACCCAGTCCTTGTAACTTTGACTGCACAAAAATTATCCTTTTTATCACCTATCCCATAGGAATATATTAGTTTTGATAAATAGTTTGCAACATATGGAAGGTAGATATACCCTGAAGTCTATGGATCAATTCAGAATCGCTAGCTGAGTCGATTTAATCATGTCTGTCTGTCCGTCCATCTGTCTTTATGCCATCGATTTTTAGGCTAGGATAATGAAATTTGGTATATAGGTTTCTTGTCTGAGACTACAGAACAAGTGTAAAAAATTTTAGATTCCGCCTACTTTTTAGAAAAACGGTCTTTTTGGTCAAACGGTCAAGAAATTTAAAAAACTATCTGAAATAGAAATTTAGACAATCTAAATATCTATATTTCGTTCATATAAAGTTTTTTGCCACGCGCATTTCTTGGTTGCGTTTTTAGTAAAAAACGGCTTTTGTCAAAATATTAAAGAAATTTGATTGGCACATTTTTATCTCCAAGTGGTAACCATCGGATACGGATCTCACCCAACCGGATTTGAATTGATAAACTTATAAGTACGTGTGTTGATAACAATATGAAAAACAACAACACCATAAAAAGCCTCGTCAGAATGACGGAATATCCGCCCTGCTGTCCTCAGGTGAACAGGTCTGACAAGAAGCACTAAGTTGCTAAAAATTAATTATTACTTACATTCGAAAAATGGGTTCTATGGAAAGTTACATCTATGCTGTAATGAACAAATACAGCAACATATCTGGTGTGGATTTGTTATAAGTGCCACACTTACGCAAGAAGTCGTATGCTTTTAAACATTACCGACATTGTTACAATCCGCATCAAGGCTAAATTCGCTTACACTCAGACGGAGGAAAGGAGCTTTTACGAGCTCATTGGAAAAACGTATGAGCGACTACCGAAGTACGATTATAAAAATGTGCTGGAAGAATTTAACGCAAATGTCCAGAGTTATTCTGGGCAAAATACATATTTTTATAAACGCATGGGGATATCAACAGTATTCGATTATGGTATTCGATAAAAGGAGCTGAACATCACTGTCATGACCTGAAATCGTATTTACGGAACAGTTATTAACGCAAATGTTGACAGAAATATTCATAGAATGGGAAATATCACAAAAAGATATATTAATCCTCTTTTACTTCAAAGATCGTCTTATTAAAAAAAAAAGTTTGCTAAAAATAGCGGTCTTCCGAACAAAAGATTATAACCTGTAGTTTAATAACCTAGAAAAGTGCTTACTTATGTGTACTCAGTAGACATAAACTATGCGATTTCGACCATCGATTGACCAATGAGAATAGTACATCGGCAAAGTTAACTTTGTAAAATAAAAGCCCGAAAAAAATGGAAATGTCAAAATCCAAGTTGTAATCTGACAGCAATTTTTTAAACGCAAAATACAAATTTTAACCTTCATAATAGATAAGGTCACTCTATCAGGAGAGAATTCACTCATTTCAAAAAAAAAAGTACCCGGGTGCTTAGAAGTATTAGGTCCGTTCGGGTACTCTTGTGTAAAGAAAAATGAGAAATTTCAAATCTCCAATATCAAGAGAAAATTATGTAAATGTACGCTATTTCAAAGAAAAATGCAAAACGTGAAACGTCTGCTGAAAGAGACGACAAACAAAGTCATCCCTTCACTTAAGTAGTTTGCTTATAAAATCATCGATAACTATATTTAGGAACTCAAGTATTACCATAATTCTGCAAAACATGAACATTCCCGCGAACATTAATTTGTTGGTTTCTGTCAAACTCCTGGCCTGTGTGTTGTTTTATTATTCAGCAAATTGTGCGAAACGACCATGGAAAGTTACACAATTGAGCAGCATGTGCAAATGATGGAAATTTATTATCAAAATGAATGTTGGTTAAGTGCTACGTTGCGCGTATTGCTCTTTTGACCCATCAGCTCAAATTGATGACAATCGGTAATCCCGTTTGTTTGCTCATTGTGTTTGGGAGCAAAAGGTATTCAAATTGGGCCGAAAAACCCATCATTAAAGGAGGTAGGCAAGTCACACGAGGCTCACCAGGTGGCGATGTATCTACAAAAAAGTTATTGTTTGGTGCAGGAAGACAGCTTCCGTACAAACAAAAATTGCTTGCTGCTGTTGTTCTAGGTTTTAAATATTTTTACATAGTTGTATTGGTTTTAAAGTTGTTTTAATTAGTCCACAAATAGTTCTATTTAGTAAGTAAATTTTAATAAGAAAAAACACAAATGACACCAAGTTTTTAAAAAACGTTTCTTGGTTTTGAAAATAAAAATAAAGATAATTTTACTAATTCGAACTAAAAAATTCCCGAAAGACATAAGTATTAAGTAATCATATAACTTAGAGCGCTTGCATAGGATCAGTTAACCCCATTCTATTTACCTTGTGGGGTTTTTTGAAGGTGCAGGTCTATGCCTATAAGCCGACCGATGCCGCTAAAACGTTGTTCAAATTCAGCCGGAACAATGGTTTTTTTTATTAATATAATGGCATACATGAGCCTTTCAAACAAAAAAAGAATCTTGTTAATAACTAACTAACTTTTGGGAGAAGCCTTAATAAGAGAAACGTTGTTTTCCTTTTTTTTATTTATTTTGAAAGATGAAATTCGAATTCAAACTAACGGGTGATCCAAGGAGAGATACTTTTTTCAATGGCCTTTTTTGACAGATCACGTGTGAGTCGTGTCATGCTGTCATGTTATTTTTGTTTAGTATTGTTTGGCATTTCATAATGGAACGACTTACGCGTGAACAACGTTTACAAATTGTTCAACTTTATTATGAAAATTCACGTTCTGTGAGGAATGTGTTTCGTGCACTTCGCTCAACTTATGGTCACCATAATCGGTCTACTGAGCGTACTATTCGCAACACCATCACCCATTTTGAGACCCAGCATTATTGGATAATATTCGACCAAATAAACCACGTCCAGCACGCTGTGAAGAAAATATAGCGGTCGTAGCTGAGAGTGTACACGAAGACCGTAGAGAGTCGATTCGGCGCCGTTCGCAGGAACTCGGACTGACGTATTTTACGTCAAGATCTTAAATTGAAAGCGTACAAAATACAGCTTGTCCCAAACGACATCGCTTCGCTCTATGGGCTTTTGAAAAGTTCCAAGAAGATCCGACGTTTTCGAGGCAAATTTTGTTAAGCGATGAGGACCATTTCTGGCTCAATGGGTATGTAAACAAACAAAATTGCCGCATTTGGGACGAAGAGCAACCTGGAGAGATTGAAGAACTGCCACTTCATCCAGAAAAAACAACGGTTTGGTGGGGTTTGTGGGCCGGGGGAATCATCGGTCCATATTTCTTTAAAAATTATGCCGTTTCGAACGTAGCCGTCAATGGCGACCGTTATCGTGCCATGATAACCGACTATTTGATGCCTGAAATTGAAGCTCGTGATCTCGGCGACATTTGGTTTCAGCAAGACGGCGCCACTTCCCACACATCGCATCAATCAATGGACTTATTGAGAGAACATTTCGGTGAGCACATAATTTCAGGTTTTGGGCCGGTCGATTGGCCACCAAGATCGTGTGATATCACACCGTTAGACTTTTTCCTGTGGGGATATGTAAAGTCAAAAGCTTATGCCGACAAACCCGCTTCGTTTCAGGCCTTGGAGGAAAACATCACGCGTGTCATTCGCCAGTTACCAGTCGAAATGCTCGAACGAGTGATCGAAAATTGGACTCAACGGATAGACCATCTGCGACGTAGCAACGGCCAACATTTGATAGACATAATCTTCAAAAAATAAATGCCAAAGAATGTTCTTTCAAATGATAATAAACATTCTCCATTAAATTTGAATTTTCTGTGTTTTTTTCTTTAAAAAAGTAGGGAACCTCGAAATGGATCACCCTTTATCAAATGTTGTTATCGTTTTCCTACAAGTTTTACTAGCCTATATTTATTCATTTGACACTGACGTTGCGTTGTGGCGAATACTATACTGCTCATTAAAGTAAGTAATTACCTACCGTCATAGAAAGCGGATACCTCAACTTTGACCGATTTTATAGCCAATGCATTTTGATATCATATAAAAAGTTTATATGTATCTATATATACATATTATATATATATATATGATGCTTTAAATTATGCAAAATTAAAAAAAAAATCCTTCGAGCCGGATTTGAACCAGCGACCTATGGATATCATCTGATTTTCGCATGAGGAATATGAACGAATCCGCTTAGGCGCTTTTCCGAACACATTGATATACAAATTATTTACTACAGTCCACCGCTCTACCAACTGAGCTATCGAAGGCATTGAAAAAAACAGTTTGACTTCGCATGCAGTTAGCACCAACCAATGTCATGGGGAGCATCTATTTATAAAAAAAAAAAAACTTTCTACACTCGATGTTGTTGTAGTTGGCCAAAGTATAGTCGGCATGAATTTTATTGGAAGTCGCCATTTTACATGTTGGTATAGGGTACTTGTATTTCGCATTACCTATACTTTCACATTAGTCATTCCATGCCGGCCGGTTGTTGGTCACGGTTCAATGGAATGAAAGTGATTTATTCGCCACTGTGATTGGGGACATGCTTTTGATTAACAAATGACACATGTTATGCAATAAATTGATATTATATCTGCACGCGAATAATTGAGCGGGATATACGTTGGGTGGATAGATGTGTATGTATAAGTCTGTGTTGTAGCTTGTGCTTTGTTGTTATCTTGTAGTAGGTAGTTAGTTTTTATTGTCGTTATTAATGTCACCACACGATTAGGAGGGAAATATTCTATTGTAAGGATGTGACATAAGACATAAGAGGTTTCGTTGTATTTTACCTTTTTGTGTAATGTTGGCAATGTTATAATATTTGATTAATCGGTGTAAGTAAAAGTGAACTTTTTATTGAGGTCATTAACTGTGAGAAATAATGTTCACATAAGATTTTGGAGCGTTTAACATGCTATCACTCTTTAATTTACGGATATAATAGGTTATAAGTTAAAACTGTGAATACATTTCGGTCATTGGTTCATTTTTAGGATTATGTCTGAAAAACATTAGGGGTATTTATGCAACATCGGAAAGTCGTCGTAAATGTTTTTAAACTTGTTAGACATACGATGTTGTAAGTGAATGTTTAAAATTTGTATGTGAATTGGGTGCGTAAGCCGAGGCGGTAAGTGACGGAAAACTTTGAATTGGGTCTGCGGAATTTAATCCGTCAAATCCATAATTTAAACATATGCTTCAAGACAACTGTCAAAAACGAAAAGAGCATACAAATTAAGAAGACGTTCTATAACAAAAATTAATAAACTGAGATGAATAGATAATACAAACTGGATGGTTTTCAATTAATACATTTCAGCTATGTACCTACAACCAGTTACCACCAATTTTCGGACAAGTGAATGAGTAGCTTCCGCCAGATACATGTACAGTGCGGTTGTATACATTTATGAACAGCGAATAGCGGTAAATGATTATTTACAATAAAACGATATCAGAAATAATTTTTACTTTTTATTGAACCATTAATGACTTAGTCCAAATCACCAACAAGCCATAATGGACGGCTTGACAATCAATTGTTTTAATAAAGTTATACGTCAGTGTCAAACAGGTGGGTTTTGATTCGACAGGTCAAGAAGATTTGTAGGTACAATTTGGTTAGCGTCTTCAAGTTCTGTTGTAATTTTAGTGATATAGAGTACGGCTAACTTGCACTGGTATAAAATATTTTGCTTAATAGCAAAAGTTAGAAACGGATAATTTATTATTGAATTAAGTGTTTAATAGTGCATAGTTTTTTTTTTTTAATACGGGGACGATACAAAACACACCGCTTTATAAAATTGTGTTGTCAATGTTGATTTTGGCGTGTCAATGGGTTTCTGACATTAGTTGAATATTAAATTTTAAATTGCCTTGGAGCTTATTAAAATTCCAACACATGTGTTGAATTATCTGGCATTAACAGCAACTTGACTGCATAGGACCTCAAATCAAGGCCCTTCATTGATATGCGTTCGAAGTAAAAGTTTTGTCATAAAGGGAAATTAAAAGGTCCCTCCTACCCATCTTCTAACAGTTGTAGTAGTCTCTATAGCCATTAGGAAACGCTATTACTCTCGCTGGCATCTTCTTCTGGAATCCGCTTATAATGTAGAGTGTACTTTTCAAGTTGTAGTACTCCCAATTATATCTTGATGGGCACGTAGAGGTCGGTTTCTACTTCTCGCTGCAAAATAAGGTAAGGTCTACCAATCACATAAGGTTGGGTCTATGCCTACCATCTGGCGACGGTGATATTTATGTTATTTCGAAAAATAATTTCGACAAACAATTTCGTCAGTGGACAGATCTGTGAGAGATTTTTGAGTTTGAAATTTGCTTTTTAGTCTTAGTAAATTCTCTCGAGAACAATATTGAAAAAATCATATGCTTATCCTTGTTTAAATTCCTTTTTTGTAACAAAAGATGAGTTTGAGCATGGCTTTGTATAGTTCGTCCCTAAATACGCTGTCATACGCGTCCTTAAATTAGGCAAACATGTTAATGGGGGTAAATTTTGAGATTCTATATTTTTTTTTAGGATCTGCCAGATTTTATCAGTTGCGGAGATCCTGCCTCTCGTGATGACCTGACAAATCATCCGAGTAGTATAACGATTGTCAAGAAAAGCTTATCTTGAATTCGCCGTTCGGAGTCGGCATAGAGCAGGAGGTCCTGCCATCATGCAAGAAGTACGCACGCACACATGAATGGAATGGTTGCGAGAAAGCTCTTCCCTGGGTACTACCAAGCCTGTTGCGCAAAAAAATTGTATTTGTGTTTGGAGATCCTACCTAGGACATCTGTTTAAGTAAAAATAATTTAATGTAATCCACCCTCAAATTGTAAATTCACACTAGAGGGCGTTTATACGCTTGGAAGTTAGTAACGTTTCATGGCGAAAAAATCTGAATCTAAGGTAGTCTGGTCCTGATGTACAACACGCATCTTTTGTTACCGCTCATTTTCCTACCGCCTAATAAAATAAGACATAACTACACCAACCCGTTTTATTTTAACTTCACCAAACCTTCCGACCACCTGCACACAAACAACCTAACTTATTGCAGTGTTATTGAGCCGTTGAACGGTGTTTACTTATAAATATTACAACAGACAAGACCTTTTTGGCGATGTTGATGTTTATAGACCTATTTTACATTGCCTATTAGTTGCAACTGCTATTCTTTGCAGAAGTCATTCACTGCAGCTTCATACAGTTTCCATCAGCCTTGTAAAGTTTTTGTGCTGACAATCTAATGAACCTCTTTGAGGTATATCTAGCTGACTACACTATGCTCTAATGCTTTTTATAGAATACACACCTAGATATGCCCTTTACCACCACGACCTTTTTAATGAGGATTGCGGACTAAAAATTAGGATGAAAGGTACAAAATGATGGAAAAATGAATGGCATTTTTTAAATAATACTCACTTGTGCAACTTAGCACAAAATCAAACCTTCCTCCTATGCGAGTATGTGTGAAATATCAGCCAGTTTAAACGACATCTGAATTTTCTTTGCAATTATCTTTGGAAATTGTGCTTAATTAAAATATTTGAGTTTGTACTACCTACTGTGTTTTGCGATAAATATTTTCCTATTTCCGCTTTTCAAAACAGTGGTCTCATAAAAACGCCGTCAACCTCCATACACATTAATTGCATTGCGACAATATGTCTTATTCATAATTGCATCAACTTACAACTATTATTATCTTTCATTTGAAAAGTTAAGAGCCTCCATTAACCCATGAACAGATGAACAAAATCACTTAATAGCTTTCCATTCAGTAATGCATGTTTCCCTTTACAGCCAGCGAATCTTAACAGTCACTTAAAGTTAATTCGTTAAATCTCTATTATTAAACTCGGTATAACCATGCAACACTGATTGGCAAATCAATAAAACCAGTTTTCATACGTTTGATGAAGGAACCGCAATTCGCCAACATCCCTCCTCTCACATTTCCTCAAATCGAAACGAAATCTACCTCATAATTCAGCAAAATCTATCGCCTCTGGCAAATTCAAATTTAACAAATCAAAGATCCAATCCGTCGTGCCTTTATCCACGCCTAGTAATTTTGTGCTCTTGAACGCTTAACCGTCAATAGAATTCCAATCCTAGCCATCCGCCAACCGCCCAAACATGTTTTGCGCAGACGCGCATGCGTATAAAAAACAAAGATTTAAAATTCAGGTCAGTACGCTAGCCTGACAATTTGATTCATAAATCATCCATCCAGCAGCGATTAGTGAATTTAAACACAAGAGTATATTTACGCACGCACTGCGTAGGACTGCGAGCCAGCCCACTCGCATATTATAGTTGTGCGCATGTGCAGCGCTGCATTGAATACAATACGATTAAGAATTCCCAACGTGCTTGCAATGGCATAAAGATACACATAAATATAAAAGGTTACCATAAAAGTCACTTAGGCAGAGTTCAATTAACTCATACCGCGAGTGCAATGAAACTCAGGACTCACACGAGTTGAGTTTCGCGAAATAATCGTTGCGATCATGCAACGGATACCTGTGCTATTGTTCCATATGCAAATCGAGAGCGAAGGCACATAGCACAAGCTAAAGCTATAATTATCTCGGGATGAACAATGGAATTTTGTCACAATGGGCATTGGGTCCACGACAAATGGTTACAACAACTCTGGCACCCAACAGATTTTGTTCTCTTTTCTCCGTGTGTCTATTTGCCCGTGAGGTACATCGACGAGAGATTCATTACGGCGCGTCGTCGCCCGGTTAATTAATTACACGAACGTGATATGGAGCCGATTATATCTAGTACATCAGCCACCCTGTAATGGCAAGTTGCACAAACCCAAGTATTGCATGATGGTGTGGGCGTAATTACCTCGCCATAGTGAAGACGACACATAGAAATATGTAAGACTGTGTCTACATCTGGATGGCTGAATAGATGGATGGATGCTCCGTGCATAGATTGATGATATAAATGGCGACGATGAAGATCGTTTTCTATTCACTGTTAGGTGATCATCAACTGCAACGCTGTGGTGTAGATATCGTTTACTGGTGGTTGTTGTTAGTGGTTGCTTGGAGCTGAAGTTTCGCTTAAACGTCACTTCATTGTGTATGTTGCAATTCAATTGTATCTGATGATCTTTTTTGTTCCCTGTTTGTTCCCATCGTCTTTTTTTTCTCTTTTCTGTTACTTTTCACCAGCAATATATGCCTAGAGGGGACGATCATCCCAAGTTATCCGACCTAGTTTAGTGTTGAATCGGGACAGTCATCAGTTATTCTGTTGTGACTAGTGAGCGGTGGCAGTTTGATGCATTTTAAGGAAAACTACGGAAGATCGGCTCTAAATTGGTCTTGATGAAGATTTATATGAGAACTGAGGTGTATTGCAATAATGGTTTCTAAGGTTTCTTCCTTGAGAATTATGTACACAGAGGAATTGTTGCCACGATGGAGCTGCCGATCGGTGGTAAGGTGTAAAAGTTCCTCAACTAACTGACATAAATTAGAAATAGTGTTAAATTAAAACTAAAACATGTGTGAATTGTTGTTGAACACATATTAAATTAGACAGAACAATGAATGATAATAGACTTTGAAGTGAGTTCTACTTTTAAGCATCACCTACCAACCTAAAATGAAAATTCAACGGAGGGGATGAGTCTTCATGAGATAGTTAGATATTATTTTCTTATAAATATTTTTTTTCGGTGTTGTGCTATCATAATTAGATTGCAGTCAGCAGTGGGTGATATCGGAGATACGACACTTAAATACCAGAAACTCAAATGGCAATTTAGAGATTCTGGCAGCACCGGACGAATATACACGGAATTATAATTTAAGGACTGGGGTAAAAAAAAAGTCGCTTATTATGGCTTGATAACGTTCGCCGTTGACGGTAACGTTTCTTCCACGGACGCCTTTAAAGAAAAATGGACCGCTGATGCCACCAGCCCATAAACCACACCAAACTGTCGTTTTTCGGAATGCATCTTGTATGGACATGAAGAACGAATGGTCACCAATACTCCAGCTCGCGGTCTTCGATTCCCAGCCAGACGTCGGACGCATTAGAGGAAAACCTCGCCTTAAGTGGCGCGCACAAGTAGAAACCGACCTCAGCCAAATTGGAGTGCGCAACTGGAGGATGTTAGCTAAGAACCGAGCTAATTGGATAGGCATGTTGGTTGAGGCCCAGGATTATTCCGGACTGTAGCGCCACTTAAGTAAGTAAGTAATGGGATAAGATATTCAACGTTTCTCATAGGGATATATCGGGTTTGATACATAGTTTCTAACATAGAGAAATAATTTGGCTAGATAAACTTCACTTGACGGGCTCAGTGGCGCGATGGTTAGTGCGATGAACTGCTGTGTAGAATGTCTGGGTCTGGGTTAAAAAAATCGTTGTTCGGTAAAATGTTAACATGTCGAAAAAAATTTGTTGCGAAATTATTGGTTATGGTAGTATAAACATTTCTTTCATATATCAATTTAACCCACGCCCACTTTTTAGAGGCGTTTTCATACAAAAACCATTTGTATACACTACCTCATACCATTACCAGGCGAAAAACGTTGTTTTTGGTCGAACCATACAAGATTTTGATATACTGTCTGAACAATATGTTGTGACAATGACATTTTCTATATTTCATCGCCATAAAGCCCACATTTTAGGGATATTAATTAATTTTAAGGATGGGATGGGATAGGGTACAAAACGATCCACACAGTGGATATGTCATATGTTTTTTTTATAAATTTTGTTCTTTTTTATTTAGATGCTATATTTTATGACTAGTATGTATTTCATTTGTTATTTTTAAATAGCTAATAAATTATAAAAAAAAAGGAGGGAGTAATAATCCCGATTGATTAATATAATAATGTTGGGCCATAATATGTCTCTGTCCACGATGTCTTTGATGTTTTTATTAGATTTAAATAGTTGAACTGATTTCAACTCGGGCAGCGTGAATTGATTATATGAATATGTTAAAAAGGTTTTTGAATAAACATCAAAATAATGGTTTGCAAACAGTAAATTTAATTTATTGCAAGATCAAAAAGTGGTCATCCTACTTTCACAGCTGTTTTGCAATGCCTTGTGACAATTAAATGAATCATAAATATTTATTTAATTCTCAAATTCTTTTTCTTTTATTTAGATATTTAAATAGGTTCATATAAAAATCAACAAAGATCTCTAAACGTCACCCATGCCACCCAAACCTAACATTACGAGACATAAAATTGATCACCATACCTAATTGCTGTTATTTTACTTAAACGGTATACTTACGTCAATCGGCATTTGCTTAAAAGTATGCATCATTGAATTTTAACATTAGAGTATGGTAATTAATTCTGATCATTTAAGCGGTTTATCGAGATAGTCTCAATAATATAAAACCGTTATGTTTCTTTTATTGTTTGTTCGTATCGATAATGAAGAGAGACAACTTTATTAGAGTTAAGTGTACATACCTGATAAAAATTTATTTGCTAAGATGTATTTGAGCTTCATTCATGTTATGTTATATAGGTACTTATATACACAACTTTAAAGCGGACTTATATTTAATAATCCTTATCATATTGATAGACTTCACTTTTTTGTACCGGTTGCGACATTTTTTATATACTTTGAAGAATTTTTGTAAAACATAGTTTTATCCATTTCAGAATTTCGTCCCATCTTATATGATCAATTATTAACTGAGAATAAATTAAACCACCTGTTTTAGGCACCAAAATTATTAGCTTATTTTTGGCATTAGTGTGGGTTATATAGACTTAAACATATTAATAAAGGCTGATAAAATAATCAGTGACTTACTTTGGACAGTGACATTTCTTATGGCAAACCCTGTCATTGTTCATTGGCTAATCAGCGTTCATTTATGCGGGGCAAAATGTTTAACCTGCTTTCGAGTTCGCTCAAAAATGCATAATTTTTGAATTGAGAAAGCACTTGAAGTGTTGTTTGTGTGAGTCAATGCCAATTTTACTGGTTAAAAGTTAATACCATTTGTGCGTTTTGACATTTGTTGGCACTACTGGCATACCATAATTCGTTTGCTGCGGCTGTAGTGTGCCTCTTTAATAAGTCAATCACCCCGTTCGTTCATCTCTGTCTCTCAAAACTAACCGATAATAAAATTTGCAAACTTCTGTCAGCCAAATAATTTATTTTATAATATGTACGCAGTATGCACAATCAAAATCATGTTAATTAAAAAAAAAACCTACACCTGTTTGTACCAATGCTTGATGGGTCATTACGATCCCCCATCATTGTTATGATTTATGGTTATGTACAATGAAGACTACTCATTTAAGTCATAAATTTATGAAACATAATTCTTAAAAATTATAAATGAAGAGAGAGAGATTTTTAAAAAATTATAAATGAAGAGAGAGAGATAAAAAAATGAACACAAAACAAAAATGTTAGATTAACTTCATTGGAACAAATATCTGGAATAATTTGCATTTCGGAAAGGAAATAATCCCTGTGGGTGCTATTTCATTAAATTTCGGAACTAAGTCCCGTAGGGCTTATAAAATCAGTAGTTATTATACTGCATGCATGTAAAATACATTCGAATTCAATGGTTTGTTGGTGTGAATTATTCCTCATTCGCACGTGTCGTGAAGAAAAAAAAATTACTAAACAAAGAGCAATTTGGATTTATCCTTTCTTCCAAATTTGTGTCTGTTTTGACATCAAATGTCTATTAGAAATCGCGAGTACCAATCTTCAAAATATTTTTTGCGGATCTTTTTAGTTTTCGAAAGTTGGTTTACTGCACTGTTTACAATTTGCGAAAACAGGGGTAATATATGGATTAAATTTAATCTAGAGCAGTTTTTCAGTACGGGATTAATTTTGAACTGATGGGTGGTGATTCAGTATGGTAACACGAATGATTTATCGACTTAGCTGTCAAAAGTAATCGAAATGTGGAAATAATCAGCCAGATGCAGTGCGGACGGATTCAATCCGATTCGCAGTTGTTCACTTCACAAGTGAAAACCTATCATTAAAAACGGCGGATGGACTACAATATCGGTCAGCAAAACCTCATTACCGATTGCTTGTAGTCCAGCGAGTCAGCTGTCAAATGCAAATCGTTTCTTATTAGATTTGTCCTAAATTTTAAAGAAATAGCTAGTAAAAGTGATACTAGGTACATTAGAAGAGATGTTCGAATGCGAGGAAAATATATATTACAGTTACCCGAGGCTCAGCAAGCATAAAATAAAATCATATGCACTGATCATCTTGAATCTTATTTGCAGTTTTATTAAGAACTTCAGACTTAACATAGACGCATTCAAGTATGTTTTAAGTGAACTAAAAAGAAAGCTGCCACCATATGTGAGATCATCATCGATGAATGCAAGCTAGCAGCATGTCTACGATTTTTAGCTGAAGTAGGTACTGGACAAGACTTCAATGTCGGAATGGCTCAATCAACCATATCCTCTCTGAATATATTTTGAATATATTTTCTAAAAATTACGGAAGAAGAAGAGATGGAAGCGAAGATCTATTTTTACGAAAAATCCAGAATTCCTCACATAGTAATGTGTGTCGATGGTACGCATATCAAAATTACAAGACCTCCTGGTGAAAATGCCCATATTTTCTTTATTACTTTATTCCTACAGCCTGGTTTCTATGATAGTAAGAAATATAATTTCAACATTTTAATATAAATTAATATGAATATATGTATTTTTAATCACTTGTTTTGAGATATGTGATCATATGGAACGTATTAGGTTGTGGACGCGAGATATCCTGGGGCAAGCCATGATTCATTCATATGGAGAAATAGTGAAGCGAATTTCCATTTTAAGTCCCTGTATGCCAATGGGGATCGAAATACACATTTACTTGGTAAGATGCATTAAAACTATAAGTTGTCCATTGTTATTAACCAGCTATTTTAAAAAGAGATGCTGGTTAACCTTTGACTCCATGGCTCATCACGGCATTTAGAAATGCTGGGGTAGACACTCCAAAGAGCAGATTCAACAGCAGTCACAGCAAACGACACAATGTTGTAGAACGCAAAATTTATTTATTTATTTGAAAAATCAGCCTTCGTGGCAAACATAAATACGTACTTGAAAATAGAAGTTATGAATGTAAAAAGAATATCAAGAAGATAAACATGACAAGTACAAGGTGCCGCAAAAGTAATCTTCCTATCAGAAAATGCTATAAATTTTGCGATTGGCCCCTAATGTTAGTTCTGTTTTCACATTTGTGTAGTATACACATGCGAAATACACGTTAATAAACAATGTTACGCTACACTGCTCCAGAACGCGAATATTTGTGACTATTTATGTGAGCAATAATCGGTCGGTGACTTTGGCACAACGTGAATTTCGTCGCAGATTTCCTAGCCGTCCAACGTCTACTGGTGAAACACTGCGACGTTTAGCCGCTCGCCTCGAAGAGACTGGCACAACACGAGATGCTGCCAGGCGTGGCAGACCCCGGAGTAGCCGTTCTGCAGAGAATATTGCTGCTGTAGCCGAAGATGTCATGGAAGCGCCGTCGACATCGACCAGACGACAACCCCTCCACAAAATCTTTTAAGCACACAAGATTAATGAATTCGTCCTCTAATGGAGTACAAAGTACTTCGTTATTTTCACCTAGACCTGCAGCTTTTTTTGCTCACGCCGATTCTGTGCCAACTTCTTTCTTAGAGCAGGCTTATGGTCGGGCCAAATTTATATGTGTAAATTAAAAATTGAAATTGTACCAACATCAAATTTGAGTATTTAATAAGCTTTTTCCACTCTGTAACTTCGTTGTCAGGAGGACCCAAACTATTTAAATCTGTTTTTAGATTTTCCCAAAACCTCTGCACTGTTTCAGGATATCTCTTTGTGAATTTTTTTGTGATTTTTTTCATCATTTTCACCATTGATTGCCTAGAACTGAGGACGGGTTCTTTGTTTTCTAAATCGGAATAATCAATTAATTACTTGCATTTAATAAATATCGTGACTGACTTCTTACTGTTCGTAAACATTTTAAATTTATTTAAAATTTTTAATTTTTCAAAAAATAAAAATTTTAGTGCGGATATGTGTGTTATCTTTTCGAGGTCCGCATCGATTTTGATGGGGATTGAAAACAACAACATTTGTATGAACCGCGAATCGGTTGCGTTTTCAATGATAGGTATGAAACCTGAACTTCGTTACTGACATCCGCTCACTTACCTACCGGCGTTTTCAATGATGGGGGAAATGTACAAAACGGTTACTACTCCCTCTGCAGAGAATCCGGTGGATTCAATGATCGGCCTGAATATCAGCACAGTTCTGTGGTTGCAAACCATAACCGCTTAGCTCAAGTTATGACAAAATTGAATTTTTGTAATAATTCAGAATATTCAAATCATCATTCACACAATTTTTCGTTTGTATCATTTTTAAAGCGGAAGTTATAACCAAAAAACCTTACAGCATAAGTATTTTCTTCTTAAAAATTGTTTGCTAAAACAACTTAATTTAACTTAAGTTTTTTTTGGTAAAACTTAATTATATTATCAAAAAGAGTGATTTCTATGCGTATTTTTGCAAATCGAATAAAACACTTTAATTCGCATCAAATACTCAAAATTTTTATTGTAATCGATAAATAGGCCTTTGCCATTTACGTTTTTAAAACAACTTCAGGCAAATGTTGTCCGCGGCTCCGTTTCAATTTGTATTTGTTTCTTAGTTAAGGGATACAAACTTATTTGCTTTAAGGCGGCAGAAAATAAGTATATTTTGTGCATGATTTGTGGTACTGGATGTGTCCACTGGAATAAATGACTATAATAGTGGTATCTGTCACAACCACTCGAACAATCAAGAAACTGCGGGAACCTCGGAGAATATGCCATCTCTTTCTAAATCAGTGTGTTATATTGGTAAAAATAGAGATGAAGCAACAACCAGCGAGTAAGTCTAAATTGTGGACTGAACGTGATTTTAATAGTGTTTACTGAGTGATTTACCTAAGTGAATTTTAGAAAGTGATAATAATGCGCGAAACTAATTGTTAGACATAAAACAGAAAAGGGTTTTATCATTCGAAGCCCGGCTTCATACTACAATAACTTAAAAATAAATATATATAATATTTTTTTTAATTGAGTAAAACACTCAAATTTGCATCGAATATTAATTTTTTTATTGTAATCGATAAATAAGCCTTTGCCATTTACGTTTTAAAGACAACTTCAGATAAATGTTGTCCGTTTCAAATGGTCCATTCGGAAGGTCAAATTTTGTGTCACTTCTTCTAGCATTTCGGCATGTATTCCACGAATTACGCGTGTTATGTTATCTTGTAAGGCTTCAATCGTGTTCGACGTGTCCATATAGACTTACGACTTTACATAACCCCACAAGAAATAATCAAAAGCCATTAGATCGCATGATCTTAGCGGAACACTCACAGGGCCATTTCGAGAGGTTAGTTGCTCACCAAATTCATCCTTCAACATTTCCATTGTTTCACGAGTTTTGTGGGCGGTGGCTCCGTCTTTATGAAACCACATTTCAACCAAGTTCAACTCAGCCAACTGGTGCGAAAAAAGTCGCGTATCACGCGTATTGACCAAGTCGATTATGACGACCATAATATGGTCGTAACAAACGGTGCACATTTTTCACAAAGCACGTATTTTGATAATAAATTTCAACAATTTGCAGTTGTTTGTCGTTTCAAAGTCTTTCCATGATTAAATGGCAGAAAACTTTTCACTTTGACACCTGACGTTTGGACGCCATTACTAACCAGTGCTGCCAACCCGAAAAAAACTTAACTCTTAAAAAGTGTTTTATCATTAGAAGCCCGGCTTCATTCTTCAATAACTTAAAAATAAATATGTAGTCCTTAAGTTGTAGGGAGGATTTGAAAAAGTTTAATATACTTAATTTTGTAGTGACCTGGCAAGTCGTTTACTTCTTAAAACAATTTAACTGAATATTTAATACAATTTCGAGTCGTACTTATTTTCGTGAAATTTAATAAAATGCTCACATAAATGGAATTGAAAATAATTATTTGCTTGCGATTTTATCATCTGTCAAAAAAATGTAAGATCTGATCATTTAGTCCAGGGTTAACTCACCAAACTTGTTGTGTGAACTCGAAGTTAACTTTGGATTTAAATTGACGGAAAAATACTTTCTCGAGTTTACTTGAGTCGAAACTAGGATGATATCGCACTGAAAAACCTGGCCTCAGTGTTGCTCCTTGGAAGCATATTAAATGCAATCTTTAAATGGTACTAATATCAAATATAATCCAGGGATCAACATTTTACCCCCATTAAACGGCATACGTTGTGAGGGATATAGTCCACTTAATTTGATGTATATCCAAATAAATAAAGTTGCCTTTGTGTAAGTACTTATAAATTTGTATGTACATACTTATTTATTAGATCATTAAAAAAAAACAAAAATTATATCATAACAATAGACATGGTTAAAAAGAAGCAACACAACGCATTGACTATGAACCATTTTCCCTTTTGGAGCAAAAATACCTCGGCGTGAATTTACTTGAAAAATCTGGTTCCGTTTCTTCCTCCTTGTGCAAGTCATCAATAAGTTCTACCATCCTTCTTTTGAAAAATCGTTGATTTCTAACCGACATTGAAAGCACATCTGGTGCGATGCCCTTAAAAAATGACATCAAAGCTACTTCTTCTTTGGTATCTATGATCTCCACCCTGTCGTTTGCAACCCTGAACTTTTTTTTTGGCTGCACATCTTCTATCACCCCGTACTTTTGTTCAAGGTCATTTCGAACGGCAACCACACCACTGTCATACTCAGCGTAATACCCCTCTTGTGGTAAGTCGACATTAACAAAGTTATCAAAATCATCATAATCTAGTATTTCTGAGCCCGAACTTTCCGCTTTCATCGATTTATTTGCGCTGTCATTGTTTTCCAGCTTCACATTTGACGCACGAGTGTTGTGTGTTGACGGTGAGGCTGATGATGATGAGTCAGTATTGCGAATCGTTGGCAACAGAAACTGCATATATTCATACAAGTAAAATGGTTTCTTTTTGACTATTTTATGTCCGCCAATGGTGGTATTTTCTGGATGTTCTCGTAAGCTTCGTAAGAATCCTGTACGAACGTTTTTCCATTTATCACGACAGAAATTGACTAAAGAAAGAGACGCAAACAAATTCGTGGAAATATTATGTATAAATACAAATCTCTATCCAACTTTACCTGGTCTCTCACAGGCATACGCAACGCTATTCCAAGCTGCCTCTGTTTTTTCACGTTTGCCGTGCGATGGTGATGCAATATCCCATAAGCACCTGTGTTTTTCAACATTTTCAATAACTTTAATGACAAATTCGACTGTGAACTCCTTGTCCGCCATTTTAACAAAAGAACGTAAAAAATATTAAAACGAATACAACGGGAAAAACAAAGCCGACGCGATGTATACGTCACTGTGATATAACCATGCGATGGTGACTAAATCGAAACATCACATCATCGAGCGTAGTTGGCCTTGTTTTGCTGTCAGTGGTGGCTTGGTGCTGCGCTGCTTTATCATACACAGTGCGAGGATGTGTTGGTGTGATATCACCACATCACCAACAAGATATCGCTAAACGGAAGGGTACATAACATAATTATATCTATAGCTATACACATATGTATTACATTAACCAGCTGCTTTCAGATACTTTGGTATATTTATTCAGAATGTTTTATACGTATGAGCATGTAGATCGTATTTCTTTGTTGTGTTTGTTGTGCATTTGTGTGAAGAGTATAGCTACTATAACACTATCTACTTCGAACATCGTGGTTGGATTGATTCCGTAGCGATAGAGATGTGTCAATTTATGAATTGACTAAAATGAACCTAGTGATATGGAGACGTCAAGAGATCATATGAAGTTAAAGAAAACTGATAAGACCTACTTATATTTGCAGGTTGTTTTGGTTTTCACGTAATAATTTCTGAGACATAGCATAGAGTTGGTATGTATCTACATAGTTATATGGTTTAACAAAAGGATAACTGAAAAAGGGGCATATCTTTGTGACAGTTCATAGTAAGTTGTTGTTCATTTACTTGAAGAGATTCGATGTAGGTAGGTACATACCTACACTAAGAAAAGAGCTTCATTTTGCCTTCGCTAATGAGCGGGTATATCTGTATGTAATGACATAATATTCTATAAGGAACCATATTTATTCATGGATAATAGAGCAAATTCTTGCTTGCCTTAGTTTTTTTAATTGCTGTACATATTGGTTTTTATAGCTTATCGCATAAGGGCATATAATTTTTGATAGGAACATAGTTTGTAACATATAGAAAGAAATTTGTGTGGCTGTGGCACCGTCTTGATGAAACCACATGTCAACCAAGTTCAACTCAACCAACTGGTGCAAAAAAAGTCGCGTATCACGCGTATTCACAAATTTGATTATGACGACCATAATATGGTCGTAAATAACGGTGCACATTTATCACAAAGCACGTATTTTGATAATAAATTTAAATAATTTGCAATTTTTTCTCGTTTCTAAGTCTTTCCATGATTAAATGGCAGAAAACTTTTCACTTTGACACCTGACGTTTGGACGCCATTACTAACCAGTGCTGCGAACCCCAAAAACTTAACTCTTAAAAAATCACCCATTACGAATCTTTATAATCAATTCAATTCACTAACTTGCCCACTATTAAGAAAAACGTTTTTTTTGACTAATCGGTAATGAATTTTGAAAAAAAGTTTCTTAACAATCTTAACATGTATTTATATTTTGTGCATACACAGTTTTTTGCCACGCCCACTTTTTAGAGTAGTTTTCTGTAAAAAAAAAAAATAATAAAATAATGTACTAATAAAGATAATATGAACATTTCATCTTTAGATCATTTTAACCCATGCCCACTGTTTTGGGCGCGTTTTCCTACAAAAGCCATTTGTATACCCTACCTCAAGTCATATGCAATAGAAAATATCATAATTTTCGGATTTTCCCATGTGAAAAGAAACGACGTTTGCCACAACTTTAGACTTTACCCTTAATAATCGTGCAAGTTTAGTCAAAATACATAGTTAAAACAATTTTTGCGAAAACTTTAAGTTACGGAAAAGGATATATGGAAAGTAACATGAGTTTTGGACCTATAATGGTAATACAAACAAAAATATCCTTTATGTGTGTATTTAAAGTAAATCCTGCCGTTAAGCCTCCAGTTGCGTGCACAAACTGACAAATAGATCGAATCGCCAGACTAGAGTTGCCACATTTTTTCAAGCTGTCTGACGTAACAAAAGCTAAAAATATGGAGGACGTTAAAAAAATTCATAATATATAATATGTTTTACGTATTTTAATTCAATCAATTTTATTCATTTACCGAGCTCATAGCATCATCACTATGGCATTTTTGACTTATCACAAATCAACATATTAGTTTGAACTCAAAAAAGAATAAAATATGATAATCCAACAAATCCGCATGTCTTAGAATTTTAAAAAGTTGTTAGCTACATGAAATACGTAGAGTAATATATAATCATCATTTAAATTAAAATTTAAAATGTGATCTTACCTTTAGTCAGTTACGGACTACAAGAAGTAACTAACTACCATCAAATAAACACTTTTTCTTTATTTCCACTACCAGCATTTCTTAACCATTAATTTGGCTATTACCAACTATCCATAGAATTTATAACCTCTAGGAGCGGCTAGAGTCCGGTTCAAAATAAAAATTCATTTTAACCTCTTTTTTTTTGGGGAGGGGGGGGGGGGAAGGTGGAGAATGTGGTTTCATTCTCAAAGTTGAAAGAAAAGTGTTTTGAACAAGTTTGACAACCGAATCAATGACATATTTCCGTTAAAGACCAGTCCAATAAATTTCTATTTGATTTTCTAAACACGATGCGCTGCCTGAATCAAATACACCTGGTTTTCCATCTGCCGAAAGGTCACCATCATTCATCAATCATGTTGATGTATAACAAGATGAAAGACTCAAAAAATACATCGTCAGTCACGTTGACGCTGAGAGTGGGGTAAATACAATAAAACGTGTGAGTTAACAGGTGATTTCTCATTCTTAGTTGGTTCTTTGGTATGACAAGTCTAAATCTCTACAGACTTTTCGGTGGAGATAGCCATCTAAATGAAGGTCATAAAAAAGATTACAACCTTATAGAGGGAGCTGACTGCTGAGCAATCAAATCACACCTTTGAGGCAAACTTTATTTGTTTTCTTTCAAAGGTAAGTTCTTCCCATACCGACATAGATAGAAGAAAGCCGACACAAAGCGTATATACAGGTACATTGTCACACAGTTACTTATGAAATTTAATTTCGCTTTCGATGCAAGTGTCAAATGCGATTGCCCAAAGCGGCTGTAGTGAGAGTTTTCTCTCAACGCAAGTAACATCATTCTTGCAAGTATTTTGTGCTTAAAATGAAATCGAAAATTCTCGTTTCAAAAGGCACTCAGTGGAGTGAAACAAACCAGTTGAGAGTTGACCGTATGAAAACATTCAAATGACCAAATGTGTACGCAGCCTAAGAATCATTAATTAGTATAGACCATGTGTGTCCATAGTTTCCTCGGTACTGACCGTGGTGAATGGTATGCATGTTTGACCATATAGGCCGACTCTGTTGTACTCTAGAGCGCTAGAGACTTTCGATCGTGTGTTCCATCTGTGATGGTGCACCCAATACCATTAATTCAGAGCGGTTAATTAATTTCATTGCGTGCGAAACTCAGATCTAAAGATATGTTAAACCTAGACTTGTTGGTTATGGTCATCGATTGTATATTGGATTGGAAGTTAAACTGGATATGGTTGATTTGACAGATAAGATATCCCAGCTGGTACATAGGTCTAGGTAGGAAGAGTTAAAAGTAAAGTTGAAAGCCAAATATATACCGGTTGTTGTGTACTTAATGGCAATATATCGTGAGGAATACATTCAGTTATCAGTGATAATGATGATTTGATGAATATTGTGATTTCCGTTATAACAAGAGACGAATGGTTGTAGAGGAAATTCCTTATTCATCAAATTATTTGCGGAAATGATCGTTTTGTTCATATCCATATTTATAAAGCAAATGTACTGAGTTTACTAACCTGGGCTTTATCTTGTCGTTGTGTGATCTCTTTTAGCATCCCTAATCATATAATATTTGACTTTTAATGGCGGTAATTTCCTGCTGCACCATCTCTTGAAAGTTGCACATATACTCACAAAACGAAAACCATCACATAATATGAAACGACAATAAAACACCTGGTTAATCCGACAATGAATTCACTGCAACAACATTCTCAGAAGAGGGGAGCTTTTTCTGTCAAACAACAGTTTTCTTATTTTGCAGCATTTAATAATGATGATTTCCCTTCATGATATAAAAATTATAAAAAAAACAGTCAGTTGATCTTATATCAAAATATCAACAAACAAGTTTGGGGATACCTGTAACAACTATTACAAAAAGCTAGAACCATAATGATGAGTGCCTCAATGGGAGAGTTTTTTTAGAATGATGACTAGACAATTAATAACATGTATAGTTTCGGCGAAGTGTTACATATAATATAATTTCTTAAAGATGGCTTTCTTAGGTAAGAAATCTTTCAAAACGACACAAAAGCAAACTGAATATTAGGTTTGTTGATATTGGGCTAGGAGTACTTCAAGTCCCAGACTGAATTCTCATTCAAATCTTTTGGCTAACATATTTACTCTCGCGATAATCTGACAATTAATCCGAGTAGTATCAACTGTCAATAAAAGCTCATCTCGATTCCATCGTTGCCATTCGGCAAAAATATAAAGGTTTTGTAATGGAGCAAGGAGTACATGGTTGACAAAAAAACCTACGCCTATTCCTATTGTAATCATGTTGGCATGTCTTCATAGAGCAATGACTTCAAATACTTTCTACAATAGAAATCCAGATTTGTGAAATCGTATAATCTTAAGGACAGGTCTCCAGTTCATATACGAAAAAATGTTTGTTTTCAACTATTGTCATTAGAAGCTCGATGGTTTCGTAGGGAAATGACACTAACATGGTGAAACTAAAAGTCATGTTGCCCATGTTCAAGCCATCACTCAGTGCCGGGCGCCATTAATGCCTGATGGAAACGTTTTGATTTTTCTCATTTTTGTAGAAGACACTGGCAATTGAGTACGTGAACGGATAATATTATCAGCTTGTTATGTCAACAAACAAAAGTCAGTGACATTAATTTATTGTAAATTGCACATCATTGTGGGTGCAGTGCACCTTCATTATTTTATTGATTTTTTGAACATATGATAAAAACACATATCAAATAATACGGCATCAAAGGATTGTCACTTGTCAGATACTTCTTGACAGTTCACTGCTTCTTACTAACTGACATCTCTGCAATAACCATTTTAAAGACTCTGTCGGTCTGTGCAAAGAGATTTTAGACTAAGTGGCTAGACGGATTTACTTCCAATTTGTGAAACGGGGTTATTGGATTCATACCTAGAGAGATTTTTTGAATTGGCATTATAGAGCCCACAACTAATATGTGCCCGTTTTATAAATATACAATATCGAGTATTGGGAAATCAAAAATAGCAAGTTATTTAAAGTCGAGTGCACATGGAGCAGAATAACCCAGTCGTGCATCCACCACTCGTGTGTTTTTCCATATACTCTCCATTTTACGAATAAGTGAGTGGCATTGTCCCCGTCCCAAAACTCGACGATTTAGTAAGATCTCTTTGACGAATGTCTGTTCATAAATCATTCGACCAATTAATATAGGAATAAAAATCCCTAACAAAACAAGGCAAACATTTTCGTACTTAGATAAGATAATGCCGATTCCAATCATCCTGCTTACCAATGGAATATAAAATTCGCTTCTGCACTATTCCAAACAGTTTTGCTTAACTGTCAAACATCGTTGAGATGTACTGAGATGTACAATGTAACGGGTGATCCAAGTAGAGATACTTTTTTTAATAGCCTTTTTTGACAGATCACGTGTGAGTTGTGTCATGCTGTCATGTTATTTTTGTTTAGTATTGTTTGGCATTTCATAATGGAAACACTTACGCGTGAACAACGTTTACAAATTGTTCAACTTTATTATGAAAATTCACGTTCTGTGAGGAATGTGTTTCGTGCACTTCGCTCAACTTATGGTCAACATAATCGGCCTACTGAGCGTACTATTCGCAACACCATCACACATTTTGAGACCCAGCATTCATTATTGGATAATATTCGACCGAATAGACCACGTCCAGCACGCTGTGAAGAAAATATAGCGGCCGTAGCTGAGAGTGTACTCGAAGACCGTGGAGAGTCGATTCGGCGCCGTTCGCAGCAACTCGGACTGACGTATGGAACGACTTGGCGGATTTTACGTCAAGATCTTAAATTGAAAGCGTACAAAATACAGGTCGAGCGGCTTCAGTTGTTGCACAAACTGAAGCTGCTCGACCTTCCCAAGCGACATCGCTTCGCTCTATGGGCTCTTGAATAGTTCAAAGAAGATCCGACGTTTTCGAAGCAAATTTTGTTTAGCGATGAGGCCCATTACTGGCTCAATGGGTATGTAAACAAACAAAATTGGCGCATTTGGGACGAAGAGCAACCTAAAGAGATTGAAGAACTGCCACTTCATCCAGAAAAAACAACGGTTTGGTGTGGTTTGTGGCCCGGTGGATTCATCGGTCCATATTTCTTTAAAAATTATGCCGGTGCGAACGTAACCGTCAATGGCGACCGTTATCGTGCCATGATAACTGACTATTTGATGCCTGAAATTGGAGCTCAAGATCTCGGCGACATTTGGTTTCAGCAAGACGGCGCCAACGGATGGACCATCTGCGACGAAGAAACGGCCAACATTTGATAGACATTATCTTCAAAAAATAAATGCCAAAGAATGTTCTTTCAAATGATAATAAACATTCTCCATTAAATTTGAATTTTTTGTGTTTTTTTCTTTAAAAAAGTAGGGAACCGCGAAATGGATCACCCTTTACAATATAGAAGGTTTGTTTGTTTTAGTGTTTCTGTTGGTAGTGAGTTCTGAGATAAAATCCAGAACCAAATTTCTCTGCTGAGATTTTTCAAAAGAATTATTCGTTGCCGATGGAACAGTTACCATCAGAATGCTTTAGATCTCAATTTAAAAATCATAAGTTAATTTTTGTTTTCTGATGAGGTAAAATCATTTACTTTACTTATATACTTTACTTTTATATAAATAATAAAAATAAAATTGCAAAATAAGCATTGACATAGTTTGACGATTGACCTGATTGCAAATGTAAGATCTTGCATTCCATTCAATCTTGAATGCATTCTGTCATGCAAGTTTTTTATTATTTCCAAACCACAAAACATTATTATTCTTTTCAATTCTAAAAATTAAGACGTTTAAGTAAATAGTCTGATATACATATAACTATATGATAATGCCAAACATTTAACTTTTTGCAAATATGTTCATATCATTTTGTATCTTAATGAATAGGTATTCATTTTTAATAATAATTAGTATCTATCATTTTTTGTTTGCTTTGAATTCGGTCGCCATGGTCTGTTGAACTCACATCACCTTTCATTTTAATTATTTATTTAATTGATTTTCATGCGTGTGCTTAATATATGCACAGTTTTATAAAAATGTAAATAAATTAAGAATGCAGCTTCTTTGATGCATTGAAAACAGATCGCGATGTTAACTTTCATTTGTTGATATTTTACTCCTCTTTTATAAATGAAGAAAGATGGTTGAGAATTTTTGTTAAGTCTGCATATGAATTGCTTAGATATGGAAATTGTAATTCATAGAGGAAATATGGCTTCGGGCGCTGTCAGTTTTTTTTCAATAGTCATAGTTCACAGTTTTAGTGCAAGGTCATTTGAAGAGGCGAAACTTCTCCGATTGGGGTCTAAATTTCATCAAAATCATATTTAGCTTAAGTTTCATCACATTTTTTGACGTCTGGCTTTGTTAACAAGCAAAATATAATTTATTACACACGAAGTAGTAGTAGGTAGTGTTCAAAACTTTGTGTATTTTTAATCAGTAAAATGGATTTTTAGTTATGAATAGTTGTTATTAATTTTGTTCAATAAAAGCAAATAATGTATAATTACTTTAAATTTCTTTTAAATACCAAACATAAGGGGTTTGTTGACGCGATATATTAATTTTTTGCATGACACCAACCACACCAATTTTTAATATTTTGTATCCTGCCTATGGCTATACAAATTTGCATTATTAGATCAAAAATTCGCAAGAATTCCAATTTCAAAATGCTTAAGGCAGTTTCTTTCATTCAAATAGAGATTATGCAAATTTTGTTAAATTAAAAAAATAGTGTTTGACGTTTTATCACAATGGTTAATTGATACTTATAATCGTTTTTTATTCATTTGATAAAATATATATATATTACCAATAATAAAGCTCTCAACATATTATTTGCAATACTATTTTTACATTTCTTTTGACGTCTTTAATATCGGTGTAATGACCTGGCCTGCTTAATAAAACAAATATACGCTGGATATATTGTTATTCTAGGTATGTATTAGCATAAGAAAAGGCAATTCAAAGAAGGGCTTAAAGGTTGTTGTTGCATAGATTTGTTACTCTGAAATAGGTTACAAAGAATTTGACCTCATTTCATGGTTAATATTGGCATTTCAACGTGTTAAAAGGTTAAGGAATTTTTTTACGTATATATTCTTTGGTTTCCTTTCTTCATTTTGGTTTAAATATGTGCGATAATTATACCATAATTTACGTATTTTGGGTTGGGCTTAGGACTGAACACCTTGAACTTGCCAAACAAGATAAACTGATTTTGCTCCATCTTGGCATACGCATCGCAGGCTTTTCAGCCACCGCATACCTACTTATGAAAAAACTAAATAAATATGTATTGAGATTAGTCGCTGCCCCAGATATGCGAATACAGCTTTCGGAGATAGAAGTATATTCTAAAAAAAATTAAAAATCAAGCAATGACTTTCATTCTTCGCACTAATATTGAACAAAATATCCAATATAAAAAACGATTTTAAAATGTGTTAAGGTCAAGAGTTGGGTTTCCGAAATATATTTGTACTTTGTTTAGGGTTCCACATTTTAATAAGTTTGGCAACCACTGCTCCAGAAGAGAACGAAAATAAATAAATTAAGTCAGTTTCGGAAACGTTTACCAAAAAGCCATTATGATATTATTTATATTGTTTGTACAAAATATAGTTAAATTGAAGCGAATAAAAATACGTTAACCAAATACATACTTAAATGTTGCTTATGAATTATTAATAAGCAATATAACTATGTTTGTATAGTTCTTGCGACATTTATATGGGTCGGGGTATATATTGGCTTGCAGTTATCGCGGCATTTATATCAAGATATTAACTTTTTAGTGCATGTGCAATTCTCAAGTGGTGGTGGGTTCTAACTCCTAGAATGCCACTACATGTCATTGTAATTCAAATGCCATAAGGTAAGCAAAACAAGATTACTCAATTGAGGAAACTGAGATTAATTAGTATATGCTTATCCACGCTTTCATTAAAATATTAAAAATGAGAATTAATTAACTTTAACAGATAAATCCTATTCTGGTGAGATGTTTCTCTGAAGACAACAATCTTTGCTAAGGCATCAGAGAAAACACGTCAGAACGCAAAACAAGTGGAACTAAGCCTAATTCATCGCTAAGTCATCAAAATATGTTATTTTTTTCTGATTTTTAATGAAAACAACTGACATACATGAGGGCAAAATGTGCCCTTTTTCATAGGTTTTCATCGATTTTTGTGTATTTGCTTTGAGTTATTTTATGGTCATAGGCTTGCTGGCCTACACTTAGTGTCCGGAGGGGAATCTGAATAATCAATGTCTTAATTATTTGATCCGAGTGACGTTTTTCCCGTTTTCCAAGCGAGGGGGCCGGTCTGTCAGTAAATATATATTCTTTGAGTTGATTTTACATTAAACGGAAACAAATGCAAATCATCCCTCAAAATGCGCCACAAGTTGGTTCCACTGAAGCCAAAATGTTAAGTTTGGCTCTCTGATAAATTTAACCAGTGTCTTGGGCGTTAAGAACCGGCATTTCGACGATCTCCCAGTATTCCGAGTCCGAAAAATTCTTAACCAAACGACGTATAGCGTTGTCAGCGGTACTTGTTGACCACGATATTTAACGACTATTTTCAATTTAAGGCGTCAATATTTCCGCGTGTATCTTCGAAAAAATGTCTGCTCAAGTCAATCATACTGATATAAAAGACAACGCATCATGCAAATAGGCTTAATAAAAAATGAGAAAAAAATGACAGACGCCAGTTGAAATTTTGACAATTAAATACTAACTATTATTTTCATTTATGAATTTTCAGTCGCATCCAGCCAGTACGATGTTGTGGTTTTAGAATTAAAACAAAGATATGAATACTATTACATCAATATAAATACTTCCAAAAACGTTGATTTGAAGCTGATTTAGTATTGCTTACACGATGTCTTATCGGCATCCATTTTTGGCTATTAGATTCGTTACCTCTCAAATCATCATTCTATGAGTAAATCCGCATTGTATCAGAGGAGCATCATAACTGTTTTCCTCAATGGCTGGATTAATAAAGAAACACCACTAAATAAACAAATTGTTTACACGATGTCGTACCGGCAGCTATTTTTGGCATTTTCGATTTTAATAAAATGGTTTGGTAGCACATTTTTTATACATGCTACTGACATGAGAATTGACATAATATTTACAGGATCAACGATACATATAAAGACTTAATTGTTGTTAAGTTGGTTTTATTGACCTTTATACGAATTATTGGCACAACAGGCTCGTTAGTAGCCAGGGCCCGCTCTCCGTAAATTGGTTATCGTTTGACGATGACATTTTGACGTAAGATCAATAGTCGTTTTTGCTGTCAGCGATATCCCATAATTTGCTCCACGTAAAACAATAATTGTCAAATCACAGACAATTATTGAGCTATTGATCATGAGATCTCGACTACCGTCTGAATGATAATCGTCTTCAATATTAGGAATGACCCCCCAGGGCTTAGGTTTTCTTCATTATGGCAGTTCAAGGAATAAGCACCACTGATTCTTCATAGTTTAAAACCATTTCACTCATATTGTTAAAAAATATATTCACACAATATGAGTACATATTGCTCGAACACGAATTATTATTACAAATGTTACTAAAACATATCCTGCTCTAACTACATAACAATCATGCTTCATTTAACTTCATATTTAGTGCATGTATAAATTTAAATAATGTTTGACCGTTTCTCAACTTTTACTACTCAACGAGTTCTATGTCTCTCACTCAAACAAAACTAGTTCCTGCCTTCATTGCACATGTGCAATTTTCAGATGCACCCAATCCTACGCATAACATGTTACACAACTTAATCTGTTGCATAATGACCGTATACATAACCAAACGTTCTCTTTTGCAAGATCAGCTACAAGATCTTCCTTCAATTCCTGACATAGAACTCAGAACATGTTCAACAAGTTCATAAAAGTTGGTGCGATATAGAATGAAATTTGATCGATTTATGAGTATCACATTAAGTTGTGTAGGCGATTTTAAGAATACTGATCTATGATAATTTTATTTATTATAACGGGTCAATGTGAGCTGTCGAACCGCTATAAACTACATAAATTAATACAAATTCAACATATTTGCAAGTCTTTTATTATTCTGCGCATCATTTTAAAATTATCACTTTAATATAAGGTTATGACCCCATGTATTTAAAATATAACAAGATTAATTATTTTCGTATTCGTAACTGTAAAGAGTTTTAATATTCCCGATCATAATCTTTGCTAATGAAGTGTTGCTAACATTTCACCATGCAAACATTTCTTTAATCCAGCACAAATCACAAACGTCAATTTTCTTGTTCGTTTTATTGTTATGTGGAATTTTTGTTCTCTAATGCAAAACAAAAAAATCAAAAATTTGAATATGGAGGTTCGCGACAAGAAACTGCATAAATTGTTTCACTTCGATGCCTTAATCTCTTTATACTTAATGTGTTAATGAACTTTTTATGCTTTTAATTCGTATGAAAAGTAGTTAAGACAAAACAAAAAACATCTTTTGCAAATATGTAGTTTGAAATTTCATTAGGTTAGTTACCTCTCAAATCATCATTTTTATGAATAAATCCGTATTGTTTCGGAGGAGCATAACTGTTTTTCTCAATGGCTGGATAAATAAACAAACATTACTTAATAAACTAATTGTATGTTAAAGTTGCTTAAATTATAGCTGTCAAAATAGCTGTCATTATTCTAATGTTTGAAATTTGTAATAAAACCTGAAATATTAACAGAAATGGTTTAGCCGAACAACAAGCAAACGCGCAATAACAGGCATTACTGCCATCCAGGAAATATACCATATCATCGATGGGCGGGTAAAGGAGGAAGAAACACAATTTCAATTCAGATATGTTTTAAGCGATAGAATAAAGCAAGAAATCGTATGATTTGAAGACATTAGTAAGCACATGGTGTCACATCAAGGCCAAATGCACCAACATAAGCCTCATAATATATGACTCACGCACCGATGCACGAAGAAAAAAGACGATATTTGCTTATTTAATTAAGTTTAGAACAAGCTGCACTCATCACTAAATCGACATAACCTAACTGAATTTCTGTATTCTAATATGATTTAAGCCTTTTAAACTTAACTTAAGAATAGAAAAGGGTTCAGGAAAACTTAAGGAACACATGTAAACGAGGGTACGTAAGGGTGTTTCGTAAATAAGTTTGCTGCAATGAAAACCAAAAGGGGTATGCCCAGTAATCTTGTCATTATCTCGTAATTATTACAGTTGGTTCGATGGAAGTTAAGTCAGAAAAGGGAAACAGATCTCAGATTCCGAGAATAGGCGTTAATGGATTTCATTTGTAGCCGGCCGGGGCAATAGATATTTCCTGCTAGTAACTAATGTGCGAATAGGGTGTGCAGTACTTAAAAACTTAAATTAAAATGGCCTGCATAGGGAATACCGCGTATAGCAAATTAAATAGCAATTTAAATAAATCTGCGTTGGACACACTCAACTCGTAGGGAATGGGTATTGTGATAAGGCAACAATACTTGTCTGATCTGCCGGATTTTGCTGGCTTCCACGAGCACTTACTTGCACAAAACGAATGACCGACTATCTAAGTACGATGTTTAAATTGGATATTTACACAAGGTAGGAAGAGAGAACGTTCCTTGCAGTATATTCCACATGGTAATATCTCTAACAATGAAGTAATGCTAAATAACTTCGTCCTGTCGAATGGAGGGGTCCCACTCGAGTGTGGCCAATGGTTGGTTGGTTAGTTGGACTACTAAGTGCAAGTTCCCTTGTTCAAATGTCTAAAGTGACAACACCTACACCTAGTGACAACACTTAGACTGACAAACACCAATGAGTAGCACAACCATGAGCAGCTTCTCAAATTTTCTGTTCGCATTGGGCCTTAACAGGAGGTCCCCTACACTGTGGCAAAAGCAATACCAAGCTTCGCACGGAAGAATAAAGGGTAAAGCTATGTTTTATGGGCCTTTCGTGGGCCAGAAATTTGTTACCACTTCATGAATACTATTCGTATATTTTACGAAAAAGTGTTAAGCCTCAAAGCCAATTTACAAGGCCCGAGCAGAATTCAGTCAAAATGAACAAGGAATGATGATAGTTGAGCCCAAGTCGATGCTGAGAATATATGGAAGATCCACTTGTACTGACTGTTTTATGGTGATAACAAGCAATCTTCCGCCTTCAGGCAGAATAAACATTGAAAATTGGTGACGACAGATAGCACTACTACAACCCGCTCAACAGCCTGTAAACAGCCTATATAAAGGCCCTGAAGATGATTCAGTATAAACCAACTCATTAGCAACATTTTTTCGGGTGAAAATATGCTTGAAGAATGAAACTTCAGCATCGTTTGCCTTCTTAACTTCGCCAACTATCGACGCATAAATCTCCTCAACAACAAGATTCTATAATATTTATGCGCTAAAACCATTTACCAACAATCGGCATTCATAAGTATTGTTTTAGACCAGGAAAGTTCACAACTGATCAAATCATCACCCTTCGGCAGATCCTGAAAAAAGAAACCAAGAAGTTCATACAGATACCCGCCACCTATTTATCGATTTCAAAACCGCATAAGACACTGTTAATAGAAACACAGAGTCATGTCTTATCTTTGAAAAATCTTTTTAACTACTAACATAGGCCGATAATATTGAAGTCATTGGTTGGACTCAACTAGATTGTGCAGCCATGTTCATAGAAGCAAGCAGAAAAAAATTAAGTTGACAGTAAATGTGACTGTGACCTCAACAAAAAAGGATATAATCAACGAATTTGACAGAACAACACCATCGGCACAAAATTTCGTCACAAATAATGCAAAGAATGCAATTTAAAAAAAAAGCCTTCACTCGAATTACTAAGAAGATCCTATAATCCAAGTATTACTCTAAGGCCGTGTGTCAATTAGTATGGTGACTAGAGACTTCAAAATTTGAACCTGCTCAACAGCTCGCTAACATGTATCCAGTGGTTAGTTTTTGACATTTGATACACCTACTGAGGGGTGACAGAGATGGAAATCGCCTGCAGAAATGTCAAAAAGTAGCCAGTGGATAAAGTTTAACCCACATTTTACCGCAATTGCTCGTTTTGAGCTAAAAATTCTGTGGCTAATTTACATAAAGTGTTGACGAGCTATGGAGGCAAAGATTCAACTTAGAACCTTACAATTGATATAGACCTAGTCAAAAAGCTCCGCATTATGTACTTCAGATTGCTTGGGCATATAGGGCGTATGAACACCGGAGATTTTTGATTCCCTGTCGGATGCAGTTGAGTTGAGACCTCACCGAATTTGAAGTGCTCAATTTGAGGTAGTAAGCTAGGGACTGGATTAATTGGAGAGACATGTTGGTTAAGACCCAGATAAATTCTGGACCGTAGCTAAACGTGAGTAAGTAACTATATTTGTCGGAGTGTCTACCAAGTATCAAAGTTCCAACAGATGCTACGGAACATATTAATTCAATTTATTCTTACATTATTGGGGGGGTAAGAACTCTATTCTATTTTTAATCGAATTAACTATGCAAGGAAATAACTCCTAAAAATGAATCTCATTAATATCTAGATCACGATCAAGATCGTGTTGCAACTATAAAAACAAAATGAATACGGTTATGTCTACTCTCCACGTGTTTGCCATTTTCAGATTGGACTGGCCAATAGCTGCTTAACTGTTAAGCCTACTCATAAGATTATCAGCCCCACAAGAAGATGACTCTAGAGACAAACTGCAAGACATTTATCATGCACAGGAACTTAAGACCGAGCTACCGTAGGCGGTAAATAAACAAAAAACATTTCTTCTTTCTATTCGTTATTAACTGTTGGCACACATAGATGCTCTTCTTTGCCCACACATTGTTTTAGTTAAAAATTCCTCAATATGACAACCTTACACCTAAAAACCTGATCGTATATCTTCCGTTCATAAAACTCAAATTTCTCCAACATACCTAGTTGGTTTGAATACATGTTTAGTAAAAAATTCCCAGTCGAGTTTGAATATGCATCCCAAATTCACATCATTTGCATTTGTCCTCCGCAGTTCTTTGGTTGAGTTAAATACCTCTGGATAAAATGTATGCGACAACTTTGCATCTACTTAAAGTCAAGCGCATCTTAAGCATAAAACATAGTAAATAAATGTGAATCGAAATAGAAACGACACAAATGGATTGACAGTCGTTCTGAGTTAGAAAAATATCCAAATACGAATAGGTAAGACAGGTATCCGCAAGATACATACAGCTACTCCTCACTCACCTGTGTGTGTCCGGTTGGAAGTGGAAGTCACAGGTGAAAATTATTCCAATTCTATTTCTAGGTTCTAAGCGATGATGTTCCCTTTTGTGTGTATCTTCTTAGAGAAGGGATATAGCTATAAACTCACTCCAGAGTATAGGGTAATCCCGACTTTTACAAACGAATTACGGAAGAAAGAAATATTGTTAATCACTTTTCTTTCGCCTTTAGATATTTATTTTATTCTTCTTTCTTAGATCTGCGATTTATGAACTACACAAATTCACTACACAGCACAACAACAGAACGATCAGATTGATATTTTATTTAATTTTTTAGTCGAGATTTAGATAGAAAATTTATGTTACAATCTCAATGGATGGTATTTTCTGAGTTGCGTTTTATTTTCCCGCAGATCGACTCGGCGTTGAAAAACGTTGATTTTCTGCAACCCAAGTGGTTTTCCTCCCTTGACAGTTTTCACTTTTTGTTCAATGCGCAAACACAATTGGATATCTAAATATTAGACACAATAGACAAACAAACAAAACATAAATATCTTCACGGATAAATTCAGGCTTTGACCAAAAGATAAAGACACCAAGAACCGACGAACGCAGATTTAAGACTAAACTTGGTGATTTTAGCCGATGAGAGCCCGAGCTCGATGCCGAACTCGAACTATGGCTCAAAACCAAGGAGTAGAGCGCGCATAATGGACATAAAAAAAAACACTTATAACTTCTATCTTAAAGCGTGTTGTTGTAGTTTTCCCTACTCTGTTCAGGTGTATCTTGTACATATAGGTAACCAATTTTACCTGTTGTTGTATTGTATCTCTGTTTGGAGTTTCTTTTGCCCTTACGTTCTTCGTGCTTATATTGTGCATCTTTAATAGTTGGCTGGTTGGTTGGTCGGTTGGTTGGTGTGTTGAATTTGTATCTTGTGACAACAACAATGACAACAATGCGACCATTCCATCCAACTTGTGGGAATGGAATCAACAAAGTGTGACCATAGAGGACATGAGCATACGTTTATGGTTGCCCGTCTTTCTATAGATGGATCTTGTGAATTTGTTATTTGAAACTCTTGAGGCGATTGTTGTGGATAGTGAGTGAGGCATGCTCCAATTTCATATCATTTAAACATGGGGTGTCGTTTGGGGTTATTATAGAAAATGGCTAGGTTTATGTGGCAATATAGCGTGAACTTGAATGAAATGTTTTAATTTGTATCTATAATTCTGATAGGGGAATGTTTTTAAGATTATAGATTAATATTACATGACATGCAATATTTAGATCAAATTATAGGACTAAGGCTGCTACTCTGGTGTAATCTGACATTGGGGAACTATTTTATGTCTGAGAGGAGACGGAGAAACGATTATCTATAAGTTGGTTTCTGGATGTTCTTGAAGTCATAAAAGTTAATGAAATGAGGGTAAGATGCACAAATTATTTTTTTTTAACTAGCCCGTGGTTAGACTACTGAAATCGACTAGAAAATCCCTGGATAGATGAATAAATAAGTTGGTAGGTACAGGTAAACTTCAGGACAACTTTCAAACATTATCTGGTGGGTTTCTGGCTGTTTACAACTGGATAGTTGGGTGGGTACGCGAAAGTGGTCATCCGAGCCATAAAATATGTTTAACTAAAATAGTGTTTGAAATCTAAAAATTCGTTTTATTTGAGTTCATCTTTTTGTGTTTCATGAGAAAGTATGCTGTACGAGACTGCTCTCTATTTTATTTCATGAGGCTAATGTGGATAGTCTAGAGCTCGTTTTTCTGGACCAACTTTTGAATAGGAACAAAAACGTTTTTAATGTAAATGTCTTATTGTCAGCTTTGTTTCTCCGATTACATTTGTATATTTAGTTATTAATTAACAGCCTTATTAATAAACTTATTATAAGGATTACTTAAAATATTTGTAATCCAACAAACCTTATTCATTAAACTTCTAAAATTTTGAAAAGAGTGTCTGAAGGTTGGAAAGTGCCAGTCTATAGGACCGCCCAGAATGAGCTGAAGCTTGAAACTGAGTCAGAAATTAAAAACTAGGCAACACGTAAGGGCTTACACAGTGTGTATCTTGGTGAATCTGTAGCTCGGAGTTGAATGGAGAACAACGTCATGCAAGAAATGTATCTCCCTCTTGACAGCGATATCAACAAGATACCAGCTACAGCTACTGATACTCATTCTTGAAGTCCCCCTAGGTCGTTTTTACTTCCCCAGTACCCCAGGAAAGTATTCAGCCCTAGCAAGGTATCCGTCGGAGCGGAAAATTCTTCGATTTTGTACGATTCGGAGGATTTTAGCTTCGAGGTATTCTTCCGAAAAGCTTTTCGGAATATTTCTCCCACATCTTGTAACGCATCCCGCCGAATTGAAATTTTTGACAGCTAAGTGCAATTCTATTTCCGATTTCCTCCGACACAATTTCTTCGCAAAAATTATTTACGAATTGAAGTGAAGTGATTTTTGTTCCGATGACAAATACCTTGAATGGAATTTCAACCTCCGATAAAGTATGCGTTGGGGAAAATTGCCCGCTCCGACGGATACCTCGCTAGGCCAGATTATGATGGCCCGAAAGTTTGAAGTTGTGATTTTTACAAATTATTTTGTTTTGAGATACACTGATTTCCAAAAGTTGATTTTAAAAATGTTTGTTCGCCGTCTGGAGGCTGTTATTGACACTGTACCCCATCGGATGTTGTTGGTGGTCTTACAGAGGGTTTTTTTTTGGAATTGGAGATCTAGCTCAAAAATGAACTGTATCTACCTCCCATTTATAACAACATTTTTAAAACGTTATTATATTGATAAAGGGCTGTAACGATTTTGGTAAAATTGTATCACTCAGTTCTTAAAAGAATTATAATATTGAGACGTTTTTCTATAGAAATGTACAAAACTGGATTTTTGTTTTGAAAATTACTGAATTTTCAAGAACGAGCGTGTTATTGTAATGAAAATTATCATTATTTTATATTATTTAGTCAACATTAGTTAACATAAGATTCAAAATTTTATAAAAGTGTTGTAGTCGCCATTAATTTTGGAACCATAAAAATATGGGGGAAATCTACCAAGTATAATTATGTATATTATTGGTGGGAAAATGTTTTATGAAAAAGAATTTGTGCGACCCTTAATAAAGGCTACATAAATACAAATGCACTGTAGAACTATACAACTATTCAGATGTGTTTTAGCAAAGAGTATAGAATTACATAGAGTACGCATCATAGCATAGGTCGGTAAGTGCGAAGGGAAAATTTCGTCGATCATATGCGTTGGCTATTTTGTTGTTTGGTGGTGGGGTAGCAATGTGAACACTGGGGTATCAATTTCAGTACCCCACATAGAAAATTTTCTTTGTATGAGATGCGCACTCTACGTAGTTCTATACTCTTTGATTTAAGCGACTTCTAATTTATTATAAAACGTAATTCTCTATCAGTCTCTATGTTAGATAGTTCTGCTAATACGTACTCGGAGACAAATTACAGTGATTCAAAAATGAGCATGGAAGGTTGCGCGTTCAATATAAGCCAAAATCCACGTAATTTTTTTAGAAAGAAATAAAATTTTGAAATTTCTTTGAATTTAACGAACACAAGAAATGGTGACTCCCCGAAGTTAGTTCGGACACCACCCATGGAGGAAGTCTCCACTACATCCAAAATCTTCCCTATCACTCTCTTTCTTCCCGCTCTCAAGCGATCGTACTGTGGTAAAACATTTAAGGTGTATTCATAACCCCCTTCAGTGCGTGCAAATTATAAAAAAAAGAGAAGGCTACAATCCACTATGTGGATCGTTTTATACCCTATCCCATCAGATCCATAAAACAAATCCTCTCAAGATGTCGGCTTTTTGGCGGTGAAATATAGAAAATGCCATTGTCAGAACATATTGCTTAGACAGTTTATCAAAATCATTTGTGGTTCGACAAAAAACACCCTTTTTTCGCCTGGTTATGCGAAATGTTTATATTAACAGAACCAATGATTTTGCATCAACATTTTTTTCGAAATGTTTAAAACTTCTGCGAAAAACGTTTTTTACCAAAAACGCCCCCAAATAGTGGGCGTTTTGTAGAAACAAAATATAGACATTATGATTGTATAGATATGTTGTTCAGACACTTTTTCAATATCTCTAACGGTTTGGCCTAAAACTATGTTTTTCGGAAAAAGGGGCGTGGCAATGGGCGGATGCGATTCTCGGGAATTGCTGTCAACCCAGCAGCGCATGTTCTGTTTGTTGAGAGATTCACTCAAGTAAAATGGCATTCATCACTGAAAAAGCCATTGCGTCCTCCGATATTTGAACTTATACGGTTGCTGATTTAAGTCATCGGGAATAATTTGTCTCACTAGTGACTGAACGACCGAAAAGTCCAAAGACAAAAGCATATTCTTTAAGCCAAATGCCGTTGAGATCGAAAATTGAAGTTTTCAACGTTCTCAGTTCCTGTTTTACAAGATTTTCATAGGAAATATTTCTGTCTGCAGTTTTGTGAAACAAAAAAAGCGGAAAGAAATGCATACAGATTACAAGAACACGTTGTCATGTTATCCTCTTATGAATCGTGGGTCACTGAAACCCATTCGTTATTCGTAACAACATCCTTACCATGCACCAAAGACCACAATCAGCCATTAAATTAATTAATATAACAACCAATTATTAGCTAAATTACATATTTGAATATTGCTGTTTTTTTTTATTCAAATTCATTGCATCACTGTGGGAAAGATCCAAAAGAGACAAGACATGACATCATTTGCATGCCATAATGAAATACATTTTTAAATTAATCCAAATCATATTATAAGTACTAGGTGAGAATGAAAAAATCACCTTAGTGTGAAGGAATTGTTTTATTTTTGATGAAGTCCCCATCTGCATTATACGGAAGCACCATACCTAGTTGTCTTCACCTTAAGACTGCACTGCCAGCTTAATTGTGAACTAGCTCTTGGGTTATGTTATGTGAATGATAATAATTTGATTTGGACCATTAATCATCCATCATGCATTATGCTTCATTGTATGAATTTATGCTTGGTAATAGTTAAGCATAGTACTTGATCACAGCAGAGTCTCCTTTGATAAGGACAGTCATTCTAGGTAATGTTACATATAAAGACTAAGAACTTAAAAAATATATATATACAAAACAAGATAACACTTCAACAGATAAAAAATATGAAATCACTACCAGCTCCTCAATGGAATTTATGACCGATTGCCCAAGTTTGGTGTATGTTGATATCTTTTTTGGTATTGTCGAGGAACAATCTATCGGAAACAGAGATAGCAAAGGAATTAAGCTTATTGTCTTTGCAGTGGAATGAAATGCCATTATATCCATTTGATGGTTTTCTCCTAAGTACTTCAAGTGAGGACTTTACTACTAAATTGTTTTCTTAGCCCGAAGAAACAGAGGTTGGCAAGAGTAATCCTTCGTGACGTTCTGTCCAATTCGTCGATGTTGTGTGTCCTTTCGTGTTGACAGCATATACTTCGTCTTGCCCCTCATTTACTGCTAAACCCATTTTTGCCGCTTCCTTCTCTTTACTAGCGAGCGTGGCTATGACATCACGTTGGGTCCGACCAATGATGTCAATATCATCGGCGTATGCTATAAGTTGTACCGATTTTTGGAAAATTGTGGACTTAGATATTGCTATCCTCACTTCACTCAGCTCGGGTGGTTGGCAGTTTTGTTGTCGTTGCCAATATTGAATGGTTCGTTTTGCCTGACAGCGGAATGTTGTTCTTTATCGCCGTTTAACAGTCTGCAGAAGTGGTTCTTCTATATCCTCAGCATCAACTGTGTCTCAACTACGATATTTCCTTGATCATCGCGACAGGATTCTGGTCGAGCCTTGTATCCTTGGCTTTGACGTTTTACACTTTGGTAGAACTTGCGAACATCGTTCCTGGAGTGGCACCTCTTTATATCATCGATCTCGTTCTTTTCTTGCTCTTTTTCTTCTTTCTGAAAAGCCGGTGTTATTCCCTTCTTCTCTGTCTATATAGCTAAACGGCAGCTCTCGTCTTCACCTGCAGCTTAGCCTTGTAGGCCTCGTTTTTGGCTGCGAGCATCTGTTGGCATTCCTCATCCTAGTCCGAGTCGATTTTAGCTCCTCGGAATGTTGGGACATTCAAAATACTTGATGCGTGCCTCTTGTCTATCGCATTGATCAATTTGGTTGACTGTTCGTTGATCTGGAGAACGCCAAATCCTTTTATAGATATATAGATATATACGCGTTGCGCGAAGGTCTTGGCGGTCTCTTGCGATTGCATTACATTTTTTCGCAGTATTTCTGGATTTTTGTGGCGTGGTGGATATCCGCATTCTTACCTTAGCAGCAACAAGGTTGTAGTCCGAGTCGATTTTAGCTCCTCGGAATGTTGAGACATTCAAAAAAAATTGATGCGTGCCTCTTGTCTATCGCATTGATCAATTTGGTTGACTGTTCGTTGATCTGGAGAACGCCAAATCCCTTTATATATATATATAGGGAAAAAAAAACATGTGCTGTCTATAGTGACATTCCATTCCGTAGCGAAGTCAATCAGCCTAAGTCCGTTACCAGACGTGTTGTCTTGTAGGCAATGTTTTTCTGCAATACTGTTAAGGATGTCTTCTCTTCCTACCTTTGCGTTAAAATCTCCCAGTACAATTTTAACATCGTACTTCGGTAGTCGCTCATAGGTTTTGTCAAGGAGCTCATAGAAGCAATCCTTAGCTATATCATCTTTTTCATCCATTGGGGCGTGAGCTCATACTCCACTACGGGATTGAGCGCTGCCCTTGGCCTTTCAGTTCATCCGCCACCATCTCTGTTCAAGGGGCCTGATTAACCCTTGAAATTCCTAGGCAACCTGTTGTCCGAATATGTCGAAGCAGCTTTTCTACGTTCGCCTGGGACAGCAGCCCGGGTATTCATTCCGTGCCATTCTGACCTGGCTGTTTATAGTTTTGCTGTTTTTCGCATATTATCAACAGATTATTGAAAACTTCAAAGAGCTTTTTAAAGCTTTAAGGAACCAATTAATGAAGTTGAATATATGGAATATTGTAGTGTTGCTTATCTCAATTTGAGTCAAAAATAGCTTTCCGAAAATCTTAAAATTTTGCAATAATAAAAAAATGTAATCATAATTGTAATACAAATGGTCGTTTTTACAAGCTCAAATAAAAAAAAATAAAATTGTAAACTAGGTTTTTTCTTTGATTTCAAAACTAAGGATACTTTGACTTACCGTATCAGTCGAATCATTCTACGGATTTTGAAATATATTTTAGCTTCTGAAGCTGCTAATATTTCCTATTCCAGCAAATAAATTAGTTTTGGGTTTAGAGTAGACGCAAAAAAGAATTTTTGCAACGGATTTATAGAAGTTGACCTACTGTGGAAAGTAAACCGAACTCGAACCCTGAAATCACTCTGAAATCCCTGATATTGTTATATCAATTTTAATTTACATAAACAGCTAAAGTAATTCCAGATCATTTGTTGTAAAAATTTGTATGTACTCGGTGCTAAATCTTACTTCTATAGATAGAGAAGTCTCACCAAAATACGGCTACCTTCTGGCAATTTCAGTTGAAGGAAGAATAGGCATTATCAAGTTAACTCTTATTCCTCGTTTGACCATATTATTTAATAAAAGTTGATTTAAGAAAATTTACCATTGACTACTGGGGTCGAATTACCACACCAGTTATCGAGTGAGTGAAATGCATACGTTATCGAATGATCAAGTAAAGTCATTGGAATGATCACATGCGAATGGTTAGGTACGTATCGAATGCACATTTAAAACTGTTCCAATTGTACTAGCAAAATTCTGCTACATTCATATTTGATGGCTTACAAATGTCAAATGTATTTTTATTCTCTGGATATTTTGAAAAGAAATTGGTATATATGGCTGTATTTTTCATTTTCCGAGTCAGAAGATGGAAATTGTGAGTCCATTGAACGAAAACGTTTAAGAGATAAAAGCATTCCTTTATCTTTACAAAACTCACCGTATGCATAATGAATTTTTAATTTACTTGAAACTTTTTTTTTATCTTAAATTTTGGAGTACAGTTTTATTTAAACGTTCAGAGTGTATACGAGTTTATTCTGCCATATTAAAAACATATGAGAATAACAAAATAAAAAAATGCATCCACTCGACACCACAAACCTACCGTATGAAGATATACTCGATCACTGATGACATAATACCAAAATTCAATACTCGATACTCGTATTCGATCATACCAAATCAACATTTTTGATTCAAGAATGACTCGATAATTGACTTCATTGTTCAAGCATGGTTTTGGTAATTCTTCCAATTTAGTAATTCCAAATAAAGTCCGACAAAATGTTTTTTTTCAGTTTAATGTCTATTCAATAAAATTCCATTAAACATTCTAATAATGCTTTGTTCCGTTTTAATTTGTTTGTAAACTTTTAAATGTACCTACTTATATATTTTTTGTAAACAATACTTTCTAAACTACAATTAATTTCAAGTCTCTTCTGATACAAATTACAAATATGTTTTCATTTACTAGATATATATATATATGTTTATATAAATTTATTTATTTTTTATTTTTTAATTTATTTTAATAAAATTTAAGTTTAAGTTCCGCAAAAACAACAACATAAGCTTAATTGTAGTTAATAGACAACAATGATATTCGATTGATATTTTTAGAGTAGTAAGCGTTAAATTGACATGTGTCCTTATAATTTTTGTATGCGATTTTGTTTAACGAAAGCATTTAGTTTTGTTTTTTATTATTTTGAAATAATTTTCATGCTTAAAAAGCATTCAACTTGTCAAGTTGATTTATGTCTACAATAGTTAAAGCATAATTTTCTAAACATTTTTTTTTGTAGTTAGCGTATTCACTATAAGCAATTTATTTAGTTTGCTTGTAGATACAATTTTGTTTTAATGATATTACGATTTTATTTTAAAATAGACATGATATGGCTTGCCTCAAACTTTTTAAATTATAAACGATTTCTTTTAAACGCAAATGCCAACAACTCTTTTTTTTTTTTTTTTTTTCAAAAATATTATTTCTTGTATAGTTATATGTTTGTTTGTACGTTAATCAATCACAGATTTTTAAATTTTTATTATATAGTTATGTATTTTTTTTTCTTTTAATCGGTGAGCGATATAGTACTTACAAAATATTTTTTTTATTCTGATAAATTGACAATTTATTCGATGTTGTGAAATGTACGCTTATAAATAATATAAGCATTCTTTTTTTTATAAAATACAAGTTTATAAAATATTGCAATTTATATGTTAAACGAACAAAGAGGACACAGGCAAACAGTAGATTAAAATAGTTTTAAATGGTCGCTATACTAAACATGTAGGTAGAAACAAAATAATAATTTTAAACTTAATTTAATTTCATGTTACGTTGTGGAACACAAATTTACATTAGGTCTATTTTCATTGGTGAAAATTAGTAAACTGTTAGTTTTGACAGTTTTATGTCATTTTTTATTTAAAAAACATACATAATATATAATTTTAGTGTTTTTTTTATACAAACGCGACCCCATACTTATTCGCATAGTTGTCTCTTTCTGATAGAATTTACTTCCACTCAAAGAAATTTGAGAATTCATTATTCAATGAATTATTCATTCATTATTCATTTTTACTGCAAATGTATAGGAACACCCCTATTAAATCAGAAAATAAAATAAAAAAAAATACGCCCCTCTCAGTTGAGTTGCATTTTTTAAATATAAACATCCTCCATGTGATGAGAGGATTCTCTTGGGTATTTTAGAGTCCGTCTCTGAGTATGAACTAAAAATGGTAAGAAAGTTAACCACTTAAAATTTTACATTCATCTGCAAGCATCATCTCAGGGAGACTCTTAGATTTTAGAATCGTACCCTTTATAAGATCAAATGAATATATAAATGTTTACAGCTTCAAAAAGCCCAACCCTGCAGGAATGGAAAGCTTCTGGAACGATGGTGTAGCGACGAAAAGATTGAACCCGATTGCCAAACATAAAAAAACGGTGCGTCAATTTATTAGCATACGAAAAATAAATCAGGACACCATCAGACTATAGAATAATGACAGCAGGGATATTCTTTCGTTTTATTAACATTCTTACTGATTATCATTAAATGCGGTATGCGAATAAAATTATGAATAGAGCAAACATATTATTATGAATGAGGACAAAATGATCCATTCATAAAAACTATTAAAATTTTTCACTGCAGACATTTTATGTTGGTAAAAATCAGGATACTCATTCCGTAACTACCAAAACGATAAACGACTTTTATTTGTTCCATTAAGCCAAACGAAAGGAATATTTCAACGGAGTACTTAAACGCGCTCTCGTACTTTTTGTAAATTTTTATCTCACCACGAGAACTAACCACGCTATTTAAAAATGTATTAATTTTTACTGCAAAAGTACGAGAACATACCTAATTGCTGTCAGACTTTCTAGAAGACAGTGTGGTAGAGGGAAATGAAGTAAAACCAATGGTTTATTAGAAACGACGATAAACATAACGGATCGGGAATTCCTAAAATCGGAGCTGAAAATTGAAGTTACTGGCGAAAGCATAGAATGTTGGATGATAGCAATTTATTTCCTTGATTACAAATAACAAAACCTTTGGACTTGGCGAGAGAAAGTTGCGTAACTTGCAGGATTTTTCAATGGAAACGTCTGCAAACGTTTTAAATGTGTGATAGGCACATTTTATGATAAAATTTATTTTAGTTGCAGTACCTATGTAACAGGCTCGTTAGTACCCAGGGCCGAGCTTTCTCACAACCATTCATGTGGCGGGACCTCCTGCTTTATGCCGACTCCGAACGGCGATTTCACGATAAGCTTTTCTTGACAATTGATACTGCTCGGAAGACTTGTCAGATCATCAGGAGAGGAGAGCCAGTGAAAAATTATTTAGGTGTTGCTACGGCGCGGCAGTTCATCGCACTAGCCATCGCGCCACTGAGCCCCTCCACTAAAATAAATATGTTTAGAAAATTCCATGGATTTCTTCGAGACATGTTAGGTGAATGGGTCAGTTCAACTTTGAACCCAATAGAGAGTTGTTTTTGCATTTGGATGGTAACAAGATTCAGTTCGCATAATATAAATTAAGGCAACTATCGAATGGCGATAAAAATCATTTTCTTTGATGAGGCGCATTTTGAACACGATGGCTCTATGTCATGAAAAAAATCGCTTTTGGGAGGATGATCCTGTTTGGCGTGCCTTTTGGATAGGAATTTTGGTGATTTCACTTTTTTTTTATTAAGATAAACAACTTCTTCTGGCCTCAAATTGTTAAAGGGATGTGATTTTAACAGGAAGACGCAATTCTACGACGCAGCGGACAAAACAATGAAATTGGCAGAGTTATATGTCGCCAAGGCAAAGTTTATTGATCACCAATATCATGCGATTTGTATTCACATAGATAGGCTTCACAAAGGGGGGCACAGACTACCAAATACTGATTGACTCTCTAAAAACAAAACTCTGCACTATAGCTATGCAACAAAAAAAAAAACAGAAATTAAATTATAAAAACTCATTTACAACATTTTTATTGCGAATATAAAAAAATCAAAATAAATTCTATCATCACAATTTATCAATAAATATATATAAATCCAATAAAGAACTCTATACAATTTTCAAATAAAAAAAGGAAAGAAAAAATAATTTACAAATAAAAAAATAAAACTAATCAATACTTCCAACGACAACGAAAAAGGATTTGTTTTTTTAATAACTAACAGATTGGTATAATTGGCCTCTTTAAAAAAAACTGAAATGCAAACCAAACTGAGCGGCGGCTTTAAGCACCCCTGATTAAATTGGAAAACAATTCAGAAAACGTTGAGCAAATATTTACAACTAGTACACACATTCAACTTTGATATGTTAACAAACAAAATGTATTTTCATACAAAAAGATCTTTCCCAACCTACCGTTAAGTTGATTTCATGTTTCAAACTTCATTGTTGTGATGACGCTGGAGTACATTGTTGATCTTTAGTTTCAGTGGAGAAAAATCGATTTTTTTAAATCTAGGCAACGAGGTGAATTTCTTCGCGTTGCTAAGTTCATTCGAGCCATTGGCCTTGGCCTTTGAGCACTTTTCAATGTACTTGTTGCTCGGCGTTATTCTCGCTAATGTGGCGTACTTTTGATAGATCCTTGTCGCACTATCGGAGCCCTGCATGCACGAACTTTTCAAGTCCGATTCGTTCTTACTGTCATCGAATTTAAAATCGATATTCTGTAGGGCGGCGAGATTGAGCAGCCTGTGCGACTGGCTGTGCGCAAGCTCACCACCAGTCCCACCATCGATATGACGTGTCACTGTATAGACATTTTCAGAGATTTTTCTAGCCATCAGAGGTGATGACTTCTTGGTGGGATTTTTGTTAGTTTCATTGTCTGCGACAACTGCGTTCGAGCGCAAACGCTGATCGATGATTTTCTGCGGCGATGATATGTATAGATTTTCACGACGCGTCACCTTAATGTTCGCTAGATGACGAAGGTGGTTGTTCGCATTGGCGGACTTGTCGGCCGCATTTGATGGACTGCGACGACGCATTTTTGTATCACAACTGTTTGGGTAGTAAGACGGAATCTTGTCATCAATACAGATGATTGACTTGCGTGGGGTTTGGTAATAGCCTTCCTCGGGTAGATCTGTGGCTGGGTGAGACAGTCCAATGTTTTCGTAGAGATTCGATTGATTCAAAGCCGAGGAGTTGGCCATGTTTTCATAGACGACACTCTCGTTGATTGGTTTTTGTTGTTTATCCTCCGCCACCTCCTCATCATTCTCCTTTTGGTCATCGTTCTCTTTGTCACTATCGTTGTTCGATGAGGACTGTTGCTCTTTCACTATTGGTGCCATGGCACAGTATCCCGACATATCGTCGATGAGCACCTGTTGAGCGGTTTTCTTATTTAAATTTGAGCCAACCAAGTTCACGGTGGACGAATTGCACGAGAAGTTAAAATTCGGTTGGATTTGCTCAGAGATATTCAAACTGTCTATCGAGTCGAAACGTGTTTGAACGTTATCCTTGGTTTCGATTTCCAAGTAGGAATCATCAAGGCTACCATTTGGCATTAGATCGGACGAAAGAGAGCTAACATCGTCGAAGGAGAGATCATCTAAGACATTGATTTTCGACAGATCCGGACTGGAGAAGCTATTACGTTTGTTGGCCATTGCTTTCTTGCGTGCCAACGACGTGTTTTGCCTGCGACGTAATTTGTCGTTGGGGGAGTTCACATAAAACTGTTCCACCTTTTTTTCCTCCTCGGGACTGGCACTTATTAGATCTTCAGCGTTACTTACTTGACCTTCACTTACACTTTCCGAACGTTTCGATCGACCAAAGATGTTCTCCAGGACGTTTTTGTATTTTTTCTTCTTAGCTAGTTCCGACTCGGGGTTGGTGTATGAACGGAGAATGCCGACTTCTTGTTCGAAGGTGTTTATACGCTTGCGTGGTGGCAAAGGTGGTGCTGGTTCGAGGGTTTCCTCGCTAAAAAAATGTTCATATGTGATTCTTTTGGAATGAAGGATTTCTTTTATGAACTTTACCTAATTGCCTTGCAATCAATTGGAGTTGGTTTCATCTCTTCGTAGATGCCAGAAGCTATGGATCCACGTGACTGTTGTAACAGTTTTGAGTCACGCCCATCAGGGATCTCTTCATAGATGCCAGACATACCCGATACTCGTCTTGACCAGTTGATGCTGAAGAGAGACATTTTGATTGAGAATGATTTTGCATGTGATGTATAGAAAATGTTTTACCTATCGCAGTCGGGAATTTTCGGCAACGGGCCGAGAATATCTTGTAAATTTTGTTTATTGCCTTTGTTTACTGGATTACCTTCGAGGCGACCCCGACTGGAACGCCTGGTCTCCAGAAAAACTGCAAGAAAATACAAATAGCATGTGTTAGTTCGTATCTGCACTTGGAATGTGAGAACATCAAACAGGAGAGGTGCAAGCGAGCACCTTGCGGAAGCCCTAAAATGCAAAAAAGCAGACGTTACTGCCATCCAGGAAACACGATGGGATGGGCCGGGCAAAAAGAGGATGACTGTGACATCTACTACGGACCGTGTTATAGTGAGCAGAATCAGCGACTATTCGGATGCGGATTTGTTATATGTGCCAGACTTAAGCAAAACGTCTTATGTTTCCAAAACATTAGCGAACGCATTGTAACAATCCGCATCCAGGCTAAATTTGCCAACATAAGCCTTTAATGCGCTCACGCCTCACCGGAGGAAAAAGATGACATAGCTAAGGATTACTTCTATGAGGTAATTGATAAAATTTATGAATGACTACCGAAGTACGATGTTAAAACTACGCAAAGGTAGGAAGAGAAGTAACGGACTTAGGCTTATTGACTTCGGTACGGAACGGAATGCCACTATAGCCATCACACGGTTTCCTCACCTGGATATCCATAAAGGGACATGGTGGTCTCCAGATCAACGAACAGTCAACCAAATTTATCATATTGCGACAGGCAAGAGGCACGCATCCAGTATTTTGGATTTCCGAACATTCCGAGAGCTAACATCGACTCGGACCACAGCCAAGGTAAGAATCCGGATATCCACTATGCCACAACAATCCAGAAATGCTGTGAAAAAAATTTAATGTAGAAAGACTGCAATCGCAAAAGACCGGACCTTCGCACAACGCGTATCCCTTAACCTCTCGATTAACACTTGATGCTGGTGGTAGTATCGAATGTCGAAGAACAATGGCAACGATGCCAAAAAGCCACAAGATCAGCCTGAAACCGTTTACCAACAACCCGATCGGCCCTTATCAGTGTGGTTTCATTCCAGGAAAGTCCACAACCGATCAAATTTTCACACTCCATCAGATGCTGCAAAAATCCAAGAAGTCCAAATCGATATCCACCATATATTCATCGATTTCAAAGCCGCATACGACAGCATTTATAGCGACGAACTATATAGAGCCATATCTAGTTTTGGTATACCGCCCAAACTTGTCCGTTTGTGTTGGATGACGATGGAGAGGTCCTATATAAGACCCTGATTATCCCAGTCCTCTCTACGGCGCTGAAGCATGGACCGTCTCAAAAGCGAATGAAGAAATCCTTAGTCGATTTGAGAGGAAAATTCTTCGAAACATCTTCGGTTCCATTTCAGTTGACGGGCTGTGGAGACGAAGATTCAACCAAGAACCTTACGAGCTGTACACCGAGATGCCGCTGGTCAAAAACCTCCGCATTGGACGTTTAAGATGGTTAGGGCATATGTAAAACGAATGGACACCAATACTTTGGCTCGCAAGTCGTCGATTCCCAGCCAGACGTCGGACGCAGTAGAGGAAGACCTCGCCTTAAGTGGCGCGCACAAGTAGATACCGACCTCAACCAACTTAGTTAGCTAAGGACCGGGCTAATTAGAGAGGCATGTTGGTTTAGGCCCAGGTTCATTCCAGACTGTAGCGCCACTTAAGTAAGTAATTAACAGCAGAGATGCGAATAAATCTGCTCTATATACGAAAACTTACTAAGGATAATGGATATAATGGGATAATGGATATAATATGGAAAGGAAAACCTAGTTTAATCATTAAAACGCAGTATTCATCATTTACCATAAATTAGCAGCGGCCAACTAAGTTACCTTTTCACAGGTAAGAGATATTTTAGACCTGCCCAGTAAGAACGGCCATGTCTCGAATACTGTTCTTACCCGAAACAAACACTGAACTTCCGCTCTCTTAATTTAGGGAAGCATCATCCATAATTTGGATTGCACACTTCAATATTAGGGCAGATTGTAGTGCCTTCAAAAGTATAGTATGGATGCACATAAAATGGGTATGCCTTCCGCAAAAAATGCTAACCGAACCGGTTTCTTAGAAGTGCTTTGTTATGATAAACAAATGACTAAGACAACAGACCATAATGCACTAAATAGGGATTTTAAACACAATTCCCCGATAACAAGACTAGTATAATGAACACAGTAACGTACAAATGGGGAAACACAAACGAAACAATAAGGAGCTATGTATATATGAGGAGCATATATTTAATACGACAATACGACACATATTCCACTCGCGTAACACTTTTCTACATAGCAATCGAAACAGACAATTATTAAACATAGGACGTATACACACCGTATTTCCCATAAAGTTGTTCATCATAAAAGTAAATGGATGCCATCCTACTCTTTACTGAAGGAATACTTTCGGAATCAATTGAATTTAAGCCTTGAGCTGTGGGAATGTATAAGCCCATTCCTAAAACACCAACAGTCCGTGTCTCACGGCTACACAATTTAAGTTTGAAACGCCTACTATCTACTATTTTGAACTCAGTTATAGTGAGCAGGGTTTCACTGGGCGCAGTAATCGCGATAACCAGTCGCTCTTTGTTGCAACCATTAAGGAGTCATATTTATCATACATTTCGCAAAACATTCCATTGACGTCAGCTGTGAAGTTAATCAGTTAACAAAACAATCAACAATGGAGCGCAAGGAAAAGGGAAACACTATCGCTTATGAGTTGTGCATAACATTCTGACTGAACATTTGATAATTTTTCAGATTATTCAAAAGACCTTCTAGGAAAACACTTTTAGTAAATAAACTAATGGTATCCTCGTTTGATACTTACTTTGCCTGTGCAGTTCGAGATTCTTGATTGACTTTTTCATCCATTTCATGTGACGACGGCAACTGGACTCGGAATCAACAGCAAAATAGATGAAACATCGCTTGCGGTTTTGCATCCAGAAAATCCCATACGAATGCTGTTTGGTGCGTGATGATGCCAAACTGATTGTGATTCCTGGAATATTTATCGACACACTAAGGTTAGCGGCCTCGTCTTCGACATTTCGTATGAAAGTGATGCGTAAGAAGCATGGAAGGCATTTGATTGCTTCGATTTTTACTAAACACTTGACCCATGCCTGAAATAAATTAAAATGTATTTTACAGTTAGAATAAGATATTTGCATTTTATTGTATACATGGCACGAACTTATAAAAAAAAGACAATCACTGGCTAATTATATATCCACGCAAATGATCCACAGATGGTTAACGCCAAATGTGCCGTGAATTCCTAATTAGCTTTCCTGCGCATCAAGTATGTGCACGAAACATATTAAAATTGCAATTGCTCACCTTAAATTTAAGTGCTTCGGCTTTCTTATCATGGATGTCTAGCTTTACGTCCATGAACATGGAAATCTCATTGCTCTCCATTGTGCGGGGATGGGTGACACTGATGGGGAATACACTGCTTAAATGTTGGAGGTGGGGGAATTCTGGGTTGAAGGATGGTCTATCCTGATTGGGAATTGGGCTTCATGGTTTTTATTTTCTTTTTATACTACATTCGGTGAACTAGTGAATAAAGTTACATATTCCAAAGAGCCTACTGTTTGTACAATTAATAGATTTGTTTTAAAATAAAAATTGGAAAGGATGATGAGGAAATTTAAAATTAAAATCACCACACCCCGAGAAATGCTGGAGATGAAAAATGTATTTTTTTTATTCTCCTGGGATTTTGACATGCTCAGTGCAACAACAAAAAATCCTTTTTTCAAAAGGACTAAAGGGATATTTTTCAAAGCTCGACGTTGGCCAGAATGATTGTCACTAAAGATTTTTTTATTTTTCTCGTCTTTTGGAGATAATTAATAATGATTGATTTTTTTGTTTATTTGGAAATGAATTTAAAAAAGTGATTCAAGCGACAATTGAATATGAATTTGAAATAAAACATTTATTTTTTGGTAAGTGACACTGCCACCAACATTGAAATGTGAAATTACACATGTTGACTTTAAGATGTCAACTGTTGAATGCAGCATTGCCAATATATCTTTTTTTTTACATATAAATTTGAATTTGACTTCTAATGATGTTATCTCTTGGCAATTCTAGCTTTTGATCTTAATTTGGCATTATTGTTCAGTACCAATGAAACACGGTTTTAGATCAAATCAAATTAAAAAGGAAAGTGCCAGGAAATATAAGCGTTGTGCTTTAATTTATTAAAAACGTAGTGTTATAAAAGTGAAAGACCTAAAAAACACATATAAACAGTTATAATTCGCACAAAATGAAATAAAAAAAATTTAAATAAAACAAGTCTGTGATATACTTTTTTGTGATATTCGAAAGGGGTTGAAACTTGCATTCCGCCGCCATTGTAGTGTGTGCAATTGTTTTTTTTTTTAATATAGCATAAATAGTTTTACTAATGTATAAATAATTTCAAAGTATATGAAGTTAAAATATATAAACTTAATAAATAAAACGATTCTTTAGATTTGTGTGCTACTGACAATGGGGGTTGTTTGAACTTTGTTTGAACTATGTCAAAAAAATTGTCGACGGTTTTTATAATTGTGTATAACGATTGTTTTACCGCTATAAATTTCTATAAATTGTGTGTTCTTTTATTTATAGATGCCTTCAATGTGCTGTGCTCCACGATGTGTTTCAAATTCGTCGCGGGGAACATTTACACGAAAATTTTTTTCAGATTAAGCTGACTTGGACGAAGTTCTCTTTATATTACGCACTTGCAAATCAATGTAAAATGTTATTATCCGCGATGTTTGGTTAAACAAAATCTGTTTGCTAATTTCTTTTGACTATAAATCAATTGTAATAATAATAACGAATATTTAATATATTATAAACATAATTCACTTTGTTTCACTTTGCTTACAATTTCTGTAATATATGAGAAGCCCTTAGGAAATAATGACATACATCAAATGTCAAAATCAGATTTTTTACAGATCTAGATCAAAAAACATGATTTTTGTATCAATGAAAAACTGTTTTCTGATAAAGAATAATTATTCTGAATAGATAAAAGTTAATTATATTACATTAAAATAAAAAATATTAAAAAAATTGCAAAATGAGATTTAGACATTGTCCGACATCTACCTAATCATCCTGTAAGATTTGGCGTTCCACATCATATCACCTTATTTTGCAATGAAACTAAAATCCAAAGAGCAACGGAAAGTTGCGGAATATAAGAGTACCCAGCTCATACATTGAGGAATGTCAAGTTCTAAAAGACATAATGTTTTAAAGACCTAGGCATAATTACGCTTTTGCAAAATATTTCTATTAATTTTACTCTTTGCCTTTATGTAGAGTTAATTCTTGCAATGTGTAAAATTTCCAAACCACAAAGCTCTTAAGGGCTTAATATTTATATGATAAAACAAAATACATTCGAAACAAGAAAGCTGACAACTGTTCCTACCCAAAATCAGGTGTAGAAAAGCATGTTTCAGATAGTCCATGATAATGAAACAGAAAGCAGAACACTTTTGCACAGCATATTTCCTCATGTAACACAAAAAGCTGCTCTAAAATATCAAATAGCTAGAAAAAAAAAACACAAATGAGTGAGAAGATATTATAAGGATTTTTTTAGAACAAGCCCTGTCAATACGAAAATTTATTAGTGTTTTATTTGGTAGTAAACAATTTTTTTATTAACAGTAACTTATTAAGTGAGGTGTAACTCATCGTTTGTCAAAAATCTATCTATCTCACAACAGACTCAAAACCATAGTTTTTTACAGGTTGAAATAATCGCGCAACATCTTGTGAATAGGAAATTTTTATTACAGTACTTAATATAATCCCATACTAGTTAGTCCGGAAATCATCAATCAAATAGGATTTTCTTATTAATATGGGCTTTCAAGTCTACTTCCAAGTCATACAAATTTTTGACAACAAAAATGGAACCGCACCAAATATAGCCCAAACGATCTTTTGTTCGATATGGAAAAAAAAAAGCGATTCGGCGACACGGTGCTTATACAATATATAAGTAAGAAATGCAAAGCATATTTCATTTAACATATTTAATATTTAACAAGTATGTATTTTAACAAATTAATTTCTGCAGACGTTCTTCCAATCAATCAAAACACAACTAGATTATAATCCAATCTGCACATCTTTTCACGTGGGCCTGCTTGTTGGCACTCATAATTAGCCGGAAGCAGGATATAATGAAGATTGTTGTTCGGCTGTTTTCTCTTTCATCACCTTAATCATTTTCTGTGCTAAGCAAATTTGTGTCTGGTACGAGGTCTCGTATGCTCGTAAGGGACTTAATTGCATTAGTTTCTTAAGTTGAACTGTCACGCTTTTTATCCATGTATCGTACATGTCTCCGGCTCATTTTACATGTTGAAAATTTCGGCAATCGCAGCGTCGTATTTAGATTTTATTCATATTTCTTAATTTATTTATCTGCGAAGGCAAAAATACTTATTTGAAAAGTAAAACATCGCTCGAATATCAAATAACATCAAAACAAAAAAACAATTACTTGCGGATAGGTAGAAAAAATAAGGTTATGATAATTCCACTGAAAAAGCGGTATGTAAATTACACTCAAAGTGATTCAAAACTAGTTACTCTGACATCTTCGAAAAAAGGTTTAATTGAAAAAAATTGACAATAGCTAACGAGAATCGCAGAGTGCACAAGCGAAAACAATACCCAAATATGTCAACTTTAAACGTTAAGGTCGCTATTAAGAGCTCTTGTGTACAGATCAACTAACTCTTATACATAAAAGAAATTCGATTTTTTATGCTAGCCAATTTAAGACCAACGGATTATGGATAATCTGTCGAATTATTTTTATTAGTTCCAGTATGAAACTGACTTTTTTCCCCATAAGTGCAATAATTACGAGCAATGCCGATACAGCAAAAAACACAAAAAAAATATCATGTGGCTTAAAAATATAAACCAAGGATTTAAGTTATGAATATAAAGATATTTAAGGTCAGCTGCAGCTAGATACAGTTTAAATTATATGGAATTAAATTACCGATCGATATTATTTGTATTATTTAAAAAAAAAACATGTTTAAAATAAAATAAAATGTTTTAAATCTTACATTTGCATTTACATTTTATATATTTATAATAAAATTACCCTTTGCGAAATAGAAAAAAACTCTACAACTGATTTATCCTCTTATTTCTTTTCTTATATCTGAACGACAAGTTCTCGTTAACGACATCAGCCTATGGATTTCGTATGGCAATCACCTCATTTCAGAATAGGAATCTGTAAGGAAATTAAGATAATTTTTAATCAAATCTGATTAAATAACTATGTAAAGGACGATGTTAGAAATTAATGGGAATTTACGATGGCTAAAGTTTTAAATACACGTAAATTATGGAAACTGGATCCAAGCGCAGTCGACCATCATTAAAACAATTGGATACCTTCCAATTGAAATTGTGTTTTTTTTTATTAACATCTGCGACAATCGCCTTCAAAGTCCAATATTTATTTTTTCAATGAAACATTTGACAACATTATTAAAAAGCTCGAGAAGAAAATTTTTATAAATAGTCCAAAAATGCCTAAAGAGGACTTAACGCAAAAACTGTTTTATTGTGTTCTTACGGGTATTTCACCGTTGAGAACGTGTAAGTGGCTCCGTGGTTTGCTGACGTACCTTGGTCCAGTGTTGCCTGAGATTTTTCAACATTATTTCCTAGATGAACGTCAAAAAATCCCTAGAAATCCTTAGAAAAAAATAAATTTTGACAAAAATTACCGAAAAGGCCGAGGACCAAATAAATCAATGCATAAATAATAAATGTTTTTTTTATTATTTTATTTTTGATGAATAAAAATTAGGATTCTGATTCGCAGAATATATATGTATGTATGTACAGAAAACGATGTTTTAAAAAATATATGTACATAATTGTTATTAAAAATTAAGGCATTTTTTTATTTATGTTTATCAACATCCATACGAATATCCAAAATTTCACTATTTTTCCCGCAAACTAATATTAGTACATACATTAAAACGTAAATGATATGATTTATATCGAACGTAATAAAGAACGTTTGAGTGACTCCGTGGTGTCCTGATGTGCCGTGGTCTCTGGGTACTTTGATAGCTTTGATTCGAATCGATGGAACGAAAGAACGATGTAACGGGTAGTCAATGAAAAAATAGCGAATTCATACAGGTATTATTTTAATCTAATATTAATTGGGAAATTTAAAAGAATAATAGTCCAACTTTTTAGGCCCTGAATACAAAATTTGAAAAAAAAACTATAGTGTGGATAAGTCTGTTCCTCAAACCGACATGTCTTTTCAGTTAGGCCGGTAGCGGATATATCTCCATTGCGTCGTTCATCTAAGAATTGAAGACTCTACGAGCTGGATTATTGATGTACATGCACACTAACGAAAAACGAACTACGCATAAGTTTATGAAAGTCGGAGTAATGAACTGTCAAAATGTGTATGCTAAATAATTTTCATATAACCATGAAAATCTAGCAGAAGAATTTGGCGTGTAGGCCGAGATGTAAGAACGTTGTAAATTTACAACGTCGCATGTATTCCCATATCAGTTAATACTTAATCTCTGTCTTTCTGTCCTAATTCGATTTTTTTACAACGTTATAATGCATATGCAGTAATGGATAGTAAAATTCCAGACTGGGTGGTGCGCAACTTTCTTTCACAGCGAGATATTTTGACGATTGTAACAATTTGCCCAAAATGCAAAATATAATATTAAAATATTTATACGAAGATTTATTCCGTAATTGAAAGGAATTGGTGTCAATGTGTGTGAATAATAATGATTTTCCGTTATTGGCCATACCTGAACATTGCGTTTGGGGATAATTGGGCCAAAACCAATTATGTGGAACTCATGAAAACAGTAATAGTAGTATACAAATTAAATTTCATTCAAGTTGGCAAAATGGATTGCGAGAAATTGACAATTTTCTTAATATGGCCTGTATGCGAAAATCCGCTATATGGATTTTCTCGAAAAAAAAACTGGGTTCGCAGTTTTGTTGGAACTGTTATGCTCACAGTATATAAGAAGTTTAATCAAAATCCTTAGAGCCGTTTTCGAGAAAATTGAGGTTATGTATGATTTTTACATGGCAGGTACCGGTCATAACATGGCTAAAATTGCCTAGAATTATGACCGAAAACACGCTGGATACGAAGTTTGAAGAAAATCGGTCAAGTCGTTTAGGCTGGAGAGACGTGCAAGGACAGACGGACCAACGAAACGATGGACGGAATTCCAAAAAAAAAAAACACTTTTTTGAGTTCCGCTATCATCGTAATATTAGAATCATTCAAAATCTCGCGGTCAAAAATTTTCACGAAAAGAATATCTTTCCCTTTATAAGAGAGAGTTAATAATTATAAAGTAATACATACATAAAACATTATAAAACCGCCTATATGAAGTGGATAATTGTTTTTTATACACCATGTTGACATGAAAAATCGATGCACTCAAATTTACTATTGAACTCACCCATTCAAAATAGAACTGAGTGCTTCCACTGTATTGGTTGTTTGTCAGGAATGAGAGATATAAGATTATGCATTTAGGTGTTCAATTTTTGCTCGTTCTGCGCAGCTACGTCACAGGTGACATATTATTTGAAAGCTCGTTGTATTTGTTGATTATTTACATAGGAATTGCGTGAAATTAAATTAAAATGTGTCGTTTTGTCAAGAAAAATCTTTTTTTAAAAGTGTGTCAGCATGAAAGATTCGTTTTAATACATTGTTTATTGAATTATTAAGATGTTCTACTAATTTTCTACCTGATTGTAATGATTCTGTGAAAAAAGCAATAGCATTCGTATATATCATCACAATTGTATTTTCTCAAAGCGAAATAACATTTCAATAGTTTGTATTTTCTAAAATGTTATAGTGTGTCCTGTTTAAATGTATAATTTATTGCAACACATTGAGTCATTGCATGGTTATGTATTCCTAGAAAGGAAAAGTGAAAACTGGTAATGATGGAATGATGAATAGATAAAAGATATCTATTGAAAGATGAAAAGATAAGTTGTTCATTGAGATTTTGTTTTTTTTTATTTTCAATGTATTATTTTATTAAACTTTCTCTTTCTTTTATTTTGATTTTCTAAAATTTCCTTATTACATGATCAATGATTCCGAGCTTGTGTGCCCAACTTTGAAGTGTTCGGACACAAGGAAGAGGAAATTTTTTCTTTCGCAGCATTTTGTAAGCCTTAGCACTTGTTGAGTACAATGTGATAGACTGTGCTATATCCGCTTCCGACCACCGACAGCGTTTCAAACCCTTTTTTAATTTATTTACTTGACCTGAAATTAGTTTATATAGATGTATTTAATACATATACATTTTGAGTATTTTACCTTTTGTGAATATTTTTTGCAATTTATTCTCCATATTAATACGTTCAAACTCGGATTTGTTTAACATTTTTTTGAGTGAACGTATTTGGAGTTGGTAATCTTTGCATTCTTTCATCATGGTAAAATTCTCTAGCTTTAAGCTTCCACTAAAAATGATTAAAGTTGTTATTGTAGGTACTTATAATAATAATCATCAACTTACATCTCTTGTTTTAAAAGATCAATTTGATGCTGCAACTGATTTGTAGTTTCGTCTACAACATCTACAACGTTGTTGTTCATCTCTTTTTGATCTGCATCATCAGGTTTGGCTGGCTCAGGAACAATTGGGGGAACTGGGGTTTCTTTCAATAAGCTTGCGATCATATTCTGCTTTGTTTTATGTATTATTCTCTTATCCCTGGATGAAGGTACCATCGTGGACTGTGGTTCAACAGTTGAAGAAGTTCCCGGCTTCAACTTGTATCCGTTTCTTTCGCATAATCCTTTAAATCTATATTAATAATATGTAAGCAAGGACTTATGTACAGGAACATACCCATTTCAAATTGTAGATTCCTCTCGAAATCTTCTGCAGTGAAATGTGCAGAGCAAATTCGCGACGTTTCAGGATTAAAGTTGTCTTTCCTCCGACAAAAATGTATCTATTGCTTCTGAATACCGCCATCCTTAGGAAAGCGATAAAAGCGGATATTTAACTTGCCTTTATTATTATTTGCACTGCAATTGAACACTGCACACCTCATATTGATTTTTAAAATCTTTTATACTCAAAATTCAATGAAAAAATAATTTCCGCATAACCAATTCAAAATTAACGCGCGGAAATGATATATCAATGCCTTCTTTCAGAAGGAAATAATATTCGCTTGTCTCCTGTGACGTAAGCAAGATAGCAGAAACGTAAACATAAATGGCGGACATGCGCAATGCGTAATCTGTAATACATCATTCTTGGTTGTTTGTCAAAAAGACTTTTATTATCTTTCAACCAGCAATCCAGCAGTCTGACTATTAAATAGTAACGAAATTGTGATTAATGTTTTATTGTATTTTGTAGATAATAAAAAAGCATATAAAAATGGTCGAAATTACTTACGTACCGCACGAACTTACTCCAATTTTCTGTGTAATTCCTCTTGTCTTTGTTTTTCTGTGGACTCTGATAGTGGGCGACTTTAAGGTTACTAAATTTTACATTTTTCCACCCACTCGCCAATAAACATCTTTGTTGCATTTTTCATTTTCAGAACTTTGTAGGCAGCAAAAAAGCATGTTCCATCTTTACAGCTAAGGATCCAATTAATTGCTATCAAAATTTCTATCAACCTGATGGAAAGGAACATACAAATTAGATATTGAATGGATGAAGTTCAAATTAATTCGTAAATCATTCCTAAAACATGACTAGCTTTGTATAATAAAATAACTTGCTAAATAAGGTGATAAGTCATGTTAATAGATTTTATTTATTCATAATACGGTAATGTGATGAAAATGAATTCGTTTGTGAAAACCTATGGGGATTAAGCAACTGCAGATTGAGTCTTTTAGTACGCGCAAGAGATCTTTGAAAAAAAATTCGATCCAATTCTATAATTTTTTGAATAGATAGATGTAACAAACATTGTACGTTATGTTCTATTGGCAGGCGTTATCACTCTAATGGCACATCAATTTCAAGGTAAACAATATCTATACCGGTACTTGGAAGATAGTACATATTCCTTTGTCATTATATGGAACAACTTTCTGCCAAATGCATGTTCATCTCAAGGTACCTAGTTTAATCTCTTCTACTTTTAGGCGCTTCGAAATTTTCATTTAATTTAAGTACAGGTATGTATTTAGTAGCAAGATAAGCGCCTTAACAGTGGTCTAATCTACGGCTGTAAACCTTGCTTTTTAATAACATGGAGAAGCTACAAATTGTCAGAGTCTAAAGAGCTCATCGGTGTTTGGTTATGCTTTGGCGGAGAGTGAAGCTATAAAGTTGCACTACCAAGTTGCATGTGTTGAAAAAAAGGCACAAAACCCAGAGCAAAAAATATCAACTGAAATTGTGACACCACTAAACAATGCTCTGTTTAATAAAAGTTATTCGATATTCCTTCAGGACTCAACTCTTCAGCACTATCTTAACCAAATCGACTCATCCGAGAGTTCATCAGAGCATTACGTTTACCTAAATTAAGTTAAAGTCGATGTTATTCCACCGACATTCATTCCCATGAAAGCCGCGGCCACATACAAAAACCATCATTGGATTCATCCTAGTTTTTACAGTTGGTATACAATTAGATCTAAAAGAACGCTTTTATTTTCGTGTCTCTGTTACCAACATTGAGGTCTGTACTCGACTAGGCAAATTTCGAGCATAAGTATTTTTGACAGTTTTTCATTTAAATGAACGTGAAGCCAGGCACTTTAATTGTCATTTACGATACGCCGAAAACTGCATATATGGCTTCGAATTTTATAGTCATGTCACTTTCGTGATGTCATTCAGATTCAACAGTTTACATTAAGAGGGCCTCCAGAATGCGTATCTGTAGCTGAGTCAGAAGTTAAAAATAAGACAAGCCGTAAGCACTAGCACAATGTGGACTTGACAGTTTTTTTTATGCGTTTCTTAAATCATATGTGAAGTCAATAATTATTTAAATATTGAGAGGATTCACTCGTTTCAACGAAATGTACTTTCACAAAGAAATATGAATGAATGAATATTTATTGAGTCTTTATAAGGTGACAGTTCTGTTTAGCGATAGTACATTTGTTTCGTTTTTACATGTAGGTATATATGTTGCTATTTTAGCGACTGTATAATATGTATGGACCGGTCGGTCTTATAATTTTTAAAAATGACACATTTCGTTTAGAGAATATTCTGCTCTCGCTCAAGAGCAATATATAAAAAAAGTTATGAACGAGACGACTAACAATAACTATCCCTCCACTTAAGTGTAGTGTTTTTACGAACTCTAATATTAAGATTAAGCTGTATAACATACGCATTTTTGCGTATATTGTGTTAACTTAAGATGGTTTCTGTTAAACTCCTGGGAAGTCAACCTTTGAAGGTTTTTGCAAAGATTCACATTCAAGTTTATTCATATTTGCACTTGCACATCTTAATGCGAACGGGTCCCATGTTTAAATAAACATGGATTTAAAACCACGAGTAGGTACTTAGAATCCTTTTATATTGATTACTTTGCTTTTCAAATTTAAACTGATTATTATTTGCTGTATTTTGTTAACAAGTTCTTGTACAAAATGTTGACAGCGAATGATAACAAAAATGAAATATGGAACACTACATTTGTCTCTTTCTACATTTCGATATATGTTACAAAATGCCTTGTTGACTCACCTTATCCATTACTTGTCTAAACTATTAAATTTTATTATTCTACTAAATTTATAAATTCATATCGCAAAAAATAAATAGTTTCGATTTTTTGTCGTTTTCTTCTTCATTTAGATTGTCAAAACAAGGCAGTCCAGGAGTTTGACAGAAAACTAAGCTCCTTATAATGCGGTTATGAAAAACTCAGTAGTGCTTTCATAAACGAAGGGAATTTAGAAACCGTTTAAATTTTTCAAAATAGTTTTCATAGATTTATAAAACAGCAAAGTTTAACAAACATCGAACTATATTCTCAGTTGAAGAAAACTATGAGTGTGTTGACGATAACGGAGAAAACATGAAAAAGCCAGTAAAACAAAATCTGTTCTTGGTTATATAATTCAAAAACAATCTGACATCTTAACAAAACTACAAGCAATTTATTTCTAATTGTCTAACACAAAGTTTGCCATTCATTACTAATTTCTTCAGTTCAATTCTTCACAGTTTAAGAAACATACCTATCACTCCCAAACTTTATCGCATCCAATTTGAATTCAGTGTCTGTACAGCGGATGCACCAGCAGCAACCATCAAAACTAGCGTCAATTTTTTTCCCATCTGACATATGTCATACATGGCCGCGAATAAGTTCTTTCTACAGTGTGTATATCTGTTTATTGTTTTGTTTTAATAATATTCGGTTTTTAAACGATTTTTTTTTACTTGAAAGCCGATTGCATTTGCTTAGCGAAAAGAAAATGTTGCATGCATTTGTTTAGCTACGCGTAGCAGAACAAAATAATTGCTATTGAGAGTGCTTTCAGTGAATACTTGTGAAGCACACACAGAAGAAGAAGGCGCTCAACATATCAGTCTTCCATTCACCGCCAGAATGTCTACTAATGATTTTATAGATGATTTTATCGAGGAATACAAGAATCAACCATGTCTATGGAAAGCGAATTCAAGTAACTACAAAAATCGCACGAAGCGCCAGGAGGCTTACATGAGACTGATTGAAGTCGCATCGAAACACGGTGAGCTGTACAACATTGAACGTACGAAGCAAAAAATCAACAATTTACGCTGTGCGTTTCGACACCAGTTAAAGAAATACACTGAGAGTAAGAACAGATCTGGTAAAGAGGACCAGTATTGTCCGAAGCGGCGGTATTTCGAAAGTCTGATGTTTCTGATGGAGGAAGAAAAACCAGCGAATCGAATAAAATTGGCCGAAAAGCTGAAGGAGTTGAAGATGACTCGAGTCATTACGCGGAAGGAAAACAGTCCGCCTAGGGTGGTGATAAAGAAGGAGTTAGTCCTTTCAAAGGGGGAACCAATGAAGATATCCATCGAGACTATCGAACCTCCGAACGAGGAAGAACAGCAGGAGGAGGTTATTGAATTAGACCCAGAGGAATCTGAGCATCATCAAATCGAATCCGCCGACATGCAAGAGGAGAGTGAGAATTGCACGGTCCATTCTGAAGACATATCCGTGGCTGGGGAATCGGTAAAAGATGCCGGCGGAGTGGTCTATCACACCGATGTGCAACAAAGTGACGATGAAGAGGAGGGTTTCAAGATACTCTGGCCCGTCGGTCAGAATAAACCCGTCGAAAGCATTCAAACGACTAACTACATTCGTATGGCACCTCCACACTCGCCTCCACAATCGCAACCATCACAGTCGCAAAATACGACAACTGGTACCATAAGTGCGCCGACGACAATAATTCATCATGATCTCTCCAATTCGGCTCACAATCCCTCAACCACTATCAATCTGCCTAACTCGATCACCATTCAGCCGGTGCCAAAACATCCTGACACAGTGATCACTTCCTCCGATGGCCTAGGGCATACAACAATCCGTCGGCGAACCATCTCGATCTGCTCCAACAAATCACAGTCGATGCCAACATCAGACACCTATGAAGTTAGCCAAGAACCACAACCGAAAAAGGTAAAAATCGACTGCACATCCAGTGACTTTGAGAAACTGCTCACGTTAGCGTGTAGCAAAATGAACGCTCCTGATTCACAACCCGAGGATAGCTTTTCCACCTTCGGCAAGATGGTGGGACACAAAATGAGACATATGGACGCGCAGCAGGCAATGTTTGCAGAGAAAATCATTTTCGATGTACTCTTCGAGGGTCAGATGAAACTGCTCAAGTATCCGTACTCCGTGTCGACGCAATACGGTATAAGCTCAGCAATGCCCGTTTCACGGTCGGCACTTTACCCCATAAGGCACTCTGGTACCGGCACAAGTTCAATAGTTGCGACCAGCAGTCAACAGCAGCCGCAGACGTTTGTTATCTCATCGGTGGACTGCCACGGTACACCGACAGAAATCCATGCCACTAGCTCGGCCCACCAGACGCATTATTCACCGCAAAATGCCCACTACACCACAACCAATATCGGCGAAGCAGAGGTCGACGAAGAGTTGTAAATAAAAACAGGCGAGGCATTGAGCTTTTTCAAAAATTCTTCCTGAATGTTGTAGGAATTGTCTCTCACAAAACACAATAAATATTGATGTTGTACCAGCCTGGTAGTGTCCAGTCGCTCTATCCATCAGTTTTTTTTTTTATTTCAATTTTTATCTATTTTTACCGCCAAACTTTAAAGCAATTATTATGTAAGCAAAAATAAATTAGTCCCCCAACCCTTCCCTCCATCCCATCCTTTATACCCTATAAACTTTGTCACGTATTATACATAAATAATATTTTTAAGGACATTCTAGGAACAATGAGTAAACGGCTTAAAATTAAAAATTCTGTTAATAAATAGATTGATAAACGTATTTAATTTTTTTATTTAGCTATTAACTGAAAACTTGTGTATATCGGTCAAGACATACAAATAAATCTCTTAAGATGTAAGAAAAATATTTTTTATTTATCCGTTCGCATTCAGTTTACATGCAGTCGTTTTTAGAGTGAGTACAATCCTCATGAGACTACGTTATATCCCGAAAAAATCACTGTTTGGAACGGTTAACATGCCGAAGGCGCCATCGACTTATTTGTCTTTTAATCTGAAACCGGTGTTAACATTACAGTGAATGGCCAACTCTACAGGCAAATAATTCGTGATATTTTTTATTCCTCATGTCATTGCAAATCATTTGGAGAAGAAATGGTTCCAACAAGACGGCACAACATTACATACACCAAGAATTTATTGAGCGAAATGTCTGGTGGCCGAATCATTACAAGAAATGGACCTGTCAATTGGCCACCTCGTTCGTGTGATTTGTCACCTTTGGACTACTTTTTGTTGGGGTAAGTCATATCTCTGTTCTAAGCTGATAAACCAGCAACGATTGATCACTTAGAATGTTTGAAAAAGTGGTGCGAAATTGGAACACCAGAATGCCGTTCATAATGGGCAGTCGCGGATTCATATACTAGAAATTATATTGAAACATTAAATGCCATTAAATATATGACCTAACAAAGCCAAAATGTTGGTCATTCCATTAATTTTTTTTGTTTTACCGGCCTCTAAAAGAAAACCCTATAGTTTTAAATCATTGTTGCGACATTAGCTGCTTTATAAGATTTTGTTTTCGAGCATTCTCTACCTAGAAAATCCACCTGCATTATCAAAGATGATCAGAAGAACCAGTAGAATAATTCCAAGCACCTGATCTCTGGATGGCGTATAAGAAAATCCCTGAAAATATTTATCCATCAGTGTATCAGTCTAAACACATTTCGCGCCGCTACCCAAGTGTAAGAGATAGAAAATGTGATCTAAAAAAATTCTTCTAAACATCGATTGCGCTCATAACTGCAAACAGAAATATATTTTTAAATAACAACAAACAACACTTTTCATTTTAAATCAAAATGTATTTATATAATTTTCTTGGATTTAAATAATTTTATTTAAAGATAAAACATTTAATTCGTTCCATTTTTTTTAAAGATTACTCCTATACATAACTACTTTTATGTTTAAAATATGTTTGTTTTTATTGGCTTTCACCCACAATACTGTACATGTGTCAACAGTTGGTTATTTAGTGCTTCTGCTATAATCCCAAATTTAATAAGTTATGTTTTTATATAGTCTTTGTTCTTCATAAATACAGTGATAAAATTAGTATTCTTTGTTTTGAATGCTTTACATAAAATCTATATGTATAATAAAATAAGAGAAAATATATATTGAAATAAAACATGAACAAAAAATAGAATTCCCGTTATTTAAATATTTTTCTCAGGTGTATCAAAAACTATTTCCAGGCAAGAAAATTGGAAAAATTCGAAAAACGTGATTTTTGGTTTGTTTATGAACATTGGATGTATGTATATTGGTTTAATGTGTTTTCCTTTTTCTGTTTTGTACAAGAATATCTATAGTTTTTGTTTGTACTTTATAAATCTATATAGTTATATATATATATATTTGATGTAGATTAACTAGTAATTTTACTGAATTTACAAACATGACTTGCTTGGTACAATTATATATATTTGGGAGCGTATAATATCAAATGTTATCTATATGTTTAAATGGTACGTTTGTAACTACAACGATTCAATAAAAATAATTGTTTTGTTTTTTATGTTTTAATTTATTTTTAATTATTTAAATAATATAGTAATACATTGCAACAGCGCTTCGAATAACATTATAGTTAAAATGAGTTCATGAATATGAATATAGGTTTTTTTATTTATGTGTACATAATCGTTTAGAAACATTTATAATAACTATCTTTTTCTTATCGGTTAGAGATATATATCTGGATTCAATCGTAAATTATTGCCAACATTTATTTAGGTTTATTTTTTTTTATTATATAAAAAAAAATTAAGTTTGAGGAAGTGCGATAAAATGTAAAAAAAAATATAAATGAGAACCATATTTAGGAACAATGTGTGTAATTCGATAAATAAAGACGATTTTTATACTTAAGTTGCAGCCTGGAGATTGTTTTTAATAGAAATCCTATGTTAGGGAAGGAAATGAAAATCAAATGGTGTATTTAGATCTAAAATTTTATAGAAAAATAAAGTCTAGAGAACCAAATTTAAATTTGTACAAAAATGTTGTCGACCTTTTGACCGAATTGCTCTGAAGTTAGACGCGATTGTTGGTTTTTAACAAGTGGAGCATTTATTAAGATTATTGGTAATAAAGAAAATCAATCCCATCGAGGTATCCATTAGGAGCAAAAATTTATCCGATATGCTAAAAGTCGGAGAACTTTCTACTGAGGTGTTCCATTCCGATTAGCATTTCGAACAGATCGACGAAATATAACGCACCTGATCATGCACAGATGTGCGTTAAGTTAATAATTTTTAACAGGAATGCGTGGTATTTTTTTCTGAAGTCGTCCGACAAAAAATTACTGCGAAATCAAAAGGTCATAATTGTATGCTTTTTTTATTTTGTTCCGCAACGGATACCTCGAAAGCAAATTGAGTTCCACTTTGTTTCGGAAATTATTCCGAATACGTAGTCGGAAAATTGTACACACACAAATTATGTACATAATGTAGAATGTTTTCACATGCTCATTGTAATGCCATTGCTACCCTTAACCTGAGGATATAGTAATTATAGACACTTTAAACCTCTGCCTAAATGAAATTCTAGAGTCTAACATTAAGCATAACAGAATATATGTTGAGGTTCTTTATCACTGACAAACGAAGATAAAACAAATTATTTATTTTATGGATGCTTCAACCTGCAGTATTTTATTATAACGAGTGTCCCATAATTTATTTAATAGCACTGTGTTGCCAACGGAAAAGAAATAACAATGTGACAGCTCGGAGTTAGTAAAACATGGAGCGCTTTTCGAAAGAACAACGCATTTTCGTTTTGAGCAATATTTCATTGCTGTTTTGGTGGTTTTGCGAAAGTATCTTGCAAGAGTACAATAACTTAGGCGCCAAGAAATAATAACGGTTTTTTTTGTAGAACAGCATTTCTTACTATGGAAGGGAGGGGGTTGTCTATCTCCCCCGTTTGAGCGGGAGGGGCAATTTAATAAAAAAAATACTTCAAATGGAAAACAAATATAAAAAATAAACGTAATGCCTACAATAAAGTATTATACCTTTCTTTAAATCCAATACATTGTTGTACTAGCAAAAAAAAAATTAAAAATAAATTTAAAGTGTAATTTTTCATAACTTTAAAATTATATATTATTCTTTTTTCTAATATTCGTTGCTTTAATTAATTCTAAATCAGAAACTAGAAAACAAGATGATTTTATGTCCTCTTACTTTTGAGAAAATTGAAAATTACTAAAAATATTTTTTTATGGGATATTTGTTTATATTTTTTGCCTCCTTTCGTAAGCATTACGGCGTATAAATATTAGGTGTGCAACCCCCCTGCTTTGGTATACACTTTAACACCTCAAAGTGTTAACACCCAAAATACCTAAGTCAACAGTTTTTTTTGATTATCGTTACTCTGTGTGACCCGCTTCGCATCAACAAATAATTTTAACTCTTTTTCTGGGGACAGTCCACGCTTACGCAACTTCGTTGCTCCGCTCAGAGTATGTATAGTCGTCAGGCGTTCGCCTTAGTCAACAGTTTTTGTGTTAAAATTGTCAGTGTCCTTATTGTAGGCAAATTGAACAAGATATAATAAAAGTGTTCATTTAAAAGTTGGGGGGTAATTAACTTTTTTTGACATAGATAAATAAAAATTGTTGGGGCTTTATTGTTTAGGGCCTATTTTCATTTTTGGGGGCTAAATTTCCACACTTAAAGTGGAGCATTATTTCACTACGACATATTCCCCCATTTTTGGGGATTTCTTTCATTTTTGATTTTGGGGCCTTAATTCCTGCGTTCTAATTTCACAGCGCCGTGTATCCGCCCACCGTTGAATGTGAAACTTTTGAAAATAAAAATCAATTCGCCGTGGTATATAAAACAAAATGTTAAAATCATTGGTCAATTCGCCGTGGTATCTAAGGAATGAAGATCTACGCAGAGATCTGGGTATTCCCGCGGTTAAAGATGAAACGAAAAATGTTGCACGCAAACTTAAAAATCGTGTATTTGAACACGTTAACACAACGGTTCTAAAAATTATTGACGAAACAATTTATTGCGGCGCCCGGCGCCTTCTAAGAACTAAGCCCTTAGATTTGGCCCGATAGTAACAAACAGCGCTATAAATTGCGGAAAATGCAGCAACTGTAAAAAGAAAGTTACCTGCCAAACATTCATTACTAGTGATGAAAAAATTGTTAGATAAGTCGTATACTTAGTTGCAATACAAATACAAAAAGGGTGGTAACCTATGATATAGATTTCACTGGATTTATTAAAAAGAGAAAAAAAGTATTGGCTTTAAAAAAGGGTAAAATACTTAACTTGAAATATAGCCGTTATTTTTTAAAAATTCTTTTTTTTTCATGTTTAGTATTCTTTTTATAAAATTACCCCTCCCGTACAAACGGGAGGAGATAGACTCCCCCTCCCCTAGTAAAAAATGCTTTTACTGAACTGTTCTAAAAAAACGTTATTATTTCTTGGTAATTAAGTTATTGCACTCTCCCCAAGTATCTATCTATTACGGTAAAACATCAACGTCAACAACAACAATGTCAAAAAAGTGCCTAAAAAATATCGACAAAAAATAATTGCGTATACGCGTACGAACCTTCGTGGTATATAGAAATCAAATTACTGAAAGATTCGCTTATCTTTATCCATTTTAGCTTCTTTTAATATTTAAAATACAATTAGGCCTCAATGAATATATTCACTTCGATACAATTTTAATGCTTGGCTGAAAGAGTGTACTATAAGTCACTTTTTTATTTATTGATGCACATGGCGGGCTATATACAAACTAAAGGTCGGTGCACAACACTTACGACGAAGAAGGAAACATCTATACTGCATCATGGAATGTAATGTTAAGTAAAAACTAAACTATAATTGAGTTTTTGATGAAGGTTGGTTTCGAAAACTTTATATACATATAGCTATTTTTTTGTTAGCCGATTTTGTTGAAGGAAATTTCGATCGTAAGCACAAATAGTACATCAAAATGAACTATTTGTCTTATTAATGTCTCTGCCTGCGATCTATTAAGCATTGATTCCATGCATTAAAATGTTGAGAAAGGGAATAGTATTCAATTCTATTTTGAAATTAATGAAAGTATTTTTAGAAAAATAAAAAAATCCAATTAACATAGAAAAATACAAACTTTCGTTTTATCACACAAAGTCAAAAATTAGCCATCGTATAAAATTAAGCCCCAATGTTAATGGATTTGGCACACAGCGTAAATTAGCCTAGATTTTTATATCATAGGTAACAGAGTGCATTTATGATCGATTGTTAGCATATTTCATCACCATAGCGCATATGATTACTTTTTTGTTTCTGCGGACTAGAAGAAATTCAGTGTCAGATTAGCATAGTTTTGGAAATTTAAAGTTAACCTAAACGAAATATAAAGGCGAAGTGAAAAACAAAAATATGAAAATATGCGTGCGAAAAAGGGCCAATTGGTTTGAGTTTCATTCTGATATGGACTTTTATGCTCTGAACTAATGGGTAAAAATCAAATAAAACTCTAAAATTTGCATCAAATATGCAAAAACTTTATTGTAATCGATAAAAAGGTCTTTGCCATTTACGTTTTTAAAGACAACTTCATGTAAATGTTGCCCGCGGCTCGGTTTAGGAAGGTCCTATTTTGCGTCATTTTTTCGAACATTTCGGCAAGTAATCCACGAATTACGCGTTTTATGTTATCCTGTAAGGCTTCAATCGTGTTCGGTTTGTCTACATAGACTAACGAATTTACATAACTACACAACAAATAATCAAGAGGTGTTAAATCGCATGATCGTGGTCTTTGAAGAAAAAATGGACCGATGATGCCACCAGCCTATAAACCACACCCAACTGTCGTTTTTTTGGGATGCATCGGTAATTCTTGTGTGGCATTGGCCGTTCCCCACGCCAGATGCGACAGTTTTCCTAATTTACACACAATTTTTCGATAAAACATTTTTCACAGAGCACGAATTTTGATGATAAATTTCAATAATTTGCAATCGTTGCTCGTTTGTAAGTCTTTCCATGATTACTGAAAACTTTCCTCTTTGACAGATGATGTTTGGACGCCATTACTAACCAGTGCTGCCAACCTGAAAAACGTAACTCACTCGTTATAAATGTGTTGTGGATTCCGTAATTATCGTACGGCAAAGTTAACTTAGTAAAACTAAAACCCGGAACACGGACATTATTGGCGCACGTTACTAAAGAGGTAAACTGTTTTAGGGGAAATTATCAACTTGATTTAGATGGGCAACACAACACATGGGCAAGTAGTGCAAAAAACCATATTTACTTCTTCCGGTGACATAATTAACGCAGAAAACAATATCTATATTTATTTAACTTATAACTTTTAATTAACTCATTAATAAATGTTGTGTGTTTTTTATTTGTCCCATCTAACGGGCGTATTTTAAGAGGAATAGAACTTCGAATCGAAATAAAACAAAATAAAATCTTTTTAATGCCCATCAATTCGATAATTTAATGGCATGATTTCGGGCATGTGGCCGCCGCGGCTGGTTCGAATAAAGCCAAGTCTAGAGACCCAATTTTCAACCACTTTGTCGAGCATTTGGGGCCGTATGTCGGCAATAACGCCGAGAATGTATGCTTGAAAGTCCCTTAACGTTTCTGGTTTGTTGGCGTAGACGAGCGACTTCACATATCCCCAAAGAAAATGATCCAATGGTACTAAATCACAAGATCTTGGTGGCCAATTGACAGTTCCATTCCGGGAAATTATGCGCTCATCGAATGTTTCCTTCAATAAATCGATTGTGACGTGCGCTGTGTGGCATGTCACATCTCATCCACATTCATGCAATCCGATTCGGGAACAAAATAGTCGGTTATCATTGACATATACCGGTCTCCATTAACGGTAACTGACTCTCCAGCCTCATTTCGGAAGAAGTATGGCCCAATGGGCACACCAAAGAGTCAGTTTTTGTGAATGTAATGGCGTCTCAAGGGTCTCTTCACTCCAAATGCGACAATTTTGCTTGTTGACGTAGCAATTCAACCAGAAATGAGTCTCATCACTGAACAAAATTTTGCGATGAAAATCAATTTCATTTTCGGCCAACACACCAAAATCACGACTCATGACATGGTCTCGCGGCTTTAATTCTTGCATAAGCTGGATCTTGTATAAAAGTTGATGGACAAAGCTCGAATTGCTGTGCATGGTGGCGAATCGGTTCATTCGGGTCCTCTTCAACACTTTGCTCTACAATGGTAATTGTTTCTTGGGAGCGCATTGTTCGTAGTCTCTGCGGATGCATATTATCACATAGAGTAAACGTAGTGCGAAAACGATCCATGGTAAACCGAATTAATTGCTCTGATGAAAGAATAGTCGAGCATAAACTTCGCGAAGTGAGCCATAATTTTCGAAATAAATTTGCACAATTTCCAAGCGTTGTTCATTTATCAACCTGTTCATGATGAAATGGCACACCAAACTGAACATAAATGACATTAGAGTTGCCCGATTTGACCACAAAATGTCCGTTTTACCTCTATTCGAAAAACCAACCTCTAAAAAAACACCCTTTATATCCTGTATTAACAAATTTTGCGCTAAGAAAAAAAAAACTGAGATTAGGTTAACTACAATATAGCCCCAACAGCAGATACATCACGTTGTTTATTAATTCGAGATCTATGCTGCCACCATTTGAAAAGAAAATACGATTTACGGCGGATATCTCTTTCATACATGCAAATATAAATAAAATGTAACTTTTATGCTCCCGAATTAACTGTACACTTCAACTATTTTTATGATCAAAATTCTACTAGAAAAAAAATGATATAAAAAGTAATCAAGGTAGACATTAAGTGTGAATTATTAACTATTTTTCAAATTGTAAAATAAAGAAATATATTGGCACTACTTTCACTAATAAAGTTTATCATTTATGATTTAATAAAGTTATAATAACCGCACTTCCTCACTGTGGGAAACTATGTATATATATATATATATATATATAATATTAAAAAAAGAAAAATACATTTTAACAACTCACCGAATACACAACATAATATCGGCTTCGTAAGCCTTCCCTGGAAGAAGTTTCTTATTATTTATGTATGGTTTTTGTTTTTAAATATATATAATGCAATAACAACAAAATCTACATTACTACTCGTCGAAACCGCTTCATCCACACACACATACCACCAGATATGCTTACAATTGACTATTTTGCACCTGATCCGAAATGGCGCTGATAACTGGAAGAATCGGACGTTGTTTGGACAAGTCTATACTATTGCCTGAGTGTAAAGAATCACTGGCATCACAGTTGATGTCCATGGAATCACTGGTCAGGTCACTGTCATTAAAGTTTCCATTAGTCAGCATCGTTTGCATGGGAACCATTTCAGCGGTGGTAGTGGTAGCCGATGAGGCGGTCATATTACTAAGGCTACTGCTTGAATCGAAATGTTTTCCGGTTTTCATGTTCGGAGCTGGACTCTTGTCGAAATCTGCCACAGAGTCTTGAGACACTTGAATGATTGAGCTGCGGTGTGTGTGCTTTTCTTTGCGAATCGGTGGTTTGGGCACCTCTTTTGTTTCACTCGCGATTGAACCATTTTTATGCAATGTCACCTTACCGTCTTTGTCCTTGTCCTTTTCTTTATCTTTGTCCTTGTCTTTGGATTTCTTGAAGCCTGCAATTAAAGCCTTGTGGGCTTGAGCCTTGATACCTTCTTTGCTAGAACGAATTATTGAATTTCGAGTATTCGGTTGCTGATCGTTGCTCTCCTCTGTTATGCTCATCAAGGCTGGCGGCGGATGGGTTTGTGACTGCAACAAATTTGGATCATCGCCCTGGATTGGTATGTCGTCTGGAATAATGGGGTTTAAATGTTCAAAAAGGAATAGAGTCGAATAATCGGTTAAGGTTTGTTTGTTTGTGTTTTTCTTATAATTTCTGATTCTGAAATGCTGATCGAGGTTTTTAGTTAAAGCGCGCGCAGAGCAACTTTGCACTTAAAAAAATTATATAAATATTTATGTTTATTTTATCAAGAAAGCATCGATGGAATGTTGAATTGAGTTCAGATTTTAAAGTACAAATAGTGTCATTTGTTAGAAAAGGGTATTTTATTATGAACTATTGAAAGATTGCATAAAATGGCGCAGAATACTTGACAAATTGTGATCAGTTAAACATTCAGGAGATTTTTTTGGAACCTGGAGTTAAACTTAACGATAGTAAGAATTAGAAAAAATGTAAGATAAACATAATCATGAAATTGATCACAAATAACTGACCTGTTTTCAAAAACTTAAAAAAAGGGTGTGAATGTTGGTTGTCTCTACATGGCATTGACAGAATCAGTCATGGCTGATCATTTAAAAAAAATGTTAAGTAAAAACAAAGATAATTTTAGAAATGAAGTTGCAGATGGAGTGGCTGATTAATGCGTTTGACTACTACCTGTTTGAATTCTAAAAGATTTTGTTTACATCTCCCGAAAATCTGACAAATAATGGATAGTACTGTAGTGAGGTTTACTGAAAATGGTAGTTCTGAAAAAATTAATTTCCAAAAAGAATAATGATTTTATTTCCCTTGTGAGTGCAGAATTAGCACAACGTTTTAAATGGAGTCATTTAGTCGGATCAGCAATATATCAATATATATACTAGTTCAGGACGTTTACGCCAAAGCCTGACTTCATGATTTTCTTGCACTTTTGAGAACGCGATTTATTCAATGAATAAACGCTTTGAAGAAAGTCATTCCGTTAGATCAAGCACTATATAAACACACATCTAGCACATACAGGCCTTAACATCTTAACTGCAACCGATATAGTGTTCGAAACAAGCCACGCACATAGATTCCTAAAGCAAGTCAATTTTAGTCAGCATTGCTTACACTTTACAGTGAATTTTTAATCCGCGTGTAAGAAATCTTGACATTTTGTCATTCAGATTAAATAAATTTAATTCTGCCCTATTTTTTTCCGGGATGGAATTAAATAAATTAAAAACCTAACCTCAAAAATTTATTTGGACAGTTCATATGCTATAGTTGGATGTTGCAGAACGAGGGTAGACTCTGATTGGATTTGTGTTTGTAAATTGCGTTTATTTTTACCTCCTAGTGGTAACCATCGGATACTGGTCTCATCCAACCGGATGTGACTTGTTAACAGCAACACTATAAACATAGCCTGTTCAGACTGAACATAGCCCCTTGAACTGAACAGAGATGGTGGCGAATGAACTGAAGCCAACGGCATTCCTACAGGTTGGGGTTTGTGCTTTGGGTTTACTACCCACACCGTGGGAAAAAACATTGTTTCGAAGCAACCAATAACCAAAAGGACTGACTGTGGACGACCCTGCTAAACAAAAAAAAGGGCAACGAAGTTCGCATCTGCACCTGGAATATGAGAACATTAAACAGTAGAAGTGCAGGCGAACAATTACGGAAGCCTTAAGCTGTTGTAAATCAGACATTACTGCCATCCAGGAAATAAGATTGGATGGACCGACAAAAAGAGAATGAAAAACTCTGACATCTACTACAGACCGTGTTATATGGAGCAGAAAAAGCGAGAATTCGGATGCGGATTTGCTATAAGTGCCAGTTTTAGGAAAGAAGTCTTATACATCCAAGACATTAGCAAACCCATTGTAACAATCCACATCATGGCCAAATTCGCCAACATAAGCCTTATATGCTCACGCCCGACGGAGAAAAAATACGATATAGCTAAAGTTTGCTTCTACGAGCTCCTTAACAAAATCTATGAGCGACTACAGAAGTACGAAGATCAAATCTTGCTGGGAGATTTTAACGCAAGGGTAGGAATAGAAGATGTCTTCAGCTGTATTGTCGAAAACACAGCCTACACGAAAACACGCCTGGCAACGGACTTATGCTAATTGACTTCGCTACGGAACGAAATGCCAGCACATAGTTTCCTCACCTGTATATCCATGGCGGTCTCCAGATCAACGAACGGTCAAGCAAATTGATCACACTGCGATAGACAAGAGGCGCGGATCCATCATTTTGGATATGCGAACATTCCGAGGGGCTAACATCGACTCAAACTACTAACATGTTGCAGTCAAAGTAAGAATGCGGATATCTTCCACGCTACAACAAACCAGAAATACTGTGAAGAAGTTTAATGTCGAAAGACTGCAATCGCAAGAGACCGCCAAGACCTTCGCGCAACGCGTACTCCTTAACCTCTCGATTAACACCTTACCACCAGCATAGAATGTCGAAGAACAATGGCAGCGATGCCAACAAGCCATTAGATCAGCCGCAACTTATGTGCTAGGTTTCTCGCCTCCACAAACAAGTAACCCGTGGTTGAATAAGAATGCCGACAGATGTTCGCACCCAAGAACGTGGCATATAACTAATTACAAGGCTAAGCTGCTGATGAAGAGGAGAGTTGCCATTGAGCTCTAAGGGTAGAGAAGAAGTATTTTTTAGAAAGAAGAACAAAGAAGAAAAGCACGCGATCAAGGAAACAGAGAGGTACCACTCCATGAACGATGTTCGCAGGTTTTACCAAAGTGTAAAACGTCAAAGCCAAAGATACAAGGCTCGAAAAGAATCCTGTCGAGATGAAGAAGAAAATATCGTAGTTAAGACACAGTCGATGCTGATGATATGGAAGAACCACTTTTGCAGACTGTTGAACGGCAATGACGAACAACATTCCGCTGTCAAGCTGAACGAAACATTCAACATTGGCCAGGACAGCGAAAAATGGAAACCACCCGACCTGAGTGAAGTGAGGAAGGCAATATGAAAACTCAAGCTTAATAAGGCTGACGGAAATGACGGTCTTCCCACCGAGCTAAGAAACATCCAACAACTCATAAGCCAAATCTGGTCGGAAGAAAGTATGCCTGAAGAATGGAACCTTAGCATCGTTTTTCCGATCCACAAAAAAGGAGACCCTCTAAACTGCGCCAACAGAGGCATAAATCTCCTCAACATTGCCCACAAGATCCTATCTGCCGTAATATGTGAACGCCTAAAACCGGTTACCAACAACCTGAACGGCCCTTGTCAGTGTGGTTTTAGGCCAGGAAAGTCCACAACCAATCAAATTTTCATCACCTATTCATCGATTTCAAGCCCGTATACGACAGCATATAAAGATTGACTTCTATGATTTGGTTCTTGAGAGGATTGTGCAAAACTCCCGAGCCAACACCAGAGGGGCAATCTTCCAAGCATCGGTGCAACTACTAGCATACGCCGACGATATTGACATCAATGTTCGGACTCAACGTGATGTTATGGCCACGCTTGCTAATATAGAGAAGGAAGCGGCAAAAATCGATTTAGCTGTAAATGAGGGTAAGACTAAGTATATACTGTCAACAAGAAAAAACACACAACATCGACGAATTGGGCAGAACGTCACCATTGACAGATATAACTTTGAGGTAGTACGGGACTTTGTCTACCTCGGCTTCGCTATTAACTCTGACAACAAAATCTCGTCAGAAATTAAACGAAGAATTACTCTTGCCAACCGTTGTTTCTTCGGGCTAAGAAGGCAATTTAGTAGTAAAGCCTGAGTAAAGCCTACTGAGGAGGTCCTATATAAGACCCTGATCATCCCAGTCCTGCTCCTCGGCGCTGAAGCATGGACCGTCTCAAAAGCGGATGAAGAAATTCTTGGTCGATTCGAGAGGAAAATTTTTCAAAAAATCTTCGGTCTCGTTTGCGTTGAGCGGTTATAGCGACGAAGATTCAACCAAGAACTCTACGAGCTTTTTCTTATTTACTGTACGGCGGCATGCCTTTAGTCAAAGAACTCTACATTGGACGTTTAGGATGGCTAGGACATGTAAAAAGACTGGACACCAATACTCCGGCTCGCAGAGTCTTCGATTCCTAGTCAGACGTCGGACAAAGTAGAGGAAGACCTTAACTAAGGACAGAGAGGCATGTTGGCTGAGGCCCAAGTTCATTCCGGACTGTAACTCCACTTAAATATAATAAAACAAATATCATGGAACTTATCAATATTATAGGCTGCGAACAAGGGAAATTGTCGTTTGACAAAAAAAGGTCCCACTACTGAGAATGACGTTAAAAAAATGAGGCAGCGGAGGAAAATCTCTGAGGGATCCAAAAGTGAAACACTCCTTATGTCTTATAGTCTGGGTTTTTGAATATAAGACCAAATTTACCCATAATGTAAATTACTTCCGTAAGGGATGGATTGCAGAAGATGTGTAAGAGACAACTCTAAATATTCCCTGGATCTGTCGGACCCTCCAAAATGATCTTGAAAATAACGCTAGTTAAGATGATTAAATCCCCAAGATCCACCTGATATTACAACGAACCAACTCTGGTCTTACCTATAGAAACCTGTAAAATAATCTCGAAGATGAGTAGCATGAATCGGCAAAATAACAATTAAACTGTTTAGCTTATGTACATGAGTAAGCATTTGGTTTAATTAATTATATAACCAACATTTTAGCAAGTCTACATTATACCTATACCTTTGGTATTTTAACCAAAGTACTACATAATTTATATAAAAAAAAACGATTTTAAAGCCCGGCCTGACATCTAAAATATTGTTTAATGATAATCGTGTTGTTGTGTATGTTTATGTACAACGGTCATTCTTCCAAAAACCAAAATTTTAAGTTATTTTTTCGAAATATATTTGTCAAGTTGTATTAAATGAGGTTAATGGTGAATATTTACCCTTCCAGTTTTAGTTTGTGCTGAGAAGTAACCCACTTTGCTTGATGGAATCAATTCAATAGTTCAATGAGTTATTTTTTTTTGTTTGTATTTGTGTAGGTAAATTGTGGATAAATCATATTAATTTTGTTTTTTTTTTTAATAATTCGTAACAATTCATGCCATTTACAAAATAAATTAATAACAAAAAAACAACAAAATATAAGTTAATTGTTTAATTTTACGATTGGAACAAATTGTTCAATTAAAGCATTTTGGATAAGAGAGAGGATATGGTTTTTAATTGGATTGTGATTTTTTCACCAATTTCCCAACTGCTTTTAATGTACTTCGTGTGTGTGGGGGGGGAGATTTTATTAAAGTTAAAAATATTGGTTAAAACCATTTTAATTCGAGTTGAATTAGTGTTTATTTATTGTTAATATCTTCTTGTTCTTTGGGTAGCATAACAACAATTGTAACAATATATAGTAATAAATAGTTATAATAAATAATTAGTTTAATTTATAGTCTTAAACATTATTTTATTAATTGCCTCTTTTTTAGTTTGTACGTCTTTTTTTAATGATTAGGGATTTTTATCAAGTTTTATGTACATTATACTTTTATTATGTTTTTTTTTATTTAATTTGGAATGTTGTTAATGTCTTTCTTTGATAACTCTATCTAATCTGAGAATAGATTTACTGTAAAGTACATTTTTTTTAGAAATAATAAGGCTAAATGTAAATTTTGGCACAGGCAACAAAAAAATGGGTCGAAATGAGCGTTCGCCGGTAATGGTTATTTGTAAGCCTATTGAGTCAAGAGTTGCTTGTTCAATCCAAGCCAAAAGGAATCAAACCAAAATTCAAGGAATAAAACTATAAGAGTTCTGTGGGTAACCGAAAATAGGAAACATCAGTTTTAGAAAAGATTATGGAGTTGTTAATTAACACAAGACAAACTCCCCGATACGATAGTACGTACAGACACCACCCATCAAACGAAGGAACTGTGGAGAAGAACTACTATGAAAGTATTTACAGCCATTCCAACATGTCGTGGCATGTCTACTTGAATCTAAAAAAAATTTAAGTGAATTTTGGTTAAATAAACAGCTTTCAACCACGAACTACTAGGTAAAGTTCAAAGATCAGCTGGCATATGCTCTTAGAACAACACCGTCGACGCCCCAGATGCAACCCTACATCTAGTGTCCATTGATATATACGGCAAACAGACCACAGCTTGTGCAGCTGTGAGACTGAGAGCCTCTTCACAATGGAACACCCAATCAGGGTAAACACAAAGATTCTGATTCAACTTTACATTACAAAAAACACCTACCACATCACTAACCAACTCAGTTTTGAGCAAAACTTCAGGACAACCATTCCAATTCGCCTTGAATGGGAGTCGGATTCGACCGAAACAAATAACTCAATTCACATCTAGACGGATGTGTCTAAAACAGAATCTAGAGTGGTTGGAGGTGTTTTCTTAACCTAAGCATATCCTTTCGCCTTCGTATTCATTGTAGCGTTTTCCTGGCGGAAATCATGGCAATCAAAGAAGCCTTGTGTTGGCTGAAAAGGAATATAAAATCCGCGACCGCGATATCAGCATCTTCAGTGACAGCTAAGCGGCAATAAAATCCCTGGAAGCAATCACGTTCAATTCAAAACCAGCCCACGAATGCCGACTGTCTCTTAACGAGATGGCAGAACATTTTACCATTCACCTGATTTGGGAGCCGGGCCAGAGAGACAAACCAGGGAATTACAAGGCAGGTGAGCTTGCCAGATGGTGCACAACCCTCGATATCCTACTGCCAGTAGAAATGATATGTATGCATATCGCTACATATATTTACAGATCAAACTGGGTGCGATCAAGAAAAAAAACCGCAGATGGATAAACGGCACAACGTGTCAAATATCCAGGCAACTCTGTCATAGGACACAAGAAGACTAGGATAAGGTCGACAATTACTAAATAATTGCATACGTGTCTCAACAAGCGCAACACTCCGACGGATTTTAAGGACATTCTTTCCAAAAATATCGTTTAAACATTTTGACGGTTTGACAATATGAACGCCACAAACAAAATCTGAATATTTAATAAAATATTAAATATACATAACAAAATTAAAAAAAAATTCTGTTGCATGACATATTTTAAAGGTTGTTTACTATTTCGAGGTCACTGATTGCGATTCAAGCATCAGTTTTTTGCTATCAGCTCCAGTTATTAAGATACAGTTATGAAGTACATATTGAGTCTGCTTACTTCAACTTTAGTCTATTGCGATCGCGTTTTAAATAAAATTGTGTTATTTTCTATCATGGCATCAAAGAGAAAGGTCTGCAGTAACGATCCAAATAGTTTTTGTAATATCTGTGGTGAATATATTTTTGAAAAATATCGTTTGAGTGTCTCAGAATTCGTAAAACAAGCACTGGGTGCCCAATGTTGTGTGCAAAATCTGTGTTGAGGAATAACGCTTATGGACAACTTAGAAGAGAACCTCATTCAAGTTCCAATCTCCAATGATTTGGCGTGAAACTTTAAATAACTGCTATTTTTTTGTTGTAAATATATCGGGAATTAACTATAACAACCGCTCTAAATGGAGTTTCCCTACATCAACATCTTCTATTAGACATGTAAAGAGTTTGTATGATCCCTTTTTTTACGCCCATCTAGATCTACATCTAAAGAAAATTCTGATGAATTGGATGAGAGAAGCCGAGAGGTAATCTACAGAGACGAGTTTGTTCCAGAAAACCATTTTGAACCAAGACCATTTAATCAAAACGAACTTAATGATTTAATTAGAGACCTTGGACTGTCGAAATCTTCTTCTGAATTACTAGTTGAAAGAGAGAAATTTTTTAACTAAAGAGTCTAGAGTTTCATGTTACAGCACTCGAAAAAAAGATTTACCTAATTTTTTCGCTGAAGAGGATGATTTATCGATTCGTCAAAACGCAGTTTAAGGTCTGTTCTATTGCACAACTTACCGATCGCATATTCAACTAAAGTTAAGGAAGAATACCCTACAATAGCATTGGTCATAAACAAGATACAGTATAATGAACATAAATGTATAATTTGTGTTGATCTTAAGATGGTTAATTTCCTTTTAGGAGAACAAGGTAGCTATACCAAATACCATTGTTATATGTATATGTTTATGGGATAGCAGAGCTAAATCAGAACATTGGACAAGAAAAGATTGGCCTCATAGGAAGCACTAGTTCCAGGTGACCTGAATGTTGTAAGTACAACTCTTGTGCCACGAGATCGTATCATATTGCCACCTCTGCATATTAAACTTTGTCTGATGAAACAATATGTTAAAGCACTAAACAAGGAACGCAAATGTTTGGGGTATATTTCAGAGAAGTTTTCGAATCTGAGTTCAGAAAAGCTAAGGCAGGCATATTTAACGGCCCACAAATTCGTAAATTGTTTTTAGCGGTTCAATGTCAGAAATTGAGAAAAAAAAACATGGAATTCGTTTGTTTGGGTTATTCAAAATTTCTAAGGCAATAAGAAGGGTGACGATTGCGTTGAGCACGTTGAAGAGATGTTGTCTCACTTCCAGCAACTTCGGTACAACATGAGCATCAAAGAACACTTCCTGCATAGCCATTTAGATCGTTTCCTGCAAATCTAGGTGACTTGAGTCACCTGACTTGAGTCAGGGCGAACGATTCCACCAAGATATGCGGACTGTGGAGGAACGATTTCAGGGTCGTTGGGATGTCCACATGTTGGCTGATTTTTTGTGAAGCATTCAGTACTTCGTCATTCAACAACCGTAGAAAATCATATCAAAGAAAGTTACAGAGTTTGTAGCTTTTTGTATAATAAAATATTTTTATTATTCAAAAACTAGAGCTGATACAGAAAAACAGATAATAAATTTGAAATCAGAGTCTAAAATTTACACAGAATCATGTAAAATATTCCATGCAACAGACTTGCTGCTGACTTCCTGGCACTGATCCCATTGGTAGTTGCGAAAAAAATAATTTTGCCGATCAATCAAAATCAAAATTGTAAGACCCGCTTATGAGAAATTTCGGTTTATTAATGTGTATTCCAAAAACCCACTGGGTATTGAGCAAGAACCTAATATGTATATCGAATTTAAAGTAAATCAGTTATAGAGAGGTCCTTAACTTCACAAAATATAAGAGAGAACGAGATCCCTCCTAGATTAGAGATGTTTTGAAAATGTAAACGAACGCTTTTGTATAAAGATGTCGCAAATGAAAATGAAACATAAACAGGAAAATGATCTTTCTGGATCCAACGTGCTTACTTCTTCCGCACACGACTTTAAATTATGGTTATGAGAAGTCTACATACGGAATGAAAAGGAAATCAGAAAAGGCACTCGCGACGCAGAAAATAAAAATAAATGAAACGTCCATCAAGAGACATTTGTATTTTAACTAGTTCTGAGGCATTATTATAAACGTTAATAGAAATTAAAATGTTTAATATACACAGTTCGAGAGCAATTGATGATTTTTCAAATTTGGCCTATATAGAAAATTCGGTTTTCGGAGTTTTTAGAAAAAACTTGGTACACAGTTCTGTTTCAACTTTTAACGTTGATAATATTGTTAGGTTTAATCAAAATCGTTGTAGTCGTTTTTGGAAAATATCAGTTGTACAAAAAACAGTTTATAATAGGCTTGCCCGATCCACAAAAAAGAATAGCTAAAACTACAGAGGCCCAAGTCTCGTCAAAATCGTGCACAAGAATCTATCTGCCGTAATAGGTACCGTTTACCAACAATCTGATAGGCCTACATAAGTCTGGTTTTAGACCAGGAAAGCTTTGCCAAAGATATTGCCATCATTGATCGTAATCAACGTTATGTCATAGCCACGTTCGCTAATATAGAGAATGAGTTTAGCTATAAATATGGTGTCAAATCAAAAGGACACACAACATCGACGAATTAAACAGAACGTCACCGTTGACTGATACAACTTTTAGATAGTAGGGAACTTTGTCAACCTTGGCTCCGCTATTAACTATGACAACATCTCATCAAAAATTTAAAGAATTGCTCTTTCCAGCCGCTGTTTTTTTGCGCTGAGAAGACAATTCAGTAGAAATCCCTTACTTGAAATACTAAAGAGATTCTCTACAAGACCCTGAACGCACCAGTCGTGCTCTATGGAATTATTAAACAAGCTATAAAGCGACAAACCCTTATTCAAAAAAAAAACTCCAGATTGGACGTTTAAGATGGCTAGTATAGAAACTTTGTTCAAACTTTGCCTACGTTTTATTGTTGTCCTTCAAACATTTGTCAGGACGAAGTTCATAAAGTTATTATGAGAAAATCCTCAATTTTAAACGGTGCAAAAAATATTTTGTTTTCCAGTGAAGAATTACGATTCGTTTAATATCAGCTTGTTTATGAATTAGCGGAGCTCGTAAAACCACCTCCACTGCAGCCCTCGATGCACAGTCTGCTGTGAGACGTAGAGTCTCGTTACAATAGACACCGTCTCTAGGTTAACACACAAAGATACTACATCACCTTGGTATTACAGAAAACAACGACCACATCATTACCTAACTCAGTTTTGAGCATAACTTCCACGAAGAATATTAGCATCCTTGGGATCCATCTCATTCACATCGAAATCAGAACACAAATGCCGATTATCTCTTAACGCGGTAGCAGAGCACTTGACGATTTACCTCTCTTGGGTATTGAGTCACAAATACATCCCTGGGAACTGAAATGCCTACAGCATACAGTGGAGACATTGGTTTCTATCGTTTTATCGTGGTCGTCGAGTCGGAAGAATAGCGGATACTGCTTGCGCTGTGTTTACGCCGTGAATTTTTTCGCTCGTCTCTGTAAAATTAACCATACACCACACAAAAATTTCGTTGCAGCCCAGGAAAAATTCAAAAAGTTTTGAATTCATGCAGATGGTTGCTGCAAACAGATGGTCTGCCCAGGCATGTTATAAAAGGCAAACCTTAATATTTTATATTTTAACGCCAGTAGAAATGTTAAAAATGCCCCTCGCTACAAATATATCACCAATCAAACTGGATGCGATCAAGGCAGCAAACCACAGATCGATAAACGGCGCAACGTGTCTAGTATCCAGGAAACTGTCCAAATTACAAACGCACTTTGGCACGGATCCGATAGGTTAAATTTTCAAGGACTTCTGTATAGATTCTGCTAAATTTGAACAATGGCCTAGGTTATGTTGAATTTTAGGGCAGCAATTCTGCTTCTCAACATAGCCACTCATCCAAAAATGCGCCTTGTCTTTAAAGATGATTTTTCGGCCAAATTTAGGGTTCTATTCCAAACGCTTCTATGGTCATTCACTTTGAGTAGGTGGGTCGGTGGGAACTTATAGGCTCAAGTCGCTAAAATGAAGTCTGTTGAAAGGCATAGTTCTTGTGTTCGTCGAGGACCTCCTCATATTTCACAATTTAACGGACAGTGGCGATGTCCCCTGCCGATCTGGCATTCCTTTGACGTACGGGTGCTGGCTCATATTTTGTTTAATAATTTATTTGAATCGAACGTCTCGTCTCGAATTTGACCACTAAACGTTGACTTTGAAGGTTCACCGCGTGTGCGTATATAGGGCATGACTTTTGCTATAACGCTCATTTTGACAATAATGCTTTATCATACTGCTCAATAGTGTAACTTGCCATTGTGTTTCGGCATCATCGACTAAATAGTTAATAAAAGGTTTGATAGACCTCGCCAAAACAACATGGTCTCCTCCGATAGTCAACTTCGACCCGTTCCTATTTGAAAACCATTTATTATCAACACCGCCATGAAGCGCAATATAGCTTCTGTTTTTAGGATACAGTCTGGGTATACAGTTTTTTCATAATAATTTGCACGCACTAGAGGAGTTATGAATAACGTAGTTTTTAAAGAAAGAGAGTTTTGATCCCTGCAACTATACTGGAAAGGGAACACAGAGTTTAGTACCTCATTCCACGTTCGTGTTGTTCGGCTTTGGTAGGAATCTCTCTATTTTAATCCTATGCGGTCTGGATTTCCAAAAATAAGAACCATTTTCACGATAGAAATTCCATTAAGGTAATTATGAAAGAACATGAAATAGTTAAGATGCCTGAAAATGAATCCTGGGGGATGGTGTCAAGACAACTGTGTCTGCGGGTATTTATGAAATTTAGCATAGTGATTGGATCTCGGATTAGATAGAATTTTTCTCAGAATTTAATTTATGATTACCCTACGAATTTATTAAGCAAAATATTTAAGAGAGACATGTTTAATTTGTTTATTAATTTTAGTGTTTTAATGATGATTGCTAATATCAATTTTTTTTTTAAACAAAGGTCATTACAAGCTCGCTTTACATTCAATTCCTTAGGCGCGCGGCAAAAAGCAATAACATTAGTAGGATTATTAGAAAATAAAATAAATATTCGTATATGAGGAGAAAGAGAGAGAATTAAAATATAAGTTATAATTTAAAACAAAAATCGAATGGATATCGATAACAACAAAACTGGAAATAAAATTACCAACAAACTAACAAACGTCACCTTAAAATGTTAATACTATTGGCGTGTTTAAATTGGTATTCGTGTGTTTCGCTTCTTTTTTTTTTAAATATTTGCTTCTTTCAATATTCTATCTACTATTTATTTATGATTGTATAACCAGATGCCGTCTGTATTATATGTATGCTAGCCGGTCGGCCATTTGCGAGCAACGCTTCTTTTTCATCACCCGAATCACAGCTGTCCTCCATTTGACTTATAAGCCGGGCACCCGCACTCGATCTTAGTTCAGGTGATTTTTTAGCCGGCGATGATGATTTTTTACGGCGAATTGCCGCCACCATTGACGAGTTGGTAAAACTATTCAGAATCTCTTCGGCTGCTGGCTTCATAATCGCCTGTTGGGGTTTTCGTATTTTTGGCGATGCATTCGGTGATGAGTTTTTCGATGATGATAAAGATTTCTTTGGTGAGTCGGGTTCCTCTTCTATGCTGGATGTCTTACTACCTGGACTGTATTTCCAGCCCCAGGTTTTCCATCGTAATGGATTTATTATGATATTATCACCGCCACCGCCGGTGCTGTTGCCCTTTTTCGTTCCATGCTGTTGTTGTTGTTGATGGGCCATGGTGGGATCGTTGTTAGTATCGAGTTGCATCAAACCATCCGGATTACTGCCATCGATATTGTTGCGATAATGATCAGCATTGGGTTGATGTGGTAGGCTAGCCAGAAATTCCATGTCCAAATCGTCTAACAAAATTTTTACACACAACATAATATACACATGGAGATTTATATTATAGAGAAATGTGTTTCATTTGAACATAAAAAAACAAAATTGATATACATATATATATATAAAGAGAGAGAGAGAGAAACAATTTGGAAAAGGGTTTGTGATTGGTGGTGACGAAAGGATTGAACAAAAAAAAAATAAGAAGATATATATTCAGCAGAGAAAAAGAGTGGTGAGGATTTCTTTTACATAGAGATAACAAAATTAAATTCTTTTGTTCGCGAGGGAAGATACTATTTATAAAAGAGAAACAATCAAGTTAGGTACATCTATTAATTTTTTTTTGCATATTAATTTGTCTCTTATGTACTAGGAGCGTATTTTTTCTATGGTATTCGTTGAGAGAACTCCTTAAGTTACGGGAAAGCAGTTAGGAGCAATTTATTGTTATATTCTTTTGTTTATTGACGTTTTTTTGTGAGATATATTCTATATACAAAAACAACAAACTATTGTGTGTGCTAATGAACTCTTATGATATCACATGCAAATACTAAAACTTAACAAAGAAATCAAAAAATATTTATTTTTTGAATTATTCGTTCGCAACATGCAGGTACACTAAACACACTTATTAGTCGTGGGTATTTTTTTTTATAAAATGAAACACTAAATCAAGAGATAAATGATAAAATTCTTTGAATGAATGTACAAATGTGTTAAAGCGGAGAGAGGGACGATTTTTCTTTGTTGTCTGATAGACAAATATGTTTTGTCTTGGAAACTAAAGAAATAAATATCTAGTGCTCTGAACCTAGTATTCGATAGAGGTAATAATTTTTTTTATCGTGATGAAAAACATTTTAGAACAGCAAACTAAAATATATAAGCTTACGCGGTATTGGAAGCAAAAGAACTCACCTGGTAGCTTCTTTGTTCGAAATGATGCATTTGTGATCATTGATTTGGACACGGTAGGTGCCGTGTTTGTTGCTGGTGTCAAAGCAACACTGAGTCCCATTGGACCATCGCTGGGTTGTCCTGAAAATAAATTACAATTTGATTAGGAAATTTGGTTCACATTAATTCGGAATGGAGGTTTGAATGAGTCACAAAATTAATCGGCGTTCTTGACAAAATTAAATAGTCAATGCAGTCATTAACAATGTTTAAGGAATCAGGTATAGGTTATATTTTTATAACGTTTGTTGATTTGGATCTACAATTTTTCAAGTGATTTTTAATTCTCATCAGCTTGTCAGTTGCGCACCTAACGGTCTCCATTATTTCGACGATCACTCAAATTGACGTGGTGAAAGGGCTTAATTAGTTTCCAATAAATAAAAGAGCAAAACCGAGGGCTTATGTTCAGGCTCACTCCTTTGCATAAAGTGTCAGAGGTATGAGGGAAGCGAAGGAGTTTTTAAGTTTGCAGAGCATAAGCTGCTTGCTCGTACCTGCGCAATGCACGGACCGAGTACATCGAGCATAAAAGAACTGATGGGACCACATTTGATGAAGGGCTCTAGCCAACTAGGACGAACAATGGTCTCCTCAAATCTTGCGAACGTTTAAATCAAAATTAAGGCTGATAATCCCTTGTACACCCCTCCAGCCGTGCTAGTGCTCTGAACCTAGTACTCGTTAGAGGTAACAATATTTTTTTTTTGCATTTTTTATCGGTGAAAAACATTCCCGATGACAAGCAGAACGTACTATTTTGCTTGTCCTCAACGATCGCGCCTCTAAAATTGAACCGATCCTTAGCTAACTGCCTCCAGCTGCGCATTCCCAAGTGGTTTAGGTCGGTTTGCACTTTTGAGCGCCACTTAAGGTGAGGTCTTCCTCTACTGCGTCCGATGTCCGGCTGGGAATGGAAGACTCTGCGAGCTGGAGTATTAAGGTCTATTCGTTCTGCATGTCCTAGGCATCTTAAACGTCCAATGCGGAGTTTTTGGAATAGGTGCATGTTGCTATGTGAATATTGGATCAGTTGTGAACTTTCCAGGCCTAAAACCACACTGATAAGGGCCGATAACATTGTTGGTTAACGGTTTCAGGCGTTACGGCAGATAGGATCTTGTATTCGATGTCGAGGAGACTTGGGCCTCTGTAGTTGGCGCAATTCAGATGGCCTTGGCGGTGACTTGCGATTGCAGCCTTTCGACATTAAATTTCTTCGTTCCTACATTTGCATTAAAATTTCACAGCAGTAATTGTTTAGGGCTTTCGTTAGTTTTTCGCCTACACATCTGATGTTTAATGTTCTCACATTCCAAGTTCAGATACGAACGTCCTTTTTTCGTTTAGCAGGGTCGTCATCTAGGTTCGCCTGGGACAGCATTTAGGGTATTCCGTGCCAGCCTGACCATTCTATGTTTATAGTGTTGCTGTTTTTATCTTGTTATCAACACTCGCACTCATCGGTAAACAAGTCACATTCGGTTGGATGAGACCAGTAGTCAGAGTTACAAACACTGGGATTCGCCAAGTTAAAGCCATTCAGAGTCTACCCTCGTTCTACAACATCTACCATTTATGCAGGTAAATATATCTTGTTTTTCACTACACAGATCATTAACCGCAAGAAGTTGATCACCGAAATTAAATTAAATCTCATAATCGATTTTTCATCTGCGGATTCGTAAAAAAGTTACGGACTTTAGCAAGCACTCTTATGCTTCGAAAGCACAAGTTAACACAAACGGGACTCATTTTCATTTTAAATCATAACGAGCAAGAATTTCTTTATGGCTAGTTTGGCATGATCAGAGAAGAAGCAAAAACTCTTTCCAAAAGTAATTCTTCGTTGGATTTCTGACTAGGTTTCTCTGTCCGTTACAAGTATATTACTTCGTGGATTGTAGAGTTCTCTTTAATTCATCGATGATGTGTGTCCTTTCTTGTTGATAGAAAGGACACGCTTCCTTTTTTTTAATAGCAATCGCAGCAATGACATACAGTTAGGCTACTAATGATGTCAACGTATACTTTTTGTATGCTTTCTGTCAGTAAATTAATGTGTATAACGTTGTTGCAATGCTGTTCCACCCCGCCCACTAAGACGCCTATGTTTTTTTTATGCCCAGTCAGACTAGTTCTGCGCATTTGTTTGGTCACAGCTGGGGTCTATTTTATTTTTATTTTATTTTACATCTCTAGTAAATACTAGATAAATGGGGATAATTTCAATTCATTTAGCTGATAAAAGCCAGAGAGATTGCAGTTGTTATCGGTTTATTCTGATAGAAAACCGCTTTGTTAATTATCCAAACCAGATAATAGAACATATTTATAAATTGATTTGCATTGGTAACGTTTAAAAACCGAAAACGACGAGGTATTTAAAAAGTCCGCGTGTAATAAGATTTTAAATTAAGTAACCACATATTCCATTGGGCAATCCCAAAATTATTTATGTGGTGTAAGAGTAAATATTTGTTCACTTACCCGAAGGATTAGCATGCAGCGAATTTTTAACGGCACTTGTCACCAATATTACATCTGAAAACATCTCATAACAGCCTCTGCTGTGAATGTCATCCATCGTCTGTATAGCAATCGTTCCAAAACCATTAAACATTGCAAAGTAAATGGCATGCACCAACTCGACAAGAAACTGAGATGATAATGCGATTCGCGGTGGTGGTCGCGGCACCAGTGCACTAGTTGGATCCGAACCATATGATGTTCGATGGGCATGACCGGGTTTCGAGAAACCTTGATTGACAATTTGTGACGCCATACGACACAAGTGCAGCAGCGTGTTTTTCTGCGTCAAGCTTAACTGGTGGTTGTAGCAGAATAACAGCGCAGACATTACCTTCATTCGACTCTGCGCATTAATAGATTCGATCTGTTGGAATGGACCCCATTTGATTTCACGATTGCAATTCTCCTCCCAGCGTCGAAGATCCATAAGAGGAAGACTTTTCTCCTACAAAATAACAGGAATAAGTAAAAATTAAAAAAAAAAATTGTAGAAAAATTTACTTCATGATAAATTGATGCTTGCGCCAGGACAGGCAAACGGAATGGGACAACTTTTGGAGTTCCATCTTCCGCGGTAACCTCAGCATTATAAATGCATATTAGTAGTGTTTCAACGCTGCGGCAGCTTTTCTTATCACCCATTGCCACAGAGTTCAGATACACGTAAATAAGAATGGGAATAAATTGCATTGGAAATTTTCTCAGTCCATCTTCTTTCGATCGATAAAAACTTAGGAATTGGTTGCAAATCCCATGGATAAGCTAAAAACAAAAGACAAATATCGTATCATTAAATTTCTTGCTGGTATGGCAGATTCAACTCACCTCTGGATACTTCAGCCTTTCATTGAATATTGTATATATTGCTTCGGCGATTTCCTGATTGTTTTCATGCAAACTTGAAAAAGATTGCATCTCCGATGGCTGCAGACTCTCATATTCTGCCAACCAATCTTGTACTATTGCCTCGGCCATGTTGGACTTTTCAATTGAAGACCTACTAAAGAAATAAGTAACGAAACATGAAGCAAATCATCCAAATTTGACATTGATTTGAGGGTGGGAGGGTTGGCCAGGTGCTCTTCGTGACTTTCTTCCCTTGAATATTTTTATCAAATAAATAGAGGCGACATAGTAAAAAACGACAATAGAACAGTCAAGGGTGAGGTAATCACTCGTCACCAGGCATACATAGACAAATTCATTTGCGAAAACGCGATAGGGGAGTTTGCTATTCCCAATCAGCAATTACAGTCAGAGAATATGTTCACATTGGTTTTTCATTTCAAAAATGACCTTTCACACGTTTTAATTGAATTGTATAAAAAAAAATTGCCTTTAGCCTTGAATAGGGCTAGTCGCACTATCTGTAGTTTGGCACTGTCATCGCGAGTTTTCCATCAATTGCTGAGCGATGACGGAATCGGCAATTTGCAATTTTGTGAACTTATATTGGACTTTAGTGGTTGGACATTTAAATAAAACTTTATTCTTTTGGATGTTTTGTCTTTAAATTGCATAATTAAGAAATTTTATCGAATTCGTATACATACCATGTAAAATAATGAATGTTGATGTTTTGACGTAACTTCTTTGACTAGAGTGTGAAAATTGATTGGGGCTAGAGTTCAAGAATGCTGCTGCGTAGTGGCGTTCATAATAGGAACTTTAGCAAATGGACTGAATGTGTCCATTTGATTATCTAATATAAGGATTGATACAAAAATTGAAAACAAATGAAACCGATTTCAACGAAATTGACCCGTGTCTTTGATAAAAGATCATGAAAATTATTATTTCTGTCAAACAAAATGTAACTATTATAAACGAGAAAACACCCAAAATCTAATTTACTTTCATCGCAGTTGTCAACCTTATTCTCATTGTCAAAAATGTTTTAACATTCAGCTCGCGAGTGAAGTAAATTTCATACTCGTCAATCTAAACCCAAATCGACTTCGGTCGACTACATTAATATATTGTCTTGACATTAGTGACATTCATCGCAACGACTTTCATGTCCACTTAAAACTGCCGAAATGTCAAAATATCTGTTGGAGAAAATGTAAACGTAAACGCACAGAAGTCAATGAATGGCGTTTATCTTTAGTAATACTCAATAATCAACACTTTTACCAAAGAATATAGATCTTCATAGAGAGCGCATCCCATACAAAGAATATTTTCTAGGTGGGGTACTGATATTGATACCGCAGTGTTCACATTGCTACCCCAGCATCAAACAAAAGCCTTGCCCGGCCGCGTCTGAAACGGCTAAAAATTGTTTAGCTGTGATGCGTACTCTATGTAGTTCTATACTCTTTGTTGTTACCTATTTAAGATAGGCTAAACCAGTATCTAGGACTCAGCTGTATTTATTAGTTTCATCTTTAATATATGCTTATTTTTGTATAGCACATCTTAATGAATACTCTGTGTATTATATTGAACAATGTAATTGCAGTATTTTGCAATTGGTTTGCGGATTCAACATAGTAAAAATAATGGTGGAGCAACACAGCACATTTACTTTGCAACTCTCTGACAAATAACACACAGCCTGTAGATTGCCTAAATCCATGAATGTTAGCTCCATCGCCTTGCATCTAAAAAGGGTATTATGTTATCTTTAAATAATTATATTGTAATATGATGGTAATATAATATACCTCATTTCGCATCCAATATCTTAAAGCAGCCACCATTTGGAGATCAGCAGTAATCTCGTACTTATTGGCATGTATGCATTCATAACATTCACTACACATAAATAATTAACAAACAAAATTTATCATGAGTCCATATTTATTTATTTTGTTTCACATTATTGAAAATCACCGCACAAAAACTTGCAATAAATTTCCAGATAGAAATTCTTGTATATGTCAAAAGAAAAAATGAATTGGCAGAAAATGTTCATAAAGGTTGAAGTCATACAGATGTTTTGTTTTTTCCATTATAAGACTTCTTCGTTTTAATAAGCCAATTGTGTGGTCAACAGAATCAATTGAGAGAAAAGAAAATTGTTCTTCAGACTTTAATCAAGTCCAGATTTTATTTTTCATAAGAATACTTTATAATACGTAGAATATTTGTCAGCTATCATGTCTACGTGATTGATATAATATATGTCCCAGAACAAACCAAAAACAAGCTGAAAAATTATCTTTCAATAAAAATATTATCTGTATAAACAGTTTGTACGCTCTGATAAACATAAACAGATATTTTATTTATTTACAGATCAAATAAATTTTTGAATTTCCTTCTACCATTATTTACCAGCCCAGAATTATACCCTGAACACATTAGATTTTGATAATTCAATTTTCCAACCACCTCCACTATCTGGATGACAGTCATGACACCTATCAAAATTTTACCTTTTGACATTTCTCACATTATTCTTGGCCAGTCGTTGTAAGAAGAAAATTCGTCGAGTTTTTACAATTTCTTTTCCGAAAATGTCGGCCCTTATCCGATTGAATAATCGTGCGGTTTTGCGGAATCTTATTTCGCAGACTCGTACTATCAAGACTTCCCCGAAGAACCGTGAAACCGCTGCCGTTTCGCCAACCCTTAACCAAGCCAAAGAGGAGTCAACCACCAAGAATAAAAATTGGGTTAGTTATGGATTCGACCATTTCGATGAAGCACACGATCGCAGTTCCACAAAGGCTTCATTCTTCTTCTCCGTAACATTGTGTCTTGTGTGGGGTACATTCTTCTGGGCCTACCTACCCGATACCAGATTACGTGATTGGGCACAACGTGAAGGGTTTCTTGAGCTGCGTCGTCGTGAAAAGGCTGGCCTGGATTTGGTCAGTCCAAACTACATTGACCCCAGCTCCATGAATCTGCCATCCGATGAGGAATTGGGCGACACCGAGATCATTATTTAAGGTTTCTATTTGACCAGTATGCATGCATGTTATGCAGACAGCTAGTCGATTTGTTTTCATCAACTAGGTGGATTGTGTTATGTAATTGGATTTTAATTTTAACGAAAAAGCCGCAATATTCATACAAATACTGGGTTTGTAAATTAAAGTGCAGATTACGGTATTAAACGAAGACTTGGTTGTGTTTTTTATTTTATTTGAAGTGAAGTTATTTCGATGGTGTGTATGTAAACAAAACAATATAAAGCGACGAGTGGGACATTTGCATTCTATTGTCTGAGAAAAAAACTGATGAAGAATTTTCATTTGATTACTGATTTATTTGTTTATTTTAGAATAGAACCAAGCCACCGATTAACTTATACAGTGAAGTTTATTCGAGCACTAGTCTTATCATTAATTATGTCAAATGGAAACTAACGTCACGTTTTCCGTCAAAACAATTTACTTCAATATTAGCGTTCGCTTAAAACACTCCACTTAGGTCAGTTTTTGTTCTGATTTTAGTCGTATTGTTAATAGTTGAATAACGATTCGAATTGTAAATTTAGCGTATCGAGAGATACAAACGAGCGCACAAATGCCACCTACCTACAGACAACGATGTCAGCTTTGTCCTTCTTCCTGATGGTTTAATAAAAAAATTCTTTAAATATAGATTTGTTTGCCTTTTAAGTATGCATGCTTCAAGCAACCAACCAGGTCGGTATTAACGAAAACTTATCCAATGACTGAAATACTAGATCCAAAAGTCCCATCAAAATGAAGTGGATTCCATGTTTTGCTACTCTTACCGAGGCCCCAACTAACAATTATTCCTGTATAAGCCAATAAATGTAACTTCCTCAAGCAATTATTTCTGTATGCCTTATAAAGTACTTGGGCGCGTAGGTTGATCACTTTTGCAGTCGATTGTTTGGTTAAAAGCCTGTTTAAGAAATTATGCAGAAAAATTCACAAGCACAGCCGAAGTTATGATGGTAGAACCTCTGTAAGGTTGTTTTTAAGCTTCCGCGGATGTGTGTACATGAAAAATATGTGAAGATGTTTCAGTAAAACTTCGCATTTATTTATTCCGAAGCAAAACATGTATAGAGCTTACGAATGAAGACTGAAAAAAGCTAAGGTTAAAAGATAAGGAACCTACCGGAAAATGATTCAATACGATTCAAGTACTTTTTTGCACTTCATTGATTACATTACAAGTTTTTCGTGATGATCTGACAAATCATCCGAGTAGTATCAATTGTCAAGAAAATCTTATCTCAAATTTGCCGTTCGGAGTCGGCATAAAACAGGCCTTCAACAAACAGAGGTAAAAGAATACGATCTTTGTGAGCTGTTCCAAGATTTTGATGTAGTACAAAAGGTAAAAAGACGCCCACTACATTGGCTGAGATTTAAGTGAATGAACCGTAATGCTCCAGCCAAGCGAATCTTTCATTCACAGCCTTCAAATTTGAGAGATTTGCTACGTTGACTACAAAGCACCAAACCATCCCCGTTTTCTGGCACTCTTAGAAGGATTTATTATTGAAAGGCTACCTGCTACATTCGTATTCCAGTTCAAAAAAAAAAAACCTACTTGATAGGCCAAAGACTGTGTAGTCACAAAAACAAAAGATATAACTAAGCGTCGTTGTCAATTTAAAGAGGAAAGTTGGGGCTATAAGGCTAAGGCAAACTGAGAATTGTTTTCGTATACTGTTAAGCATATTTTAGAGATTTATATAAGTCATATAAATGAAAACGCGTCCTGATCCAGTATCTAGTTGATCAGAATTAAGGAATATTGTTACCCTGATGTTAGTTCGTGACTTGTAAGTTCTTGTCTGGGAACACTTTTTCCAAAGTATTCTGCAAGAGGCACATGCATAGATATCCTTCGTGGATTCAAAGGTTCCCCGATATATTTCCAGCTCTGATTTCCACACACCCAGAAACAAGCCCATTAGTGTGTGGCTGATCAGACGGGGTTTACCGAACCATGATTAATTTCTTTGGTGATTAAACGAAAAGTAATTTCTACACTAATTAGGTACCCGTAATCTGATACACAGATTAACTAATATGCATCAAATACAGTGTCTTTCAAAAACACACTCATTCATTATTGTAGGTTTCAATAATAAGCTAATAAAAACATCAGATAGGGCCCCGCTTCGACCGCCATTCTTTAACCCAAGCGCAAGTCTTTTGATACAATACTATCCATTTTGTAGGATCGATAAACTGGCATCGAGTTTTAACGGTAATGACTAACGATAACAGAATGAATTTAGGGTTTATTTCCCCAATTTCATGTAAGTTTAGGAAATGAATTGTGTCTTTGTACTATGCCACAGGAATAAACGATCGATATGCAGGCAATGGTGAGTAGCTCCTTCGACGATATATGATATATGAAACTCAAGCCACTCAATTGTGGTGGCTGTGTTATTAGGAAAGGTGTCATTTTGCGCTTTTGGAGATCGTGAGATTGTTGAAAAACTTTAGTCTTTCCCTTAGTTTTAAGTTACAGTTGGTAGTTTAAACCTGTTAAGGAGGTCCTGTATGCGACTTGGCCGACCATCGCGAAATATCTCTAATATACATCCGATGTTTTAAAGCAGTGCGAAAGAGTTCCCAGAAAATAGTTGAACATAATACTCGTAAGTTCAAGAAAGTTATAGGTGTATTGCCACGGGCGCTCAACATATTTGAACCAAAAAAATCAGACAAACCTATCTTATCGTAATAGTAACATACAGGAGTAACTCAATTCACATCGCTAATTGGTTCTGGCAGGGTCGACGTAAATCAAAGACTTAAACTGAAGCAATGAAAGTGAAAATTCAAAAAAATTGTACTTCAGTTATTTTATGAAACGGTTACTTATTGAAAATTAATGTTCATCACTTGATGGAAGTAACATTGTTGCTGAATGTGGCTAGTTTTCTTCGGCGGTTGGTTCAATTCTCTCCTCGTCTGGATCATTTTTAAAAAGGTTTAAAGCATCTTCAATGTAATAAAAAAAAAGCTGACAGCTCATTTTTAGAAAACTTTTCCTTTTCTGATTGTTCAGACAAAGGTGTTTCTGCTTAACTTTGGTAGATTTAACAAAATTCATCATCAGTTAGAGGCTAATTGGTTGGTTATTTAATTCGCCGATATCATCTTCATTTTTGTCAGAAAATCTGGTCTCTCTTACAAAAATTAGAACTTCTACAACTACCAGTTCCTCTCCGTTCAAATGAACATCCAAGTCCTGATCTCGAAGGCATTAGGCCAAATTTTTCGCCAAACCCTGATCATATTTGTTGCTGTAGTAAGATCATTCCAAGCATCTTTTAGATTTATAACTGCTTTATATGCCAAATTTACACCAAATTTCTTATATGCGGGTCATATTAGTTCCTGTGTTTTTGCAAAGAAGATTTGTATTACTTACAAATTTATTTTACTCGTTTTCTACGCCACACCCTGTTGTTGCAGTTCGAAAAAGTCCTACTCCTCTTCTACCTCTCTTTCACTTCAAGAATTTCTTACTGCCGTGTGGTACTTCAAATTTTTAAATCGTCATGAAATTTTTTTTCATAATTCACGCTAATTTGAATTTAGCGCCATTTAATAGTACTAGAAAGAAGATAACGATATGACCGCTGACAGTTAGATATAGTAAAAATGGAGCCGTTTTCATTGTTGAGCAATATTTCATTGCTGTTTTGGTGATTTTACAAAAGTATGGCTGAATTCTAAAACGCAGCACTTCTGAATTACTGATAAACAAGCTTTCCAAAACGCAAACGCATTTCTATGATCATGATGCAATGCATAACATTTCTACTAAAACGCATTGTGAACGCAACAACTGCGCAAAGAAAAGCAAAAGGATCATTGTGAATGATTACGAACATTACGAAGTAGCGAAAAAGCATTCATAACCTAGCAACAGAAAAGCACTGTAAATTCACAATGAGCATTTTTGACGTTTTTGCATTTAGCCTTTTTAACGGGTGTCCCATAATTCACGCAAAAATTTGAATTTTGCGCCAATTAATAGTATTGTGCTGCCAACGGAAATTGTTGAGCAATATTTTAAAAACAATCGAAACATATCAATTACTGCATGAGTCGTTTACATTTTGCGTGAAATATGGGGCACCATTTAGATTGCGTAATAGTAAAAATAGAAAACGATTTTTTGTATTATGTTGTCATGTCATTGCTGAATGGACAGTGCAGAATCTTCGCTGATCATCTGTCGGTCAACATTGAAGAGAGGGATGAATCTTATATAAGACGGATAGAGTCTAGTAAGTTCAGCAAATGTTTCTAGAGCGAACTCTAAACATAAAATCAGTATTCTAGACCTGGTCGTGCTTGGACTTTATAAAGAAATAGAAGGTTGGCTTGTGCAAAATATCTCATTGAGTCTAAAAGTGTAACATGTTTCGCTGATTGGGCAATAAATGTTACATATTGTTGTCATAGTACATCTGACCTAATCTGTTATGCTCAGCAGATGTATTGATTCTTCTGTTTTGGGACTGTATTTTTAATTTCGATTTGCGAAAGGCCGAACTTGCTATTCCTTGTTATTGATGTGAATTGGGTTTTTTTTGCCGAAGTAAACTATGTTTACCTTTGCCCATTGTATAATCTCTTGTAGGTCTTTGTTTATAGGGCAGATTTGTTTTACGCGGTAACAGGCGTGTCGTTTAAGTAAGTAGGTATTAGAGTACCTATTATCATATTATGAGAAACTAAAAATGCGATTATTAGCAGCCGCACTGCACATAAGGAAGTCCGTATGCTGTTAATTTGGCCAGCAAATCCTTGTGCCAAACTTGGTCGAGAACCTATTATATAACCAAAGTAACATCTATCGATTCCACGTGCAGATCTCCATAGATGGGTTACTTACATACTTAAGTGGCGCTACAGTCCGGAATTAACCAGGGCCTCAACCATCATGCCTCTCCAATTAACCCGGTCCTTAGCTAACTGCCTCCAGATGCACTTCAATTTGTTTTCCGTGGGCTGGTGGAAATCTCGAAAGACACGATGAGAACGTACCCAAAGTAGTGTGAGACCTTAACACACTTAAACCACCACCCTTTTTGTATCTGTATTGCAACTAAGTATGCGACTTATCTAGCAATTTTTTTTATCACGAGTAATAATTGTTTGGCAGGTAACATTCATGTGAGAGTTCCTGCTTTTGCCGCAACTTATAGCGCGGTTTGTTATTGTCGGGCCAAATCTAAGTGCTTAGTTCTTTGAAGACGCCGCAATAAATTTGTTTCGTCAAGAATTTGGAGGACACAACGGTCCTCTATATCTCTCCAAGTTGGTTGGTCGGTTTCTACTTGTGCGCGCCACTAAAGGCGAGGTCTTCCTCTACTGCGTTCGACGTCTGGCTGGGAATCGAAGACCCTGCGAGCCTGAGTATGGGTGTCCAATCGTTCTTCATGTCCTAGCCATCTTAAACGTCCAATGCGGAGTTTTTTGACCAGGGGCATGTACAGCTCGTATAGTTCTTGGTTGAATCTTCGTCTCGTTTGAGACGGTCCATGCTTCAGAGCCGTAGAGCAGGACTGGGATGATCAGGGTCTTATATAGGATCTCCTTAGTAGTTCGAGTGAGGGCTTTACTACCTAATGGCCTTATTAGCCCGGAGAAACAGCGGTTGGCAAGAGTAATTCTTCGTTTAATTTTTGACGAGGTGTTGTTGTCAGAGTTAATAGCGAAGCCGAAATAGAAAAAGTCCCGTACTACCTCAAAGTTATATCTGTCAATGGTGGCGTTCTGTCCAATTCGTCGATGTTGTGTGTCCCTTCGTGTTGATAGCATATACTTCGTCTTACCCTCATTTACTGCTAAACCCATTTTTGCCGCTTCTTAAGCTCGTGTGTACAGTTTTAAGGTACAATAGTGGAATCCTGCCAGTTCCAGTGGCTTTTTACAAAATTGTTCAATAATTGTTGAGGGTATGTGCACTCTATCGTTTGTGGTACCTTATTGCTGAATTTCCTTAAAACATTTTAGCATATAAATCAGCCTTTTTTTTGTGTTGTAGCTAGCGATCAGTCAGCTCTGATTAAGGCAGCGAATGAATAGTGGCTAAAATGCCTAATTTTTCAATAGACCAAAATGTGTGGGAACTTCCGGGAAATTATAGAATCCGTTAGTTACTCTTTCTTCTTAGATATTCTTTGGGTTTTCTATTGTTTACTTGGCTTTGTTTCGCTGGTTGATTGAAAAGCAAAGCTGTTGAACATTCACCTAATCGTTGTCTTTTAATATCGATAGGATCGATAATACAAGACTACAACTATCGTGGTACTACCCAATAACTTTTCCAATGATTTCCTCAGGAACTTTGTGACCGTCACGTTCTGATCCAAAAATTATCTGCTTCCAGAAATGGGCTTTTTGACTATTATCCAAAGCACTTTTGTGCTTTATATGACTAATAAACTAAAACGAAATGTATGTCATTAGCTTAACAAATTTTATTTATATTGCAATAATTTGTTGTTGTTTCGTTTGCTTTTTCTTATTTTTTTTTTGTTTTTTTTTGTTTATTTTCGTTTAGTCTATAATTTTTATATAATACATAATAAATTGTTGTTATTATAGGATTGTTTATTTTATTCTGCGATGGATCAAAGAAGGTATATGCATATCAACCAAGCATAGCAGGATCCATTAATTCTGCTGGAAAATGCATTTTCTGGGTGTTTTTGTCGTGTGCTATCGTCTCAATTTGAAACTTGATGAAATGAAATGCGTTCTGCGTCACCCAGATGGTGCTAACAAGCAAATGCTTCAACGGTTCAGTTGGGAACTGGTGGGTAGTTAGGGGGCTGTACATTCAATCCCTCGAGCGCTTGTGTGGGTATGGTGGTGTTGACTGTAAGTGGTGGCATACCTGGTAATGAAATCGGCGTTACCACAGATGTTTGCTGTACCTGCGGGTACGATGCAAACGTCTGCATATAGGGTAGACTAACATTTGATGGTGTCGTTTGATAGCTCGTTGGTGGTTGACTCGGAAGGGGATAGTTGTTCGGGTTGTAGAATTGTGGTTGCTACACGTGAGAAACAAGTATTTGTGTTAGACGAGAGTATGCCAACAGCTATGGGTAAAAGGCTTACTTGCTGAGATGCTATAAATTCATTCGTTGCAGCGGCGGCTGGAGTGTCATATCCTAAGCTCAAGTTTGAAATCGAAGTTGGTCGCGGTAGATTCGTGTACGGTGACTGTTGATCGAACATTGGTATCTGAGCCGGTGGAGGTACAGATGTAGGCACTGAAATGAATATTCGTTTTAAACTTGTTTAAACTAAAATAAATGTACGATCCATCAAAACTTCCTTGATGCAACAACCCAAAGAACTAAAGTTTATCTCTTTACACGTATTAACAATTAAGTGCTAATAAGTGTGATGTTTCATTCTTTACCACGTCTGGTATTAATACAAACAATGAGACTTCACAAATAAGTGATAACTGTTTGCTCGACATAGTTTAGAACATGACACGCATACGTTCTTTCGTCAACTTAAAATTGGATTAGCACATTTGATGGTTGCCACATAAGACAATTTTAACTCACCTGCATTCACAATCTGCCCCTGCGTTTGTTCTGCGGGCTGCTGCTGTGTTGGCATTTGCATAAGATTTACATCGTTCGAATTTTGAAAGAAAGCGCTGGCATTTGCTGCACCAGTATTTTGTACAATCGCCGGTGGCTGCTGAACGTTTTGCGGTGGTTGTTGTGGTACCTCGGCAACAGGTTCTGGTTCAGCACCTGTATTGGATTGAGGATTAGGTACGGTCGACGGTGATGGTGTTATATGGAGATTAGCTAAATTATTCATATCGCCAGCTGTAGCGGTGGCCGGGCTCCCATTGGGTGACGGAGCAGTAAAGGTGTTCATTAGCGGCGGTACATAGGGAAAACTGGGATTCACAGAAGTCACCTGCGCAACTGGCATCGGCTCAATGGTTTTTGCAGTCTGTAAGTTGACATTGGCGATAGCTCCCTCATTGGTTGGTGGTAACTTGAGTGCCGACTTTGTTTCGCTAGATACATCTTGAATGGGAATACGATGCAAGTATCCAAATCCAATGCCACAGCCAAGACTGCCTTCACCGCCCCATTTTGAGTTCGGTTTTAGTGAAACCTCACGACAAGCGTCATCTTCCAAATTGTACACGTATATCTTAAGTGTTTGATTCTCGTGCGTCTCAATCATGGTGAATAAATCGTCAGTTTCGTGCCGAATAGCATCGGCACCAATTATATAGTCGGTGAAGGCTCGCAAACCAGCTGTTTCGGCTGGGGATGAGGGATGGACCTCGAGAACATGCCAAACATTCTCGTTTGCTCCTTCGAATGAACAGAATCGAATACTCACACCCAAAAGGCCTTGTCCACCCCATGACGTGCTCGGTGTTATCGAGATATCACGCACCGTTTGTGTCTTACTGCTGTATACAGTCATTTTGATGACTTTGTCTACATTCTGCTTCAGTAGTTCTTTGAGTGTGTCGTTATCTTGGTCCAAACGGGTGTTTCCGATCGCGACAATAAAATCGAAGAAAGCTTCTAAGCCGGCTATTTGACCAGGCGAATTGTCCTGTACCTAGAACCATACCAATAAGATTGTTATTGGGATTAGAGTAATGGCGTGTGTTTATTTCATAGTATCATACCCTTAATACATGGTAGCCTTCGGTACCACCTCCAGGAACTTCGACACTATGTCCGGCACCCATTATTTATTTATTTTATTGTTTTATTGATAATGCTTATATTAAAATACGTGGCACTACTTATAAAAATTCTCAGTTGAAAATTTTTTCTAATGACATTTTATATTGACAATTTTGACATTTGTTAGGGGTGACGTTGGATCGTTACTGAATGCATTCATTTTTTGAAGTACAGTATAGACCGAAATAGTATTTAATGGTGAGGAATTTTAAATATAACAAACAGAACTACAGAGGACATCGCGATAAAACAAATGGAAGTGTTTGATGAAATATTATTAATGACCAATATACGTTCATGGGAATGGCAGTCATCTCTATTTGTCTGGCTATAAGTTCAACGATTTTCATTATCATGAGCTCCGTGGCTATACAAGCACAAAAAGTCAGTTTAAGGAACTGGTACACGCTGAAATCTAAAAAAAACTTCTCATATTGAGTTCTGTGATGGTACCATTTCACCAAAATGAAATGGTTAAGTAGTGAAAATAGCATATATAGAAAATATGGTTTGAAATGAACTACTTATTAGAAAGAACTAATTTTTGTAAGATCCTAAAAGAAAAATAATCAACTATTTAAATTAAAATTTAATTGAAAATGTAATAAAAAGAAGGTGTCGTAATTTTCAATTTTCTCAAAAACTAGAAGAAAACAAATCAAGTAGATATCCGGTTTTGATTAAAAAAGAATTAGAGGCAACGAATTTCAAAATAATATAATATATAATCTTACAGTTTTGAAAAATTGCCCTTTGATTTTTTTAAATTTTGATTTTAAAACCTGTTTTTTTTATCAAAATCTATGCATAGATTTCACTTGGTCTAAAAATCAGTGAGCTGAATAAATTATTGGCTTTAAAAAAAGGTGTGATACTTATATTTTAAGTATGTTTTACCATGTGTAACCATTATGTAATTTTATATATTTTTTATACTTTTTATGAAAGACCCACTCCCTCCAATAGAAAAAATTGCTTGTATTGAACTATGCGACAAAAACTAAATGATTGTACTCTTGCCTTATTTTTTAAAATTGAATAATAAAATTTGTATATTCGACAAGTGTGTTTTCAAAATCCGCCCACTTTTCAGAAAAAAACATTGTTTTTCGTCAAACCATAAGGAATTTTGATAAAGTATGTCTGAGCAAGATATTCAGACAATCTCAATAACTATATTTCTTCTATATAAACTAGTTTGCCGCTCCCACTATTCAGGAGTGTTTTTTTTTGTAACAAACTGCTTTTTTTTGTTAAATTTTGAGAAAACTAAAAAAACATTGGCTAAAACTACTTTGATAATTTTGCGTTGAACATTTCATATTTGGATCATTTGATCAATTTTGGTCAGAGCACATGAAATTTTTATAAGGCGTCTAATCAAGATATTTAGGGATGGAATGGGATAGGGTATTAAACGATTCGCACATCTGAATGTAGCGGTTGTAGCTGTTTCGGAGAATAGCATTTACGAATATCGTGACACGAGATTTTTATATAATAAACATAGATCCGTAACGAACGTTGCTAATGTTAAGTTCAATTGTTTTGTACTATTTTGGGAACAAATTTACTTCAGCTGTTTTCAATACACTCATTTAATTATGTAAAAAATCTAGGTAACATTTTAAATCGTCGCTCTCGATTACATTAAAAGTTATTAAACAATGCAAATGCCCCATACAAATCAACAATTTTTTGACAGTACACACATAGCGGAGTGATAAATAACATTCAATGAAGCATTGCCAGATAAAAAACTCAATATTACTTATACCCCAAAGGATTATAACTCTCTTTCTAAAGACAGTCCACGCTCACGAAACTTCATTGCTCCGTTCAGGGTATGTGGCGCCTAAGTCAACAGTTTTTTGTTAACGGTATTCTGGGTGGCACGCTTCGCGGGAAAAAGGATTTTAACCCTTTTTCTGGGGACATTCCACGCTCACGCAACTTCGTTGCTCCTCTCAGGTATTTTAGTATGTTTTTATCCAACATGGCAATGCTGGGTACACCGCAGCAAACAAAAACAAAAAAATAAAAGTATAATACACACAATTTGTATGGAATTATAACCAAAAAAGTAGATTTTTATTTTTTGAAAAACTTTTAAACTAAATGTGATGGACAATTTTTAAAAACATTTTAATAATCAGCACGCAATGACGAATCGGTTAACATATTGATGCCCTATTTTGTTTGTGTTTAATAATTCACCGAGCAAATTCGCTCATTTCGGCATTATGTAGGCAATTACAAATATGATCGAATTTTAAGCTATCGAACGACACAGAGCAAAATAAAGTGTAAGTTCAAATAAAAATCGCGTATACAAATTCAATTCCCAAACTACTCATTCCGTACTGTACAATTCTTATCGGACATAATGAACGAAATATACTTGCGTAAATAAACAGAGAACACTCTTCATGCCTAGTGCGCTTACTAAAATTCTCCTCAATCCAACCACACATCATTCCACCACAATGTTATCGAGTACTAAATATAATTATCGGAGTATCGTTCTTAACTCCTCTTACTAACAGCCGCATATATAGCATTGGCATGCTCGACAAGCAAACACCACTAATGTTACCCATACCTATTCGGTAGGTCCCCGTGTAAAATATCATGAACGTCGCCGTCTCGTAATCTACTGTCAAACATTTTTTTTTATTATGTGATTCTTTTTTCATCGTGTACTTTCGTCGTGCGTGTTATTTATTACGAATTTTCTTAAAAGTGTTGCGAATATTTGTCCCTTCCCGAGGGAACGCGGAATTGCATCTATTGCTCGGTAAAGTGTAGTATTTTGCAGCCAAATCCAACGAAAAGCATTGGGGATTCGACACGAAAATATCAAAAAGAAGGCAAAACCCTCCTTCCGCCGCAGAATGGCCGAGCAGAACGAGAAGTTGCTACAAGAACTTTTGCGTCTGAATGGCAATAATAGATGCGCTGATTGTAGCAGCAAACGTAAGCGAATTATAGAAGTGCTCGACATAATGTATTCTATTTCCTAAGGCATGGTCCTGCTGCAGTTCAGGTTTAATAGTGCAGTGTATATTTTTTTCCGCTTAGCTCCTTTTTCCTTTTTCTATTTGACAAGCCAAGCCTTGGGGGCGGGTTCAGAAAATGACGTAGTTAATCATTACTGCCATTCTCCGTTTGTGTGCGAGTGCGGGTTGTTTTTGTTGCGCTGCTGCTGGTGTTTACCCCAAAATGGTTCCCCCACCTTCTCATCGTTTGTTGACTTTGATTTGCTCCATGTACGCTATCACCTATCACTCGTTCAAGCGTGTATAGATAGTGCTGCAAATAGGATTTTCAAATCAAAAATAAAATTCTTATTAGATGATTGCGAGCAGGAGGGGGGCGAAATATAACTTTATTGTCGGATATGATCGGTTGACAAAAAAAAAATGTGACGTCACACTGAACATTCTCCTTGGAATTTGAAATGTTTTCCAAAAGAAAATGTACGCATAGCTGGTAGGCTAGATATTTTGTTTGTATGTTACGCTTACGATACACGCTAATGGGAATGTCTTGTTTTTGTGCTATGGTTTGAGAGCACCTCTTCAGTCTTTGCCTCTCTTGAGATTTATTTTACTATTTGCTTTTTCTCTCGCAGTTTGGCTTTAAATGCGCCGCGATAATTTTACTATCAATTGTTTTTCGTTTTTATTATTATTTTTCTGTTCCATTTTGCGTTGTTTCTCATTGGCTTTTACAATTTACAAATTCATTCATTAATTTCCTATATTAGCGATACGAGCTTTAATCAATCGTCGGCGCAACTGAGATAGCCAATGCATTTGACTCTGTAAATCGAAAAGAGAGGAATGTAGGGCGAAGCAAATCAAACATTCGCATTTCGCACACATGCGGACTGCGGAGTAAGAATGCGCGGAGATGGAGAATAGTAAACAAAAGCTCTGGGTCGTGTCGTAGAGTATTTTTGAAAATTTATGTAGGTCGAGGGTGGCCGCCCCTCGTCAATTAAAGTGAGTACGGTGCGCCCGATATTGAATGATCGACTATATTATGTCGAATGAATTGCAAGGGTTAATGCACTTGGATTAGCTTTCTGTCGGTGTACTGTTTTGTTTGTTATTGTTCTTTTTTTTTCTTTTCTGTTTTTCATTATTATTGCATACGGCAATTGAATTACTGTATTTCATCATGTCATGAGGTTTGATGTTATGGCAGTTGTTTTCCTGCACTGGACGATAATTTTGTGTAGATATGTTGACATGTTTATAAGTCGATTTCACAATCTCGATTTTGATAAAAAAAAAATGTGAAAAAAATAATTAAATGTTTTCTAGAGCTGATGGTATGTTGTATTTATTAGCGTGGGTACGGTGAGTGGTCTTAATACATCACAATTCAGAAGATAGCACGACACATCGAGTTTAAACGATTTCAACATAATCGTTGCATTATGTCTACTCGATCTATACTCTAGATGGTATGTATGCACCAAGAAATAAACTAATCTCAAGTTTATTTACTTCACTTAACGGTGTTATGGCTCATAAGTGTATCTGTCTGATATAAGGTAGGTTTCCATCCTCTTCGATAGTGGACACGTTGCTTCCAGTCATTCAATCCAAGCGCTATGTCTTCTCTGGGATTCGAATTATTCTCTTCGCTGGAGAATTCATGTGCTTGATTCATATTTTGTACTACATCCACAAAAGTTCATAAAGTTCGCGGTTGTATGTTCTCCTCCTCGCCTCGTGTTTAGGATCAAAAATTTGACGAAGAATCTTTCGTTTGATGGTGCCTTATATTTCCTCCATTTTCTTGCTAATTGCAGAAACGCTAAAGAAGTTCACACAGGACGTTGGATTTTCCTCGTTAGTTGGTGAAAGATATTGGATCGCCTTATTTTGTAGATGCGACATGTGGAGCTGATATTCCATGTTTTGGTGCAACCGTCCTTTGCTTACTGCATCCAGTTGCGCACTCCAAGTTGGTTGAGGTCGGTTTCAACTTGAGCGCGCAATTTAAGGCGAGGCCTTTCTCTACTGCGTTCGACGTCTGGCTGGGAATCGAAGACTTTCCGAGACGTACTATAGGTGTCCATTCGTTTTACATGTCCTAGATATCTAAAAAGTCCAATGCGAAGTTTTTTGACAAGGGGCATGTCGCTGTGCATCCCTTTTTTTTTGGTTGAATCTTCGTCTCTAAAGCCTATCAACCCGAAGAATTTTTCTCTCGAATCGACCAAGGATTTCTTCATCCGCTTATTATATGGTCCATGCTTCAGCGCCGTAGAGCAGGACTGGGATGATAAAGTTCATATATAGGATCTCCTTAGTAGTTCGAGTGAAGGCTTTACTACTAACTTGCCTTCTTAGTTGTTTTCGGAGTAAATAGCGGAACCGAGGTAGGCAAAGTCCCGTAACAACTCAAAGTTATATCCAATTCGTCGATGTTGTGTGTCCTTTCGTGTTGACAGCATATACTTAGTACTACTCTCATTTATTGCTAAATCCATTTTCGGGATAACTGTTACATGCTGGTAACAGTTATCCCGACTCTTAGTAGGGAGCCATTACCTGTTGTCGTTTTGTGAAGGGGTTGTACTTGCATACCAAATCGCCGTATAAGAAGGATTTTTTTCCGTCAATAGCCTTTTGATTTTTTTTTTTGTAATAGTTTCCTTTCTGATGACATGTTGAATGGAACGTGGTGCTATTTTGTTTTCAGAAAATCCGGCCAGTAAACTTTTTTTGATTATTCGTTCAAAAACATTTCTCCACCCATTTTGTTGATACTGAATAGGGGCACAAAATAATTCTGCACGCATTTCCAAAGAAAAGGAATTACACAGATCTTTTGTAGGCGTGATACCACGCCAATCCATGATTAAGTGTGTGTATATATCGCTCCAGAAGTTTTCTTGAAAAATAATACAAATCTGTGCTTAAAATCAAACGAAAGGTCAATCGTGGGATGGTCCCCGTTTGCTCGTAATGACGTAGAGTGTTCCTCAAAATACCGCTCCGAATTGTCCGGACAATGGTCTTTCCGTTTTTCCATAATTGATCGTAGAAACTTTTCAAAACTACTTAGCGGTGGGGTATAGACAAAAAGCTGATGTTCGTTCCGGGTGAAAACATATTATATACCTTCGATTTGCATTAAACAGATTTAGAGTCAATCTTCAGGAGCTTCCAATCGAGATAAAAAATGATTGGAACTCCAAAGTTCAGACAAAATCCAACAAAGATGAACAACAGAGTTGGATAATAACAAAAAATATACCGAGCCTAAGTAGAAAACTTGCAACTGGAAGAGGTGGCGGGAATATTCTGTAAGATAGAAAGTCCTTACATTCCCTCATTGCTACGTCGATTCGTCCACCCCCGTTTAATGTTACATTTACTAATGTTAAATAACTTTTGTGGGGGTATTTACAAAATCCCATTGCCCCTAATAGCAAATTCCAAACAGTCCAGAATCTTTCTCAATTAACACATTCCCCGTATTCCTCGAAGTGGATCAGTAAACACAAACAAACGCTTGCCATCGCCTTCGTACATCAAAACAAATTTCGTGATAAACAAATCACGAACTAGTGTCTTTAAGATGGGAAGGCATTGTATGTCTTGTCAATGTTTTCATTCATTAAAATCATCTCATTCAATTTATGAGCATGATAGTGATAATGGTGTCATTTACACCGGACCAAACCGTCCAAATACGAAGAAAATTATTCATGGTATTTTCCGGTATTTTCCAACGTCTAGATTGAAGACGAATTAAGGCCAATTGAGACGTTGTTTGTGTTTCAAATATTTTGATTGCGGCAAGCACAGATAAAGATCAAGCGGGAGTGGAAGTTTTGTTGATTCCATGTGTATGTTTTCTTATGCGCGGGCGTATGATAATAAGATGCCTGATAATACCCTACAGAATCTCACTATACCACAATAAGAAAATTGAAAACAAAAAGCAATCTCGTTCGATCTAGAAAATACTAATTATCGGATGATAATCATACCATCACAAGCACGAGCAACGACGTGTTTGGAAATACCCCTTGGAGCGGGTTTACATGTTTGTATAAGAGGAATTTCAGAATGCTTGCAAAACAGGGTATGAAAACTTATTATTATGTGTATACGGTATACCGTTCATACATTGATCATTTGTCATATTAGACTCTTCTTCTTGTTAATGATGTGGCAGTCCAGTGTGAAATTTTCTCAAAACGATTTAGGTTAGGTTTTAGGGGTTGTTGGTGTTCGAATGATGCGTCAAACTCGCATAGGCATGAGTGTGGCTTCTTGGAAGTCTCGCGGTAATGTGCCACCCTGCCTACATCAAATTTTGGCATCGAATTTTTTTCTGGTGTGGTCGTGGCAGGCCCTGCAGGAGCTGCAAAAAATCTCCAGCGTCATCCTGTTCAGAAGATTTGGCCTGTTTAACAACAACAACATGTCTATGTATGTTCGTCTCTAGTAAGCTTCGTCGAGATTAAGCTTAGAAATTGCTATCTCACTTCACTTTGGTCCAAATACTGTATGGTTCGTTCTGCCTGAAAGCAGACCCCGCACTTCTTTTCTCTTTGTTCTTCTTTCTGAAAAGCCGTTAATCCTGAAACTGCCATTTCCTCTATTCCTAACTTGCGTAAAAATCTACTAGCATTATTTTAACATTATACTTCCGTAGTCGTTTCTAAGTTTAATCCAAGAGGTTGTAGAAACAAGTTTAGCAAGGGCATCTTTTTCTCCTAGGAAACATGACTGGTTATATAGATTACGTTGGCCAAATCCTCCTTGATGTGAGTTGTTCGTTTTCGTTCTTCAAAGCATAAGACTTTTTACCTTTGTCTGTCGCGAATCAAGATCAGATCTATCACAAAAGGTTTAGTACATCCCATCGTAATTCCTGAATGGTAGTAATGTCTGCTTTGTAGCGACTTCTTCCGTTAAGCGTGAATTCTTGAAATTCCAATATGGCCTATTGTCCGAATAGTGGACACACTAGCAAGTGCATTTTTCAGAAGGCATTATGATTAGTCTCTTCCTAAATTTTGTCTTTTATTACTTTTAGATGTCGAATGGGCTTCATACAATGTTGGTATATTCCTCTGTACCCGGTGTGCTGGCGTACACCGGGCCATGGGTGCACACATCTCCAAAGTTAAACATCTAAAGCTCGACAAATGGGAAGACAGTCAACTGGAGCGAATGAAAGAAGTTGGAAATCAACGAGCGAAGATTAAATACGAATACCGAGTGCCGCCTTGTTATCGACGTCCTTGCGAAAATGATCCACAGTAAGCTTAAATAAAAATTCAAATCATGGTTTCAAATAAAATTCATTTTATCTCCACTTCAGAGTTCTTATTGAGCAATGGATTCGAGCAAAATACGAACGTCTAGAGTTCTCACCAAACGGACGACCCAGCTATATATCCGGCCATATGGAAGGCTTTCTCATGAAACGTGGCAAAGAAGATAGTCGCTACCAGCCACGAAAATTCATTTTATCCGAATCGGATGACACCCTGAAATATCACGTAAAAGAGAGCAAAGATCCGAAAGCAGTGCTACGAATATCCGAACTAAATGTTGCTTTCGCTCCGCGAAAAGTCGGCCATCAGAACTCATTGCAGCTAACCTACATGAAAGAGGGTTCAACGAGACACATCTACGTCTATCATGACGACGCCGAGGTCATTAACAATTGGTACATGGCCGTGCGTTGTGCTAAACTCCATCGGCTGCAAGTGGCATTTCCCAGTTCAACAGAAACCGAACTGACACACCTACTAACAAGAGACTTTGCTAAGGAAGGCTGGCTACTTAAGACCGGTCCCAGACCTTCGGATGGCTATAAAAGAAGATGGTTCACTTTGGACAACCGAAAGTTGATGTATCACGACGATCCAATGGACGCGTATCCAAAGGGTGAAATCTTCTTGGGGCACAGTTTGGACGGGTATAGTACACGAGTTGGTGTCCCGATTGGTGCTAAAGAGCAGCGATATAGTTTTACATTGTTCACTCCCGAGCGAACGTATAATATGTGCGCACACAGCGACAAGGAGCGAGAGGACTGGATAAACGTCATTCAAAGGGTTCTAGAGCGACCATTGACGCCGCAGGACAGCTCAAGTAAGTATAATTACAATTACAGTTGCAAAGATTTGTTTGGGTATTCATGTAAATCGAATAATTAGCTTCCCCTCAACCAAGATTGCTTAGTTAAAACAACAAATTGCCAAGGACTTTTTTTTCTCACAACTATTCATTCGTATTCTTCAAGATAGGGGAACCTACAATAACGGTTTGTCAACTCTGTAAGTAAAAAATAATATTTGATTTAGCTACGGTTGGCAATCAGACCATAAGTACCAGTGCCCCATTGAGTCCGTGTGTCTGTTTTGTATGCTTCAATAATACCTTCAGATATTTCATAATCGTGAGGTCGATTTTAGAAGCATTTTTTTGTTAAACAGCCACAGCAGTTTAGACACCCACCCTTTAATACCTGGATACTCATTTCGTAACTTTTAAAACGATAATCATTGACGATAGTGAATGAGACTTTCTGGGTACGTATCGTGTAATTAGTATACATGTGCACACACACAATAAAAAAAATTACACGCACTATACTCAACCAACAATAGACGTTTTAAAAGTAACGGAATTACTACCCTGGATGATAGCGATTGGATTTCTAGATGAAATCATTGGTGATGTCCACAGTTACAGTCGGACTGAATTACTCGCTTGGAAGTGAACACCTTATCTGGACCCCTCCGATAAATAGGCAGACTAACTTCTGCTACACGTTGCTAGCCTAATCCTGCATGCTAAACATTGAAAGCTCATAGCAGTGACATAGATCTTTGGATTGCTAATCGGTGACGACAATAAAAGTTTAGCTGTAAGCAAGAGTCGTCCAGAGTTAAAACTAAACACAGCTGAATGTCGGCCTTTCAGAGTAGCTGTATAATATTAGGCTGCGACCGAACTTATGAATGATGAATTTCTGATAGATAACCACGGCTGCATCTCTATAATTTTGCAGAGCGCGGAATTGGACCATGAGAAACCGAAAGCAGGTTAAACGATTCCTGGCCGCATAATCTCATCGAGTCTAATTTTCCCCAAGTTCTACAGATAAAAACCAAAAACCGTAGGAGATCTTGTAACCGATGTGAGTTAGTTCTTGTGAGTATTAAATAGAACTGAACTCGGATTGGTTGTAGTGAAAAGAGGTTACAACGCGAAAAGGTGCAGCTAAAAGGATAGGAATAAATCATGGTAATTGATCTCAATCAAGTACTGCTTTAAAGAGATTAACAGTTGAGATTAAAAGATTGGATGCCACGAATCAAATCGAATCCAAATCTAGGGGTGTCAAAAGATCAGCAAAATGAAAGATGTATAGCCGTATAACATTCTCGGAACACGCTTTCCATCAGTCGATAGGAGCGTAAATACTCGTTTCTTTATACCGACCATCTAATACTTCAGCGGTAAGAGTAATGTTCAAAAATCCCACTTATTATTCCACTCTCAAACTATACTTGACACATTGACATGCGAATCATCAATAATAATGTTAAATCGGAATGAACATGGGCCTCAACCAACATGCTTCTCCAACTGCCTCAAATTGCTTGTTTGAACTTGTTCGCGCCACTTAAGGCGAGGTCTTCCTCTCCTGCGTCCGACGTCTGGCTGGGAATCGAAGACTGCAAGCCGGAGAATTGGTGTCCATTCGCCCTATCAAGAATTAGACTAAAGAAGTCACATTACAGTGCATCCCCTTTCATAAAGTAAATCCTTTTTTGGTACCGGTAATGTGTCGGTAAGAATCTCCTTTTTTTGTGGATCGGGCAAACGATGCATCTATACTCTCTAAACTGCGCCAAACTACAGAGCCATCGGCCATTTTCAGTATGGTTTTAGGCCAGGAAAGTCCACAACCGATAAATTTTTCACACTTCGGCAGTTCCTAGAAAAAAAATCCATGAACTTCAAATCGATACCCACAACCTATTCATCGATTCCAAAGCCGCAAACGACAGCGATTATAGAGAAGAACTATACAGAGCCATGTCTAGTTTTGGTACACCGCCCAAATGCGTTCGAAAATTCTCGCTGCTTCATCAGGTTCGGAAACGCCCTCACCGACACATTCGATACCAAAAAAGGATTTAGGCAAGACGATGCGCTGTCATGCGACTTTTTCAATTAAATTCTTGAGAGGATTGTGCAAAACTCCCGAGCTAACACCCAGAGGCATAATTTTCCAAAAATCGCACAACTACAAGCGTACGCCGATATGACGCTCTCAGATTCTTCGATTCTCAGCCAGACGTCGGACGCAGTAGAGGAAGCCATCGCCTTAAGTGGTGCGCACAAATAGGAACCGACCTCAAAAAACTTGGAGTGCGCAATTGAAGGAAGTTAGCTAAGAACCGGCTAATTGGCGAGGCACGTTGGTTGAGGCTCAGGTTCATTCCGGACTGTAGCGCCACTTAAGTAAGTAAATATTGTGTCGGTAAAGTCGTTTCCGACCCTGATGGAGAAGCGAGATTTCTCCATCATCATCCTGCACAGACGGATGAGTTTGGGCGTTATACCAAAACTAGACATGGCTCTGTATATTTCGTCTCTATAAACGCTGTCGCATGCGGCCTTAAAATCGATGACTAGGTGGTGGGTATCGATTTAGACTTCTTGGATTTTTCCAGGATCTGCCGAAGTGTGAATATTTGATCAGTTGTGGACTTTCCAGGCCTAAAACCACACTGATAAGGGCCAAGCTATAGGTAAATGGCTTTAGGCGTCCTTATTACGCAGATAGGATCATGTAGGCGATGTTGACGAGAATTATGCCTCTGTAGCTGCCGCAGTTTAGAGGGTCTCCTTGTTTGTGGATCGGGAAAATGATGCTGAGGTTCTATTCTTCAGGCACACTTTCATCCGATCAGATTTGGCTTGTGAGTTTGGTGGATGTTACGTACTTTAAAAAGGTCGGACGGAAGGACGTCATTTTCGGCGGCCTTATTAAGTTTGAGTTATTATGATCGATGCAATCTATTTGAAAAAACTTTCCAATTTGAATTTTTGTATTGTTTGCTCTCACAACATGTAATTTTATTTTTTATTTCGCAGTGTCGGCTCGATTAATACGCAAGCGTACTGGGACTAATGCGATGAACATATTCTCTGGGAGATAAAACAAAACCAGCAAATAACCTAAAGCTACCACTACCACTCAATAGCAATAGTTTCGCTTTTAGAATAAATTATTTTAAATAAATTAAAAATATAAATAAAATAAAAAAAAAATAAAGCAAAAAACATCCCGCCCGGGAGTTTACCGATATTGATATAAAATAACTACAACCACAACTATATACATTACATATACAAGTTTGCATATTATAAACAAAATTATAAATTGATTACAAATCGTGTTCGTTAAATATATACAAATTATAACATATACACAATAAAATAGGAAAAACAAAAGAAAAAAACGAAATAACTAAATATATATATATATTATATTAAATGTAAATTTATAGTAAAAATTCTTTTACATCTGCTGCAGGTTAACGGCGAAAATTATTATACTATTAAACAAAACAACACACACAAGCACGGAATACAGATGTTGGGTGTTCGTTTATTTTAATTATGTTTTATTTTCTGTGTGCGTGCGTAAATCGAAATGTTAAATATTTATACTAAAAAAAGCTTTTCATTGTTTTTGATTATTTTGTTATTTCCATTTGTTTTTATTATAAAAAATATATATATAACGCATATCACAACGGACGTTTTCTTTAAAAAAAAAAACGAAAATGGGTACACGGTTGAAGTAAGCATAATTATAGAAAAAGATGTTTAAACAAAAATTAACAACAATTACAGGAATTATAAAAAAAAATTATAAAGTAAATAGCAAAATTTTTAGAAACAAAATAAATGTGTTAGCATGCTGAAAATGTTTAAAATTAGTAAAAAGTAACGAAACAATAAGATAAATACGTGTTGAATTTTTTACCTGTTTGACTGTATGCAAAGTAATGTTGGCTCCTATTATTTTTCTGTACGAAATATTGGATAAAAACAATTGTTTTCTTTTACTCTCCCCCGATTGTAACGTGTATATTTATATGTATTTTAAAATATAGTGCAATTTTGTTTAAGCTTGTTATATTTTTGGATTTATTTTTTATTTCGGTCTAGCATATGATAGATGGTGTCGGGTAGAGTACAAACTGTAGCAGGACGAATAGACGAAGAAAAACGGCCATTGCACAAGCTGTAAGAACGATTTAAGCCATGCGAAAAATGTTTGCGTAAGTATTATTCGGGTATCAAAGTTGAAGAATGCTTTGATCTTTTCTCTGATCCTTCTCCGTTCATTTTAACAATGAGCGAGTCACTCATTAGACATGAAAAATCACCCAGACTAACAAGGCTTCAAAGACGATATCGAAAATAACATTCGACTGGATGTATCGGTATTGGAACTCGAAGTCGCTGTTGACTGATTTTTATTGATACCGTCGAAAAAGCATACTCGTCAGTAAAACAAAATAATGACCTATTAAAATATTTCGTCAGGTAATTAACGACTACAAAATAGCTAGTAGAAGGCAATTATTTGGAAAACCTGGTCCGAAATGAACCTGGTCCCCAACCAACATGCCTCTCCAATTAGCCCGGCCCTCAGCAAACTGCCTCCAGTTGCGCACTCCAAGTTGGTTGAGGTCGGTTTCTAATTGTGCGCGCCACTTAAGGCGAGGTCTTCCTCTACTGCGTCCAACGTCTACGGACCCGACAAAGTCCCGTACTACCTCAAAGTTATATCTGTCAATGGTGACGTTCTGTCCAATTCGTCGATGTTGTGTGTCCTCTTGTGTTGACAGCATCTATTTCGTCTTGCTCTCATTTACTGCTAAACCCATTTTTCCGCTTCTTTCTCTATACTAGCAAACGTGGCTATGACATCACGTTGAGTCCTAACAATGATGTCAATATCGTCGGCGTATGCTAGTAGTTGTACCGATTTTCGGAAAATTGTGCTTCTGGTGTTGGCTTGGGAGTTTTGCACAATCCTCTCAAGAATTAAATTAAAGAAGTCACATGACAGCGCATTGCCTTGCCTGAATCCTTTTTTGGTATTGAATGTGTTGGTGAGGTCGTTTCCGACCCTGATGTAGCAGCGAGAATTCATCGTCATCCTACACAAACGAACAAGTTTGGGCGGTATACCAATACTAGACATGTCTATGTATAGTTCGTCTCTTTAAATGCTGTCGTATGCGGCTTTGAAATCTATGAATAGGTGGTTGGTATCGATTTGGACTTCTTTGGTTTTTTCCAGGATCTGCCGAAGTGTGAAAATTTGATCGGTTGTGGACTTTCCTAGCCTAAAACCGCACTGATAAGGGCCGATCAGGTTGTTGGTAAACGGTTTCAAGCGTTTACATATTACGGCAGATAGGATCTTGTAGGCGATGTTGAGGAGACTTATGCCTCTATAGTTGGCGCAGTTTAGAGGGTCTCCTTTTTTGTCGATCGGACAAACGATGCTGAGGATCCATTCTTCAGGCATTCTTCAATTCCGACTAGATTTGGCTTATGGGTTGGTGGATGTTACTTACCAATTAACCTTCGCCGGCTTTATAAATCTCGGCGGGAAGGCCGTCATTTCCGGAAGCTTGAGTTTAAATACTGCTATCCTCACTTCACTCAGGTCGGGTTGTTGGCAGTTTTCGCTGTCGTGGCAACATTGAAAGGTTCGTTCTGCCTGACAGCGGAATGTTGTTCGTCATCGCCCTTTAACAGTCCGCAGAAGTTGTTCTTCCATATCCTCAGCATTGACTGTGTCTCAACTACGATATTTCCTTGTTTATCTCGACAGGATTCTGTTTGAGCATTGTATCCTTGGCTTTGACGTTTTACACTTTGGTAACACTATCCAATATCGTTCCTGGAGTGGCACCTCTCTATATCCTCGATCGCACGCTTTTCTTGCTCCTTTTTCTTCTTTCTGAAAAGCTGGTGTTCTTTTCTTCTTCTCTGAAACCTAGCACATCAGTTGCGGCTGATCTAATGACTTGTTGGCATCGTTCTTCGACATTCGATGCTGGTGGTATGGTGTTCATCGAGAGGTTTAGGGATATGCGTTGCGCAAAGGTCTTGGCGGTCCACAATAAAATCAGTCCTTTTCGAGGCTAACCGTTAGTTTTTTCCATGGTTGGGTAGTTAACCCAAGTCACAACCTCCAACCTGGATGGCCAGTTACAATTTATTAGATCCCCTATATATATGACCTGGCTGTTTATAGTGTTGCTGTTTTTCGTCGTGTTATCAACACTCGTGCTTTTCGTTTAGCAAGTCAAATCCGGTTGGATGAGGCCAGTACCCGATGGTTACCACTTGGAGGTTAAAAATAAGCACTTGATGTGTAGACAGACTTGCAACCACTATGCAATGCCAAGTTAAACTCTTCTCATCCCAAGGAAACCTTAAAGCCTTTTGAAGGTCCAGTGCTAATTTAAAGCAGTAATTTATTTAACACTTGAACAGATAAATAGTGTAGTAAGATCAAGTATTACCGATCTTCAACCGAAAATACAGAAACTGAAGTTCCAGGTTATGACTTGACTTCTCAGAACGTTGCCTCGGAAAGCAACAAATAGCGGAAGTGATTATGGTCCTAAAACCGAGGAAATTATAGAATGAAATTAAGTATTACAGACCCATTTTACTTCTTTCAATCATTTCAAATGTTTTTGAAAGGATAATTCTCGGTCACCCCATTATTAATAAAAAAAAACTCGTAATGCCTGACCATCAATTCGCATTCAATGATCGGCCAAGTACATCGAATTACATACTAATGTAATTGAGAAAAAATGCATGCTTAGTTGAAATACAAACAATAAAAGGGTCGTGGTTAAAGTGATTAACACGTCTAGACACCAATCCACAAAAAAAAAATTATTCAAGGCGAATAAACGGCTTGATAAGATTAATTTAAAAATTATAAATTTCAAATGATTTATCGAAAAAAGATCCAGTGAATCAGGCTTGGCACGATTGGAACAAAGACATTCTGCTTGATGGTTCACTTGTTGCTTTGAATATCATCTTCATTTTAGACACAGACGCTTAACTGTTGCTTAGAATATCAACTTAATACTAAATAAAAAAGTTGAAATCTAACTTTTCGTTAACAGTTTTTCCTATTCTAACGTACAGTCCCTTGATTGTACTCTAACCTTATCGCCAACATTATAAATAATGCCTTTCGGCCTAAAAACAATTCCAATTATGAAATTAATCACTCTGGCTAATCCTGAGGAAGCGCAGAAAAATGCTCTTTAGTCACAAGAACTCAATGTTTATATCATCGCTGAAGATTGTATTTGAAATTTTTTTTTTCGTTACAATCTTAGACAGAACCAGAGACATTGTCATTGAAACAGACGTATGATGGCGCAACACGGAGCAGAAATAATCGACAATTGAACTTATAAGATCCATCTAGCATATGACTTTTACTCTTGAGTCTTTTGGAATGCTTTAAAACAGTCTTGTTGAGCATAAACCGTCTTGGGCAAGCATCTAAATTTTTAATAAAATACAGATAATCTTCATGCAAGATATTTGACTAAACTTCGTAAGGCATTCACTTCTGGTATCTGGCTCAAAGTCATTAGCAACAGAAATGTTTCCGATTATTGGAAATAACTGCCTCCAGTTGCGGACTCCAACTTGGTTGGGATCGGTTTCTGTTTGTGCGCGCCACTCAAGTTCCTTTACTAAGTTCGACGTCTGGCTGGGAATCGAAGACTCTGCGAGCCGGAATATGTGTATCCATTCGTTCTACATGTCATAGGCATCTTTAACGTCCAATGAATAGTCTTTTGACTAGGGGCATGTCGCTGTACAGCTCGTATAGTACTTGGTTGGTTTTTCTTTGATTTTTCGAAAAAATTGTTCTGTCCAATTCGTCGACGTTGCGTGTCCTTTAGTGTTGAGAGCATATATTTAGTCTTAGCCTCATATTTCTGACATCCCGTTGACCCCATGATTGCACTGATTTTTGGAAGATTATGCCTCTGGTTTGTGTGCTCGGGAGTTCTGCACAATCCACTAAATCCTCGAGTAGACATTAATCTGTATAGTTCGTCTCTATAAATGCTGTCATATGCGGCTTTGAAATCGAAGAATAGGTGGTAGGTATCGATTTCGACTTTTCAGGTTTTTTCCAGGATCTGCCGAAGTGTGGAAATTTGATCGGCGGCCGATTTTCATCACTTAAAACCAGACGTAGCAACACCTAAATGATTTTTTCACCGGACCTTCTCTCGTGATGATCTGACAAATCATCCGAGTAGAACCAATTGTCAAGAAAAGCTTATCTTAAGTTCGCCGTTCGGAGTCGGCATAAAACACGAGGTCTCACCACCGTTCAAATACACACGGACACATGAATTGTTGTTAATTTAATTGGTAACCGGTTTCAGGCGTTCACAATTACGGCAGATAGCATCTTGTAGGCGACTTATGCGTTTGTAATGGGCGTAGTTCAGAGGGTCTCCTTTTGTCTAGATACCCAGATACAGATACCCAGTCAGCTTAGCTTGTAGAAATGTCCTCCCGCACAGCCATAAACTGTATATTTGCATGCACAATCAGTTTACTACTCATGCAGGCATGTTTAAGATGTGGACCCTATTATAAACCGACTTCTGAAAATTCAGGAAAAGATCATTTGTGTAGAATATCTGAACTTCTATGAGCTTGTTAACAATATCCAAGCCATTCAAATCAGTTACTGCAAAGCTGCAAAACAATTTTGATTAACATGCACATCCGTAATGATTTTCCCCCTTTTTTATTTTAATTTTTTCTATTTTGTTACAACAACAAATCTTCCAAGTATTTTTCAAATTCCTCTTCGCGCTCTACAGTCTCAACTTCAACTTCCTGTTTTTTCCAAATATTCATACTTTCATCTTCACGCGGCTGGACAGTACTTACCTCTTTATCTCTAGATTTAACTTCATCATCCTTTTCAGGTGAGTTTCTTCTATCTACCGAAGTGTCTAAAATTTGTTCCTCATTGTCCTCATGACTTTGCTTTCGCTTAGAACTCTTTTTACTTAATTTTGCTTCTTTTTTTAGTCGTTTCTGTCGTTTAACTTCTCGCTTTTGATAGTTGTAATTTAACATTTTGGAACAATCTGGGCAAAGCCCTAAAGTAAAAACAGTACAGGGTTACAATATTTTATCTCAAGAAAGGCCTAACAAACTTACGCAACTTGATCAGAGCATTTTTCTTCTCTCCTTTTTCCATGTATGCGAAGTTTACTTCCCAACTACGAAGAGTCTCTTTGGAGGTGCATTTCCGATTGCCGCACATAAATTGGCCTCTGCCTGAAACGACTTCCTGCTCTGTTCGCCATCTGAGAGCAATCTTTGACATTCTCACAAAGCTAATAATTATGTCAATATAAGATAGATATATACCTTGTTGTCCTTGTATCTGGTCAGGTCTGCGATGCAGTATTCTTTGAAAAGCTTGTCATAGTACTTTTTAGCCAATCTAGCTTCCCAGGAATCTGGAACGTCTTCTTCTTCTTCCCAAAGAAACTTGTGGTTTTCACGAATAACATCGATGTCGCGTTTTTGCTTACTATTAGCTAAAGCAGCTTTGTTCAGAATGAATGTTTTAAGGATGTAATCATGACGTTCTTGGGGATTTAGCGACTGTATTGGAAACATTCTAAATATTTATAATTTAGTATTAAAATTTCAACCGTGTTGTTGACAGCTAAAATATAGGATCAGAATGTGATGTCAAACAAAGTGGGAAAACATTAATAGTTCAGGCAAATTGCGAACAGTGCTGGTGTCAGTCAGTGGGACCAGCATATTATTCAAAAAATGTTTTTTTAATTAAGGCTGTGTGTCAACTGCGTTAAAATTTTAGCCAGTGGATAATTTTCGACATTAGTATGGTGAATAGAGACCTGCTCAACAGCTCGATAAAATGTATCCAGTGGCAAATTTTTGACATTTTGTATACCGACTGCGGAGTGACAGGGATGGAAAGTTTCGAAAATATGTTTCGCTGTATGTGAAATATGTTTATCATGAAAAACAATGAAAAACAAACAATATTTCTTTTACTGACAATAATAACCAATTAAGGTATTTTTAATGAGCATTCTGAAATCTATTTGATATTTTTTTATTACAAGAAATTTTGTTCCAATTCTTTTAAGGAAATTATTGAAAATAGTATTACATTAAATTATTGTATTGTTGTGCTCGTGATTAAAGTTATCCGCCCTACTTTGTTCATGTTTAACATATATCACATAATTATAGCGAAACTGATATTATTCAGAGTTTAAACACAAAATAAGAATAAAAACACGTGTTTTCTAGTTGGTAGGTACAAAACTAAGAACAATTTATTTCAATTATCAACCTTACATGCCATTCAAATCGGTGATATGCTACTTTTCAATATAAATTACATTCTGTTCTTGTTTTCAACAGAAACAAACGTAATCATAACATTTTTGAAACTATATTTTTTCTTAATAATTCAACTTTATTACATTTTCTGATATAAAATACATGCTCTTTGGAATCTGAATGATGTACTATTTTCTCGCCTCATGTTATTAACACTGGTAACGAGGAATAGTCCATGACCGTGCCTTCCATCTTTGTCACTCCTCAGTAGGTACACCAAATGTCAAAAGTTAGCCACTGGGTAAATTTTAGCGAGCTGTTGACCTGGTTAAAAATTTTAAGTCTCTATTCACCATACTAATGCCAAAAATTATCCACTGGCTACAATTTTAACGCAATTGACACACGGCCTTAATCTATATAGGCTTTGATAAAAATGAGAAAAAAAAAACATTAGTCGTTGATCTGGCACCACTGAAACTGAAACACATAAACGCCATAAGATGCCATTTAAGGGTTCCAATTTTTGCTGTCATATTTTTTGCGAATGAAATCAAATAATTTTTTCTTTTTTTTTTACTCCTGCACTTATTGTAAAAATGATTTCATATTTAAAGCAAATATAAATATAGTTTCACATCAAATTATTTCGTAAATCATTGACTTCGCACCTAATTATCGAAAACCTTTTTCGATAACAATTGAAAAAAAGGTCTGATAGCACATTTTCTATCCAGGCTAAGCGTATAAGACTGGATAATTTTCCAGGTTTCGCTAATCTAAATAGCCTAATGTGTTGTTGTATTTACACGTAAGTTATTTGCTAAGTTATAGATTTGAAATAAAGAGAATAAAAAACACGGCTATAAATTTAGAGGCAATGATTTATTTTGCCTTATAATGACGTGAGGAATTAATAATTTTAGGACCGGTTTTTCAGTGCGAGATCAAAATAGTTTCAGGATTAAGAGAAATAAGTTTTTTCAGTCAATTTAAATACAGAGTTAACTTCGAGTTGGGCTATAATTAGTTTGTTGAGTTAACCGTGGGACTAAATGATCAGATGTTTTTGACAGTAGTACCAATCAAACAATTATTTTGAATTGAATTTTATCAAGTTCTTAAGCCCGGTTTTTCAGTGCTGAGTTAACTCTGAGTTAACCTAGGGTTAACTTACACCGGAATAAATTTAATCCGGAGTTGACTCGTGAAGCAATTTCTCAGTGTGGGATTAAATTTGATTCCGAGTGTGGTGATTGGATTTGGTAGCACTCATGATTTGTCTATTTTGCTGTCAAAAAGTTATCGAAATGTATAGAATCTACAACAGCTCAGTTATCAGTTGTTTGGTTTTTTTCCCAAATAAATGAAAAAAATGCTAAAAAACCTGGCCTAAAAAAACCAGGCCTTAAAATTATAATTCAATATAAAGCTGATGTGGGGTAAATAACCTTGTTGACATTTGCGTAAGTATTTCTTATGGGAAAAACTTGTACATATGATAGTAAGTTTTTAGCTAATCAGTTTTATTAATACAGGGGCTAGTGTTCCATTCGAATTGCGTCCATAGTGCGTCCGAATCGAACAAAATTAATTAATCTCGAATTTCAAACCAAATTCGATCAGAGTTGATTCTTTTAAGGGCCGACCTGAATGTATTGTATTGTTGTCAGAAGAAAGATACATTTCTTGCATGAAACTGCCATTCATTCAACTTGAAGCTACAGATGCACATTGTGTAGCGATACAAGATACCAGCATTCTGGGCGGCCCTTTAGATTTAAATTTGTAGATAACATTTGTATTTCGATATCATGTTATCATTTTGACGTCCCCCTGGCCTTTTCGGTATTTTGTTTTGATCCTTCACAGCACAAACCAAAATGAAAATAAACGAGAATATTAAAATAGTTGGCAACAAAGTTATTCTAGTTCCGTATGAAGCAAAGCACGTTGAACGGTAAGTTCCAGCATTTACTTGTCCGCCTGTTATAGTAAAACATATTGTCAAGACTTAAGATATCACCAATGGATGAAAAGTCCAGAACTGCAAGAGCTGACTGCTTCAGACCCCCTCTCCTTGGACGAGGAATATGAAATGCAAAAAACTTGGCGCGAAGACGATGACAGTAAGTAAACAGCCTCTCAATAGGATATATTCATTTAAGTCGTCCTTCTTTAATAGAACTCACGTTCCTTATTGTGTCGCAGAAGTTGTTTTCTGAAACTAAAAACGAAATTGAATCACTTGTTGGTGATACAAATATATTTCTTCGAATCGACGATGACGATGACAACACTGATGGATGCAACAAAGATGTTCATGTGGCTGAAGCGGAAATAATGATTGCCCAGTCCACATCCAGAGGTCAAGGATTAGGCTGGGAAGCAATGCTGCTTCTTATGAAATACGCTCAGACTGAACTGACTATAGACAAATTTGAAGCAAAAATAGGTGAAGATAACGCCCACAGCATAAGTATGTTTGGTAAAATGAAATTTTCGGAGATTTCACGCTCGTCCATTTTCAAAGAAGTGACAATGGAACGAAAAGTGACCGCTGACTGGATCAGTTGGGTGGATGAACAAGTGCAATTACGGGTCGAGAAGTATCAATAAAGATTTTCAATGGGGGAATGATTAAAAGTTGTTAATCGAAACTAAATATAAATGGTAATATTTACAATTAAAATGTTCGTTCAGAATTGAAGTTAGTGTCCGCGTCATGTCAAAATAAATTCTAGTCAAACATGACATTGAGTATTGATCTTCCCTTCCTCAATAAAACTATGTATCAATTTTTTACACGTTAGGATATGGATTCGTAGTTGAAAAATCGCTGTTGGCCATTCAACACTCGCCTCTAAAATTTTCGTGCTCCTAACAAAACGATATTATAATAGCGATGTCGAAAATGAGGCTGATTGTCTAACCATGAAGTAGTTCTAAGTGCCAGGAAAGAGGTAACTTTGTGGAGAACTTTCACCAGAAAGCGCATACTATAAATCGTGCCAATCACAGCTGTCGAGTTGAAAAACTCCTTAAGCGATTTTAAAGTCGCAAACAATCGGATTAATACAAAAAATAAAGTTTCTGGCATTGGCGGCCCATATACTCCCTCAAACCTAGCTTTTGCCTTCATTTGTGTGTGTAGGAAGTTATTATTTTTGGCACAAAGAAAAAGATCTCCTGTTTAACGCTGAATCCGAATGGCAATTTTGAGAAGCTTCTTATGACAGTATTACTCTTGAGAGTTTGTCAGACTTTCGCAAGAGGTGGAGCAGTAAAAAAACGTAGGTGTCACATTTGAGATTTTAATCAGGGTCCAACGCTTTAACCACTAGGACACGGAACTTACCAATCGCATCAATAGAGACGAATATAAAGAGTCCTGCTATATTTCCGAATACATGTCAAACTCTCTCAATGCCTGTTATCATTTGGTGGTTGATCAGAGTCCTTAATAAGAGGGAATAAGTAATCGTTCTCTAGATGTTTTAGAATTAACCAGCAAGTTCATTTCCATATAGACACTGACGAGCAAGAATCTCCCGACTATTGGGATAGGCGCGTTCCTTTAGGTCTCCATACTCTGCAATCTGTGCTCTAATGCGATTCATGACTATGAGTTTCCTGATTTCTTTGGACTGCAGAGGATAAAGCAAATTTCACAGCAGATCAGTGGTCTTGCATGGTTGTGGGCTCTGTGAATTGTGTATAAGGCGGCTAGCGTATGTAGAACGATTGGAAAGCCGCTGAGTCTAATACTAAAATCTAGAGGAAGCACCTGTCATAGGTGAATCGGGTATGTGAAAACCCAACATCAATTGCGCATTTTAGTTGAGCAATGGGCAATGGAAAGGTTTGTTTCATGCTTTAGTTATACCGCATTCTAGCGTCTTTTAAGTAACTGCAATATGCCCATATATGTAACCTATTGGTAGCTGGTTTTTTTTTCGAGAGAAGTTTTATGCCACCTTGGGTATACTAATTCATAGGTGTAACAAACTATGATTGCTAAACCATATATGTACGGAGAATCATTTTTAATTCATTAGTGGGTTCTTCTGACTCGTATTGAATTTCCTTTTCGATTCTCGTTCAAAAAAAAACTTTTTCACAATGAGAGAACAGTTCCGAAGGCTGGAGTGGACATAGTAATCCTACAAACATTAGACAGAATGAGATTTTTGTGGAAAAGCTAAAAAATGTTGCCAACCACATTGAAAAATTGCGTGAGCTATTACATCATAAAGACTTAAAACAATCACTTGGTCACTAACATGATTGTCGCGATTGATACCAGTCCAAACCCAGTTAAAAAGGTTTTGAAAAAGTTTTCAATTCTATCGCAATGCAGATTCATTGAATGAATCCAGTGGAGAGGTGATAAGAAATCCAGAGGCTTTCTGATACTTTTGGGTTCAAGTGGCTCGGGTTATGATCCCTCTCATTAAGATTCCAACCTCGTCGATAAAGAAGAAGAAAAGCAAATGATCTAATAGTACCCTTAATGCGATTTAATTTGTATAACCGGGCAGTCTCTATAAGGTGGCACTCAAAGATTGTCTAACATCTAATCTAGATGTGATATTTTAGTGTTGGTGGAAATATTTGTTTGCCTTTAAATATGATGACATATTTCACAAATAAATCAATGTAAGACTTAATGCTTTGAACCTGATCTATAATTTATTTCAATTATAGCAGCATAATTAGTATGATTTTAGGTTCTTATCTGGCATCGGATAGTTTTTTAACCTCTTTATCACATTGACTCTACATTCGTCAGTCAACAAGTGTAAATAGCACTCTGACTGACAGTTGTTATTACCATTTGCGTTTATTCTATTCGAGTTATACCATTCCTAGCTTGCATTTTCCTTATCTTATCAACTGCTTGCCGGGGCTTATAAAATCTTTATTTAAAAAAAAAAACAAATATTTGTAGTTCTCGTTTTGATTACAAAATTAAGTTGTAGCTGTAGCCTTTGCAACCGGTTAAGTAGGTGGTCAATCGCGAGCACCTTCATCAGTTTGCTTTCACACTTCGATACGACTGCATACGCACAGTTCCACTTTCTTGTGATTAATTCTAAAATGGCAAATACAATGAAAAGTGATAAAATCGGCATCATTGGGAGGTATGTTGGCAATAAATATGAAATAAAATCACAAGTTAACCTTGTAATGGATATTTCTCTTTTGACAGTGGCCTTATTGGGCGTTCTTGGTCGATGCTCTTCGCTTCGGTGGGCTATCAAGTAATGCTGTATGACATACTGCCAGAGCAGATTGAATCAGCTTTGCGTGAGACCGAAATAGAATTGAGTTCACTGGAATCCAAGGGGCTCTTGCGTGGCAAATTAAATGCTAAACAGCAATTCAAATGCATTTCGGCTACTGTTGACCTCAAGGAATTGGTGAAAGGGGCCATGTTCATTCAGGAATGTATTCCCGAGAGACTGGAAATGAAGAAAAGCCTATACACCCAACTGGATAAGGTGGTTGAGGCGAAAACTATTTTATCTAGCTCGACGAGTACATTCTTGCCATCGCTGTTCAGCAAAGATCTGGTGCACAAAGAGAACGTAAGTAGTGAATTTTAGAAAGCAGATTTTATCTCACCGATTAGATTTAGTTAGCTATTGAATCTTTATTGAGTGTTAGTAATAGTATGTCATGTTATGCACGATAAGTGGTTCTAAAAGGCTCTCGTCATATACTAATCTTTTATATATTGAATGATTACTGTAGTGTATTACGATATGTAGAGATTTGAATCACCAGTTGTGAGAATACTTAAGAACTGCAAGTTGTTTACTCTATAAAAAGCACAGCTTAAATATTATAATGTCAAACTATTTCGAAGACTCTTCAATGCGGAGTTCGTTTTGAACTGGTTGTGTGGGTATGCAAGCCCTCTTTCTTTGTCACAGTACAGCTAAATATTTTCTCTTTTGCTGCCTCCTCTTGCAAGAATGAACGATACCAGCTTATATGTATGTTTTATGTGTATTCGAAGCGATCTATGTTACCGATTTGGTTCAGTTGTTTTTTTTTCCTTTCCGCCACACTTAGGTTATTACTCATAGAAGGGTTTAAACTATTAAGCCTTAAGTGTCGTAAGTGTCAGAACTTCTCCTGTGGATAAATCAACAGGCGATGTCTGTTTGAGAATCGACTGCGAGCCGGAGTATTGTTGTTCAATCGTTCAACGTGTCCAATGTGGAGTTATTTTTTACCAGGTCTCTTGGCTTCATGGCCATCAGAATCAGAAACAAAGATTATCCGATGAATTTTCTCTCAAAACGTTCAAGATCGCTTTATCCGCTTTTAATACGGTCCATGCTTAGGCGCCTATATCGATGGTGGCATTGGGCCTCAGCACACGAGATGAGCTCATTTTGTATAAAACCGGTTTTGTTGGCGTGTGGACTGAGGTATGCGGAGGGAAACAGTTGAACATTTTTAAACGAATTTGTGCGGTGGAACGCGTTTTGTGAGCTGCGTTCCTCATAGCTTGCGAATTGTCAAAAGTGGTATACAAATACTAGACTTTTTTTATTCGTTTTTATAAATGCTGTAGTTTCGATAAATAGGAGTTGGGTATTTATTTGGGCTTCTTAGGTTTTGACCTGGATCTGACGAAGTGGGAATATTTAATGGTCGACTTTCCTGGCCTTAAACAACACCGATCAGGTTGTTGGTAAACGGTGTCATGCATTCACATAATACAGCCGATTGGATCTCGCAGGCTTGAGGAGACGTATGCCTCTGTTGTATGCCCCATCGAATTTAAGCTGTAGACGATAACCCTTCTTCACGACCACGGTGCAGACGCAGAACAGCGAATTGTGCTCTGGATCGATCGCCTCCAGTTTCATGCCGACTTCGAAGAGTCACACGGAAAGGGATTCAAGAATAGGTCTATTGGGGCCGCTTCAGATTTTGTTGAATAAAGGTATGAGGGCCAAGAAAACTGTCCTTGCCTTGTCCCCGCTGATATTTCTATTAAGTTATCAACGGAATCAGAACATTTCTTTGGTTTCTTGATGAAGCGATTCTTAACGATTCTCTCCAAGTAGCTAATGTTAGTCTTCGGGCGCTTACGATAATCCCTCCGGTAGCATTCTAATGAGCAGAATCCGTGGGCAAGAAAGTGTTTAGCTGGGCCATGACTCCCGCATCGAGTACATAAATACATTGGATCACTGTGGGCTGATGATGTTTGCAGCGACTCACGCTCGGCAATCGGCTTCTCATAAGCTGTGTAGATATTATTGCGCGTTGGATACGCTTCGGCGGCTTGCAAGAGATTGAAATCGTTTAATTTGTATTTCATTTTCCCATCTTTGCTCGAACCAATGCGATGGGTGGTTTCTTTTATCGCACAAATTTCAAGGCTACTGTTGCGGCTACTGTTGCTACTACTAGATATAGGTATTGTCTCAATTCGCTCGGTACAAAATAGCGATGCTTCAATTATTTTTGTCGGGGGAGTGATTGTATTCTCCTTGACTCCTGTAGATGCAGCTGCAAGAAGATTTTTTGTTTTTTGCAACGTTATTTCGCTTTATGAATAGGTGGATATGCGTCGTCCTCTTGCAGGATGGTGTCTGCGTTAAGTTGCTTTACCGGCGTTGATAGCTGTCAGCGATTTGGAGCGCTTTGTCCTCGGACTTGTTTCCAGCAATCGCACCATACTATTTATTTTCAGCAATGATTGTTGCTTTTCCTTCGGCAATTGTGGTTTCAGTGGAGTTTTTTCAGTCGATGTTGACCGGGGGGACTGTTTAAGCAGACTTTTTTGTGGCGAATCAAGCACAATCACCGGCTCGTCCGAATCGCTGCCGAGCGATATTATTTTATTGCCACCAATCGTGTTAACAACAATGTCCATTGCCTCTGAACTATTTGGAAAGGTAATCTTCCCTGCCTTTGAGGAATTTAATAAATTTGACGTCTGGACGTATGCCTCTGTTGGCGCAGTTCAGAGGTCTCCCTTTTTTTTTTAGATCGGTTGAGGTTCTATTCTTCAGGCATGTTACTGGTAAATGCTATTTACCAAATCATCTCTGCCGTCTTTATAAAGCTGATCGGGAAGGCCGTCATTTCTCTTAGCATCGTTATGCTTGAGTTTAGATATTGCTATCATCACTTCACTTAGGTCGGGTGGTTGGTAATTTTCGCTGTAGTCGCCAATGTTGAATGATTTGTTCTAAAGCGGTTCTCCCATTTCCTCGCCATCGACTGTGTTTCAAATACAATATTTCCTTGTTCAAGAAGGTTGATGGTTGGATGTTAAAAATACAGGATGAGTGCCCCTTGTCTATTGCAATGTGACCAAGATGACTGACCGCAACTAGCTCGCAAGGTATTTCAATAAGTTCACGATTATATACATAAGGTTAGAATGTGTTAGGGATTATAAAGCTAACTGCTAAAGGTGCTCGATCGGTAATAAAATGACACCCCCGGTATCTCCCTTATAAGTCCATTTATATGTTCAATCAGCATTAATGTCTTCTGATAACACTTGCATAATTCAATTCCTTTTGCCACAGGTTCTTGTATCCCACCCGGTCAACCCACCATACTATGTGCCGCTTGTTGAAATAGTGCCAGCTCCATGGACGCGCCCAGATGCAGTGCAAAAAACTCGTGCCTTGATGGAGGAAATCGGTCAAAAACCAGTCACACTAAGTCGTGAAATCGAAGGTTTCGCGTTGAATCGTATCCAGTATGCCATTCTAAATGAAACATGGCGTCTTGTAAAGGACGGCATTTTAGATGTTAAGGACATCGACAGTGTTATGTCTGATGGCTTGGGAATGCGTTACGCATTTCTAGGACCTCTGGAAACAGCACATCTAAACGCGGAGGGAATGACAAACTACTGCGAACGTTACTCACCCACAATTTACGCTGTCAGCGAAACAATGGGACCCACGCCAAAAATGGAGGGACCCATGGCTGTCGAAGTTGCCAAACAACTCGAGCAAATGGTACCTCTAGACAAACTGGTCGAACGTCGCGCCTATCGCGACAACTGCCTCACCAAACTGAGCATCCTGAAAAACGAACTAAATAAGAAAAATTAACAAGTGTCTGGGAATTCGTATTATATTTACAAAACGTGTATATGTAAAAAAATAATATAATAATAATAATAACTAAACAATCGATATTGGGCATAACCAACGATTGGAAACTTATAAACATAATCTTATTAATTCCAGCTTAACAAACTAAATAAAGGGGTCCTTAATCTATTTGCACCAACGATATGTGCGCGGAAGATGCATAATGGGGGTGAATGTGGGCGGTCGGCTTTTCTTAAAACATTCTAATTATCAGTCAGTGGTTTAGTGTCGACTCTAAACCGTGAAACCACATAGTTTCGCAGATGCATAATGTGTGAAAAGATCTTCATGGCAGGACCAAGTTTTATTTTCAGAATATCCGTGAGATCTGATTGTTGCATACTGAGCAGAGCAAGGCCATCGATATCTTCTCGTAATAGGATGTATCCAATTGGATGGCACTTTGTCGTAATGTACTCGGCTGTCTCCTTGGTTGTCCATTTCAGTGGGTTCTTCTTAATTATATCCGGATTGAAGTTGCTATTTCCCTGCCATATCATGTAGTTTTGCTTTAGTCGTGGCCCATAGTCGCAGAGGAATTCACGAGCGATTTTGATATCATCGGTGGAAGGCTGAAACAGTTGAGTTTTTGTTGATTCGGCGGTGGAGGTTAGTGTGGGTTTGAGTTCTTTCATTTGTATTGCAGCCAGCTGAGGCTTAATGCCGATATTTTCCACAGCTTGATTGGCTGTAACGGTCTCGGCAAAATTCATGTCTGTGGTCGACTTACATGCAATCGTTGGCACTTCTTTGACTTCACCAAATCTGAAATTAATAAAAAAAAAATTATAAGATAATCATGACTACTTGAAACTTTTGCAACTTCTGGGGAGACCGAATTAACAAAACAAAAGTTTCACATACCTTCCAGGTTCATCCAGGCGCGATGGTTTCTCCAATTCTGTTTCCCAGTTCCACGGTACGTACGGGCAGTAGTCTTCAGTTGCATGAAAATGAATATCAATGCGCTTGGCATTGCCTAGTCCGCAGCATCCCTTCACAGGACAAGGCATCGTATGAGATGCACGGGTAAAACCTATTTGAAAAAATCCACATTTACAACTCTGACTCAATTTCGATTTCCAAAAACTTACCCGGCGGTGGTTCCAAGTCATGCCCAGTCTCTTCACACCATCCAATCGGATGTATATCAGTGCTATCGTCGTTCACCCAAAACGACAGTTTACTTGGCCACCCATCAAGGTGTAACAAAATCTTATATTCACTGCGACATAGCACCGTAGCTGGTCGTATAAGACTGGGACTCTTCACGTCGACCACTTCCAATTTCATGCCGGTGTAAAATTCGATTGGAAAGCGACGAGAAAATATCCTCGGCTGTGCCGGTTTAGTGCGAGTGAATTCCAAGTACTCTGGCCATGAGAATGACTCATCCCAATCGGGTGGTGGAACCAGTTCCAGTGATTCTTCTTCATGCCAATTGATGGGATGGATGTATGGCGAGTTGATATCAATCCAGTAGTCATATCTTTCGTCCCATCCGTCAAAGTGGATAAGTATGCGATTGTCGAGTACATCGGCAACTGTGGCTACGCAAACTTTTCCCGTATTCTTGAGATCGTCCGCCTCCAGGCGCATTCCGACTTTGAAAGGATTCGTCGTCGACTGCGGGGACAAAGAAACCGAGTTAACATCAAATTGAATGCCAAATATATTTTACTTACCGATGAGTTTAAATGTGTGAATAGGTTTCTTGGTGCTGGCGGGCTTTTGGTCCTAGTCAAGTAAGTTGGCCAATTGAACGTTAGCAAGTTCATGCCTTTTGGTGGTTGCAGCACACGATTTGTCTTAGCACACCATCCGGGGGGGAATATATCCATCGAATCTGCATTCACCCAGAAATTGTGCATTTTGGAATACCCATCGAATTTAAGCTGTAGACGATAACCCTTCTTCTCGACCACGGTGCAGACGCAGAACAGCGAATTGTGCTCTGGATCGATCGCCTCCAGTTTCATGCCGACTTCGAAGAGATTTGCCTCACACGGAAAGGGATTCAGGAATAGGTCTATTGGGGCCGCTTCAGATTTTGTTGAATAAAGGTATGAGGGCCAAGAAAACTGTCCTTGCCTTGTCCCCGCTGATATTTCTATTAAGTCATCAACGGAATCAGAACATTTCTTTGGTTTCTTGATGAAGCGATTCTTAACGATTCTCTCCAAGTAGCTAATGTTAGTCTTGGGGCGCTTACGATAATCCCGCCGGTAGCATTCTAATGAGCAGAATCCGGGGGCAAGAAAGTCGGAAGCTAGGCCATGACTCCCGCATCGGGTACATAAATACATTGGATCACTGTGGGCTGATGACGTTTGCAGCGACTCACGCTCGGCAATCGGCTTCTCATAAGCTGTATAGATATTATTGCGTGTTGGACACGCTTCGGCGACTTGCAAGAGATTGAAATCGTTTAATTGGTACTTCATTTTTCCATCTTTGCTCGAACCAATGCGATCCTTCCAATTTAGCATGTTGAATGATGACAACATTTCCAGCACTGTGTTGAATTGGTAGGGGGTTGTCGTTTTATTCACTGGGGTGATCTCTTTTTTCGTACAAATTTCAAGGCTACTGTTGCGGCTACTGTTGCTACTACTAGATATGGGTATTGTCTCAATTCGCTCGGTACAAAATAGCGATGCTTCTGTTATTTTTGTCGGGGGAGTGATTGTTTTCTCCTTGACTGCTGCCGATGCAGCTGCAAGAAGATTTTTTGTTTTTTGCAACGTTATTTCGCTTTCTGAATAGGTGGATATGCGTCGTCCTTTTGCAGGATGGTGTCTGCGTTTAGTCGCTTTGCCGGCGTTGATAGCTGTCAGCGATTTGGAGCGCTTTGTCCTCGGACTTGTTTGCAGCAATCGCACCATACTATTTATTTTCAGCAATGATTGTTGCTTTGCCTTCGGCAATTGTGGTTTCAGTGGAGTTTTTTCAGTCGACGTTGGCGGGGGGGACTGTTTAAGCAGACTTTTTTGTGGCGAATCAAGCACAATCACCGGCTCGTCTGAATCGCTGCCGAGCGATATTATTTTATTGCCACCAATCGTGTTAACAACAATGTCCATTGCCTCTGCACTATTTGGAAAGGTAATCTTCCCTGCCTTCGAGGAATTTAATAAATTTGACGTCTGGTTGTTTCCTTTCTTTTCTATTGTTACCAATGGCGATTGTAGGGATTTATTTTGTTTACCAGCCGTGGTGGGGGCTTTTGTCAGGGTAACTGTCGATGTGATTTGAGTAACATCTGTGGTTGACGCCACTGGATTTATTCGACTGCCGCTGACGTTGATTGGATTCATTTCAAGACGTGACATGTTAGGCCTAGAGACACCCTTGATTGTTGGTAACTTTCGCCCGATTAGTTCTGAAGCTCCTGGCATCAATGACGAGGTAATCATTTCCGGATATGATGAATACCCGTTGTTTGTTTTGTATACCGTGTGTCCGTGTGTGGTGGTTGCCGTCTGCATTCCGTGCGGCCGTATCAATTGTTTAGGCGGACGTCGAATGTTGAGAGGACGTTGAATGATTGCTGCTTTTTCCTACAGTAAAATAAAACAAAATGAGGCTTAGATATCTATTTATACTTAAATGGGAATTAGGTAAGAAGGGTATCTGTTGACTAATGGGAAGTGAATTATTCAAAAAAAAAAAAAAAAAAACAATATAGATTGGCTCTTTCCTGACTTACATGCAAATAAGGATATTTCTTTACGTTTTTCACTCACTATGAGAAGATTGCAATGAACGTCAACCAACCTCAAAACAAAGTAGAAAAGTGTTTGGCGAACAACAGAAAACTCTTTTATATCAGGATGGTGACATCTCTTTTAGCAAAGCCTAGGTAGAAGAGTGGGTTCACCTAAAGTCACTCATGCGAATCTACCTGTTATATATTTTATTGCATTATGATCGAAATTTACTTGAATCGACTGTTAGATTCTACGAATTTTGTGGTATGTAATAAAACAATTTCTATTTTTGTTTGTGTAACTAAATTAGGGAATTCCACTTTTAATGACGATTTAGATTTTTTTCTTGTAAGGTGTAAGTAAGTGCCTATTTGTAAAACATATCTGTCAGCTATTTTTGTTATTTTGGTATAATTTAATGTGCATATTTGTTCTTTATTATTTTTAAGACTAGTTCGTCCGACACATTTTGAACTGCAAAGGGATTTAGCATGTTCCAGATTCGGCAGTTTTGTTTGTGAATGCTCTTCTCATTCAGTTGTTGAACACCCAATCTTTGTAACGATCCATAATAATGACAACATACAACGCAGCAGAGATAACATATTTAAAAAGCTATGTTTAGTCGACGTGAACCTTTTATGTGGTTGCAAAACTTTATGTAGGATAATCGAATAACATACTTTCGAGTCGACAAACTGCACAAACACATCATGGCCATGAGCTAGTGAGCTTGAAAGAAGAAGAAATAGGGAATGACTTTAAATTTTTAGAAATGAAAAGAAAATTAGATTTCATGCAGATGTGCCACTAGAAGAATGAACATCTTATTAGATATTGGCAAAGAACTAAAACGTCTGAACACTCAGCATGTATGCCACCTTCATGCCATTCGTAACTCTACATTACAAAATACACTAATTCGACAAAAGCTGACAACTAACAAATGGACAAAAAATGTGGAATATTTAATACTCTATCCCATCCCATCCTTAAAATTAATATCCCTAAAACGTTGGCAAAGAAATATTAAAATTAACATTGTCGCAACAAATTGTTCAAAATCTTGTATTGTTCGACAAAATACACGTTTTCTCCTGAATATGGTATAGCGTAGGTTTTTGGCTTTTGAATGAACGTCTCCGAAAAGTGGTCGTGGGTTTAAATAATGCATAGACGAAATATTTGTTTTATCAAACCCAATGATTTTGCATCAAAAGTGGGCGAGGCAAAAAACCTTGTATGAACAAAATATAGACATTACGATTGTCTAGATATGTTGTTCAGATTTTCTAAATAGAGGGCGTGAGAGTGGGCGGATTTCAATTTTTTTTACACTTGTTCTGCTGGGAGCGACAACAAACACGTGTACCAAATTTCGTCATTCTAGCTCAAATATAAGGCCCAAAAACTGGTGGCGTACGGACGGACGGACAGACATGGCTCAATCCATATACTTTGAGGTATACCTACCTAAATTATTTCACTATGTAACAAACTATGTATCAAAACTAATATACCCTTATGGGATAGGGTATAAAAACAATGGATACCAAATTTGAAGAAAATTGGTCGAGCCGTTAAGGTTAAAGATAACATTACGGACGGTCGCTTAGTATGTTATCTTAGAATCATACAAAATCTCGAAGTCAATTTTTTTCTCAAAATTTTATAAATAAACTGCTTGCGATTATGATGCCGAGGATGAAATGCTTCTGGCAAAAAAGGTTCGCTGGATTTCAAGAATTTGCAAAAATCAACGATGAAAGTTTATTTACTGAAGCCAACAATACTGAAGTACAGTTTGAAAAGCAAGTCTAAAGGCCCAGTTATATATACTGGACATTTTTTTTTCACTTCTTACTGCTTTTTTTATAAATTCAATCATTTGCGAGTTCATGTCAAAACAAAGATTATGAATTTTAGAACATGATTATCCAAATGTATAGGAAAAGCAAGTATGCTTTAGCTTTCGCAAAGAAAACTCGATATTATTTTAATCGGTTTTAGCGTCGAAAATCAAGGGGCCTACTCCCAAATGGGCGGCCGCAGCGGGTCGCTTTGAAGGAGAGACCAACAATTTTAACTTCTTCGCTATTGTTTATTATCAAAAGCGATCGAAAATGGTACTTCCACTTTCAATATTGTCAAGTTATCTTTCCAAAAATTGACAGCTGCTTCCAGGCACAGATTTTTTTTTGAATTATTGTTCCTTTTCTGGTACCTTTGTTGGTGGAATGAATTAGCAAGCAATCCGTCATACATTTTTTGGAATAAACCCACATAGTTGATTGCGATAAAAATATATTTGAAAGTTAAAAAAAAATTGCAATAAATGTGAATTATTAAAGGTTCAATTAACATTGCTGAATGCAAAAAATTCCTTGGGAAACATAATTAATTCATAAAAATATAGTATGTACTAGTTTTAACGTGCAGACATTCGTAACAATTAAGAGTTATTTATTGGCAATTATAGTTCTGGTATATTTCTTGCAGTAAACCACCCGTCAGTCTCATAAAATACCCTCGTGCTAAGCATAATTAATTACAATAAGTTTAAATATTGTCGAATTCTGGGAAATTAAATTCAGTGTAACAGGACTTGTCGTCAAAAATAATGTCAATAGGAATAAGTGGTTTTCAAAGCTGATAACAGGCAAAAATTACATAATGCTACTACTGTTTCTAAACACCCTTTTGGAGGAAACGCAGAAACAGAATTTATTCGAAGAATAAAACGTCAATTTTGTCTTTGTTTGCAAAGATGAATTTATTTTCAAATGGCATTCATTCCAACAAAATCTCATTAAATTGTTTTTCATAGTTTATGAATTATTGATCTTAATGTTTTACAATTGAAGAAGTATTATTTGCTGTGCTTAATAATACAAATATATATGTATTTACCATTATTAATTTGTTTTCTGTATTCTTTATATGTTCACTTTTGATTAAATTGTGTTTCACTACCGATAAACTGACATCTTCACACATCCACGGTTTATGCTTTACTTATTCAGGTAACGGACGTTCGCCTCTTTATGTAGGTTATTCCTTCGTTTTGAACTGAACGAACATTTATCGAAGACTTAATTATATTTTCGACAAGTGTATAGGTAAATTTCGATTTATATTTTTTTGTTACTACTACGCTAATGGCTGATATTTTTCGTTTGATTATTAAACGTTAAATATTTACTTCAGTAAACAAAATCAAAACTTAAATATGGAAATTTGTTTTACATTGTCCAAGTGTTGTATTCCCATCATGGATTTTTAACGCAAAATATTTTCGTCTGGTTAGATTCGAATTTGTAAGGGTAAATTTCCAATTAAATTTATGGCAGTAGTTAAAATTCAATGTAATTAGCTACGATTTATACTTATTTTGTCCAGACATTGGACGATTTATTTTAAAAATAACATCAATGTGTGTGGAGCGCATAATAGTGTTGATTGGTATTACCTATCGCAGTAATGAAAACCAAATGCATAGCTCTTTAGATTCGGTATTCAGATTTTTGGTGCCTGCTAAGACCTTTTATCGGAAAATTTCTAAAAGCTTGACGTTAATCTTTTAAACTTACAAATCTGTTTACAGGTCTTATAGTCCTAATAATGCAAACAAATTTAAAAATCCACAAAATACATCATATCTATCAAGTTTTCTTGGTTTTTTGTTTTTTTTTCTACAGGTCTCTATAATGCATATACTAGATCGGTACGCAAGGTCATGTGCAAGAGTAAATTTGAATAAACTGTGATGTGATGTCCTACGCGTACTAAGAAAATTGTAAAAAGAACGAAACAAATTCGTTAATATTTTCTCAATTTTCTTCATGGCTGTTGAGAAAATAAAAACTATTAATGATGACAGCCCAGGAGGTTGGCGGAAACTACTAAAAACATATATTAATTATTATCTGAGATAAGTAATTTAAAATATTGACTTTATTTGTTATGGCATTTTGGATGTCAATTTAAAGTAAAGAAGCACATTTTCCATCCAATAATTTAATAAACAAAAATTGATTCTCTAAAGCTAACAATTTATACTTCAAACTGATCAACTAATAAAGCAAGAGCACAAAACTTTAGACAGTTTTTATTCCAATCGATGGTCGTGTTTATCAGTTATTAGGATTGACTAATTTATTTTTTTCTGACTTAGTTTTTCAGTGCAATTTTAATTTAATTCCGAATCAACCCACCAAATGGGTTTTGCAGTAAATGAGGATAAAGCCAAGTATATGCTGTCAACACAAATGTACAAACAACATTGCCGAACTGGTCAGAACGTCAACATTGCCAGATATAACATTGAGTTTTTAAAAACAACATCTAGTCAAAAATAAACTGAAAAATTGTGCTTGCCAACCGCTATTTCTTCGAGCTAAGAAGGTAATTTAGTAGTAAAGCCCTCACTGGAACTCCTAAACAGATTCTATACAAGAACCTGATTATCGCAGTCTTCCTCTATGACGCTGAAGCATGGACCGTTTCAAAAGCGGATGAAGAAATCCTTAATCGTTTTTTGGCAAAAATTTGACGATTCCTTTAGCGTTGAAAGGCTATGTAGATTAAATAAAGAACTATACAAGCTGTAAATCGACATAGGCATGGTGTCCGCATTGGATGATTAAGATTGCTAGGGCACGTAAAACGATAGGACACCAAAACTACGGCACCCTGAGTCTTCGACTCACAGCCAGAAGTCGAACGCTGTAGAGAAAGAACTCGACTTAATTGGTGTGTACAAGTAGAAACAGTGCTCAACAAACATTAAGTGTGAAAATGGAGACAGTTAGCTAAAGATCGGCCTAAGTTAAGCCATGAGGGTTGAAGCTCAGGTTAACTCCGGATTGCATCTCCACTTAAGTATGTAAGTAACCCAACAATTTTGGTGATTAACTTCAGATTTAATGGTCTGGCTTAACGCACTTCTTAAAAACTGGGTTCAAATGAAAAAATCAAATATTTAAAGATAACCTTGTTTAATCAATCATAATCTTAGTACAACAATGATCAAAGATCAATTTATAAAAAAAGCTGCAAAAAGTAAAAAAAAAATCCAATGAAATTTTCTATTGTTAGCTATAACTAGACCCCTAGACTAAATTGGCTAAGCGTATTTTGATCGGCATTTTTAGATTTCAGATTTCCGTATCTAATCCAAAATAAATGGAAGTAAATTCTCTATTGTTGTCTCTTTCAAACACCATTGGTAAAACGTGCCTTTTCTGGCCTCGTGTCTACATCATAACATTATTGCTCTTTAATAATAAATAATAAATCCAAAAATATAAATTTGAACGGCATTAGGATCGTTTAGGTACTTTTGTGTAAGGAAAAGTTAAAAATGGCAAATCTCCAATATCAAGAGAGAATTCTCTCATTTCAACGAAAGATTCCCGTCTCGTACACATTTGCAAAGAAAAATGGAAAACATTTGGAAAATTTGGACGTATCAAGTGTTTATTTTAAGGAACTCAAATATTACAATAAATCTACAAAACAAAAATATTTCGCGGATTTTTGGAATAAAAGGAAAGTTTGTTAGTTTTGATTTTCCCAGAAAATTGAGATAAACTTAACGAAACTACATTTTTTCTTCGTTCATTTCACAATTTTCTCAGCACGCGAACGGCATTGTGAAGTTTTATATCAAAATTTATTCAAATTTGCTCTTGCACATGAGTAAACCTTTTGGTTTCAGACCACATGAATTAGAATGTTTGAGTCGCGTATGGGCAGGGGTTTGTTGAGCAGCTTTACTCATGTTTTCAATAATAACAATAATGTGCAAAAGAGGTACCACCCAAAGATATATATAAATTTTAAGTAATTGAACAAAATGCTAATAGATACACAAATATAATATGTTCGCTGCAGTCAAAAATAAGTATACCAGTAAAAATGTTATACGTAATTACTGGTGCATTGCTTTTCTGGTTGCCAAACATAAGTCCAGACCAAGTTTAATTTTATTGAAGCCTTGATTATCAGGACAGACTCAAAAGGACCTAACTTTGTCACATTCCTCAACGGCGATGTTATAAATTTATTAACTAAAATTATAATCCTTCCATTTTTCCTTTGTGGCATTCAAAAAGTATTTTCAGGAACCCGGAGTTGTAGGGTTTCCTTTTATTTCTCTATTGCATCGTAACGTTGACACCTTATTTTTGTACATATCACCATTCTTGCACAGAAAATTATGATAGTCATTTGATCAACACAGTTATAGTTTGCATGTAGTAAGTAATGCAATTTATCGTACATGATATACCTGCTACTTGGCGAAAGCTTTTTAGCATATAGCTATTGAAATAATAGGTATAAGTAATAGGTTTACCCACTAAGATTGGTTTGAGACGTGCCTGACAAACAGGACAATCCTAAGTATTTTTTCTTTCATAAGAACGAGCGTTGTTGAGCAAATGCTATCTGGCTTGTAGAATAAGGAACAAACCAAAACATTCTGACCTAAATATTTAGAAGTACATAATATAACTCTGTTCTTCCCGCGTTAAAAGGACTATCTGCAGCCTTATAAAATCATTTCACAAACATGCACAGTGGATTGAACTTGTCATACCTAAAGGTATTAATATTGTACTTTGTCCAGGATTTGTACTTTTCTGTTATGACAGTTTTTACTAAGTTGTAATATGCTGTTATAAGTTGATATTCATTAGTATGGTTATAATAAAATAAAATCGAAACCAGAAAACTGGCAACTTGACATGTACATTTAAAAAAACTTAAGTGTGCCTACTCAAAAGTAGCTGGAACATGCTCGTACAGCATTATATTCTCGTAAATTACGAAAAAATGTACATTTCTGTAATTTGTTCTACAGCTCATATTAAAATATTATTATATTATTGTTTTGTATTAAAATGTTCATCTTGCTGAATAGGTACTGTATACCGACTAGTATTGGTTTATATTTCGACTCTCCACGTACGATGGGACCTTGAAACAGTAAAATGCTCCACCGGCAAAGTAATTGCAATTATCCAAGGATATTTGTAATGCATTTGATTCATGTTAAGAACCTTTCAAAAGGTCATCACATAAAATCGCTTAATGTGATACGGTGTTTCACTTGGTCACTTGCAAAAAAAACCTTCAATTACTTAAACACTTGCTAGAACCACCTCCCATTTAAATGGTGGCGTTTTAAAGGTCACGGACAGCTGCATTCATCTTTATTTTGTATGTACTTTGCCACTCACTTGAAGAAATGGCATTTAGTCCGCAGTCAGTAGGTCACCAAATTTTTTTTTTGTCAACATTCCCAAAAACTCTTTCTGTCACAGTAGCAAGAAATAAATAAAAAAGTTGAACATTAGTTATCGATACGACGCCAATTGAACCATTTACCCTATACAGCACGTGCTGTCACCACAATTATACCAACACTTTTATGTTTAATTTTTTTTTATTCATTTTGAACTTTTCTTTCCCTATTTTGAGACTTTTCATGAAAAGCAAAGTCGAAAATAATTCAATTTGTTTATTTCTTCACGTAAAATACAAATCTCCATGCTTACCAATTCTAAAAATACAAAACAACGATGAAAAAAGAAAACAATTCACCAGCTCATTGAAATCAACACTGGCTATCAGCGCTACACACAACACACAACTTGTTTAATTGTGATACAAAATCAAAAACGTCAAATTGCGTCATTTGCGTTCTCTTTTCTCAACTAGCCGTAGGCCGAATTAGGCCAAAATGTAATATGAATGCAAAAATCCTCAAAAGAACGTTATATAATTAAAATTGTCGCTCAAAGAACAAGAGATTTATTGATTTTCATCAGAACCAACCATCTTTCAGATGATAACTCTAACTCCATTTCGTCATGATAATTTGAAAACTAATTCAATTTTTAATTTGTTTCATTTGTCTAATTAAATAGTTTACAACAAGCGTTTGCGCTCAGTTCTACAAACCGCAGATATCTAGTCTCATTCAGGATTCCGATTTCATTTTTTATACCAAAGAACGAGTAACAATCGTTTTGTTATGTAAGGAGAGGTGATGATAAATAAACAGAAAAAAAATGGTTTCGCTTTCACAAGTATTTGCACTAATTAAAAACGCAATAAATAATTTAAATAATTAGAAGAAAAGTAAGTATGTACCTACCGATATACCATGCAGATTCTTGATGGTTGGAAGCTTTGCACCAGCAACTTGCTGTTTGACTTCGTTCTGAGCTGGAATTTTGGTTTGTCGAAACTTGACAGACGTAGCAGTCGCTTCTGTCCAGTTTACTGATTTAGCAACACTATTCGACCTTTTGATTGTTGCTGGTGCCGCCGTCGATGTTATTATTTGATTGGAGGCCGATTTTTTAAGAATCGATTCTTGGTGTTCATTAGCAGATGCGCCTATAACGTATTTTATCATTGCCCGATCCGTGTGGAGAGATGGTTGGTTTAGTGAATTCCGATTTAAAGCTGATGAATTGTAGTGTGAGGAGACACCGGACGACATCATAAGATTTTCTAGTTTTCGTTTTGAAGTATCTATTGCGGTTTCGAGTGGATTCATTTTAACTGGTTGTTATGAGAGAAACATTATCTCAAAAACAGCACATGTATTCTTTAAAATATGTAAATCCAGAAACAACTTTGTTCTTATAGACTTGCAAACACAATTATTAAACCTGCAATCTATTTTTTCTCGTATTTTTTATCAACAAAAACCGACGAATTGTTGCTATCAGAGGCATCTAGTGGCCAAGTGTCAGTTAAAACTCAAAGCATTTAATGAATTTGATGAATCCAATGAATTTTTATCTTTTTTTCTCCAAAATTCACCGAACTGGAGTGAACTTGTTGCAGTTTCGAAATTCGTAAAATTTGTATCCTTTTTTTGTTTGATATTTTAAATGAAGTAATTCCCACGATATAATTAAGTAGTTAAATAAATTTTCCTATTCAAATGGTATTGTATTGTTGTCACAAATTCATACAACTTTTGTACAATTAAGAGAAAACACTTGCAACTCTTGCAAAGAGGTACGTTGCAGATTCAAAAGCAGAATGGATAAGGAATGTAAGTTCATTGGGATGCACTAAACATGATTTTTATATAACTTAATAATTTCATATTTGTGAAGTAAATATTATGAACACTAGATGGTGTAGTATAATTGTAGTTTTAACTCGAATTTGATTTCACGAGAGTATGCACTTTATACATGCACTTATCACGATAGCTTCGTAGTGATGATTTTACTTGTAGAAAAACACTACATTTGTGTATTAAATTTTATTTATGTTTGAATAACCAATTAAGTTGGTACAAATCTAAACAAATTAATTAATTAATTGTTAATTTCGTTGAGGAAAAAAGAAAATCTCCTTTCCGCAGCAGCCAAATATATATTTTTTTTTTATAATTGTTCTTTGACAGATGGAGATTGTAGAAGAATGGATGAACCGAAGAAGGTAGTAGATGGAGTGAATACAAGATTCGTGGATTTACAAATTACTGTAGATGAATTTGATTTTCTATCCAACGGAAAGTATTTTTTGAAAATTAGCTGAGAAGTACAGGTATGTCCTTTTATATATTTTTGTATTGTGCGGGGATTTGTTTAGGATATAAGTCGGAAATTTATCGTTTGCATATAATAATGACTGGAATGTGTTAAATTTGTATGCAGCGAAGCACGCTTCATTTGTTCAAGCAAAGTTGTTGCAAAATTATTTTTTTAAGGAATCTTATAGAACTAATGACAATCTGGGTTCGATTTCAATCTGCAATAAAATCTAAAATGTTTTTCATTGGTTCTTGATAGTCTGATCAATTGTCAACAAAAGCTTATCTCAACTCAGCCAGGATTCGACACAAAAGAGGAGGTCCGACCATAGTGCACACCACAAATTTGTATATGTGTTGCACTTATGAATCTATTCGAGATCATCAATTAATTTGTAAGTAGATCGGATTCCTCATGGTTAGAGGCTAGAATTTTCAGAATAATTACCCTTGCCCTTCCTGCTAAAAAAGTTTTTGGACAAAATAAAATAAGAATATAATACCATTATATTGATTTTTGAGGAAAATTTCTAAGGACTTGTCAAAGTAGCGCCTTTTCAAATATTTATAAACAATTTTTTTATCGTTATATATGTACAGAAAATTCATGTTTTAAATATAATAAATTGAAGGTGTGTTTCTGTACATCTTCAGTAAAAATTGAAAAAAAAAAATCTCAAACATCTCGGAGTGTGAATAAAACCTTTCAGAGCAAGACGAATTTATAAAAGAACTATGCTGACGTATGATAAGTAAAATGATCAGTTAGTTTGCCTTTTCTAAGAAAAAATGACATAAAAACTCATTTTAAACGTGTGATGATATGTCAAATTCAGATACCAACATTCAGTTGCTTACCCATATATTTTTATATATGGGTAGTAAAAATATAAAAGTAACTTATTATGGCTACTAAAGATGTGTACTACATTTCCTATGGTTTAATCGTTTTGATACTGTTTGTAATATAGTCTCAGTGTTCTAAAATATGTTTTACAAACTTAATATTCGATATTTGTCACAACTTTCTTAATCTATTGTATGATCATTATTACAGACAGAATGACAGAATTTTAAAATAATCGTGTTCCAGCTGCAGATCTATTAGAAATTTTCCTCTGTTGCTTGAGCTGGGATTTTCTGTTTAAGAGGAACAAAATTCTCAGCAGGGAACTTTTAATGTCAAACAGCAATTTACTTACTTTGCGTCTTATAATAATGATGACTTTCCTTCATGACCATCCTAAGTAGAACATGTATAACGATAGCTGTAAACAATAAAATTCGGATTGATGCATTTGAATTTTATTTTAGATCATTTGTAACAACGTATATCCCTCATTGGCTAATTTATTACTATTTGCTTACTTATTTAAGATTAATTTTCTTTTTTAGTCTCTTTCTGCTTTTGCTGAAGACTTTATAAACAAGGGACAAAAATTATTGGCTACCTTTCAATGCTTACATAGATCATGGAAATAGCGATGGATGCCTAATGAGTTCAGCATTTGCAAAAATCTTTAATTTTAAATACTTTTAGAGTAAATTGGAATGCGTACACTTACCCAGAGCACACACTTACCCGGAACGACTCTACAGCTGGTTATATTTGACGTACTAACTATAAATGGAATTCATCAATATTTCATGCTGCGAAGTAAGGAAATTGCTTTTTGACAGAAAAAATCTCATCTTGAGTAGGGGTGGAGAATTGTGGGGGTGCGTTAGTGGAACCAAAGATTATAAAGCCATACGGATGACGCACTGCATACAAGAAAAATTGTTCTATGGCGGAATGTACTGGCACAGCCCGCCATATATTTGAATCTCGGTTTGCAAGTGCAAACCGCCCGCCCGTACCATGCCGATTGGTAGTAAAAGTGTATGTATTTTTCTCATTGTGTCATCTGTATGGCTTTATAATCTTTGGTGGAACGCAACTTATTTCGATTAAAAAGAGACAGAATTAAAACGATTGACCCAGCAGCTTAACGATTGTTGCCAAATTATAAAATACCTTTCTCAACCGCTCTTATTGTAATTGTAATTCAGAATAAACCTTACAAATGTTCATACGTTGCAAACTAATGTCGTTGCATGAATACTCCCATTCCCAAAACTAATATGCAGATATTTTGCCATTTTGGACACAATCACCGACATTTCATTTGATATGGAGCAGTTAGTAAAATAAATGCTGTCGGTAATTCAGTGATGAAACTTCTACCTTTTTAGTGGTATATTTATCACTTGTACAATGTTGGAAATCCTACCAACCTTAACTTTAAATCTACCACATTTTGCCCATCGCTTATAATGTTTCATTAGTGTTACACACACTCTTCCATCAATATTTCATTTTCAATTTTTTGTTTTGAAAGGATATTAGCTGGACCCAAAACACCACTGCATTAAACTTTATTAGTTCGACTGTGTGTGTTTCGAAAAAAAGTTTGTAATTTCTTTTTGTTTATTTTGTTGAAATACATTTTCCAATTGACATGGAAAACTGCTTTATTTCTTCTAATACTTTTCTACAAACTTTTTTTCTGGCTATATAAATACTAACGGAATTCACGTTGACATCGCTTTGCTAATGCGTCGTGTTCGTGTACCCCATCCATTTGTTATAGTAGACGAAACAAGTGGTGGAAGTATGCAAAACTCAACAGTCTAGCCTTTAATAGTTTTCACAGCTAGAGAGCATGTTCGTCGCCATTTACCGTCATCGCGGGCATCACCTTCCTTCTAGAGCATAAAATAATTGTCTTTGTCATCTGATTTCTTAACAATTTAACGTGTTTTATTTTTACATTTTCAGCGACTTTACAAAATATAGATTAGTACTTATAAACAAATAGTTTTAAAAGTTATATAAAAAAAAGCCATATAAATGCATTTATCTGCCAAGTAATCTCATCTAAGATCACTTTATCACAAAAGCTTAGCATTTTTCCAACAACAACGCAATTCCTTGTCCACCTCCGATGCATGCTGAGCCAATAGCGTATTTTAAGTTTTTGCGTCTAAAAAATATTCATTTTGAAATGTCCAGATTGTTATGAAAATAAAAAAAATATATAACTTACTGTAATTCGTGAACCAAATGTCCAGTAATACGGGATCCACTAGCGCCCAAAGGATGTCCCAAAGCAATAGCACCACCGTTTACATTAAGCTTGTTCATGTCGAGATTAAGAACCTCAGCACAAGCAAGGGTTTGTGCACTGAATGCTTCATTGATCTAAAGAAATAATAATGTTACTATCCTACAATTTAGTATAAGTTTTTGAGATTTACTTCAATTAGATCGATATCGTCCAAAGTGAGTCCAGTAACCTTAAGAACATTTTGAATAGCTGGGACTGGACCGATTCCCATGATTTCAGGTTGAACTCCAACGTAAGAGTAACCAACCAAACGGGCCAATGGTTTCAAGTTGTATTCCTTAACAGCTTCTTCAGAAGCTAATACCACTGCGGCAGCACCATCAGAGATACCCTTTAATAAAAATAGTTCAAACCCATTTCAACTCCTTACATTGTAAAACTTACAGAAGCAGTTCCTCCTGTAACTGTTCCGTTCTTCTTGAAAAGACTTGGCAACTTGGTCAAATTTTCAATTGTGGTCTTGGGCCTTGGATGTTCATCAACAGCAAATTCGACTTCTTTTCCCTTGATCTTAAGTGTGAAAGGGGTGATTTCGGAGTTAAAGACACCAGCATCTTGAGCCTTCTTCCAGTTGATTTGAGATCTTAATGCGAATTCGTCAACACGCTCACGGCTTATTTTATATTGCTCAGCTAGATTTTCGGCAGTTAAAGCCATTGGCAACTTGCAGTAGCTGTCTGTGAGTCCAACCCAGAGACTGTCTTCCAGAGAGTAGGGTGTCCCTAAGGCGGTGCCGAATCGGATGTTCCTCGCAACAAATGGTGCTGCGGACATACTTTCTACACCACCGGTAAGTGCCACCTTGGCTGATCCCATAATAATATCTTGCGCACCATTCACGATTGACTGGAAACCAGAACCGCAAAGACGGTTGACTGCAAGAGCAGGTGTTTCAATACGTAGACCACAATTTAGTGCAACATGTCGGGCAAGAAAACCACCGTCCGATGAGGCATTCTGAACATTTTAAAAAATTGTTGTCAAAAAAGCTTTTATAGAAACAACAATATTACTTACTGGCATAACATTGCCAATAATAGTGGTATCAACTTGGTCTCCCTTCAAGCCAGATGCGGCAATTGCGGCTTTAGCAGCAGTAGTTTGCAATTGAGTTTGTGAGACATTCTTTAAGGTTCCTCCAAATGTACCAAAAGCTGTACGCTTAGCGCCAACGATAAATACTCCTGAAACAATGAATAAATTATGGAAATAAAAGTTAAAGTTATGTTTTCCCGTTTAAAGATGTTTATGACTTGATTGGAAAAGATGGTAAAATAAAAGGTTCTCCTTATTAAGAAGATGGCTATGTATCAGTCGGAGTCGAAAAGCTTTAATCTAGTACAATGTTTAAAAAAAAAAAATTAAAAAGTTTAGATATAAAAATTCCATAACCCCGAAAGTTACCTAACTGTAACTTAAGGTCTAATCCTGTACAAAGTTTTTTTTTTAGATTTTTGCTTATGTAAATAAATGTCTGCAATAAAAGTCAGTAAGTATTCGCATAAATAATATTCTACGGAAATAATGCAGGGTGCCCAACTAAAAGAGCTTTTTCTTAAAGACGGCAAAAATGTTGTAATCAAATCTTAAAAAAATAAAGAAAATAGAAAGCTAATGAGAGAGGATATAACTAAAATGTACTGCAGAAATATCTGTTGGTAATGCGTTTAAGTAAAATGCTTTAAAATCATTCGCTTCGTAAGGCTTTAAAAAAATAAATGACATAAGGCATTATAAAGACAAACGACAGTTTACTGATCATTGACTTTTTATATATGGACTGCAAGTGAAATGTCATTTTCAAACGCTTCTGCGAGAAAATATGTTCCAAAACAGCACAGCCTCCGATGTTTCACTTCGGATTAGCATCTGTAACTGATGCTTGAATCTGAGTCAGAAGTTAAAAACAAGGTAAGCGCTTACACAATGTGTATCTTCTTAAATCTGTAGCTTGAATGGAGGGCAACTTCATGCAAGAAATGTATATCTCTTTTAACAGTGAAACAAGATACCAGCTGCAGATACGAATTCTGGGCGGCCCTTAAATTTGTATAGTACCATGCCAAAAATAGAGCGACACCTTGTGCCAAGAGATTCATTCCACAGCGACATGTAGCGTCATCTATTCAAATGATGGATAACTACAAAAAGTGATTTCAAATAAATTCTGCACAAGTTTTGTAAATTTATTTCTTATTAATGTTTTATGATCATTTGCATACATTTTTTTTGCAATGTGATGATGCAAAGGTTTTTTTTTTTGCTTACTTAGTTTTCCGCAGTGAAACAGTGACGTGTATAGCAGCCCGTATATAATAAGTCAATGTTACTGATTCTTACCCGGGGCTTAGATTTGCGATTGTTAAATTTAACTTGCATGGTATATTTATGTGTTAGAGTAGCTGTAACGCGCGAGCTCTGCTCTGTTCTCGTTACAGATACAGTTACCCATATAACTACTAAGAAAGCTAAATTTAATACTTGCAAATCTAAACCCCGGTTTACCAACAGAAATTGGCCCTGTTCCGGAAGTCAGATTAAGTAATAGCGTTTTCGATTGGGATAACAAAGCAGTCTTATTTTATCTAGATCACTTTTGAGAACGTGAGATTTACCCCTCCACTCCATGTACCAACAAAAAAACATTCGACAACAGTTTTAAGTTTTCATTCCGCAGTTTGGTTTGTGTTTTATTTAGATTTTTTTTAATTAAATAAGTTTTAAATACACTTATTTAATTAAAAAAAAATCTAAATGAAACACAAACCAAACTGCGAAATGCAAAGTTGAATCAACCATTAAATAAATTGCTTGAATTTTCTTCCTCGCATAATTTACATCAAGCGGTAGTTTCTTAGATTTCCACAAAAACAATTCCTTGTTCATTCAGTTTACAATAACGAAATTATTCATCCAGTTTCATTAGGTCATTCTTCCACAGCAAGAAATGACACACTCCCACACACACAAAAACAGATCAATGACAGTGTTTCGCATTTCAGTTTACAACTCAAAATTGAGGTAAGGTAACGTGCAACACAAATCTTACTATGTTGATTTACATTTCAACCTGAGATTAAATTTCAACCTATTTCATTGACCAATGAAAATAGTGCATCGCCAAAGTTTACATACTTGGTAAAACTAAAACCCGAAAAGCGGCCGATCTCTTTTATGTTCGATTGGGAGTAGTAAAAATCTGAAATCTGAGAGCAAATCTGAAAATCACAATCGAAAACGTTATAACATATCTTGGTAACGCTCTCTTCTCTCTGGTCAATCGACCATTTAGACCAATGAGAACAAAGTGTCAGATACCTACCTTGCTAAATTTTAAATTCCGAACATATGCCATTGAAATTCGGTCAGTTCCCTTACAAAAAAATGATATGGTAGGTGTATACAAACAAATTTCTGTAGTAAAAATTGGTAAGAAACAGTATAGATAATATTTACGGGAACGGAAATATAGCATACTTAACCTAAATATTATGCAATATTAGGTGGAGAGATAAAAAATAACGATACAAATCTGTGATATATCAGTTATCTCTTTGGTAATCAAACGAACTGATTTCCGTGTATCTTTTATAGAATTTTAAGAACATAAGCATTTTTTTAATGAGATTTCAATGCGGGGATATCTGTGTTATAAAATACTATTTCTGTTAAAGTTAATTAAAATATAAGTTATATGTATTCATGTATTTTCGCATGGTAAGAAATAAATACACAAGTACCTATATGTGTACTATCTCCAGATAATTATCAACTAATTGATACATAAACAAATTGACACAAATTATATTCGTAGTTACACGGATAATAAGGACAATGATTACTTGTACCTAGTTAAGAAACACGGATTTTAAATTTGGCAATTATTTTATTAAATCGCTCTCATAAATATACCTACTAAAAAGAAATATTTGTTGATTGGCGACTTAAATTTTTTTAATATAGGTCACATGTAACAAACATGAATGTCAATTTAAAAAAATGTAAGTACCTCCCAATGCGTCAACAAAAAATGATTTCAAATGTAGAACTAGGTGTATGTTATATGTAATATGCCGGTGCGATAACAACAATAGACATAGCTCAACTCGAATTAAAATAACTCGTTACCTACTTCAAGATAATTTAAAATGTATTTTCACTTAATTCGTACGGAAGGGGTATTGAAGAAAGATCAACAAAAAAACACAGACAGACTTTTTTCTGAACGGACTTTGACCAACTGCGTATGTATTATACATAGATAACCCACGGAAAAAAACACTCAAATGATATTTTGGACTTTTGTATAGATAACAACTCTCTAGAATATGCATCTACAAATAAATAAGAAAAACTTATGAACTGTTGGCAGAAACTAAACACTTTAATTATTAATTAACCGGCAATGTAATTTATTTATATCAGCGGTATGGTTTCCCTATAATCTGAAAATTATACACAAATGTCTTCATAATGTTCATCAAAAAGATTCCAAAGTACAATGAAACTAGACTAGAAGGCATTTGTGAATTATGATAGTGGTGGACGTAATGATAGATACTATTTTATCTTACCCTTGGTGGCTGCAGACATTGTTGTGGATTATTTCACTGGCAAATAATTAACTAAAACAGAAATTGAGAATCGATTTTTTATTGACTTAAATAAGAGCAAAACACGTCCTGTCGCCTACCTCTAGAGAAACCGACTGAAGAAACTGAATACTGAAGCGTTTCACTATCACTCTCTAGTTAGTCTCTACTTGTTCTTGAACAAATTCCAATGGAAGAGACTAAGAGAGTATGATGTTTTGCATTTTCGTTTTGAGTGGGATAATGTAGTTTATATATTGGCGGTGGTATCACAAGTCATAACTCACAACCTCAAAAACTTTGGGGACGGGGGCCGGTTTACTCGCACTCACTGCTTGTATTATGTGGACTTTGATCGGAAGAAATAAGTAACGTTATTAAGTGAATGATCGCGGTGAAGGGAGTTTAAGTGGCATCTACTACGTCAGAATCAGAAATCATCAGTTGGCTATAGCGCTTTCTCGTACCCAACCAATATTTAAGCAATTCCAATATTGCCAACTCATATAGTCATGTACCTATGATAAAATATTGCAATAGTTGAATGTACCCTAAACTTTAAAGAGACAATTATTTTTATTTTATTCAATTAAGATTTTATTAATTATTTAGTTAATAATAACTGAATTGTGTTTAATTGTTTTTTACAACTAATTGGTGTTCCAACATGTTTTTGTACATTTATATAGCCAACCAAGATTTATGATTTAAATTGTTTTTTGTTTATAGGTTTTGAATTCGTTTGAATTCACTTTCTTATGTGTTAAGTTGTCGCTAAATGAATTTGAATTTAATGAGTAGTTTTATTAAAACTAAGTACTTTAACCTTCCTTGAATATTAAGAACTATTTAGATCTAAGAAATGTTACTAAAATCTGCTGAAAGCACGTGATCAGTTCCCGTACTATTGCATTAAAAATTAATAAATTCTTCAATTCTTGTGCGTCAGGGCAATTTATTGAACGATAACTCTTAGCTAGAAAATGCGTTTGCTAAGATATTTTTGCATCCAAAAATTTGGCGAAGCTCAACACTTTATACCTTTTCGTAAAATATAAGGCTAAAGATGTTGTTAAGACACTTTTCCAAAACTTCCTATAGTGTAAACAAAAATGTGGGTACACAGTGGGGGTTAGTTTTTCACTGACCAACATCTTCGATTCCCAGCCAGAACTCATAGGTACAGGGTGTCCGCCGGAAAGGTATATTACTTAAGTAGACACATGGCAAATTTATTATGGAAAAATATTCGATAAACCAACGTGTTTTAATCGTTAAAACATTTTGTCAAAATCAATCATCGATTACTGTGAGAATGAAGCACTATTTATCGTGTAGTGAATGATTTTGAAGAAAGAGGGTCTCTTGGTGATAGACACAAGCATCGACCAAAACGTACTGCAAGATCGGCTGAAAACATTACTGCTGCTCAAGGAAGTGTTTAAAACAATCCATCAACATCAGTTCGAAGCCGTGCTCAGGAGCTTGGTCTTCAAAGAACAACTTTGGCCAGAATTTTCACAAGGGTTTGCATTTGTTTCCATTTAAGATTCAGTTGACACAAGATATTCTTCCACAAGACCATTTACGCCGCCGTACATATGCCCATGACAAACCTGATTTTCATGAAAAAATCAGATTGAGTGACGAAGCACATTTTCATTTGAATGGATATAAGAATAAACAGAATAGTCTGTTCTGGGCAATGGAAACCCCCAAATTATTTATCAGTCGCCATTGCATCCGTTAAAAGTTACAGTCTGGTGTGCAATTTGGTCAGGAGGAATCATTGGACCTTACTTCTTTGAAAAAGAAACCGGCGTAACGGTAACTGTGAATGGGGAACTTTATCGTGATATGATTGAAAACTTTTTAACGCCACAACTGCATGCTTTAAGCTTGATTTAAATGTGCTATCAAGAAGACGGTGCCACATCGCATACAGCCAGGATTACAATGGAACTTCTGCGAGACCTCTTTCCACAACAATTTATTTCAAGAAATGGTGATGTTGATTGGCCTCCACGGTCGCCTGATTTGACTGCTTCGGACATCTTTTTGTGGGGATATATAAAAAAAACAAGGTTTTTGCAACCAAACCAAAATCGCTTGAGCAACTCAAACAAAATATTCGTGATGAAATAATGAAATGCCGCGTGAAATGTGTGAGAATGTAATGAAAAATGTGCTAAATAGGGCTCGCATTTGTGACTCTAACAGAGGCGGACATTTACCTGATATTGTATTCTATACATAATTGCCGATATTAAATAAATCATTTATCAATATAAAATCCATTCTCTTTCATTTAATCAAGAATTATAAACAAACAAAGTAGTATACCTTCCCGGCGGACACCCTGTACCTACTCAGTAGAGGAGGACCTCGCTTTAGTTGGCAAGCACTGCTAGAAACAGACCTCACTCAACTTGTTCGCAACTAGATGCACTTAGCTAAGGAACAGAATACTTGAGGAGGCATTTTGATTGATGACTGAGTTCAATCCGGAATATTGCGGCACATAAATAAATAATAATAAACATCTTGCGAAATACTAAAAACAAACTTCCATGAGATATGGTACTTTTTGGCTCAGAACTGGAATAAACCAGATTTGGTAAGAAAATGCCGAAAGTAATCGGAAGCAATTGTCAAATTTCTACGTCAAGTTTTATTTAGTACCTTCATTTCCTAAAGAAGCTTATATAGGACCGTCAACTGGTCCACTCGGGTACTTTTGTGCAAGAGTAAATTTAAATAAACTTTGATGTGAAACTTCAGATATAGCTCAGAATCGATAGCTGAGTCGATTAAGCCATGTCTGTCCTTCAGTGGGCCTTAAATTGTCAGCTAGAATGATGAAATTTGATACACGTGTTTGTTGTTGCTCCCAGCAGAACAAGTATAATTTTTTTTTAAAATCCGCCTACTACCACGCCCAAAATTCAGAAAAACGTTGTTTTAAGCCAAACCGTTGTTCATACAAAGTTTTTTGAAACGTCCAATTTTTGGGGGCGTTTTTAGTAAAAAGTATTTTTCGGTAAAATTTTAAACTTTTCGAAAAAATATGTTGATGCAAAATCATTGGTTCTGTTAATACAACAGTACCTTCCATATATCATTTTAACCCACGCCCAGTCTTTGCAGGCGTTTTCATACAAAAACCATTTCTATACACTACCTCATAGCATAACCAGTCGAAAAACGTTGTTTTTTTGTCTAACCATAAATGATTTTGATAAACTGTCTGAACAATATGTTCTGACAATGACATTTTTTATATTTCATTGCCAAAAAGCCGACATTTTGAGGATATTTGTTTTAAGGATGGGATGGGATAGGGTATAAAACGATCCACACAGTGGATTTGTAGCCTTCTCATATGTTCTATTATAAATTTTCTTTACCCAGATTTTCGGCTGGTGAGAAAATGAAAACTAAGGTAACAATCAAGGTTTTACAGAAACAAACAATATAATGATTGTATTCCAAATATACGCAGAAATATTTTTGTTTTGTAGATTTATTATAACATCGCACGGTGAAAACAAAAGTGGCACCATACAACATTTTCCAATATTGAGTTAGAGCTACATCTAGTGGTTCTGGTATTATATACCACGCATTTACAAAAATATAGTAATATGTATTAAACTTTATCCATGTAACATAACCTTAATTTTTTTTTCTTATAGGTAGCTATCGACCATTGAAGTTAATCCAAACTTAAATCGGCCATATACGAAAATTATGTTTTCTGTTTAGGGTTTCCTTTTTTGTTTTCAACGTTCGGTATTTGAGTTCCTAAAAATATTTAATCTTTGAAGATTTTATAGACGAAACACTCGAGTGGAAGAATGTTTTTGTTGGCGTCTCTTTCAAATTACTTAAAAATTTGACGTTTTATATTTTACTTCGCGAAATCGTAGGTAGGTACCTACGGGAACTTTTTGTAGAAATTATATTTCTCTCTTGATATTATTTATTTGACATTTTTCTTTACATAGAAGTAACCAAACGGACCTTAAGTCGGAATCGGAAGCATTCATAAGCTAATGTCAAATTACAGCATCCTTGAGTGACCTATAATGGTTCTTATTGAAGGGAAGCGACCGTCCTTTTTATAAAATTTGAAAAAGCAAAACAAAGCGAAAGAAATCGTCAAAGAGGCCCGATATCCATCTTAATTTTTTTCTGCGGTAAATGGAGTCGAAACATTTTGTTCACACAAAAACTTTTTGCTACAGAAGTTGAGTCAGTTAAACGTTTATATGAAGAAGCAAATGAGATCGCTCTTTCCGAACTGAGCAAAAGTTACCGAAACTAAGTTGACAGCTATTATATTACAGTTAATCACTACAATTTCCTTCTATTCGCACATTTACGGACGTGCGTGTATGTAGCAAGAGTATGTAGGTGAGTAAGCGCCAATACAATGTGTATCTGGATGTGATGTGAATCTGAAGCCAGAAGTTGACTGCTGCCAAAGTTTATAAAGCCATACAGTTGACGAACTGCATAGCCCGCCATATATATACTATGATGCTAGGTTTCTGTTTTTTGTTCTCAAGGCATCATCTGTATGATTTTATAATCTTTGCTGCTGCTCAACTTCAAGTAGCAGATTACCGTTTAACACGATACAAATTTGATTATAAAATTCAATTATTTGCTAAAGTTAAAACGTAACAAAACTTTAAGAAATTCCATAAACTTTATTTAAAAACAAAGAAAGTATAATGGGTCTACCTACCTTGCGGGAGACCGGATCTTATATAGATATCCCGAGAAGTGAATCGATCTTTACCATTTGCTTTCTGTTTATTTCCTATCCCATAGGGGTATATTAGTTTTGGTGTTAGGTTTGTAACATAGTGATATTATTTCGTTAGATATTCCTCAAAGTATATGCATTGATTCAGAATCGCTAGCTGAGCCGATCTAGCCATGGCTGTTTGTCTGTCTGTCCGTCTGTGTGTCACCGATTTTTGGGCCTTAAATTTTGAGCTAGAGTCTTGAAATTTGGTATGTAGACTATCCGACTAAGCAGAACAAATGTAAAACTATTTGAAATCCGCCCACTGCCATGTCCACTTTTAAGATAAACGTTATTTTTGGCAAAATAGTAAGGAATTTTTTAAAAAGTTTTTAAACAAGATATTTAGACAAGCCAAATATCTCTATTTCGTCGATACAAAGTTGTTTGCCACGCCCACTTTTTGGGGGCGTTTTTAGTACAAAAACGTTTTTCGGTCAAATTTTAATATTTTCGAAAAAACGTTTGACGATTGGTTATGATAATACCAATATTTCGTCAACACATCACCCACGCCCATTTTTTGGAGGCGTTTTTCTACAAAAACCATTTTACGCCATACCATATGCACAAGAAAAACGTGATTTTTTGTCGAACCATACAAGATTTTAATATACAGTCTGAGCAATATGTTGTGCCAAAATGCAATTTTCTATATTTCATCGCCATAAAGCCCACATTTCGTGGATATTCATTTAAAGGATGGGATGGGATAGGGTATTAAACGATGCGCACGGCGAACTGTAGCCTTCTCATATGTTTATTAAATAATTATGAAACCATTTAAGCATTGAGGAAACCCAACGACTTTAGTTTTGCTTAACGTATAATATTGTAGGTACCTACTAATTAAAAAAAATGATTTTCAAGTCTCCAAATACCACAATATTGACTCTTACAGGCATATACATGCATTATAAAGAACAAAACTATTACAAATAATTTGTATCACGCAAAAGATTTGCGATAATATAAAATAATAGGTTAACAAATCAGCGCGATCTGCTCGCAAAGTGCAGTAATTAAAAAAATGATTCACTGTTCAACGCCAATACAAAAATATCAGGGATGAAAAGGGACTGAAACTAATAAGGAAAAAAACTTTATTGTAACTGTCGTTGGATGATAAATTTGACTAACATTAGCCAAAACTTTTTCTTCATTCGCAATATCGGGTCTTTTTGATTGCCTTATGAGCGATCGTTAACAGTGTGTGTAACATATTGTATAAGTAACACTTTTTCAAAATTGGACGCTTGAATTAAGATTAACCAAGGATAACATTACGTGAGTTTGCAATGTCAATAGTAATCGTTTTCGCTGGTTCAGCTATTAATAATCAACTAAATCGTTTTCACGAATAATTCCTAATGTTAACTTTTTTTATAATAAAAAACATTGTATACATGCTAATAAGTTTTACTTTGCAAATTGAAAAAAAATAAATTTGATTATCTCTTAAACATAAACAACAGTAACAAACATTCAGACTTTTCCCTAAATAAAAAAATATGCGCTTTAACATATAAATCACCATACACCCAATTATATAAAAACAAAAAAAGAAGAACTCATCTACGGAGAGTCCTTAAATGCTTCGTTGAGAGCAGCCAAGTTTCTTTCATTTACATGGTCATGCAAATCACTTCGACCCATCAGCGAAATGACCATCTTAAAGGTACTCCATATTGTGTCCGACATTTGATTCGAAGAACCACCAATCGCACCAGCTCCATCAGGCATTCCAGATCTCACATTCGAAGTTGCTTGCAAATTTAGAGCAGTCAGCAAATGTTCCGCAGCCTGTTTATAGGCTTTCAAATTCATACAACACACACCCACATTGTAACGGACGCGAATGAAGCCTGGTTCGATCTGTAAAGCCCTCTGGTAAGCCTCGACTGCCTCCACTGATCGATTACCATTTGCCAAACTGGCACCTAGACGGTTCCAGATTTTTGCATTCTGTGGCTGAACATGTAATGCGGCTTGGAAGCAATCTACTGCTTTGTCAAACTCGGATGAAAGGTTAAAGAGGACTCCTAAAGCCTCCTGAACATCGGCGTCGATTTCAGTTGGGTTTTGTTTTACAGCTTCAAGAAAGAGGTGCTGGATTTCCTTTAGCTCTGGGCCACGAATAAGTGAACTCGTCAAACTGGCCTCATCGGCTGGACGAAGAAGGTTGGCTGGAACTAAATGGGTGTAGTTTGGATGACAGTGCAGCCATGTGGTCAAAGATTTTAACGCTTGACTTTGTAAGCTCTCATTGGTGTAGGAGACGGCCAATGCCATTAGCACACGCATGTTGTTTGGTTTCAAAGATAGAGACTGCTTAAGCGCCGCAATACTTTGTGGATCCTGAAACAGAAACATAGCTTGTGTTATCAAAGTCATTAGTGTCTCTCTATGTTATATTTACCTTTTCATTTTCAGCTTGAGAAATACCAAGTAACTCCCAGACCTCTGCGTTTTCCGGGTCCTTTTTTGCAGCAACCTCAAAGCACATCACTGCACTTGGAATATCACCCTTGGCCAGGAACTCTTTGCCCTTTTCAAGGGCATTCTCCAGTTCTGCCATGGGGTTTTCTTCCGCAAAAGCGTACTCCTTGTATGGGTCGTACAAATCTGTATAATCAGACAGCCAATGATGCTCTGTAGTACCATCATCGGAAAGTTTTTGCCATTCCTCTTGCAGTCGTTGCCAGAATTTCGTGTTGTAATCAGCGGTGGCTTTTTCTAAAAATCTATTAAATAAGTTCACATTTGAAAGTTGGATTCGTGACTTACCATGATCCTCCTTAGAAGTCTGGAAGTCATTAAGCCAATCTTCCGTTGATGCAGCTGCCTGGCCACCGACTGCACCGAGTTCATTGTTCCCATACTGAAATGAATACAACGTCAATAGTCATGTTCCAAAGTTCCACTGGTAAATCAACATAACATAGCCACTAATCTTATCGCAAATGATTAGACTAGACTAGCACTTACTTCGATCGCTGGTGGAACGTAAGGCGGGCATATGGCTAAATGTGGTTGGCGGGGCATAGATTCCATTTGTAGTTCGTCGTTCATATCGAAAAATTCACGCACATAGGTAACCTTTTCTTGGACGGGTTGAACATTGACCATATTCTGCTGTTGCCACAGCTTGAATTGAAAAATGATTAAATAAAACGTCACTTCATTCAAAAACTTTACCTCATTAAATTGAGAGGGCATTGCTCCGTGATGTACTGCAAACGCATCCTGTCCAAATTCTCTAGCCCACTCGCTGCTATTGCGCGTTACTTCGTCAATTACTCTCGGTGCATTGACAACTTGCGGCAGAAAGCGTTGTGCTTCGATTTCACGCATCTCCTGTAGCAGAGCATCCATTTGGAATGTCTGCAAAACAGGCATATCAATATCTGCACATCATTCACTTGACCTTTGACTTACCTGTGGCGGTCCGGAAATTTGTCCCAGAAACTCAGTGACCATTTGATCCTCTGGCATAACAGATCGCGACTCGAATGGTGCATGAGTACCAGAGAAACCTTCCTCTTTGTGAGCATTATCTCTAGTAAATTGTCCACCTAGTTGCATGAGTGGATTGACACCACCACAATCGCCTTCAACCAACTGCCGTAGAGACATATTTGCAATTATTTTTTATTAATGTATTTATTTGCCAACAAATTGCTATCGCGAAAATGTTCTAGATAACAAAATTGAATAAAAGTATTATAAAAGAAACGCGCAACTAATAATTTTTTATCAAAGACATCGTACGAGAAGTTTTTCCTATGCTTTCCAAGTGTCACTTATGTCATTTTTTGACTCTGCTTTGTTATCATGGAAGATGAGGAGGATGACTGTCAAAAGCGAAATTGTACTAGATTTAAAAAAGTGAATTTTTTGGGTGAATTTGCCCGCCGAATTCAGTTGGAGTCAGCTGTTGGAGTTTTCTTTTTGAACGTTCGAGGGATTAGTTTTTTTTGTTTACATTTGCAAAGTGATTGTGTGTTGTCGATTAATTGTATAAAGTGTGGTTTTTCGTAAATTATTGTTGTTTGTTCTATATTAGGTGAGTACTTGATTTTGAAAACATATTGGCAAACAAACGTTTCCAGAAATTTACTGATTTTCTGCAATCGGGATTCAGTTTAGCCAGAAGCTCGATGGTGGATAATCTTTCATTTTGCAATCTATTCGAGGTCCATACTGAAGTCTTTTTGGGAAATGTTCTAATTTGTGTTTAATACATTCAATGCTAAGTTAATGTATTTATAATTCGTTAGAGGCAGTCAATAAAAGCTTGCTTGTTGCATCACCCAACCCAACTTTGTCTATGAGAAGGTTGTAATGAATATTTACCAATAACAGATTTATCAGTCAAACGTATTTATCTCAACATTTGCGGATATCTGACGCAGCTCAAAAGCGCTGTCATGTGAACCACAAATGATGCTAAAATTCCATTCTTCAACCTTTCATTCGGTCAAATTTTGATGATGATGCCATTCGGAATTCTGTCGCAGGTTTAAATAATTCATAAGCGTCTACTCCACTCGATTTCAATGCCCGAAGAGGCATTGGAAACAAGCCATTAGATCAGCCGCAACTGATGTGCTAGGTTTCTCTCGCACACCAGCAAGAAACCCCTGGTTTGATGAGGAATGCCGATTCGAGGAATACAAGGCTAAGCTGCAGGTGAAGACGAGAGCTGCCGCTGAGCTCTATAGGCAGAGAAGAAGGGATGAACACCGGCTTGTCATAAGGAATAAAAAATAGCAAGAAAAGCACGCGATCCAGGTTATAGAGAGGTGCCTTTCCAGGAACGATGTTCGCAAGTTTTACCAAAGTGTAAAACGTCAAAGCAGAGAATACAAGGCTCGAAAAGAATCCTGTCGAGATGAACAAGGAAATTTCGTAGTTGAGACACAGTCGATGCTGAGGATATGGAAGAACCACTTCTGCAGACTGTTAAACGGCCAACCACCCGACCTGAGTGAAGTGAGGATAGCAATACCTAAACTCAAGCTTAATGAGGCTGCCGCAAATGACGGCCTTCCCGCTGAGCTTTAAAAAGCCGGCGGGGATGACTTGGTAAGTAACATCCACCAACTCATAAGCCAAATCTGGTCGAAAGAAAGTATGCTGAAGAATGGAACCTCAGTATCGTTTGCCCGATCCACAAAAAAGTAGACCCTCTAGACTGCGCCAACTACAGAGGCATAAGTCTCCTCAACATCGCCTTCAATATCCTATCTGCCGTAATATGTGAAAGCTTGAAACCGTTTACCAACAATCTGATTGGATCTTATCAGTGTCGTTTTAAGCCTGGAAAGTCCACAACCGATCAAATTTTCACACTTCGACAGATCCTGAAAAAAAACCCAAGAAGTTAAAATCGATACCCACCACCTAATCATCGATTTCAAAGCAGCATACGACAGCATTTATAGAGACGAACTATACAGAGCCATGTCTAGTTTTGGTATACCGCCCAAACTCGTCCGTTTGTGTGGGATGAAGATTGGGAATTCTCGCTGCTCCATCAGGGTCGGAAACTACCCCACTTCTTCAATTTGATTCTTGAGAGGATTGTGCAAAACTCCCGAGCCAACACCAGAGGCACAATTTTCCGAAAATCGGTGTAACTGACATCATTGGTAGGACTTAACGTGATGTCATAGCCACTTTTGATAGTATAGAGTGAAAAACGGCAAAAATGGGTTTAGCAGTAAATGAGGACAAGACGAAGTATATGCTGTCAACACGAAGGGGCACACAACATCGACGAATTGGACAGAACGCCACCATTGACAGATATAACTTTGAGGTAGTACGGGACTTTTTCTATCTCGGCTTCGCTATTAACTTTGACAACAACATCTCGTCAGAAATTAAACGATGATTTACTCTTGCCAACCGCTGTTACTCCGGGCTAATAAGGCAATTCAGTAGTAAAGCCCTCACTCGAACTACTAAGAAGTTCCTATAAAGGACCCTGATCATCCCAGTCCTGCTCTACGGCGCTGAAGCATGGACCATCTGTAGCGCCTCTCTGGATGACTTTGTCCAAGTAGGCCTCATTCGTTCAATTTTACGCCGAACATGAATGAGTGCGACTACTGTTTTGGCATAGTTATCTAGATAACCAACTTGTTTCTCCTATTCATGAACAGCCGTAAATGGATTAATAACACCGCTTTATCAGCGACCAATGACATCGTTATGATCTGTTGCATCAGCCTGACGGATCTGTTAAAGATAGTGCCTTCCATGCTGACCTGATTAATTTTATTATTATTATACTTTCAGTACCGATTTCTAAATACTTTGTAATGGATTTCGATTTATTTGAATACGAGGATGATGACATACTTTCCTCACTCTGCATTGCCCCAACGCGTGAGCTATCACCTCCTCTAGTAACCTATCATTTGTGAAGATCACATTTTAATATTTTTAGAAGAACCAGAGATAGCCAGCAATCCAATTCCAGAATTCGTCTGCATTGGTGAAGACGCTACCAATGCGCAGTTTTCATCTGATTCGTTTGTGAAAAATTTGTTCGCTCTAAATGAGAAAAATGCTGCAATCGATGAACTATGCTTTTCTGCTTACGATTTTAGGCATATGTCCCTTCAAACGACTCTGGTGCTCAACTATATTGTTGGAGAAGTGAGGTAAGACACCTTGAATATAACTGTTGAATTGTTATATATTTTGTTGTCTCAAATTTTGTTAGAATATCTATTCAGCATTTGATGGCAAGTGTAAAGGCACAAATCGAAACTGACGATGGCCTATCGTATTATCAACGAAGACGTCAAGTCACTCTGTTTTACCACATGATTCTCTCTAAGGGTGGAGAAATGCAATGGGCTAAGCTAAATCAACATTTATCTAGCCTACGAAATTTACTGAACCGAATAACAAACAAAGATGTCTTGAAACTTGTGCATAATGCCAACAGTTGCAAAGGTAATGAGGTATGTACTTGTTGATGATATTTGCAACTGCATGTCTATTGAACAATTTAATAGACTAACACCCCGGCATATCACTTTCTACATGGAATGCTTGAGTGGAAACTCTTGGATTTATTTATCTTGAAACGATATTTAGTGGACAATGCTGAGGTATCAAATTGTGAGGTACGATTGGGCAACAAGTAAAATATCAAATATCTTTTTTTTTTCAATTTTAATGTGTATTTAGGTGAACACGGACTCTGTATTTGAAGCTCAGTTGGAAAGGGTTCTCGATGATCTTACAACTTTCTCAATACATTTGTTCAAAAAGGTAAGCCTCGCTTTTAAATGTTTACTCCGGTCTTCATTAAGGGTCGACGTTTTAGAAAAACACTACCGAACTACTTTTCTCGTCACCGTTTCCATGCACCTGCATAAAGGAGTCTTGGTTGGTCATGCAAATCTCAATGGAAAAATGGCAAAGTGAACCATTTTGGAAGCACTTTAATCGGATTATGGAGAAGCTTAAAAATAACATAGGTGTCTGAAAAATATTTAATCTTCGCTTATACTATTTCTACAACGCCTCAACATTTTAGCTGAATTTTCTTTGACACCTCAAAGTTATTGCGAGTTTACAATTTGGATGACCAAAGCAATGGTGAGACTACAGGGATATCGTTCGAATGGTGTCTTCGAGGGTCCACATTATCCCAGAGTCACTGAAAACTACGATCTGTTGGAGAGTACTGTGCAAACTTTCTTAAACTCAAATCCAAATGAGGAACAGACTCGAATTTTTATTTGCATCCTAATGCCGGTTATTTTAGAATGGTAAGACATATGGAATATCTTGCTGTATGGCACGATAACTGATATTTTTGTCATTGAAGGTGGAAGCCAAAAGTAATCATTCCAATGATATTGTGGGAACATTTCCATAAAAAGCTTAATTCGTCTTATTTCATTGCTGGTTCAGCGCCATCTGATTTGGCTGTAGCGAGGTAATTATACACAATTTTAATGTTATCGATTCATTGTATAGGTTTGTTGGAATGTATCCAAACTATATTTAAGATTTAAAATAGCATCCCGTTAGATTCAACTGGAATAAGGTACCAACAAAAATACCTACACATAACGAATACTTGCAGTTATGACGGGTCATGGAAACGATGGTAAATCGTCAATTTATGAAATACATATCTCGAATCACGAAATGTAATTCGATGACCTATCTAACTAAAAAGTGGAATCAATCCACAATGATAGTAATAGATTGTTACAGGGATGGTACGGCTGATTTTAAAAGCATATCTTTTATCAAGTACATATGAAATCAATAATATCTGAAAGCTCGATTCAAGTTGTCTTAGAGGGTTTGATTTTTGCAGCTACCTTATAAGTTACACGTTTCCCCAAGTTTCTGTTTTGTCTCTGACTCTCTTTCTCGATTCTTATAAATCATATAATCTAATTAATTTCATCGCTGTTGATGTTCTACTTTTTCAGACTATGGCAACGTCTAAAGAATGGGGACGACAAAATATATTAAGCCATTAAATTCTTACTTTGCGACAGTATTTTCAAATATAGAAATCGATTAAAGTGGATTTCAATGCTGTCTTCTGTCGTTAATACCAAAATAAATTCTACACCTAAGCCTTATTCATAAAATGACTATAAGGTGTGAATAAAGTTATGCACTCCTGAAATGCCTCTAAACTCAAAAAACGTTTACATCGTTGAATAGAGGCTGCGTCTGATGGTTGAATAGTGCCTGTATAAGTGTCTGTCTATACCTTCATTGGTTTAAAAGTCATCATCAGCGCGAAAGTTAGATTTTATGTCACCCAACCTTATTTACTTACTTACTAAAGTGGCGCTACAGTCCGGAATGAACCTGGTCAACATGCCAACATGCCTTTCCAAAAAGCCCGTCGGTTTTCACCGACCTCACTTAAACGTCCAATGCGGAGTTTCTTTTCATTAGGGGCATTTCGCTGTACAGCTCGTATAGTTCTTGGTTGAATCTCCGTCTCCATAGCCCGTCAACGCAAACGGGATTGATGATTTTTTGAAGAAATTTCCTCTATACCCAAGATTTATTATATACCTACTGATTCAAGAACCTATATAAAAAAAAGTGTACATGTCGAATTTACTTTTTTAAACATACTGAAGCAAATTGATATTGTTTCCTGTATCTCAAAATGTTTCCCAAGTTAACTTTGCCGATGCACTGTTCTCATTGGTCAATCGACCATGTCATGTGACTAAAAATGCTCGATTGACCAATTAGAATAGTGCATCGGCAAAGTTAACTTCGTATCGTAAATCTAAAATCCGGAACACGGCTACCTATTTCACTCCTTGAATAATTTCAAAAGTTTTTGAAAGGATATTACTCGGTCGCTTACATCCCATTATTGATCAGAAGCTCCTTTTACCTGACCATCAATTTGGGTTTAGAAGTAAACATTCTACTGTGGACCAAGTTCATCGAATTACTGATGTAATTGAGAAAGCTTTCGAAGAAAAGAAAATTTGCTCAGCTGTATTTCTTGACGTGTCGCAAGCTTTTGACAAGGTCTGGCATACAGGGCTTCAATACAAATTAAGACAAGTTCTACCTGAAAAATTATATAAAATCCTTGTGTCATATCTTTGAGCGTAGACTCTTCCGTGTGAAACTTGGAAACGAATAATCAAAGAAGTATTAGCAGGAGTACCCCAAGCGTCCTTGGACAACTCTTGTACTTTCTATTTACACATGATATCCCACAAACAAGCGATACAATAGTTGCCACGTTTTATGACGATACAGCTATACTAGCAGTTGGCACAACAAAAGAGGAAACAAATATGAAATTACAAAACGCTCTTAACGAGGTTAATGAATGGACAAAATACTAGCGGATTACACTTAACGAGAGCAGTATTTCTCAATACGGTTCGAGTCCCTTTGCAAATGAAGCGAAATATTTTGGAATGACACTCGATGCAAAATTAAAATGGAAGTCGCATGTAGAAAAAGAAATGCGAAGAACATAGAAATAAATACAGAGAACTGTACTGGTTACTCGCAAAAATATTCGAACCTTGATAACAACCTGCTATTATACAAGCAAGTGCTAAAGCCGCTCTGGACATATGGTATACAACTATGGGGTAGTACCATTGAAACGAATCTAAACATTCTACAAACTTTTAAAAACAAAATGTTAATTTATTTATGTTTATTTGGACACGTTAACACAACGTTCCTCCAAATTCTTGACGAAACAAATTTATTGCGGCATCTTCAAAGAACTAAGCCGTTAGATTTGGCCCGATAATAACAAACCGCGCTATAAATTGCGAAAAAAAACAGGAACTCTCAAACGAAAGTTACCTGCCAAACATTCATTACTCGTGATAAAAAAATTGCTAGATAAGTCGCATACTTAGTTGCAATACAAATAAAAAAAAGTTGGTGGTTTTAGTGAGTTAAAGTCTCACACTACTTTGGTCACGTTCTCATCGTGTCTATGAAGATTTCCACCAGCCCACGGAAAAAAAATTGAATAACTTCATTGGAACAAAAAACATGATGGAATTAAAATGTCACCCGCATAGCTTCTTAAGGAATGGCGATCGTAACATCATAAAAATAAATGTTAATCAGTGAAAAATGAGAATTTATTTTCTGCTTATACTATATTTGGAAATTTAAATATTTAATTAAATTTAATTAAAAACCCGCAACATGAAAAAGACAATTTCCAATGAGAATTTTCAGTGATAGCTAACGGGCCCTATGTTTCGTTTTTTTCACATATTTCGTCGCTTGCGGCTTGGGGTTTAGATTTGCAAGTATCAAATTTCTTTTATTTGCGTACCCTTTTTCGACGGTGGCTTTGTTTTGATATTATTTCAAATTTCAACAAATTTGTATCAATATTTAATCCTTTTTCAGTGGATTTATCATATCCTTTTTTCTACCTACTCGTAAGTAATTAGTTTTTTTTTTTTGTTTGAATGGTACTTCAAGTGATGTTTTATTTTTCAAATAAGTATTTTCGGCTTCGAAAACGGTTTGTCGTTAACTGGAGTATGACAAGCCAGATAATTTCATGACTGTAATTCAATATTAGAACTTAGAACCTATAACCATTTAAAAGTTACACATACGCTCACAAAACTCACACCATTAATCCGGGGTTTAGATTTGCAAGGATTAAATTTAACTTCATGGTATTTATATGCGTTCATGTATCTGTACACGAGAGCAGAGCAGAGCTCACGTGTTATATATGTACTAACACATAAAAATACCATTAAAGTTGAATTTAATACTTGCAAATCTAATACCCAAGTAAAGAAGTAAAGATTTTATTACTTGCAAATCTAAACCCTAAGTTACACGCATCAAATTCGTTTATTCGTATGGTTTGATTTCGTTACTCGCACTATTCCACACGGTTCGGTTTAGAAGTAGGAGGAAGATTTGTTTTAATTCACCCGTTGTTGTAAGTGTGTCAGTGTGTACGTCGTACGATATATTTTTCTTACGAGTCACTCAATCGTCGGAAAAACGGTAAGTGATATGATTTGTATCCAACATACGAAAGTAACGAATCCTTTGTAACGGGTAGTCAGTGAAAGCGTACCGAATCCATACGGGTATTCATTTTGTCGTTACTTTTTCAGCTCTTATCTCTACGTTGTTCAAAACTAAGGTTCGATTGCCAGCCTTAGCAACACCTAAAAAGTTTTTTACTAGCCCTGCTCTGGCGATGATCTGACAAATCATTTGAGACGTGACTTAACTCAGCAGCTTGGATTTGGCATAAAATAGGAGGTCACGCCGGTATTTGACATGTACAAACAATTGGCAGTAAGAAAAAAGATAGGCCCAAGGTACTAGAAATTTTGCTGCATTTTTAGCATTTCAAAGCTCGGCAGAGTTACCATTGGTTGATTTTTATGGTTGCGAAACCCATGACGACCACTTTATTTTTTAGACTTTTTTTTTAAATTAAGTTGAATTATGTTGAATCAATTACATCGTTTCAAATAATGGGTTGTAAAAAAGAAGAATTACATTTTGCAGCCAAAAATAGCTGCATAAATACTGTTTTTACTTCTTGACGATTTGTTTGCGACTTAAAATTGTATCATTGTACCCCCTAAAACACCTGTATACATGCACTATTCAGACGCGTTTAGGTAATGCAGCCTCTATTCATCGTTGAAAAAGGTTTTTTTTAGATTCATTTAAAGGAGTAAATAACTTTATATGTACACTCCTTATAATGAGTTCATGAATAAGGGTTAAGCAATATAGCCATGTAAACAGGTGGGGCTTCCCAGCTAGCGTAACTAATCGGTCTCCCGATTTCTTTGTTGCATATTGCATTTTACTACAACTGCCTTTCTCACGTTTTTATTCCGATAGCTTTAATTGCCCTTTTAAAAATAATAAATGTGTTTGAACTGTTTCAGTATATCTGGCAAGGGATATCTCGACAAATCCCGCTCGCTGCTAAGTCAATGCGTTCCCGATGCGAATCTCTCTAGTTTTTCGCTTTTCACAATAGTTCTCGGCAAAACCATCGAACGGCAAAATCAAACTGATCAACCCAATCAAACTCAGAAGCTGTTGGGTAGGATTTACTCAAAATTTAGCTTAGCCAAGTTCTTAGCTCTCAACGAAACTGGAATTCATCACTTGAACGAGTTGTTCCTTTCATTGGCTCTAAGTGGAGACTTCGCCGATATTGTATGTAGACTTTTTAATTTAGTGCGAATGGAGGTAGTATTAATATGTTTGTCTCTCTTAAAGGCGCCGAAACTTCGTGAAAAGCTACTATCGATATCCTTGGATAAAGTGGCGCCCAACAGGCAAATAGCTGTGGTCAAAGGGCACATTGCCCTACTTATTCTTTTTTCTGAAAAACGCTGCAATATCTCCGAATATGCGACGAAACTGCTCCAACAGCTAACAAGTGTGCGCAACGATGTCGCTGTATCGAAGATAGTCGCTGATGGATTGTTGGATATTTTTCAAAATGCCGAGGACTTTGATAGGGGAGAACACGTTTTAATAGGTAAGGGGCTGGTTGATCTGGACAAACCAAAAATATATCATCTTACGTTTAGATTCTTGGATTCCGACATTTTTGAACTCATGCACGCCATCCGAGCAGGAGCGTGCTCTTGAAGCTTTACATTTGATTTTTGAAAAAATTAAAACAAACTCCATGCTAATGCTTGGACGAGATCATCTTGGACATGTTCAGGCTCTATTCAAGTCATTGAATGCTCATATTTTGCCATATATTCGTCAGAATTTTGTGACAAGCTTCTCGCCATGGATGCCTAAATTAGCGGCAGACTTTTGTATTCTAACCACAGCTAATGAACAAGGGTGCTTCCAGAGGACGTTTAAATACTTTATTGATGTTATGAGCAGTAATAGGCAGTAAGTCCGAAAACAAATTGTTCTTGAATACAGAGTTTTTCAACGATTTTATTAAGGGCGGTTCCCAAGTTTTTGCTGACAGTCTTGCGATCGGAAAAGGCCAACTTGGTAGACACATCGACCATTTTTCAAGTTTGGTTAAGAAGTTTGATACAGCTCTCTGCTAATAATGAGGTAAAAGCTTTTATGCCTTAGAAATGTCAAAAAGTATTAATCTTGTCAGTAGGATGTGGTAAGCCTTACAACGATTGTCTCTGGTCTTGATGAATTCAACTATGTCACTGATATAACCGACGCTGAAGCTTTAAAATCTAAGGAACCTCTGTGTGTCTTTGTGTCGGCTGTTGGTAAATGCTACGATGCATGTGACGATCCACAAAGGAAACGCGCTATAGGCGATAAATTAAATGGATACCTCAGTTCATTTGAGAAATGGGTACCGGATAAAAACGAAAAATCGGAAGTTATGTTTCGATTCTACAGCTTTATAGCCATTGTCGTATACAACTGTGCAAATATTGTCTATGCAAGGGTGAGTTAGATCTTTTGCCTTTATCAACATTATTACATTAATTTTTAGTCCAAAATAAGTTGCTTCTTTCACGTGGCATTAACGCGCTTTGTTCTTCCCACAACTATCCAAATGGGAAAACCACCTGAAGGTAAACTTGCTCAGGTGATTCATAAAGTGTGGCCAGTTCTTGTGCAAGGGATTGGACGACTTAATTTCCGCAGTGACCCATATATCACTAAGACTCTCAATGATCTAGTTGCTAAGTGGACACCGCATTTTAAAATTGTAAGTCTTTTCTTGCCATTACATTACCGCTGAGTTATATTATGTTCTCTCTTACGACAGTCACCGAATTCAAAGATCGTAGCGCGTCCATTTGTCACTTGTTTGAATGGGGATAGTGAAAGCCTTTCGCTATTTATCTTTGAAAAGTTGACGTCTCTATTTTTGGCCACCCAGAGAAGACAAGCCGATCCGAATGCTTGTCTAGTGATAACCATTTTTCAGGAAGTTGTCAATGCCGTTGGAGAAGATGAGCCAAAAATGATGATATTCTTGAAAGCCAGTTGTTTGACTATGGTTGAGCACATGATGATGGTTGATGAAATTATACCTAGTCGGGGATTGTTGTTGGATCTTCTCAAGAGTATTGTTAATTGTGGGGCGTTTAACAGGGCAAATGGATTAAGGTTAGTATGTGTAGGCCGTTTGTTTCTAAGTGCTATTGGCAATGTAAGAACTTTCTACATTTGCGCATAATTTTTTTTATAAAAATATGTGACCACAATTCGTAATGTTCTGTTTTCAAGGTCCCTCATTGCGGAACACTTACGAATCATAGCCAAGCGTCACTTGGCTTACTATACATTCTTCTATTTCGAGCTTTTGATGAAGATCGTCAACATCTGTTGTCCACTCGTGGAGGATATAATGGAATATTTGCTTGAGGAAATACGAGTGGTAGAGGCAAAGAGAGGTGGTGGTGAAGACAATCGAATAAGGTAAGGAAATCGAAATTAAAATGTAAAATGGCGACCAACGTGAGTAGTTTTTATTATTTACCGGAAAAGGACGCGTCTTATTGATCATCTTTAGCTGAAAATGATGAACCATTTATTTTTTTTATTTTCAGGACATGTGTGGAAAAACTTAAAGGATCTATAATGGCTGCCAATAGTAGAAAATGATGTCAGAAATTTTTATATATATGTGTTCTGTTTAATGTTTGTAATTTTAATTGTAGGTCAATAAAGAATTTATTTTTAATATATTTTACTCATGCTTACATCTATCCCAACATCTGTGCTGCAACCGGAATCATTGTACCCCAGGAAATATAAGAATATGAAAGAGGTATCAGCTGTGTATCTTCTCCTTCTTTTTAAGACGATTTAAGATAATCGAATATGCAAATATAACTGATTTCGAAATAAGCTTCTTTTTTTTTCAAAAAAAAAAACATCACAAGTAAAAACAAACCTGGTGTCATAAGCGATCCGTTGTACACGCCTATCTACAATTTCCGCCTTAATAAAATTAATAATAAAACGATAAGGTCCACTCCATTCCCCATATATCGCGTTTCTTACATTATATACTGAAAATAGTTATAATAGTTATATTCCTAAGAGGGCTGATTGAATCAGTGCGAATAAACGATCTCGGGGCTCTTTTTTAACTTTTGTATTATGAGAGCAGAGCCCCGAGATCGTTGTTTCGCACTGATCCAATCAGCCCTCTTAGGAATAAACATCAAAAATTCCTTTCATAGTAATATTCTTGAAACTAAATGAACTACTGTCAAAATGTAAGCTACATATATCCAGCGACTAACTGTTAGCCCATCACACCCGCCTTTGCTTGTGGAATACGATTTTCGACATGATTATACGATTTCACCCGCTTAGTGATGGAAGTCTGAAAAAAATCCTTCATATCTCATTATACCACTGACGTACTTTCAATTTAATAGAATAAAATCGAAAAAGTCATCGAAAAGTTTGGGTAAACTGGTGGTTCCATGGTGAAAAATGCAAAGACATATTTTTTTATAGTTTGTCGGCACTCAAGAGGTTATGAATACCATTTAAATGAGAGTGATCGGAAATATTTTGAATGTAGTGGAGACTTACTCCATGGGTAATGTCCAAACTAACTTCGGAATTCACCGTTTCTTGTGTTCGTTAACAAGATGGTGCATACTCTTAAGTGTAACAACCTACCTCTATTTTAATGAAAATTTAATTGGCACACTGTATTTAAACCATACAAAATCTAAAAACAACTAAAAAATGGATTTCTCAACTGAGTTTATACAAATTTAATTGTATTAAGTGGGTTGATACAGTTTTAGATTTTTTGTTTGTTTTACGTTGTCAATATTTTTTTTCAATACAGATTTCGAACTGTACAGCACTATAAAAATCCTTTTTTATCTCATGGTGTCAAATTCGAACTTTTCCACTCGTCAACAACGTGCAATTATGTATTCGATTACAACAAACGATATTAAAAAAAAGTCTATTACGTTTCACATCTATTACAAGATTACAAAAAAAAAAATTAATCATGGCAGTGCTTTTATGACACATGGCGAATTCATATAGCAGTTCGCCGCATCACCAACGCGTATTGTCAAAACAAAAGTCGGCGTTCTTTTTTTTCTTTTTCCAATTGTTAATTGTTTTCCACTTGATTTTGTTTAACAAATTCTTTCATATATTTTTGTTTTCTACAAGAAATCATTGCAATACATCATGTCGACTACAGAATTAATACAATCGGCGGTACCTCTGCCCGCACAAACAGACGATAGCTCGTCAAACAATTGCAAAAGTGCCGCACTGAAAAAACCCTTGCGCATCGAACCCGATCAAGATCGTGAAACATTTTTTCGCGCTCTACAGAGTTTCCATGAATCCAGGAAGTAAGTGATAGTACATGGTTTTATGGAATAGCTTATGATTGATTGATTGATTTTTCTAGCACCCCAATTACTCGTCTGCCGAAGATCAACGGGCAGGAGGTTGACTTGTATTTGCTTTACACTGAGGTTATTAACCGCGGCGGTTGGCTAAAAGTTAACATTCGCAATGAATGGGATGAATTGGTTCCTTCATTGGGATTCAACCAGCACTGTGTAAATGCTTCTGTGGCGGTGAAAACAATTTACACACGGTACTTGGATAAGTATGAACGATTGCATTTTTTGGGCGAGGATCCGGATAAGAACGATGACTTGGATGATGATGGACGACCGAAGAAGTGGTCGTCAAAGACATACAATTCGATTCCAATGACTTATAATTACAAACAGCACGAGCTAAATGAGGAACAGAGAATCGCAAATCGAATGTCCGAGGACCTGTACAAAGATTCGGAGTATGACAAGCTGTTGTTGTCGTTGATTTCACCCCTGCCTAATGAACAGGATTTTGCTATTAATGTTTGCACATTGATGTCTAATGAGAGTAAACACACACTTAAGTTGGACCATTGTCCCAAGTTGCTTGACGCTTTGCTGGCACACGCTGGGGTATTTTGCCATTGTAAGTATAAATTATTTGGCCATCCAAAGGTATTTAAGGTTTTCTTCTGCAGATACTATGCGTGAACTCTTCCAAGAGCTCTATATGAAGGTCCGCAAGCATTCTTTGCAATCTTTTTGGAAAGATTTGCTCTGTGAGAAGCCACAGATTCTTGAACTCTCCTTCGACGATTACTTCCAGTCACCTGATGAGAAGTATAACGAGAATGTGATTGACATGCCACCCTTGAGTGCTATGCAAAAAGAGATATTTCGCGACGGACTTAATGCCGATGCGGACGATATAAATATGTGTGATCCAAGTGCTATGGATTTTCTTTCTATCGGACGAGGATTAGGCACTCAGGAATACATTGGCCAGAGGGTTCATCAAATTGTCTCTATTATTAGGAATCTCAGCTTTTACGAAGAAAATGTTGCTGTTTTGGCAAGGAATCGTACTTTTGTGCGCTTTCTTGTAATGGGCTCCAACATCCGCTGGGGAAATCTTCACCACATGGTTCTAGATGTGTTTGGCAACATTGCCACCGAATTGCAACTGCAAGATCCAACTGTGGACGATTTAACGCGGTGCTTGATGTCTACTGTGTGCGAAGGAATAGAGAGTTCTGATCGTGGTGTCATCATCAGTTGCCTGGAAGTGCTATATAAAGTTTGCCAGCACGATAGCAATGAAGACCACATACACAGATGTTTGAATCAAAGATTTTACAACACGTTGTGCTTGTATTTGCCATTAAACGACATTATGTTGTTGTTGTACACTCTGGAGACGATCTATGCGCTCAGTTCATTGGGGCATCGATCTTGTAATTCTTTGGTGCAGGTCAAGGGGGTTATTAATTCACTGATGTCGCTTATAACTGTTGAGGTGTGTTGTTTTATCCGTTGCCATTTAACATTCATTTACATTGTTGGAAACATTTTTTTCAAGGCACAATCATATGGTCCAGATGGGTGTATTCTTATGAGGGTGGTTGAAACTGTACCGGGGACCATGTTGCCAATGTTCGCCCAAAATATGGCTAATCTACAAAACGCAATCCACATCCAACAACCCGCACACCAACAGGATGTGCCCCAAGTTCCAGGTTTGTTTTCAATTCCTTTATGATGTTAAAGCATTTGCTAACATTTTTCCATAGGAGCTCAAATGGTTTCTGCAGCACGGCCTGCGCAAGAAGTCGCACCCCAACAAGGATCAAAATCGCCAAATCCATCTAGCGTTAGTTACCCTCCTCACCAATAAATAATTCGTTTTTGTAAAAAAAAAAATTGCCTTTCAGCATCAAGAACATGAACAGTTTGCCTTATCATGGTTAAGTGCGACATTCGAACCAACCGCCTCGCCGGACAGCCGCGTGGAACAGCAAGAACTGTATCGGATGTACCTCTCCGCAACACAGAAATGTGGTCGACGTGGCATTGTATCACACACGCAATTTCCCCGCATGGTACGTACCATTTTTGGGCACAACATCGGTCCGCAATACGTAAAGAAAGAAGGCTCTGAAGGCACCAAGGTCTACTATGTATGCATTCGTGTTCGTGCCAATCCACTTCCGATTCAGATGAAATCGTCCTCCTCACCACAAAAGAGCATGAAGGATAGTAAACAAAAGTTAGAACCTGGTTCAATTAAAAAGACAAAGAAGCGCCTCAAATTGCAGGAACAAATAAAACTGCCAACAGCAACAAATACAATTCCTCTCCCTGTACCGATAACCAATCAACATCAAGCTACATTAAAGGTCGAACCAATTGTCCAACAACAGGCGGTCGTTTTACCGCCTCCGCTACTACCACAAACACCGATAATCAAAGTCGATACTCAGTCGACGACAAAACTACCAACAACCGCACATGCTACAAAAATAGTAAGTATTTCATTCAATGCCCAGCTAGCAATAACTTACATTTATAAATTTTCCCAAGGCAACAACCAACCAACCTCAGATAATTGGAAATGTTTTGATTACCAGCACGCCACAGCCAACTGTGGTACAACAAACGGCAACTCCAATAAAAGTGACGAACATCGCGGAGCAGCCACAAGTCGCACAGCAGCAACATATACAAATTCAGGCATCCAGTACCCCACAACAGCAGCCAGCACAAACAATAACACAACACATCATCAACACTATGTCAACGAGCACGGCAAACTCGGTCGGCAGTGGTGGTGGTAATGGTGGTACACAACCATCCTCGTCATTAATTAAAAGCCTTTTGGCAAATAAGGTAACATCTTCCTCCACAGCTACAGCTAATACTACTACCAATACTTCTGCTACTACAAATGCCAATATCCCTGCTGCTGTTGTAATCGATACGAATGCGAGTGCAGCTTTAAATACGCCTCAAACTTGTTTGATTACCCAAAATGTTAATTTGCATCAGGTAACACTCTTTCTTGTTGTTGTTTTGTAGATTTAATGTTTACTAATAACTTGGTGTGATTGTTTAGTTTTTTTTTTATCATAACTAACACAATTGTTGTCATTGCGTATTGGTTTGTTATTATTTGCTTTGAACTGAAGATTTTTGCAAAATTGTAATGAAACAGATAAATAGTTTTTTTTTTGAACATTCGTCGTTCACCCTTAGTGCGAACTATCTATGACTGTCAACTGTCAATTGATGTTTAATTATTTGTTGATACGTTTCAATCAAAAATCGTATGTTAGGTCTGTTCCTGAACATTTGCAATAAATATTAGTAATTTGTACAATTCTTTCGGGTTGGGATAGCGTTTCTTTGATAGAGACAATTTGCTTGAAAAATAGTAGAACGCTTTTAGGTAAATTACTTTAAAATTAATCCTTTCGTGTTGCTTTTAAAGGAAAAATTTACCAACAGAAATTTCTAAAGTCTTTTCTCTCTTAGCTCTCTCTCGTCTCTTGTCTACTACCAATTATCCCGTTCCTTAGCTAATTGCCTCCAGTTCACTTTAAGTTGGTTGGTTAAGTTTTGTAGGTTTTTACTTGTGCGCGCCACTTAAGGCCAGATCTTCCTTTTCAGCGTCCGACTCTGGCTTGGAATCGACGACTCTTCGAGTCCATTCGTTCTACATGTCCTAGCCATCTTAAACGTCCAATGCGGAGTTTTTTTTTTTACCAGGGGCATGTCGCTGTACAGGTACAGCTCGTAGGTCGAATCTTCTTACATAGGATCTCCTTAGTAATTCGAATGACTTTACTATTGAATTGCCTTCTTTGCCCGAAGAAAAAGCGGTTAGCAAGAGCAATTCTTCATTTAGTTACTGTCGAGATGTTGTTGTCAGAGTTAATAGCGGAGCCAATATAGACAATGTCACGTACTACCTCAAAGTTAAATAATTAAGTCAATGGTGACGTTCTGTCCAATTCGTCTTTGTTGTGTGTCCTTTCGTGTTGACGGCGGGAAGTCATTTCCGTCAGCTTGAGTTTAGATATTGCTATTCTCCCTTCACCCACGTCGGGTGGTTGGCAGTTTTCGTGACAATATTGAAAGGTTCGTTCTCCCTGACAGCGGAATGTTGTTCGTCATCGCCGTTTAACAGTCAGCAGAAGTGGTTCTTCCATATCCTCAGCATTGACTGTGTCTTAACTATAATATTTCCTTGTTTATTTCGACAGGATTCTGTTCGAGCCTTGTATCCTTGGCATTGACGTTTTACACTTCGGTAAAATTTACTAACATCGTTCCTAGAGTGCAACCTCTCTGTATCCTCGATCGCGAGCTTTTCTTGCTCATTTTGCTTCTTTCTGAAAAGCCGGTGTTCTTCTCTCTTTTCTGCCTATAGAGCTAAATGTCAGCTCTCGTCTTCACCTGCAGCTTAGCCTTGTAGGCCTCGTTCTTGGCTACGAGAATCTGTCGGCATTCCTCATCAAATCCGGGGTTTCTTCCTGGTGGGCGCGAGGAACCTAGCACGTTGGCATTGTTCTTCGACTTTCGACGCTAGTGGTAGTTTAATCGAGAGTTTAAGGGATACGCGTTGCCCGAAGACCTTTGCGTTCTCTCGTGATTGCAGTCTTTCGTTATTACATTTTTTCACAGTAATTCTGAATTGTTGTGGCGTGGTGGATATCCGCATTCTTACCTTGGCTGCAACAAGGTAGTGGTCCGATACGATGTTACCTTTGCGTTAAAATCTCCCAACAAGATTTTAACATCGTTCTTCGTTAGTCGCTCATAGGTTTTTTCAAGTAGCTCGTAGAAGAAATCCTCAGCTATATCATATATTCCCTCTGTCGGGGCGTGAGCGCATATAAGGCTTATACTGCCGAACTTGGCCTTTATGCTGATCGTTACAATGCGTTCTCTAATGTCATGGAAACATAAGACTTCTTGCCTAAGTCTGGAACTTATAACAAATCCGCATCCGAATAGTCGCAGTTTCTGCTCACTATAAAACGGTCCATAAAAGATATTACAGTTTTTCATACTTTTTTTGCACGGCCCATCCCATCGTATTTCCTGGATGTCAGTTATGTCTGCTTCGTAGCAGTTTAAGACTTCCGCTGGTTGTTCGCTTGCATCTCTCCTGTTTAATGTTCTCACATTCCAAGTGCAGATACGAACATCGCTGTCCTTTTTGTCGTTTAGCAGGGTCATCAAAATAAAATCTGTTCTGTGGAAGTCTATTGATTACTTTGTAACAGTGATTTTTTCCATGGGTGGGTAGTTAACCCAAAGCACATCCCCAACATGGTGGGCCAGTTTCAATTTATTAGATACCCTTAGGACACGGGGCCATCAGTATCCACTACGGATCCTCCACCATCTCCGTTTAAGTTTAAGACTAACTCTTGAAATTCCTAGACAACCTGTTTTCCGAATATGTCGAACCAGCTTGCCTGGGACAAAAGGCCGGGTATTCATTTCTTGCCGTTCTGACCTGACTGTTTATAGTGTTGCTGTTTTTCATATCGTTATCACTACTCGCACTTATCATTTACCAAGTCAAATCCGGTTGGGTGAGACCAGTACCCGATGGTTACAACTTGGAAGTAAAAATAAGAAAATTTGATGTGTAGTCAGAGTTCCAACCACTGGGCATTGCCAAGTTAAAGCCAATCAGAGTCCACCACCGTTCTACAACAGCCAACTATCAAAAATTATTCTAATCTTGCAGCTTCATTAATAAAGGGTGATCCATTTCGAGGTTCCCAACTTTTTTAAAGAAAAAAAAAAACACAGAAAATTCAAATTTAATGGAGAATATTTATTATCATTTGAAAGAACATTCTTTGGCATTTATTTTTTGAAGATTATGTCTATCAAATGTTGGACGTTGCTACGTCACAGATGGTCTATCCGTTGAGTCCAATTTTCGATCACTCGTTCGAGCATTTCGACTGGTAACTGGCGAATGACACGCGTGATGTTTTCCTCCAAGGCCTGAATCGATGCGGGTTTGTCGGCATAAGCTTTTGACTTTACATATCCCCACAGGAAAAAGTCTTACGGTGTGATATCACACGATCTTGGTGCTGGGTCTCAAAATGGGTGATGGTGTTGCGAATAGTACGCTCAGTAGGCCGATTATGTTGCCCATAAGTTGAGCGAAGTGCGCGAAACACATTCCTCACAGAACATTTTCATAATAAAGTTGAACAATTTGTAAACGTTGTTCACGCGTAAGTCTTTCCATTTTGAAATGCCAAACAATACTAAACAAAAATAACATGACAGCATGACACGACTCACACGTGATCTGTCAAAAAAGGCTATTGAAAAAAGTATCTCTTCTTGGATCACCCGTTACAAAAATAATAATTTTGAGTTACTATCTGCAGCAAAAGAAGCGTTCGAAGAATTAAAAAGATCACTTACTTTTGCACCTGCTTAGATCTCCTACACATTTGAAATTTTTTTATGTCATCAGCATATATCAATATTTTGCTCTTTCTAATGCGCGCCCTTGCATCGTTAATAGCAAATAAAAATAAGATAGGGCCTAAATAAATGCCTCGTGGTACTCCAGATTGGGCAACAAAAAGTATAAATTTAGAACTTCTAAATTTTATCTGATAAGTTCTACATGAGAGATATGATTGAACCCAATTTATGAAACCTGAAGGGAATCCATATGCCTTAAGTTTAAAAATTATGATGTTATGTGAAACCGATCAAAAGCTTTGGAAAAGCCTGTGTATATACAATCGACTTCTTTTTTATTTTCTAAACTATTGAAACACTGATGCATAAAAGTTAAGAGATTTGTGACAGTGGATCGATTTTTTTACAAAACCATGCTATTTGAGAGAGGAAGACCAATTCATTACAAATAACATGTTCAAATAATTTAGGAATGCAAGATAGTTTTGAGATAGGGGTATAATTAAATATATCTGCTCGATCACCTTTTTTTCAAAAACGGGTGTTAATAATGAATTTTGCCATTGAGTTGGGAGTACCTACTCCTGTGGCAAGGGAGCTTTAAAACATATTCTTACGGTATGGCAAAAAAAAAAAAAAAAACAACTTTGCATTGCTTTACGACTATTAGTGGGATTCAATCGGGCCCCGCAGAATAGTCATTTTTTAATAAAAAAATATATTTAAGTAGAGTCTCATCGTCAAATGTAGCGGTGCTGAAACTAACTTCAGAATTTATCCATTAAAATGGATCACAAAACTAAACTTTGCTGTCATAATGGATTTATGAAAACATACGAACTTATTCTAGTAAAATTTGATTGGCCAGTCAAATAAAATCGTTTGTGAACAGTAAAAATGTTTGCCCTCCAATGGCTAAGCTAAGATTGACATGCTGGGTGCATTTCTTGGAACCAAAAAAAGTAATGGCCTACATATATATTGCGGTAGATTTTCGAAATTACACTTTTCCAAAGTCACTTCTTAAAGCCACAGATAAGAACAACATAAGTTACCTGGACTCAGAGGTATTTCATTGATTTGGTACCACCCATACACTCTGACAATGGAAAACAGTTTGTGCCACAAGCAAATATTTCTGAACGGGTCAATCCGAACATGCCCAATAAGTTGAGAGTATTTGTATAAGATGATCAAACCAATTGATATTTACATCTATCAAATAATGTGTGCGCTTTATGCGTTGGCACTCATGACTCGGTAGGGTGTCAACCGTATTTCGCACTTATCGGACAGAATATGGTCCCTCCTTGTTCAGCGTACAAAATACTCCGCAACTTACATACTCTGCAAGAATGTTGGTAATGCCTCGCGAATCTCGTACATCTTTAGCATATCAGCAGTTGTCAGAGAATCTCACCAAAAGACTATGCGGACGTATTACACTCGTTCTAGACCGACGTCATACAAGGTCGGACAAGAAGTGTTTTGCAAAAATGTTGCGCAAAGTAATTAAGCAAATTAAAACGCGCAGCTGCTTTCAAAATTAACGAGGTCCAGGGTAAAAGACGTTTTGGAAAACTCATTTACGAATTGGAATACGACAAAGTTTACAACCTGTAAAGACTTATCTGACTTGTTGCCTGGCTTTTAAGAAGGTTTAGCCCGCGCATTTGAACTCACAAACACACACATTTTTAATGTAGATACAATGCTGATGAAAAAAAAACCAAACAAATAAAAAATTAAAAAGTTATGTAAAGGATGCAAATGGACGACAGCCGCATTGATTAAGCGATTATACAAAACCATGGTAGGGAGTATTTCAAATCCAAATTCTCGCACTCGTCAAAACACAAGGACGAGAATTCTGGCATTAGTTTCTTCGTTGTATAAGACTAAATCTTAAGACCCACACCCACAGACAAGCTAAGAGGGAACTAGCATATCAGCACTGACCCAAACAAAAAGAAAAAGTCTTCGCGACAGTTCTCATACTCAAAGTAATTGTTATAAATTTTTTATGATGCCATTACAATTCTGAATCTTTGCAAGTACAAACTTATAAAACAAAATAATTAAACTCGCTTTATTGTGTATGAATAAGTATATTCTAAGTATTTTAGTTCTAGTTGACGTGAATGGTAGTGTATTAATATTTAAACTAACAGAGTGGTTCATACAGTTCATGAGGTTAACAAATTTCTTACTAACAAAATCGAATAATTTAACTCTCTGCATGTAGACGGGGTATTCAAGTCGGCTGGTTAATTTCTAAAGATTTTTAAAAGATTGCCTGTGCGACTTTTATTGGCACTACATTTAGATAGTCTTTTGAGCATAGAATAACACTGAAAAGACAACAGTAAGTTGCACACATGCAGATCCTTAAACCTATTCAATTTGGAACTGGAAATCAATAAGTTTTCAGTTTTGGCATGTCCTGCACAATTTTTGCAGAATTTTTTTTTTCATTTGCGATTCATAATACGTAGCTCTAAACTATTTGCCAGTTAACCAATGCCCAAACCCCTCTTTTGGAACAATTTCGTAGCTTTTATGTGTTTGTATCACTAACAGCCTGTGACAAATTGATCTTAGCAATTGAATTTCCCGACTAACACTGCTAACACTGAAAATTAGTTCCATTTTTAACTCTGAACTTACAAGCGCAAGAAATGAATCATTTGAGGTACAGGGTCGCAGTACTAAGCAGAAAGGTAAATCACAATAAATATCATAAACACATACAGCATTTCTCATCACACAAACACTCTAAACATGAAATAGGTGAAGGATATGTAAATAAGTTATGCATACATAGTACGTAGGCGATAAATCAATTCTCAAACTTTAACACAATTGCTTTCTTTAGGTCGCTCAGCGTCAGCAAAAGCAAAAGGAGCTAGCTGCTCAACAGCAACAGCAGCAGCAACATCAAAGCTCGCCGATCAAGTTATCGAGCACGTCTATTAGTGCATTGGTGAATAACCCGCAACTTCAGACGACTCCAATGAAAGTTGGCCAAACCACTATCAAGCCCATTAACACGGACAAGAAGGTTACAGCCATCATCAGCAGTGAGAATTCGGACAACTCCAATTGGGATCCCATACCACCAATGGCCCCTCTCAGTTCTGGATCGCTGATTCGTTCGAATGTTATACTCCAACAGCAGGTGTTGTCAGCAAATGACGATTCTAGTTCGGCTTCAATGGCCTCCAGTGTCATTAGTTCATCTCAAAACGAAGGCGATGGCTCATTTGCCAGCTTTGAGGGCTTACTCATGTCAAAGACGAACAAAACGATAAGTACATTCATCATTGAAGACGATAGTTCAAAGGATTCGCTGAGTCGTGGTTCTAAGGACAGTGGGCGCCAGGTTTTAATTGCAAATCAGATGCTTGTGGATCTTTTGGACAAAAAATCGCCCGAGCCCCCAATGTCTACCAAACGTAAGCACGAAGATGACTCTGAGGATTCGGAAGGCAAGAAGATCGCCCTTGAAGGGGAGTCGAAGATGTGTGCTTCAAAGAATGCGGCTAATCTCTACGCCGAGATGGCGGCATCAATACTAGAAGATGAAGACATGGAGGAGGAGCCCAACATCATTCAGCAGACAAAATTGGCTGTGGTGCAGCAGAGCCAACCTCAACCCATGCAACAGCAGGAACAGCATAATCAATTAATCTCAATGCCCATGAATATGCAACGTCAACTCATAGTGAATCCGAATAATACACACCAAATGATCCTCTCACAAGGAACACCCCCAGGGAATATGCCCACGGCCACTGCCACCATCAAAACTGACCAGGGACTGCAGACAGTCCCGGTAATATTGCAGAAAAACGCAATGGGCCAGCAGATTCTTCAGCCAATGATGCAACAACAACCACAGCAGCAGCAAACGCAATATGTGCTGGCTACCAATCCCCAAGGTCAGACTTACCTGGTGGCGCAGCAAACTCAACAACAGCCACAGACTCAAAGATTGTTGGTGACGCAAACCCCTCAGCAGCAGGTTACTGGCGCGAAGACAATTATAATTCTTCAGCAAGGTGGTCCCGGTCAACCTGTTGGCCAGCAACAAATGATAACAACAGCTCAACAACCGCAGAAGGTGATAATGACCACACCACAGGGTCAGCAGATGATTGTCACTCAAATGCCGCGACCAGTGCAGCATCAGATATACATGAACACTGCAGGATCTAACGTCATCCAAACTGGTCCTATGCAGTCACACATTCAGATGCCAGCACAACAACAGATTCTTCAGAAACAGATGCAATCTCAGCAACAGACTCCTCCCAACATACTCTCGCAGTTGTCGCATATCCCTGCGACCATTAAAATACATCAGACTTCGTCACCATCTATGGTAACTGGATCAATTTCACAATCCACAACCACAACAGCTACGACCACATCGCTTTCACGTTTAGGAAAATCTGTCTCCATTGTCCAGCAACAGGGTATTCCGCCACCACAATCGCAGATCACTCCAACAGTTATGCAAGCGCAAATTGTACAACATACCGGCACTCCAGGTTCCACGGAGAAACGACAGGTTATCATATCTGGGGGTAGGACAATAGAATTTGCTGATGCCAATCAGCAGCAGGGACAACACATGATTCGAATGGTGCAACCAGCAACACAAAAACAACAGCTGCAACAGAAACAACAAGTTGCTCCCATTCAAAAGGCCGCTGTGCGACCGCAGCTTCCAGTTCAATCGAAGCCTCCAACACCAATTCCATCGCCTGCTCCAATTGCAGTGAAAACTCCCACTCCTCCACCGATGACATCTGGGACGCTCACCACTGCCACAACCTCTAGCACTTCCAATCCACTCACAACATCTGCAGCTTCAACTCCAACAACCAAGACTTTAGTCAAACCCAAGCTTGAAGTGAAGACGGAAGTTAAACCTGATACCAAACCAGAGGTTAAGATAGAAGTGAAGACAGAAAAAATCGAAGAGGAACCCCCAGTCGACGTAAACTGGCTGTTCGTCTGCGATTGGCGCAACTGTCCCAAAAAGAAATTCAAATCAATCTCAGATTTGCATCATCACACATGTTTGGTTCATTGTCCCGAACATTTGGACGTAGGTGCTGAGATTTTCTGCCAGTGGGGTCCAGGCCCGGGACTATGTGATGGTGTTCCACGAAAGCGATTCTCACTTATGACGCACATTTTGGATCGACATTTAACCGTTGAGGTAAAAAACTAGACATAATCACTTACATGCTCATCCAACATAATTTTCTACTTAGAATCTCAAATCTGCGGTTCAACGACGTCTGACAAGCGGTCCCCAGCTACAAAGTACTGGTCAGCCGGTAACAATTATAAAAAATGCAGCTGCAGTAGCCGCTCAACAACAAGGCGTTGACAGTACCCGTGGAACGGCTTCGCCAGCTCTCTCGACTTCGTCGAATGGATCGATGCCATCGACAGGCAGTGCTGCAATGCATGCAATCAAGAGACATGCGTCCGATTTCATCAACCCCAAGGAATTGATGGTAAGTTTGGTGTTTTTGTAGCTAAAGGATTGCCGAGTTGTATTGATATGCATGGTTTTGAAAAGCAATGTGTAGTATGTCGTGTTTTTCACTGTAATTAGTCGCTTTACTTCTGACGCTTGTATTTATTTGAAGATGCGTTCGAAGCTCTCTGTTTTTCTTCCATTTCATGTTATGTGCTGATCAAGTATCCCTCAAGCTATACCACGTGCGTTACCGTGTTACTTTCTGAATATTATACATAATTTGCGTGATTTTTTGGATGCTAAACATTATTAATTAAAAGTTGACAAAAAAGGGAGTAGACCCTTAGGGAGAAAACAAGAAAATCCAACCCATTTAAGTGAAATTCTCATAGTATAATTGACTTACATTTTCGGATCCAGGAAGTCCTACGTTATTGAGTACCACAAAGACTCGATCAACTCGGAACTGGAGGAAACACAACGTCTTAGCATAAGCTCTGCTTCTGAAAAACAATGTCTTTGAATTTTCAGTCTAAATTGTACAATTTGATTCAAGGAAAGATTATTCCAATATAAGACGATTCATGACAAGTTCTTGATTTTAAGCCGATTACCGAAAACCTTATTCCTATAGCACCTATTTTTGAATATCTCTAGGTTGGACGAGGCCCTGCCCTACTGGTAATCGAAGACTTCATTGCGGAGTAATAGTGTCTAGTCGCTCTACATATGCTAGCCACCTTAAACATTCATTGTGTTTTTTTTATACCAGATCTATGCCTCTGTCCAACTCTTAAAGTTGTTGGTAGGCCGTCAACGCAAACGACACTGAAGATTTTCTGAAGAATTTCTTTTTGATAAATGCCTTAACACCGTAGACCAATACTGGGTAAAAAGGGGTTGTATAGTATAGGACCTTCTTAGTGGCAGTTCAAATAACGACTTTATCAGTTAATTACTTTCTTAGCCAGAAGAAAGAACGGCTAGAAAGTCTAATTATTCGTAAGATTTCCAGATAGAGTCAAACAAATTCCCGTACATTGACTGCCATTATGAACTTCTGTTCAATTCATCGATGTTGAGTGCCCCTTCTTGTTGTCAGCATATAGCGTCGTTGTTGCTTTTTTACTCCCGCCCTCATTTCTTGCCCATTTGAACCTTTCTGAAAAACCTATGTTCTTTCCTTATTCTTAGCTTATAAAGCTTAGCTTCTATAGCTGCTCTCGTCTTTGCCTCTAGCGTTGCCTTGTGGTTGAAAAAGGTTTCATGATGTTGGACGTGAGATACCCAAGGTATTTATTGAACCCAAATTCCGATGACTCGGCCGCACAATTCGACTGATACGTCCGCTATTTCTTGTTCAATATTGGCTCTGAGCTCCTCTAACGTCGTCGGCTTGTGAAAATAGACCAATGATTAAATGTAGCTCCATGAAAAACGTCTATAGTCGTTAAATCACGCGATCTAGGCAGCACATCGACGTTTTCGTTTCTCGGGATAACACGTTCACCAAACTGAGACTTTAATAACTCGATTGTTGCACCCTCTGTGTGGCTTGTGGCACCGTCATGCTGGAATCATATATCACTGATGTCCATTTCATTCAATTGTTCAAAAATAACATTTTCAACATTTCTCTGTAGCGAATGCCATTTACCGTAACCGAAGAAATAACAGCCCAATGACGCCACAAGACTTAACACCGTACCAAACAGTGCCTTTTTTAGGGTTCTCACCTGTCCGGTAACGGCATATTTTGGTTATTGACGAAGCCGTTTAACCAAAACTGCGCTTCATCGCTGAAGATGATTTTGCGATGAAATTCTTCATTTTCTTCCATCATGCCCAGATCCCAATTCGAAAACGTACGTCGCTTAATATGATCAAGTGGCTTTAGTTCACGAGTCAGTTTGATCTTGTAAGGATGTACGCCAATACCCTTACTCAAAATTCGCCATAATGTGGTTTAGGAGAGTATTAATTCCTGAGAACGTTGTGAAATCGACTGATTTGGATCGTTAACGACGGACGTCGCTACGGCTGCAATATTCACGTAGTCTCACTTGCACAGCAACATCAAAAAGTAAATATTCTGACTCACATTTTTCACTAGACTGAATTGCTTGTTTACTGAGACGAGAATTACAGCCGAAAATTGCGTTAACGCTCTTAAAGTTGCGACCACCGACTCGGTATTCTGGTAGTAAATTTGAATTATTTGTCGACGTTGTTCCTTAATCCTTCGTTGTGTACTTTGCCATGATGAAAATTTTGACTTTATTGAATATTTTGACATTAATAGTTCGGTAATCGGTTTAAGGGTGCGTTCACATTGAAAGTTTGAAGTTGTCAAGTCGCTAATGAAATACCCTTTACATAGCAAGCCTCCTACACTATCGTCAACGATAACCGATTATCGTACCCAGCACATAAGTTGCTGCCTCTCCAATGGCTCGTTTACAAAATTTTCGACATTAAATGTATTTTTTTTATTCTATAATTATATTTAGAAAAGTTTGCAATGATTCTTGAAAAGTATTAACCAATCTTTCGTTATCATCAACCCTATTGTTTTATTCTATACTGATATTTAGAAAAGTTTGCAATGATTCTTGAAAAGTATTAACCAATCTTTCGTTATCATGAACCCTATTGTTGCGCAAAAGAATCTTTCAAATCATCTCGAGAAATTCCCCACTTTTCCATTGACAATAGCTGTGAATCAACGACAGGGACAAAGCCATTGTATTCGTGCATGATGTACTAACATGATAATATTTATAATCTTAGTCTTGAATCAGAACCATATCAAAAGACATCACTTATGAGCCATATGTATCACAAGGCGTGTGTTAATTCCGAAGGGGACAAGTGGAATTCTTCAATCCAATGCTCTTAAAAACAAAACCGTATTTGGCTGAGACAGTTTGTTCTCTTGCGGTATTTTCTTATCATCTTCTCTTGCCAACGAGAAAAGGAGCAAGGCGTGCGTGGAATGAGGAAGTGGAAGTTTCTGAACATAAAATTCTGATTTATAAAATTCGGCGTATTTGAATAATTGTTAAGGAAATAATGTTTGGTGAATGGAAAATGTTTTTTAAACTTACTATTGCTAAATATGTCCTGTCCTCTTATCTTGGGATTAAAATCACCCAGGATTTTACCATCTTAAAATAAATTTTTAAAAATCACTTTAAAGCTTAAGTAAGCTTTAACCTCTACTAGTTTTTGGGATATTTCCGTACTATTACAAGCATATAACATATACCAACTTTACATAGTTCATCTACTCGAAAAACACGGGCAATTTGTACGCTTTTATTTTTCTTTTGTTTGCTTGCAATTTATGGCATGGTTTGATTTTTATTTATTTATTTCCTTATATGAATTGGCTTGTTGACAAAATTTATAAAAAAATATGTTCATGTAAACAAAAAGAAAAATACAAACAAAAAAAAAACTTTAATTACTTTCGAGTAGAATCCCGATTTTGCAAATTTACTTAGCATAGAATCTACCGCAAATACCACTGTTGCTTCATCTAACACACTTCCAATGCATCCTGCTTCCAATTCTACTTCTCCCGGTTTGGATACTTTGTCAAATGACATGCAAAGTAATTTACTTTCAATGGTGCCCGACGATGGTGTAAGTAATCGTTATTGCCAATTGTAAATACACATAAAAATAAAATAAAACAAAAATATTTCTATTAATTGTTTGTGCTTAAATGGTCTAGAGGGAATCTTTAATGTTTTAGCAAAATACTTAACAAAAAAAAACATTCTAATGCTTTAGATGTAATTTGAATTATTTTTTTTTCATTTACGAAAATTAGGATGAAAACGAAGGGCCGGTGACAAAGAGTATTCGTCTAACAGCCGCTTTGATTTTAAGAAATTTGGTAACCTACACACCAGTGGCTAAAAGGTTTGTTTATTTGTTTGTTTTTAATAAACTGAATGATTGACGAAAATGTATATTTACAGGACACTGCGTCAGTATGAACCACACTTGGCAAGTGTTGCTCTAAGCAATGTCGAGTCTAGTGGTACCATATCTCAAATTTTATTTGAATTGAACAACTGAATGGAGAAAGCCACTGAAATAAGGGGAAATATTCGAGTATTAGGAATGAAAGAGAATGAAGTTATTGAAATTGTATTTTATCATACTTACGTGTTATTAAATAATAATAAAAAAAACAAAGGAAATGATTTTTTTTAACTTTTATAAGCATATTATTTGTAAATGAAATTTTTTCTAACAACATTTTTTTTGGTATGTGGAAAGCAATTCTTCACCACCGTCGACTGCGACTGTGAAGTGAGTTTGACAAATAAATCCATACTCAGATTGTTTATTTTTTGGGTACATATAGACGATTGTATTCGAAGAACGCTATTCTTTTTGGTTTATTTCATGTTTATAGGTATTATGTAGGTATATACAAACAATTTTACGATAAATGGCAACTTTTCGAATGGTTTTGATAATAAATGGCACCAAACGAAAGTCTTTTATAGATTTTTAGCGGTTATTAAGTCACTTACAGTTGGTCAAAAAAGAAATCGGACACATGTCCATTTCCTACAGAAACCGAAAAATATAACAAAAATAAAACTCAATCAATTGATGTTAATAGATTTTGTGATTGCTTACACTATAAGCTCGTAATACAGATCACCGAAATTTGAATTCACTGGTACACACTTTTTTCAACTGAATTAAACAAAAACTCCATTAAATTTCATCTCAAAAAAGAAATCGGACACTTGTATTTGCAATCAGACAAACGTATCAAAATTTATAAAAACAATAAAAAAAATAATAAATTAGTATTTCGAAGGTAGGCCTTTGCTCTTTTTTACCACATTCAACCTATTTGGCATTGATTGGACCAATTTTTCGCAGTAAGAAGCTGGGATTTTGTCCGATTCCGATTTTAGAGCAACCTCTAAGTCCTTTTTGCTTGAGATGTAGTAGTTTTTAAGTTGATTCTCCAGATAGCTCACACGTGTTCTATCACATTTAGGTCTGGTGATTGTGGAGGGGTTTCGAGCACATTTGGACAATTAAACAGGAGCCACATCCTAGTGTTACGAGCCTTGTGCTTGGGGTCGTTGTCCTGGTAAAAATGTCGCTAATTCCCAATTTTTGAGCACTTTGACTCAAATTATCTTTTAAAATTTGTATGTATGTATGATCCATGTTCCCATTGATAAACACAAGATTTCCAAACCATAACTGACCCACCACCATGTTTCACAGTTGGTCGTAGATTCTTCTCCCTGAGCTCTTCGTTTGGTTTTCTCCATACATATATATGTTTGTCCATCAGACCGAAATAAATTAAATTTACTCTCGTCTGAGAACAAAACACATTTCCAAAATGAAAAATCTTTGCTCTGATGATGCCTAGCGAATTCCAGTCTTTTTATTCGGTTCCGCTTGCTGATAAACGGCTTCTTTCTGGCGACCCTTCCATGGAAATTGTTTTTTCGTAAAACGATTCTTACTGTTTCCGGATGAACCTCTTTCTGCAAACAATTTTTTACCTCTGCAGTCAACTTTGGTGCACTTAATTGTGGATTCTTCTTGACTTGCTTTACAATCCAACGCTCATTCGCCTCAGTCAATTTCTTTGGTCTTCCAGATTTTGGTAAATTTTCAATGGTTTTATTTGTTTTATACCGTTTTATTATATCACCAACTGTAGAGTGACTTCTTTTTACTATTTCTGCAATATTCCGTACAGACTTTCCTTCTTCAAAATAATTTATCACAATTTCTCGCACTTGAATTGTTGTGTAACCACGTTGTCTTTCTTTTGCGAATGGAATGTTTTTTTTTGTTTTTAAATAACGTTACAAAAGTGTAACGGGATATTATGAATAAAATACAAATTTTGTTTGGCCACTAAAAATCAGATGAGAGAGCAGTATTGCCAATTGTCCGATTTCTTTTTTGAGGTAAAAAATTAGTGTTTAAACAAATAATTATTAATAAACTGTTTAATTTAGATGGATACATATTTATTTGCTATGGATTCGAAGAAAGAGATCACGGATTTAAAAAAAAAACTAACATGAACACCATGACTGTTCTATTTATCGTTACTTAGCGTGAAGAAAGGGCAACAGCTGCTGTCCGATTTCTTTTTTGATCCACAGTAGTTTGGTTTCGAGGCATCTGTTGCGGAACCAAACTAATGAAGGTAACAATCGCATTCGAAGGATTCCGCAACAACAAAAATTTGTCATCGGACAACTTCGGAGCGGAAACCTCAGTGGAGACAATTTTGTTCCGATCAGATACCTCGATAGGGGTGGTAAATCATAAGATTTGATATTGTGCAGTTTACTGTTTGGATGAAACATACAAACAGTTTCTAAACGCATTCCTTTAAAACGGTTCAGAACTTGTAAAATACTGTGCGACACGACATTACTTCCATTGTAACTGCTGGCAATTAGGTCACTCAAGTTTTTTCTGATCGAATGGATCTTAGCTTAGTATGTAAATTTGCACAATGATTTGATTTTGTTGGTTATTTGGACAAAGTTACCCTCAATTTTACATAAGAAGGCACTGTACCCAGAGTAGACTGTGGCTGTTTTTTTTTTTAAGAAAATGAATGCACTGTAACAATAAATGGAGACTTATTAAAAGATCACATAGGAATGATTCACTGGATTTTTACACATCTATTATTAGTACAGCTCACGCATATTCGTTACTCCGCTTTAGGTTTTCCATATTCTTTATTCATAAAGTTTTTGAATAAGGGTGTATATATATATATATTAGTTGTTAGAATTCTATAATGTTGTTTACTCCTATATATAAAACTTATATAAAGATGAATAGACGCTGCATAACCTAAAAGAGCCTGATTGCCTGTGTAACTTTCACTAAAATGCATAAAAATGTAGGCTTAGCTAACTAAGTCTTCACCTTGGAAACTCTGCTGAGCCAATTGTAATAGATTTCAGTGATGTGTTAACCCGAGTTACATTTAAACTGAATTAACTCCAGTAGGGTTTTACTCTAACCCGAGTTGGCAAAACCGATTAAAAGAACCGAATAATAAAATAAAAAACTGTATCAACCCGAGTTGAACACATGGTTTGAGTAAGCAAAAACACACCAAACATACACTGTCCGTCAATAGAATAGGTTCACAGCTTGCATAACAAGTAAAATCTTTGTTCTAATAACAAAGCTCGAGTCAAAGCTTTTTATGTTTCAGTTTCAAAGTTTGTCTAATTGTAAATCTATTTGCAAGAAAAATATAAACACAAAGTATTGGTAACGGTTCTTTGTAAACGTTTACCAGTTGCACTGCGAAAAATAAGCTTTTTCAATGAGTCATTTGAATAGGTTCTCTTTTTATGTCTTTAGTGTTTCTATTTATTTTTTAAAGTTCGGAGCAAGTTCGTTGAGAGTGAATTATTTTAAGTGATTTAAAGTAATTTTATGAAAAAATGGGACGATCAAACGCTTTGAATTCGGAAGAAAAGGTCGAAATTGAAGTTTACAGAGAACAAGGACTATGTACCAGTGAAATTTAAAAAAAAATCGGAAGATCGCAAAAAGTGGTTTTTAATTTCTTAAGGAATAAAGAGAACTAGGGAAAAAACATGAAAGGACGTGCGAATACAGCCACACCAGCTATAGTAAGGCGAATTATTTTGCGTATGGCTTCAAATTCTTGCGACTCAGTGCCAAAACTCAAGGCGAAAGCTGGGATTAGTGCCAGCATTTCGACTATTCGTCGAGTGATAAAAAGTGTCCCATACCTAAACCAACTGAAAATTAAAAAGAAACCACCATTTAATCCGCAGAGAAAGCAATATCGCTTGGATTTCTGTACACTTGGGAGAAACAATGTCAGTTTGTGATCTTCTCAGATGAAAAAACAGTTCAACTTCGATGGCCCGGATGGATATAAGTTTTATTTTCATGATATCAGAAAAGAAATACGTTTTTTTTTATCCGCCATCACTTAGCGAGGGTGGAGTTATGGTTCCTATTATGGTATCCTATTATGGAACTATAGAGTTTGAGTTTCCATCGTCCAGAATGACAGCAAGCTCTTACAAAAATATACTCCAGAGGACTTTTCCAAAGTTTGCTGAGATTTTTGGATCGATACAATGGATTTATCAACATGATAACGCTCCAATCCATACCGCTCAAATTATAAAGTAAAGTTTACGAGTCAGGCAAACAATATGAGGACAGAGAGTCGCTTATTGCAGCTATTAAGGTAGCCTGGGATGAGATTTCCTTAAACTACTTAATGCAGCTGTATCAATCCATTCCAAGTCGAATTTTCGAAACTATCTCCAACAAAGGGGGTAGTACTCATTACTAAATTAGTAATAAAAAAAATATGAATAAACAAAATGGTATAAATCTTTTTATTTCCCAAGTTTTTTTTATTTTAAGCAAGTGAACCTATTCAAATGACGCATTGAAAAAGCTTATTTTTCGCAGTGCAACTGGTAAACGTTTAAAAAGAATCGTTAACAATATTTTATGTTTAAAATTACTCTTGCAAAAATATTTACAATAAGACAAACTTTGAAACTGCAACAACAAAAAGCTTCGACTCGAGCTTTATTATGAGAACAAAGCTTTCACTTGTAATTCAGGTTGTGAACCTATTCTATTCACGTGCAGTGTACCAAACAGATAGTCAGTAGTCAGTCACCTATCTGCTACCGATTTGACTATATAATTCGGTTTTTTTTTTCAACTAACATCACAACTCGGTTTGGTTTGGTGTATGCATGAAAGTCACACAGAATTTTATTCTACGGGAAAACCAAATAACAAATGTTACAAAAAAATAACGGATTTGATCGATTTTTACATCGTAAAAGGTCTGCCGTACAATCGAATCAATGCTTTGATCATTCTCCGGCCATTCTAACAACGAGCGAGTCAATCATTAGAAATGAAAACCCACTCAGCCGCTGGAAAGCAATTAGAGTCATAAAACGGCCAAAAAACGATGTGCCACCAATTAGGGTACGATTGGGCAAAAACCGTTAAGGAAAAAGCATTTGAACCATTTGATAGCCCAGGGCAACGTTAATGTATTCGAGACTACAACTGATAGCAATATAATAAGATATGCAAGTATTGCCGAGCATAAACGGGTAACACAGAAATTAATTATAGGAGAACTTATTAAAATGTTGCCTCGAAAAGCATTAACTTAACTCATTTACATTGTCAATGCAGCAATTAGATTAGAATACCAAGACAGTGGAAAGTCGCGGATGTGATGATGGTTCTCAAACAAGGAAAATTACCGAATGAAATACTTTTTCCAATAATTTCAATAGTTCTTGAAAGGATATTATTCGGTCGGTCGCTTACATCCCATTATTGATCAGAATCGCCTTTTGCCTGACCATCAATTTGGGTTTAGTAGTAAACATTCGACTGTGGATCAAGTTCATCCACTTACTGATGTAATTGAAAAAGCTTTAGGAAAAAAGTAAATTTGCTCAGCCGTATTTCTTTACGTGTCGCAAGCTTTTGACAAGGTCTGGCATACAGGCCTTCAATACAAATTAAGGCAAGTTCTGCTTGAAAAATTATATAAGATCCTTGTCTCATATCTTCAGAAACGAATATTCAGAGTTCAAAGAAATAAATAAATATTGGCAGGAGTACATTAGAGTACTCTTGTACCTTCTATTCACACGTGATATCCTACAAACAAACGATACAATAGTTGCCACGCTTGCTAACGATACAGCTATACTAGCAGTTGGCGCAACAATAGAGGAAACAAATATAAAATTAGAAAACGCGCTTACACCTAGAATGGTTAACATGTTTTTCAACTCTTTGTTGATAAATTTAGCCTATGAGGCGACTTTTATAAAAAGCCCACATTTCACCGTTAAAAAATAAAAAAGAAAAACGTACTCATTATATATTTGGTTACAAGAATTGACAAAACAGAATTTGATATTAGATCACATTAATTACAAAAAAATTAATAAAAATCAGTTTAAAAAATAAACTCTGTTTCTTACATCCCTTAAATCTAATCAACATAATTTTATTAATAACATAAGGCTTATAACTTCAAAAACTAGTGCAGAGCAAAATACGTTTTGTGGATTTTGCACTAAATTTTGTTCTAAATTGCACAAACAAATATCTGCAAAAAAAATGACCTCTATTAGTAAACTTAGCTCTACGGTGTGCCTGTTCAGTTTTACCGGACCGCCATAGCGCATTCACACGCTCCGGTAAATCAGGCGAATCAGTTTGTGTGTTTTTGTCGATCGATAAACATGGCATATACGGATGACGCCCTTGAAATAGTGGGCTTATTATTAGCAATAAATAGTTCTATGTCTATGAATTCTTCGAGACACTGGTCAGTCATATTAAACGAAAATCGTCTGCACACATGTAAATTTCACTTTAAACTGACGGCCTGAATGCCTGATGCTACACACGCTCCGGTTTTTCTAATAACAGACGGACTGAATATGCAAAACGATTGAATTTTCGATATTTCTTCTACCGCCTGCTCATACTTAGTTGCAATGCAAATACAAAAAGGGTTGTAGTTTTAGGGGGTTAAAGTCTCACACTATTTTGGAAACGTGCTCACGATTTCCACCAACCCACAAAAAAAAAAATCGGAGTTGAAATCATCTTTCGTGTGTATACATACCTAAACCGAATTGAATAGTTTGGTTTGCATTTTACAACTCGGGCTAAGGCTGATATGTAAAGGGCTTAGCTACTTGTTGGATACTGTATTTGCTTACGTTTTATCTTCCCATAATGATTGATGATGGTGTTGGCAATTGGAATTCCAGAACCCAAATTAAAGAAAAGTTATTTGCAAAAAATGCTCTGCTCGTGTTGATTTTCGAGAAACACAAGAAGCTACCATGATGGCACATTTAAAAAAAAATGTAATGGAGAAAAATATTTCAAATATTTTTTTTTTTCAAACCGAATTATTCAACTCTAGTTTACTTAAGAGTCCAACTCGGGTTGACTCGATTTGAGATAATTTCGTTTTGGCACATCACTAATAGATTTCTCCCTTGTTTTGACTTTATTTGATAGAAACCCTGTATAACTATTATAGATGTAGAAATAGTTTATGAATTAGAATATTTACGACCTTGAATAAAGGCTGCATAAAAACGTATGCACTGTATAACTTAACAACGCCTTCAGATGCTTTTTAGCGAATTAAAATGAATGAGGGTAATTTCTTGTAAGAAATTTAATTTCAGAGGTATTCATGCAACGTTGAATAGTCGCTGTAATCGAGTACTTTGCGACAACCGCAATCTGTCAGCCATATCATTTGTATGAGTTACCATTTGTATGAAAAACTTTCCTACAATTTTAGAAATTTTGAGATGTTATTGCGATATTTAATCCGTTACATTCACAGATCAACCATATTCGCTGAGCCGAGAAAGTGATTTAAAACTAAAGAGAATGGACAAAAATGAATGAAAAATGAATAAATTCCAATTAAAAAAATAACATAAAAATGTTTCACCCCACATTATTTATTAGCGCAGTTTTAGAGCAAAGTTTCTCCCTCTTTGTAAACATCTATACCTCGTTTCACGAATACAATTTTTGTATGCACAAAACATATAGTAGCCCACTGTTGGAATAAAAAGCTCAGACCCACAACGCCTAAGACTGTTTTCTGTCACATCAAAATGCAAACCAAGCCAAAAAAGCTCACGAAATATGCGAACAAAAAAAGTAGAAATTATGTCAAAAGTGACGGGAATGGCTCTGCCAACTATTATTCGACCGGTGTTGTCACACGTGCTGCATTCGCGGAATATTTGTGCCGCGACCTCTGTTCCATTCGCAAAGTGTTTGTTCTCCACGTCTGCATTCAAAATGTCAGGACCGTATACAACTGTTGAGAAAGGAGCTAAGAACTCCACCAACTATAGCATTTACTTTAGTAAGTTGATAATTAACTGCTTGTTACATAATTTCCATTTTCCTTCAACTGGAGTGCTCTCTTGCTACTGCTTGCTTCCAGCGCACTTATTCATTGGTAAAGGTCACTCGCGATGTTATCTCTGTATTGCAATGAGTCGCACCCCCTTTGTAATACCAATTCTAACGCTTTATTTGTGTGCCGTTAATTAGTTATTAATCGGTCGCTTTATAATCGAAATGTTGGTACATATCAATAAAATCGTAGGCAAGTGGTGCCGTCCGGGTCCGATGGGAACTTGAATTATCGTTTGGCTTTTCGGCTCTTAAAAGTTTTAAGGTTGGCCTTTGCAATTTATTTTGGTGCTTAGAAACACGTCACCAACATTCGATGTGAGACTTTGGAATTTGTGGTATGCTTGTTCTCGTCCAGAAAAGAAACTTGAGTCGATGAGTAATTGAAATAAATGGGGGACTACCCCGTTTAGTTATAATTTGCAAACATATTACAAGGAAATCACAATTATCGAATGTTTACATTCCGGCTGTACGTGTTTGTTTTCATTAAAATTCTACAAAACTTAAAAGTCTATGTATAGACATACAGATTAAAAAATGTTTGGACAAAGTGCAATGATGTAGTCGTACTCGTACCTATAGGTTTGTAGACAACGCAAGTGGCAAGTTTACCTTTGTTAGTATTAGACAGAGGTCAAGAAATGGTATTTCAAAATGAATTTATGATTGGCATAGCTCATTAGTGTCTTTCTGTCGCACTGAAAGCAGCACGCAATATTCGTCCATGAAATCCCACAAAAAGTTGAAAAACAATGTCCTTGACCCACCACTCCTTTCAATTAATAAACGATAACCAACCGCCAAATTAATTGCCTTCTCCAAATTAATGTGAATTTGTTTTGTAATAGAAAATGCAGCTGGAAACGCCATCTCACCCCTTCACGACATTCCACTGTTTGCTGATGAGGCTAAGACTGTATACAACATGGTTGTCGAAGTACCACGCTGGACAAACGCAAAAATGGAGGTAAACAGGCTTTGGAGAATAATTAAACCCAATTAAACATCTTTCATATGCGAAGTCAATTTATTTTGTCAACCTCAAGAGCAGATTAACCCCACGATTAGATAGGCACCTACGAATAGATAAGCAAATTATATGACTCACTCTCTACTGCCCTCACAGATTAGTTTGAAGAATCCCATGAACCCCATCAAGCAAGATGTGAAGAAAGGAAAACTGCGCTTTGTAGCAAACTGTTTCCCACATCACGGCTACATCTGGAACTACGGTGCTCTGCCACAAACCTGGGAGAATCCCGATCATATTGAACCATCAACCAGCTGCAAGGGTGATAACGATCCAATCGACGTCATTGAAATTGGCTCTCGTGTCGCCAAGCGCGGTGAAGTTTTGCAAGTCAAGGTGCTCGGCACTGTGGCTCTCATCGATGAAGGCGAGACCGACTGGAAGGTCATTGCCATTGATGTAAATGATCCCTTGGCCGATCAGATGAGCGATGTTGGTGATGTGGACAAATATTTCCCCGGTTTGTTGCGCGCCACCGTTGAGTGGTTCAAAATCTATAAGATTCCCGATGGCAAGCCAGAGAACCAGTTCGCCTTCAATGGTGAAGCAAAGCCCGCCGCTTTCGCTGTAAACATTATCAATGAGACCAACAAGTTCTGGAAGGGATTGATCAAGAAAGATTTGGATGGTGGCTCGATTTCATGGTGAGTTTAAGGCAGTCTCTTACCTCCATTGGTGGTGTAACTTTTTATTTTCTCTAGCGCCAACACAACTGTAGCTGATTCACCATTCCTTATTGCTCAGGAGGAAGCTGATAAAACCGTAGAACAAGCCCCAACTGATGGAGAAGTTGAAACAGTTGGTGACATAAGTGAGTTAATAAGCTAATCAGCGACATAATGTGGTTGTGCAATTATAATGTTTGTTTGCTTTCAGTTGATAAGTGGCATTTCGTTCACTTGCAGTAGACTCGACTTCCAACGAATGTATCACTAGGCGTGTGAACCGAGTGCTGGTCTGTTTGGTTGCATCACTGGCTTTGTGTATCGTCGTAATTAAAAAAAATTGGTTACTAACCAAAATAATATTTAATAAATGTGAGATGCTAAATGTGGTCCTTTAAATATTACTGCAGCACAAGAGTTATTCTTTTTTGTTGCCTTATTTTTAGAGGACTTCATAAAACAGAACTAAATTTGGTTTTCTGGTGATGCCAGTGTGTTCCAGGATGTGGTATCGGCAATCGCTAAAATTACCTTTATAGAATTAGTTTCGATAATACCGAGTAAAAGCAATTTTATGGGCACTTAGGCAACTAGCATTATAATGCAGTTTCTTTAACGAGTTTCTGGTCAAAGGGACATAGCCGCAATAAGATACATGCGAAATATAAAACAATATCCGAATGAAGGAAAATATCAGATCGAAATCACCGCGAACAGGGAAATAATGCGGAATATAAATAGGGTTATCGGGAATTCTTTTCTTTTCTTTCTCACGGTTTTTTTTCTAATCAGCAATAAATTTACATTGCTGTATGATAAAAGCCCATATTTTACATGTCTCTAATATCGACTGGTTGTGTATCGATTGCGTTGAAGACTGCCTGTGAAAACTTTGTAGGCCCCTAGATTCAAGAACTTTCCAAAATCCCATTACCATATCTATAACAGCTTCTGAGAACAACGGATAGCTGGGGGTGTTTCGTTACCACAAGAAGAAAAACTAGACCATAAAAAGCCATAGCGGCGTAGCCCATATATGCCGGTTAACCCACTGAAGAGTGGCACAATCATTGACTTATTATATATGGACTTCTATTGAAATTTTATTTTCATACGCTTCTGCGAGAAAATGTGGCGCCGTTGTTTCACTGCGGATTAGCGAAGAACCACATGCCGTCGTCAACCTTAAATTTCCATAGTATCATGCTAACAAAGGAACGACATCTTGTGCCAAGAGATTCTATTCCACAGCGACATGTAGCGCCATCTATTCAAATGTTGGAGAACGCCAAAGAGTGATTTCAAATAAATAATGCAATAACAATATATTTATTTACTTATTGACCCATAAACTGAACAAGTTTTGTAAATTTATTTCTTACTAATGTTTGATGACATCAATTTTGTTTGCACAGTGATAAAGCAAACGATTTTTTTTTCTTACTTAGATTTCCGCAGTGAAACAGTGGCGTGTATGTAATTTTGCAACATACTTGAAGTTGGCTACTAGCAGTCCATATATAATAAGTCAATGGGCATAAATAATATCCCACAAGGACCTACTTCAACGATTGGAACGGCTTACCTAAGCCAAGTTCTCGTTAAACAGAAATTAACTTAATAAATTCTCCAAATGTATTGGTAAAAATTAGTGAACTGTCAGTGTATGTTTTGACATAATTTGTTTCATTTCTTTAAATAAATCAAACATTTTTTTTTACTAAATTTGACTATGGCTCTCTAAAACTGTACACTTACTAGAAGAAATTTGAGACTTAAATTTTTTTTTTGTTACAAAAGCACGGAACAGCCTAATTTTGTATGTTAATACAAACACAGCTTTGTTTTTACGTAGACTAAATAATGTGGTAAACCAATTCTCATTTCAGTATTTTTTTTATTAACTGAAATATTTCCTTTTGTTATTTTTCCGTTCTTAATATTTTTTTTCAGTAGAGCTCATATGTTTGATTCAACGTGAAAATTGGCTAATTAAAGTCAAAATTGCTTATAAGATATGGCCTACTAGTGAAATGTCATTTTCATACGCTTCTGCGAGCAAATATGTTCCAAAACAGCACAGGCGCAAATGTTTTACAGCGGATCAGAAATAAACGCCGCCATCGAATTTCCAAAGTAACATATTAACCAAAGATCGCAATCTTATGCGAAGAGATTCTTTTCCATAGTGACATATTTCGTAATTTTACTAAGTGCGAAAAATTGTAATTTTACGACGACGTTTCATGAACGACCCTAAACTGTACCTATAAATAATGCGGTAACCCACTGGGTGGAATCTGAATTTAGTAATTTTAATTGTTCTCTTTATGTTCTACATAATTTTTTTTCAGTTGAGCGTATATGTTTGATGTGTGAAAATGACTAATTAAAAGTGAAAATAGCATTTCAAAAGCTTGCAACGTTTATCATCTCAGTTTACACACGCAAAAAAGTTGTACACCCAAATATGAGAAAATTTCGATATTTCGATTTCCCATACAAATTTTGACTGTTCATTTATCACGTCGTTATTTTGTTAAGTATACGACGACTTTCCGACGTTGCATGAATACCCCTACTATGTTTTAAAATTGCTATTTTATATTAAAATAATTATTGAATTGCACAGCATTTCAGACCATTATTTATTCAATCAAGTACCAGTTTAACGTTTATTTGCCTTATGGTAAAATGTTTGTATATATGCGTTTGCATTTTGGTCTTAAACACAGTTTTCCCATGGCAATCCTGAATACTTGAAAATTTTCGTGAATTCTATGGCACTTTAAATATATTTTTTCCGCTTGTTAATAGCCATCAATCAAATATAAGTTTTATTTTATCAATAATAGCATGTTGATATTTCGAAAATTAGCCCTCTAGTTAATTAAAATTCCCTAAAACACACCTCGTATTCATAAAATATTTACCCACCCATAATAGTTATACCAGGTTTGTGTCAAAAATAAATTACAACAAGAGGGAAATCTATCACAATTAGATGTTTCAAAAGTCGACAGAGTTACCAATTGATAATTTTTATGGTTGCGAAAGCCATTGTTTACATTGTTTTCAACAATTTAATAACATTTTGTTATGTTGGCTCACTAGCATAGTGAGTCTGTAGGTAAACAAAATAACATTTGAATAAATTATTCACAACTGCTAAAATACAAATATACACTTGACAATTTTTTTCAACTAATAATTGAGCCTTTGGTAACCCTGATGCTCAGCCACCTGTGTATAGTCTGCTTTTACACGTTGACACTGGAGTCATGACTTTTTTCGAAGTTCTCTTTTGTTATTTTCTTTCGAAGTCTCACGCTTCTAGGCCTCCGACTTTTGTCTTGACACAAATTTGACATTCCTCTTTTATTCTGCTTCACACACTGCGACCTTTTTTCTCAAGAGTCTATGTGCAAAAGCAGACCTAGCGAAACCTGATCTCCAAGCAACGAAAATAAATGAAGCAACATAACGATAACAAGAAGGAAGAGAAAAGAAAACGTCAAAAAGAGTCACGGAAAAATTTACCCGCGACTCACAGGGCAAAATATTTTCCCTCTCAACTTTTCGAACTTTCTTTCTCTTTTGCACTCATGTGAGTCGTGACTCAACAGTCAACGTGTAAAAGCAGAAATACAGAAATAAAAAAATTACATGAGTTTATACAGACCCTATTCAACCATCAGACGCGTTTAGGATATGCAGACTGTGTAAGTGTAACGTGTCCATTAGTTCTCTTCTCCCAAGAAGTCCGCAGTACACACATTTTGGCAACACAACAATTCGAATGTGTCAAATATCAGCTGTAGGGTTTTCGGAAAAGTAACTTTATTTTCATTTGATCGAGTAAATCGTTGCGTTTTTTTATAATTATTAGTGGTTTCGTTTTAAAATAATTACAAACATGGATGCAAAAGAAATCAAGCAAGCTCTAAGGGAAATTCGTGAGGCTATTAAAAACAAAAATGACTCGTTGGCAATTAAAAAATGTCAGGTAAATACAGCCGGTAGACGATGACAAGACTTGTATGTTTCTACTGCTCTTTGCATTTCTAGGATCTCCTAAAAGAGGATTCTAAGAACTACATGGGGTTGGTGCTTCTAGGAGCTGCATATCAAAGCACTGATAAGGTCCTTGTAAGTTTACGCTAACACCTATTTAACATGCTCTAATTCTATCTTAGGCAGCTTATAATCTACGAAAAGCCGTTGAGTATGCTTCTCCAACACCTACAATAGCTTTACAGGGCTTAGCCAATTGTGCTCCAGCCGAAGAACTTCCAGAAATCTACGAACAGTTACTGCATCTTGTTCCGTAAGTTTGTGAAGTTGATTTTTTAAGGTCTGTATTCTAATTTACATACTTTAGGGAAAAGTCATGCGAATATTACAATAAACTCTTATTAATTGGATCATCGTATCCTAAAGTGTTGCCGAAATGCATTGAAATTCTTACGAAAGAGGCCTTGAGTGCGGAAACGACAGACAGAAAACAATTATCTCTCCTCAATTTGGCAAAACTCTGGAATCCTCAGGAAGACATTGATAAGGCTGATCAGAAATTGGTATTAAAAGCCTAAAATCTCTCTTTTGTGGTTTCTTTCATAATTAAAATTTTAGTGGAAAGCCTGTCTTGAAGTTGCCATTGCCGATATAAGCAATCCAGAGTTTCAATTCAAATGTTTCCAGAGATATTTGAAGCTTTTATACAAATTAGCCGATTACGAGAAACTTATTATAGCCGCCGATTCGATGTTCAATTTCTTTCCCGATGAAATCTATTCGTTGGAGTGGATCTGCAAGATTTACTGTGAGAATTACAAGTCGAACGCTGACATTCTGGTGGCTCTTCCTCTATCAATTGAATTCTATGCTCAGAAATTGGAAGAACTAAATCCAAAATCGAGTTTATCTCTACTTGTTAAGGCGGTGAAAGCATTCGAAGCAGAACAGGTGCTCACAGCTAGAAATTTACTGTACACAGTTCAACAGATTCAACCGAACTATGGGGTAGCCTTAGAGTTGCTTGTCCGCTCAGAGATTCTTATTGGAGCGTATGCAATGGCTTTACCATACATACGAAGCTTAGGTTGGAAAAATGAAGAGTATGGGATGTGTTTGTCACACTCGGCCGATCCGAAGGATGTCAATGAAGCTGTTGAAGTGCTCTCAGACTTCGAACAATCTGAAATTGTTTTGGATTCATTAGCTCGGTATGCGAACGCTATAATGCCTGGGAGTTTAACTACATTCCACTTTGTTCTAGGTGCTTCCAGCGACTGGGGGAAGAGCAGAAGCTCAATGGTCTACCCTTATCTTCACTTCTTCAGATCAAATACAAGCTGTAGGTTTTTTGTGTGTGTTTGTCTATTCTTGTTGAATAATTATTCCATTTCAGCTCTCCAGAGGAAGGCTTGGTACAGCTTCACACCCTTTACGATCAGGAATCGTATGACGTGCTCCTCTGTGGAGGAAAACTCAACATCACACTCCAAAACTACGATACCGCCCTGACATGCATCTTAAAGGCGACTCGCCTAAAGCCTTATAGAGCTGAATGCTTTCTTCATTTGGGTGAGATTTACATGGCGTTCGGTGACAACGTCCGTGCCAGAAAGTGTTTCGAGAAGTGCGTCAGTTTGGATAGTATTTGCGAAAGAGCTGTGAATTTGTTGAGTGCGATTTATCAGGAGCTCCGAGAAAATGTAGGAAATCCAAAAGAGAATTATATTTGTGATTAAAACTTCCTTGTAGGATCTAAATGAAGCACTTCTGTTGGGTACCTTGAAAAACATACCAATGGTCTCGTCCAAATGGATCTACTTCAAATTGGGACTGCATTACTTAAGCGTGAAAAAATATGACGAAGCAATTCAAACACTTAGGACATCGTTGAAGCTGGATATCACTTGCATAGTCACTTGGGAATGTCTAGGCGATGCGTATTGTGAACGTGGTTCCTATAACTCTGCAGTTAGGGTGTTTCAGAAGACTTTAGAGCTTGATCCTGAGAATGTCTACTCCAAGCTACAAATAGCCTTGATCAAAATGGTAAATCTGTTCTTTGTTTTTGCTTTCCTGACTTATTTTTAATTTGTGTCTGCAGACTGTTCGAATGTACACCGGAGCAATAGAAGCCTTTGATGAGCTTCTTGATGAGAATCCAGGTTATCTACCTGGACTAAAAGGCGCAGCCGAGTCTCACATTGGCCTCGCAAACCACTTGAAACAAGAAAAGCGTCTGGGCAGATGCAAGTACCATCTGCAGCGGGCTGTAACTTACTTGGAGAGGTGAACGGAAGGTGAACGGAAGGTCGATGGTCATATTCTTCATGAAAACTCATTTTTCAGGGCCTTTGTATCTGCAAAACAAGACATGGTATGGCTATGGCGTCTGGCAGCCAACACATTTGTTCAAGTCGCCCTTTTGCCTAGCTCCAAAGCAAATTTAGAAGTTTCTGCAAAGCTCGCCAAGCAAGGAGATGATGGCATAATCTTTTTGAATCGAAAGCAACTTTTCGAACTTGCCATCAGGTAACTATCTTCAAGTTCGGTATTTTTCTAAACTGCCGCGTTTTTCCCCACAGATTCTACACATGTACGCTCAAGCTTACACAGAACACATTCCTTTGGTATGAGCTGTCGCTATGCTTCTACTACAATGCCAGATTTGAACCCGAAGAGGAAGGCAAACATTTGGATCTGGCAGTGAAGGCGTGTAAAATGGCCATAAGCCAACAGAGCGATCGTTGTCACAATTGGAACCTACTGGGAGTCCTTAATTCCCATAAGGCAATTAATGACTTACCCTTTGCCCAGCACTGTTTCATTCAAGCTCTTGAATTGGATCGTAAATCATTCGTGACTTGGTCCAATCTTGGTGTGCTGTACTTCAACTTGAACGACATAAAACTGGCCAATCAAGCGTTTCAGCGTGCACAACAGTCAAGTCCCATCTATCCAAATGCATGGATTGGCCAGGCAATGATTGCAGAACGTATCGCCGATGAGGAGGAGGCACTAGATTTATTCAGGCACTGCCAACAGTTTGATTTCCACTTGGAGTCAACAATTGGCTACGCGTATTGGGTGTGCAACATTCTTTCCAATGAGAAAAAACGAAAAGAACCACGATTTAAGAGAACTATCGATCTAATGCATGCCGGAACGGTTGCGCTCGACGCTATCAATTGGTATGTGTCAATGGAAGAGGATGATTGCTCTGCGGAGGGACTGTCTTATCAGGGTTTCCTCAATGCCCGACATCACCTTTGTCGTCCGGCTATAGCGTCGTATCTAAAAGCGGTGAAGATTGCAAAAGGTGACGGTAGAGACAAACTCTACACAAACCTGGGCTACATGTTCCTTAAGAACAATCAGCCTAAAGAAGCGATTGATGCATTCAACTCTGTGTCAGAGGCGAATTTCAAACCGATCGTCGGACTTGCGTTGGCTTATTTCCGATATGGCCAGCACCAAGAAGCCTATTCGGTTTATAGCTCGATTTTGAAAAGTGTTGCAGGCAGTGACGACGCTAAAGCCGCTCTGATACTGGTAGCAATGGCTTCCATGGTGTACGCATCGCAAGGTGAAGCCGACACCAAGACTATTCTCTATCAATGGTAAGTTGGAATGTGTGCACGTGATATTTTCTAAAGTCACGTTTTTAGCATTCTTTTGAAGGACTCAACTATTGAAGCCCTTTATTCGGCATGTGCTTTGGGAATTCTCCACCGCGACAACCAACTAACCGAAACGATTCTCGAAGAGCTGAAAAAACACGAACGCACCATCGAATATTGTGCTCACATCGCCTTCCTGACGTCGCAGTACTATCTTGTGAATGTAGGCCTTCCTGATTAAGCTTAGCACTTTAATTCATTTCATTCATATTCTCTCTTAGAATCAAACCAGAAAGGGATTAACTTATCTGATATCGCGGGTGCACATATATCCCCAATGTGCGGAGTTGCGAAAAGTACTCACGAACTATTTGTTAGAAAATTACGGCCAAATAAGGAAATACTCTGTGGCCATCAGTCAGATAGCATTGAGCGCAATCGATTTGGCTCACATTTGCATCAAAAAGTACAATTTCAATGACAGTCTTAGATACTCTAATTTATTTGCTCTCTTCGTCAACAGGAACTCGTGCATTGAGGATGCAAAGTTGCTAATGACTGCTAGCAAGGCATTAAAGTCGATTGACGGGAAGCGATCGATGAAACTGATTCAACGCGCTATCCACCTGCATCCAGAAAGCAAGGACGCGTGGATGGCATTAGATGTTAGTGCAAAAGGTTAACAAGTGTGATAACAATCGAGAAATAAAGAGCATGTACAAGATTGTTGTAGATTTGTACGTAAGTTTAATAAATTTTACTACGTCTTCATTTGTATTGTAGGTATACATGGGCGAGTTGCCTTTCTTTTTCCTGTATGAAATGATGTTGATTGAGTGCATGTCTATGTATTTTTTATTTGTTTCTAATTATTTCACCCAGGAAGGGGTGGTTGGAGTTCTGTAAGGCACAGCTCGTCAAGCTCATAATTTTTACGCCTTCGGCTTCTTGCTCACCTTGCTCATCGTAATGATTGGATGAATTAATCTGGCATCTACGTTTAGTATTACGAACAAGTCAATGGTAAGGATAGTATGAACCTCAATTGTACCAGGCTAAGTTTATTACTTTAATGGCGCTACAGTAAGCTTAGAAACAGCAGTTATTCATTCTTCGTTTGATTGCTGACTAGGTAATGTTAATTGAATTCATAGCGGATCGGTAAATTTTTAGCCATTTATTTTTCAATTACATTCAAACGCGGCCGTGACATCTCGTTGAGCTCGACAAATTATATCAATATTGTCCGCGTATGGCACAAGTTCCATAGATTCATGATTATGGTTGTTGGTGATTGATTGATAAAAGTGAGTGATTGATAAAAGCTTTCGTTCTTCGTGTATTAAAACAACGATGATGAGATTTCTCTTGTCAGACGTGCTTACTTACTTAAGTGGCGCTACAGTCCGGAATAAACCTGGGCCTCAACCAGCATGCCTATCCAAGTTGGTTGAGTTTTCTATTTGTGCGCCCCATTTAAGGCGAGGGTTCCTCTACTTCATACTAGACATAGCTCTGTATGTTCGTCTCTGTATATGCTGTCGTATGCGGCTTTGAAATCGTAAATAGGTGGTGGAAATCGATTCGGACTTCTTGGGGTTTTTACAAGATCTGCCGAAATGTGAACATTTGATCGGTTGTGGACTTTTTTGGCCTAAAACCACACTGATAAGGGCCGTTCAGGTTGTTGGTAAACGGTTTCAGGCGTTCACATTTTACGGCAGATAGGATCTTGTAGGCGATTTTGAGGAGACGTATGCGTCTATAGTTGGTGCAGTTTAGAGGGTCTCATTTTGTGTGGATCGGGCAAACGATTTGTTTCCATTCTTCAGGCATACTTTCTTCCGACCAGATTTGGCTTATGAGTTGGTGGATGTTACTTACCATGTCATCTCCGCCGGCTTTTTAAAGCTCGGCGGGGAGGCCGTCATTTCCGGCAGCCTTATTAAGCTTAAGTTTAGATATTGCTATCCTCACTTCACTCAGGTCGGGTGGTTGGCAGTTTTCGCTGTCGTTGCCAATGTTGAATCATTCGTTCTACCTAACAGCGGAATGTTGTTCGTCACCGCCGTTTAACAGTCTGCAGAGGTGGTTCTTCCATATCCCCAGCATCGACTATGTCTCAACTACGATATTTCCTTGTTTATCTCGACGGGATTCTGTTCGAGCCTTGTATCCTTGGCTTTTTACACTTTGGTAAATTTGTCGAACATCTTTCCTGGAGTGGCTACTCTCTATATCCTCAATCGCGCGCTTTTCTTGCTCTTTTTTCTTTTTCTGAAAAGCCGGTGTTCTTCCTTCAGCCTATAGAACTCAACGGTAGCTCTCGTCTTCACCTGCAGCTTAGTATTCCTCGTTCTTGGCTGCGAGCATCTGTCGGTATTCCTCATCAAACCAGAGGTTTCTTGCTGGTGGGCGCGAGAAACCTAGCACATCAATTGCGGCTGATGTAATGGCCTGTTGGCATCGTGGCCATTGTTCTTCGACATTCGATGTTGGCGGTATGGTGTTAATCGATAGATTTAGGGATACGCGTTGCGCGAAGGTTTTGGCGGTCTCTTGCGATTGCAGTCTTTCGACATTAATTTTTTTCACAGTATTTCTGGATTGTTGTGGCGTGCTGCATTCTTACCTTTGCTGCTACACGGAAGTGGTCCGAGTCGATGTTAGCTCCTAGGAATGTTCAGAAATCCAAAATACTGATGGGTGCCTCTTGTCTATCGCAATGTGATCAATTTGGTTGACCGTTCGTTGATCTGGAGACCGCCATGTCCCCTTGTGGATATCGAGGTGAGGAAACCGTGTGCTGGCTATAGTGGCATTCCGTTCCGTAGCGAAGTCAATTAGCCTGTGTTCGTTACCAGACGTGTTGTCGTGCAGGCTATGTTTTCCGGAAATACTGCTAGAGATGTCTTCTCTTCCTACCTTTGCGTTAAAATCGCCCCAGCTCGATTTTAACATCGTACTTCGGTAGTCGCTCATAATTTTTGTCAAGGAGCTCATAGAAGCAACCTTTAGCTATATCATATTTTTCCTCCATTGGGGCGTGAGCGCATATAAGGCTTATGTTGGCGAATTTGGCCTTGATGAGGATTGTTACAATGCGTTAGCTAATGTCTTGGAAACATAAGACTTCTTGCTTAAGTCTGGCAATTATAACAAATCCGCATCCGAATAGTCGCTGTTTCTGCTCACTATAACACGCTCCATAGTAGATGTCACAGTTTTTCATCCTCTTTTTGCCCGGCCCATCCCATCGTTTTTCCTGGATGGCAGTAATGTCTGCATTGTAGCAGTTGAGGGCTTCCGCTAGGTCGCTTGTACCTCGCTTGCCTATTTACAGTTCGTCGGAAGACGTGGTAGATTAGCGGAACCGCCGCTAATCATCGGCCATGTAGCAAATCACCTTCACCCTGCTGTCAAGATGACTGCTATAAATCGTCTTGTCAGGGCAAACGCTCCCCTAGCTCTCGCCAGAGCAGCATCTTTCGAAATATAGATACTGATACAGCCAGATGCCAGGGTAATTTACTTCACTTTCACACTTCAGTAATTGTGCGTTTTTCTCAGGTGAGGAACAAGTGGTGATCACTCGGTGCCAGATCCTCACTTTAAGGTGAATGCACCTCTCAACCAAGCTCCCAAAGCTACTGTAGAGTCACTACAATGGGGGGCTGGGCGTTGTCCTAATGCAACATAATTCCACTCATAATAGCCCTCTTGTATGCTATTGCTTTCTTCAGTCTGTCCAATGTTGACAGTATGTACCGATCAAAATTAAGTCTATTGCCGTAGGGTAGCGGCTTATAGTAGATTCCCTTGCCGTAAATGTCTCCTTGGCTACCCGTACCTATTTCGATTAAGATTTTCGTAAGTGATTCAGTTTTCGTCAACAGTCACCATCTGCTTAAATGGCGATCAGACTTTATTACCATGCTTTTATCTAGTTTTTCGACAATTGGCCTTCCAGAGCATGGTGCATCTTGACATTAAAATTACTGGAACGGAATCGACCATACCAAGGCGCGCAAAACATAAAATCAAATTTCAAAACAAAATCTGTAATTACCAATAAATTTATAAAAATCTATTAACTAACAAGATTCGCGGTTGATATGTGGAAGGTTTGTGGTATAATTGGTCCGTACTTCTATAAAAACGATGCTGGCCAGAACGTTACAGTCAATTGTGACCGCTTTAGAGCCATGTTTACTGCCGTTTTCGTTCATCAATTGAACAACCATGATGGGCAGGAGCTGTGGTTTAACAAGACGACGCAACATGTCACATAGCTCGTGTCACAATTGATTTGTTAAAGGAAACGTTCGGTGGGGGCATAGTTTTTCGTTTTGGTCCTGTGAATTGGCCTTCAAGATCGTGCGATTTAACGCCGCTTGACTATTTTCCGTGGGGATATGTGAACGCTTTCGCCGATAAGCCGAAAGGGATTGACCACTTGGAGGACAACATTCGCCGCGTTATTGCCGATATGCGGCCAGAAATGTTGGAAAAAGTCAACGAAAATTGGACCTTCAGATTAGACTACGTCCGAGCATTTGGGGCATGCATTGAGATTCTATACTGAATAGGGGCCATTTTCTGTACATCTACTCTTTATGAACGTTTAGCGAGAAAATACCTATTAAACGTCAAATAAGACTCGTTAACGGTTATAGAACCACAAATCATTTGTGAGCAAGTGCAAACAACTAAATATCTGTCAAATATACACTATCATCAATAAAAATTCCGCGAAAATGTTTCCCTTTTCTTTAACCTCCTATTCTGAATAATATGTTAGTGGAAAATATTTCACATTTGGTTTTGCTCCAATCCTGAACAATCTTCGAATAATGGAAAATATCCGTAGGAAAAATAGGTATCACAAGCGTCACAAGAATAGCGAAAGAATTCGCATTTCCCAACATATTTTCTCTTACAATCGAAGCGCGAAAATTGAATTGATATGCAAGCTTTATACTTGCTAGTCAACACTTAAGCATTGAGATACAATTAATTTAAAATTTTATGGTTTAAAACTGTCAACAACGACAGAACGCATCCATAAATCTGAAAAATAAAACCGACACCGGTGCGGTGGGCCTAATGCTAACTAGTCTATGCCACTCTGAAAACGTTTTTGAAATGTATGAAAGTAGACTTCGGACTCGAAGTGGAAAATGCTTCCCCGTTATTTATTTGAGCATATATACGTTTTTATCTCTTCTAGATTTGAATATGGGAGTTGGTTTAATGGTTTTGTTTGAGATGCCAAACTTAAACGTATGTTTGGCCTTTCCGATCACTGTAGCGTTTTCCAGACGGAAATCTATGCAATTAATGAAGTCTTGCACTGGCTGAGGTGTAATGTTATATCCACGGAGAATATTGTCATCTTCAGTGACAGCCAAGCGGTAATCAAATTATTGGGATCCATTTCATTCACATCGAGGTATGCCCAAGAATGCCGACTATATGTTAACGATTTGAAAGAGCACTCAATCATTCACCTCTTTTGTGTGCCTGGGGCCTGTACTACGAAACAACAAGTATTGTACAAGAAGTAATTCTTAACTTATAACTGGAGTTTTTTTTACGCAGAAACTTGGCAGACTGGGCACAACACTTAATATTATCTTATATGGAGACAATTCTAGACAAAGCAAAAATTGCTTGATCAATACGATCATTGGTGTCCTTATGGCTTATAGGTCAGTGCTTTTTAGGACTACATGCAAAAAGGCCTATTTATAGCAATGACTTCTGCTCTAGTCCAGCGTATCCACCTACGTGACTACTTCTTTGACAATCTAAGTGTCTCGGTTAATACAAATGTAAAAAATGTCAAAAACCTCCTCCGCCATACAGTTAGCTCGGAATATTTCATTAAGGCAATACAAATTTTAGGAAAAGTCGACAGATCGACTTGATACAACCTAACCTAACCTTAAGTATTATTTCTATTGAAGTATGTCAAATCCTGGATGAAAAATGGCATTTTTAAGAAGTATTTTTGAATTATGTTTTGCGTATACGTAATGTGAACTTTAAAACAAATTGTTTGCCTTAACAATGATGTAAATATATGATAAATGTATTTAATTAATGCAGACAAAAAAATGCTAGAAATTTGTTTAATAATAAAATACAATCGAAGCTACAAAACTGAGAACTTTTGTGTTCCTATCAGGTTCATATCACTACCTAAGGTAAACAAAAATAAATAAATTTCGATTAACAGAAGTCTTCAACAGAAAAAAAAAAAAAAAAAGATACATCGAATTCCTTCGAGCCGGATTTGAACCAGCGACCTATGGATATCTATTTGATTTTCAACTCTACAGTCCACCGCTCTACCAACTGAGCTATCGAAGGTTGTGATCTTTCTGTGTCAAAAAGTGTATATCCGTATTCGAGCGAACTAGTTTCTTTTTGCGTTTATTTTCGTGTATTCCTTACTTTTTCCATTTTAATTAAAATTGATCCATTAAAATGCAGACAAAGTGACGCTTGCATTTTAGTTCGATAGTTACATTTGCATATTCCTCACAACTTTGCCATAAACCGAAAGTGAACACTGAAAGTGTTTTATGTAAGATAATGTTGATTTTTTATGTATTGATTGAGCCCATGTAAAATGATGATATAGAGGTGAATTGATGATTAAGTTTGTTTTTAGTAAGGCTGAAATGTAGATGATACTTTAATATTCTTATTTAGAGTATTTGAAAGCCATGATTCTATTATTTAATAGTTATTTTCAATGCATCATTTTATTACTGAATCAGATTAATACTCTTCCACAAAAATATTTAAAGACGTTAACCATGAAGCTTGTTTGTAACACCTATTGGTGGCTATATAACGTAGCTTTAATGCCAAGGTCATTTAATCCATTAGATCGGCGCACCCATGTTATAGAATTCTCAAAAAATCTTAATTGTGATTTAATGAAACGACAAACGGGTGTTCTTCCCACAGATAGGCAACATTGGGTCAGATTTTATATACCTACCAACGCAACGTAAAGAAAAGTGATGATTGCGATACTCTGAGAGGTAGATTCGATTCGAAAGGTATTAATAAGTAATGTAATCGCAATTTGAGAAGATAACTGAGTACCTATGTAGACGCTTTGAAGTGATATTTGATAACCTTAACTGTAGTCTCTCATATACTTAACAAAGGTTCGGTTTGTAGTAAACATATCAGAGGGGTACAAATGTTCGAATAACTACGGGAACGAATTAAAATTATTTATTTTGTTTGTCTTTTATTAAACAATTCTCAATACATACGATTTACCGTTAGATCCATTCGAGCATTTAGAAAATTGTAAGAAATGAAAGAAGAGAAAAATGAGTTTGTTCTCAAAACTTTAGAAGTGAGAATAAATTCTGTAAGAGTTTGACACTTAAAAAAAAAACATATGAGAAGGCTACAACCCGCTGTGCGGATCGATTAATACCCTATCGGCCTATCAAATCTCATCCTTAAAGTTAATATCCCCAAAATGTGGGCTTCATGGCAATAAAATATTAAAAATCGGTTGGGTGCGATTTGCCGATTTTTAAAATGTCGATTTAAAAAAATCGAATGTCACAATGTTCACTTCCGAAAATTCGATTGGTAAAAATAGCGACTGATCAAAACGTTGATTATTACATATAAAGTCGACTTTGAAAATATCCACTTGTAAAAACGGCGCGGGTTTGGTATGATAGGACCTTTATACCGACAAAAAATATCCATTGGTCAAAATGTCGACTGATCAAAATTTTAAAATGTTTTAAGTGAATTCACTTAACTATAGTCGACACTGAGACAAAAAAAAAAAAAACTCTAGGCTAACTGTTTCTTACTCTATGTACAGTACTCTCCACTTGATAATGTTGCTGGTTTACTTTTTTTTTTATATGGTGTGTTGTTGGCTAACTATTTTATTTTTAATAAGGTGCTGATAAACATAGATGACATAAATGTTTGACTCGGAGTTTTGCTAAGTGATTCTATGTTGCACCTCATAACTGTATAGTTAAATTTGACATGTAAGGAATATATGCATCGGATGTGCAAAGGTCGAGTAAGCGTTACTATTATAAGCATAAAACAAACTTTTTGAAAAAGCCTTTCGATTCTTCCCATGATCCTCTATTCCATGAACAACATGGTACACATATGCAAATTTGTCCACAATTTGATCGACATTCGAAAAATTTAGTCGAAATTTTAAACTTTCGATATTTTCAAAAATCGATCAAATATTTTTCGAAATTTTAGCAAGTGGCATAGTAGACATTTTTTGTCGACAATTCGAACGTTTGCCGCCGCATGCATTTGAACATTATTCACTTTGCCACTGGCAATCAACAAATCACTCTCGAATAACTGTTAATCTTTAAATTATTATTTAAATCACATCAAACTGCAATTCCTGTTTTATTTTAGATAAAAATCGACACTTTTACCGACTATTTATCAGTCGACATTTAAACGGTCTTAATTTTAAGCTGTCACCTATTTTTCATCGATCTAACTTCAGTTGGCATTTAAACAGTCGATGAAATTTATATTTGTCCAGTCGACCATTCGTACGCTTCCCTGTCACAACATATTGTTTATCACAGATTATCAAAATCGTTTATGGGTAGACTGAAAACAACGATTTTCTCCTGCATATGGTATGGGTATGGGTATACAAATGGTTTTTGTAGGAAAACGCCTCCAAAAAGTGGGGGTTGGTTAAAATTATATTTATGTTATCTTAGCCAATGATTTCGCATCAAAAGTTTTTTTTTAATATTTTAAAACTTTACCGAAAAATGTTTTTTTTTGCTGAAAACGCCCCCAGAAAGTGATCGGTCAAAAAACTTTATATGGACGAAATATAGCTATTGAGATTGTCAAAGTATCCTGTTTAGATGTTTTTTTCAAATATCCTAACCGTTCTGCCAAAAAAATGTTTTCATTAAAAGAGGGCGTAGCAGTGGGCGGAATTAAAAAAACTGTACATTTATTCTGAAGCCTCGGACAAGGATCCTATATACCAAATTTGATTATCCTATCTCAAAATGTAATGCCCAAAATCCGGTGACACATAGACGGACAGATGGACGAACAGACAGACATGGCTAAATCGACTCAGATAGCGATTCTGAGTCGATACATATACTTTGAGGTAAATCTAGCTTAGTTATTTCTCTATGTTACAAACTATGTATAAAAACTAATATACCCCTATGTGATAGGGTATAAAAAAGGAAAGCTTTTGTGGCAAAATGAAATGCTTCGGGGGTCATATTCAGAAAAACCGATAACCATACGCACAGTGTGTAATTTTGGCAATATTTGTAGGTGAGCAAAATTGATTTTAGAAATCTTTATAAAGGAGATATTCTTGATTTTTTTTTCGTTTGGAAGGCTCATCGATGTCATTATGTACATATATGGAATGTAACATCGTTTAAATGTCAGCCTCAACATCTTCTTTGGGTGGCGCGCATTAGAAATGTCGTGTTTTCCATGACTCTGACGAATAAATCAGGCTGAATTTGACAGATGGCTTGGGTTGTGTTGACTTTGAAGCATATTCGCAGAGTCCTGCGACTTCAGAAAACCCCGCAAGAAAAAGTCTAACACGGTCAAATCGTACGATTTCGATGTTCAGTTCACATCACATTCTCGTTAGGTGAACATGAACATAAGATGGCCATGCACTCTAATCGCTCGTGCAGAATTTCCAATGTGGATTGTGGGGTGAGCTTAATGAAACGTAGTGCCGTCCTGTTGAAAGCACATATTGTTGGGGACCATATCCTCCAATTCAGACTAAAAGAAGTTGGTAATCATCGAATTCGACGTTTGCGGTGATGGCCTGGCCGAGATCGATTTCAACGAAACCGATGACCACGCCAGCCTAAAATCCACTCCAAACAGTGGCTTTTTTCGGGATGCATTGGACGCTCTTGGATCTCATGTGGATTATTATAGACCCAAATTCGACAAATTTGTTGACTTACCGATTACTCGCACGTCGTTGTCTATGGTTGTTTACCTTCGGGTGCAGGTCCAAGTCACGTCGCGAAATTCGCCAAGTTGTGGTGCGCGGAAAGAGGATTTCTTGTGAGCGACGCTAAATCGAGTGCCTCGGATTCTCCTGCACACTCTCAAGGATAGTGTCGATGTTTTCGGTAGATCTAGAGTCTCGTCTACGTAAGGGTGTTGGTTTAGTGGACTCAAATCAGTCCACAACGCTGCGAATAGTCCTCTCGATTTTGGCGACCGTAAATTGGGCGAAGCGCGCGGAATGTTGCCCGTACAGAACACCCATTTTGTTAAAACAATTTTATTATTTGCACGTGTTGTACTCTATTTTTGTGCATGGTGATTTGGCGAAACAGACTGAATAAATGGCTGTGTTCCGGATTTTAGTTTTACGTAGTTAACTTTGCCGATGCATTATACTCATTGGTAAATCAAACATTTTTAGTCAAGTGATAGGGTCAATTGACCAATGAGAACAGTGAATCGGCAAAGTTAACTTGGGGAATCTAAAACCCGGAACACGGCCAATGGCAGATAATTTTACAGATGTAGCTTCAACAATATGGACGCTATCAACTGGCAAAAATCAGAAGTCTGTATTGAAATAGCCTTTACATTTCTGGGAATGTTTGTCTGAGTCGTATTTTTTATACAGTACATATATCCATCTCAAATAGCGCCACGTGTTGATGGTTGTAGATGTATATTGGCTCTGCATTTGTAAATTTTGTATTGAAATACGCCTCCTGAAAGTTTCTGTTATTGTTTTGTTTGCTCGCTCTATAACAAAAATAGTTTTGATATTTTGTTGTTTGTGTTTTGAGAGGTGGACTGTGCGCTAATGAGCTACAACAGCGTATCTTGTAGGTCATTGAAAGGTAATAAGTCTAGGGATGATTTTCATAGCACCTCTGAACATCAGCCGTTGTTGTTCATGAACTAAAGAAACAATCCCCTACAAGGCGGATTACTCGTTCTCAAAATTAAATAATTAATATGCAACAAAATTTGATTTGCTGAGATAATTGATTCTTGAGCTTCAAAAAAGAATCGACCTGAGGAAACCCCATCCATCACTTTACTTTGAAAGATTTGTTTTAAAAAAACTTTCCATTCAGCCTCACAGTCTTTTAGGGATTCCATTTGCTGCCAGTTTGTCTAGCAAATCGCTATTAATCCAATGCCGTCTGTGTATTAGGGGGAAATGCCTTTTATAAGAGGCACAGAGAAAACAAACACGTTACATGAATCACATGAAAAAGTTTATACATTATTATGAAATATTTTATACATTTGTTGCAAAATGTGTAAAATTTCAATTTTTGTACGCGTTCATAACGTTTGTTAATTTTCATTTAAACGCGTATGAACAATTCATAAAATCTATGAATCTTAGATAAAACGAAATACACAAACTGTGGAAACTTTAGCCTTATGTATAATTTCATAAAATAAAAGTATCAATTCAAATCGATTATGAATTCATAAATATGGTAAATGTTTCTCTTTATAGAATATTATGTACATATACGCTGTTAACGTAACGTACCTTCCACGGTCGTCTTTGAAGAAAACTGGACCGATGATGCCACCATCCCATAAACCATACCAAACTGAAGTTTTTTTTCGGGATGCATTGGTAATTCTTGTATGGCATGTGGCTGTTCATCACTTCAGATGCGACAGTTTTGCTTATTTACGTATCTTTTGAGCCAGAAATGAGCCACACGCTGAACTTAATTTTTCGATAAAACAGCGGATTTTCATGGAATTTTTCTAAGGCCCATTCACCAAAAATAAGACATTGCGGTAGGTCCTTGGGCTTCTATTCACGCACAAGTTGAATTTTATAGGCTTTCAAAACAAATCGACACGTTAAGTGTTCCATTTTGTTGAGTAACCAATCTTCATTAATTTTGAACGCTACGACTACAATCTACTCTTCGGTACGCACTGTACGCATGCGACTCGATGGTTTAATGAGCAAAAAAGTAAATTTGGTGATAACAGCACAAATTGTTGATTCACCAGGTCGATTATGACGATTATGGTCGTAACAAACGGGACACATTTTTCACAGATAACGAATATTGAAAAAAAATTTCAATAATTTGCAATCGCTGCTCGTTTGTAAGTGTTTCCATGATTAAATGGCAGAGTATACTGAAAACGTTTTAATTTGACAGATGACGTTTGGACGTAAGTGCTGTCAACCTGAAAAAAATTAACTCTTAAAAAAGCACCCGTTATAATATTTACTATGTAAGGATTCATTAAAAAGCGAAATTTCATATTAAAGGGTGATCCATTTCGAGGTTCCCTACTTTTTTAAAGAAAAAAACACAGAAAATTCAAATTTAATGGAGAATGTTTATTATCATTTGAAAGAACATTCTTTGGCATTTATTTTTTGAAGATTATGTCTATCAAATGTTGGCCGTTGCTACGTCGCAGATGGTCCATCCGTTGAGTCCAATTTTCGATCACTCGTTCGAGCATTTCGACTGGTAACTGGCGAATGACACGCGTGATGTTTTCCTCCAAGGCCTGAATCGATGCGGGTTTGTCGGCATAAGCTTTTGACTTTACGGTGTGATATCACACGATCTTGGTGGCCAATCGACCGACCCAAAACGTGAAATTATGTGCTCACCGAAATGTTCTCTCAATAAGTCCATAAGTTGAGCGAAGTGCACGAAACACATTCCTCACAGAACGTGAATTTTCATAATAAAGTTGAACAATTTGTAAACGTTGTTCACGCGTAAGTCTTTCCATTATGAAATGCCAAACAATACTAAACAAAAATAACATGACAGCATGACACGACTCACACGTGATCTGTCAAAAAAGGCTATTGAAAAAAGTATCTCTACTTGGATCACCCGTTATTTGTTTTACTTGTAAAATATTATTATATTTTGTCATATTTTGTATGATTAGAAACATACAATTCATAGAATTAAATACAAAAACTCAAAAATTATTTTCCAAGTGTGTACTGTGGCAAAACGGAAAAACGACAAACGGAAAAAATAACAAAATAATATGCACTTCAATGTTTTGTTCATGCAAATATGAATAGTTTCATGCGTTTTATGTAGCAGTTAATAGATTTTATGAATTGTTCATACGCATGCATTCATACATATTTTAAACGATTACGATCATATCCGTTTGGATTGTTGATTTTCCTCTTACAATGTCCAACCAAAATATGTGTATGAATGCGGTTTCATACATTCTATGATTTATTCAAGCAAGTGATGAAAAAATCACTATGAAATGTGTATGAATTGTTCATACTCGTATAAAGAAAACATAAAATTTTCGATCTCGAATTTCCCAACAACAACTCCAATGTAAAAATGTTTATGAATTCGATTTCATACACATAATGAATTTATCATAAAATCGAAAATAATTCTTATGAATTTTTAAATTATCCGCAGGAATACTGAATAAAAATTAATGAACTAAGGGATATGAACGCCTTTCATAAAAATCATGTACAGAATTATTTTCAGTGTAAGTGGTACAATGCTACCTAGCTTTCGTCTGTCTTCGACTAGTTCTGGTATCGCATGGCACTAGGTATTTCTATAGATACAATGTCGCCAAAAAGTTTATCATTTAGGCAAATAATAATATTTTCTACAAATTATTAGATTACCACTACAACGAATTCATAAATTGACAATCCAACTTAGGTGATGTTGCTACTATTTTAGATCATGTCAATGTCCACCCATGGTCATTCGTTCAAGCACTCAGTTGGTTCCAGTGTGTGCATGACTAAATCCTTTGACATTCTCAACTTTCTATATAATCACATTTATTTTATAAATACATTTTTCATACATGCCTCCCGTTAAATCCAAACGGATCTCATTAACTATTTAATCGCCTGGCACTAGCTTTATCGGTGTGAAGGTATTTATCGGAAATTAAGCTATTAAGATGCTCTGAAAGCTCCACATAAATCGCCGATAATCTACATCCGCGTATTTTCTTGTCTCTAAAATCCTACTAGTCGTGGCTGCTCAAACCGAGGCTCAAACAGCGTTCGGACTCGATACATTTTTTTTTTGGCTTCAGTTAAGCTAGTCAACGGCTGAATTGCCACTGAGAGAACCAAACTTAAAACTCTCTTGGCCATGAATCAACAACACACATACCTTCAAAAGTTGTTTTCATTAAATTGCTCTCCAAACTTCACGTTTGCAAGCCAGTATTATTCGAGTATCTGGCAATTTGTATACCTACGTAAAGAGGGATACAAAACAAAAGCGGCGTTAAAAGAAAACACCGAGAAACACTCTCAAAATGTAAGTTAAAATAGAGACAGTCAGTCGTGTTGCAGTAACCGTCATAGTCAGACTCCAGTCACTAATTCAAAGTTGTGCTTAAGACATTCAGTCCCATACTAGACGTTCGAGTGGAAGGTTCGGCTTGAGATAATAACACTTGAAAAGTGTACTCTGGTCAATCACGGTCGTTTCTGTTTTACGAGGTTGAAATAATTTCGACAATAATCCGTGATTAAGTTTGGTTCTATTGGGATGAAAAAAAATCGTGCAAAGTGCTGAATGAGTGATTGTTTACACATTCTCTTATGCCAAGTGCAAAAAAGTAAATAATATCTAAGAAATTTGTATCGAATACGCTAACAAAAAAAGTGTAAAAACAGTGTGAGACGGAGTGAGAGAGAGGTGATAGATAATATCGTATTACGTGATCACCTACGCCCGGCTTTGGAATTGGATTTGGAATACCTTGCAGCTACAACAACGCGCAAACGCGCCGCGAGATCTGTCTCTAATTCAATCCACCTGGGTTTAGAGATTCGAATTGCAGCACCAGCCATCGCAACAACCACCACCTCCGTTGATCAGTCGTCCGGACGACGTACATACCGCAAATAGTTTTGGTTTTATATCACTTTGGTGTTCGTTTAATATTTTTTGTGTGTTTTATTCGTTTGTTTTCATTTCGTTCGTTCGTTCGATCCCGGGATTCAATTTCAAATCCATGTGATTAGAGAGACAAACACTGTCACACATGCAAGAAGTCAAGAACGAAGAGAGATAGAGAGAGAGAGAGAAGAGTACCTGTTTTGTTTGCTAGCGGTCAGAAATTGTCATAATTATTTTTGACCTTAAGCTATATCTAATGTAAGTGTTGATTAACTATATTTTATTTTTTGTTGCAAATACAATGTTGTTTTACAAAATAATAGCTGTACAGTGTACACATATTCATATCACCTGTCAAGGAGTTGAGCTTAGGTAAAGCTTATATGCATGTTGTTGCCTAACAGGATTTTGGAGTGAGATTCATTCGTGTCACTTTCTAAATTGACGTGTATATATTGTTTACAAAAAAATTTTTTTTTTAATTATATTGTGATTGAAAAGTGTGTGGGCCGCATTAAGGTGGCTTGCGAATGTAGAGTTTTTGGCAATAGATGTCAATGAACGCGGGCTACAAATTAAACACTTTTTTTTAAGAGGATTTCAAAGAGTTTGATATCCGGTAGCTGAAGGCATTGAAGTGGATTTTTTCATTCGTTAAGTAGATTATTATTTTTAAGGTTACTGAGCTGGCGGCTAATGAAGCGTTGTCAAAGTCTTGTTGAGCCCGTGTTTTGGCAGCCAAGTTGTCATAAATACATAGCTGCTCTGTCTCACAAGAACTACACTAGAAGGATGTGACGATGTAAAGCATAAAAAGGTTCATCAAAATCATCATCATCAGCCGAACAACGTCTCAATCCTATGGGCATAAATCGCGTATTTAAAAATTAACGCACTACGTCCTTTTAAAGGGCGGCTACTTTCAAAAGAATGGTGGATCGTTTTGATAGAGATATTCAATTTCAATCGTACACGATTTGGCTGTGCTGTAATTCCACTTGTCTTAAACTCATAGACTAAAGACGTATTTCAAAGATGAGAGAAATATCAAAAATTCCTAAAGACGTGTCCTAAAAGACACGAGGAAATAAATACTTTTATAGAAAACGAATTTTCACTTTAACTGACATGGAAAATGTTTTTTTTAAATCTTGAATTGTTTTTTATCAATTCAATGACACAAAAGTGTCAGCTCAACATATTGAGAATGTTGATTAGTTTGTATTAGCAACCGAAATCAGGAAAATAGATAATAATGGTAAAATCACCAATTGGCAGAAGAAAAAGAATATCAAACAGGAACCTGTACATTACCAATTACTGAGGGGATACAATCACAGTCATTCCTGATTTTTAGTCTATGAAACGAACAGTTTCCCCCAATTCTAATCAATCATAGTATATTTGCGCCTAACTTCCGCTCGAGAACACTCATCTTTATCGCATAACTTTTGCGTCAGTCCTTCCGGCCCAAATTTATTACAAGCTACATTCTCATTTCAGATCTACATATAAATTTCTTCTCGCGAAAATGTCCACCTCACCGATTCTTCTCCGTGTAGAACCTGTAAGCAAGATCTTCGTCATGTTTTTTTGTCATCATTTTGTTCGTCTCACAACCAAAATTCCCATACAGCTCATCAAATATAAAATTTCAACGAACTGACATTTTTTGTCACTTTTCACTATTACCAACTTAGCTGATTGCACCCCTTAATTTTTATTTCTGTCGCTGCTGTACGTGATCAGATGTCGGCTTTGTTTGATTTATATGCTGTTTATCACAAAGACTTGACAGTTCTTGAGATGCCTTCAATAGTATAATTTATGATTATGTATTCTATTCCTTCAGAGTAATCCTTCTTCGGTTGTGTATGCGATATGTCCAAAGCATGTCCACAGTTGGTGATAATGTAGGTTGTAGAGCTGCTTGTGTTTCCTCTCTAATTTGACTTGGTTAACATATGCACTAAGTGCCTGATTACACGTTCAATATTCGTCATCTATTCATTTGTTCCAATCTGTCATTAGTCTTTTGTATGATCAACCCTAACCTCTAGTATGTATTCTCCCTTACTATGGTGAGAGAATAACAGAATTTTCCAATGATTACTAAAAAACGACTTGCACTAGGGATTTAGGTGTGTAAATGAATTAAAAAAACACAAGTAACGGGGATTTTTAAAGCGTCGTTTTTTTTTAAATCAAATAAAACACTCAAATTTGCATCAAATATTTAAAATTTGTATTGTAACCGATAAATAGGCCTTTGCAATTTACGTTTTAAAGACAACTTCATGTAAATGTTGTCCGCGGTTCCGTTTCAAATGGTCCATTCGGAAGGTCCAATTTTGTGTCACTTCTTCTAGCATTTCGGCATGTATTCCACGAATTACGCGTGTTATGTTATCTTGTAAGGCTTCAATCGTGTTTGGCTTGTCCACATAGACTAACGACTTTACATAACCCCTCAAGAAATAATCAAGAGGCGTTAAATCGCATGATCTTGGCGTCCAACTCACAGGGCCATTTTGAGAGATAAGCTGCTCACCAAATTCATCGTTCAACATTTCCATTGATTCACGAGATGTGTGGTATGTGGCTTTTGATGAAACCATGTCAAAAAAAGGTTGCGTAGTAGGTATCATGACATAATATCGTTCGCCGTTGACGGTAACGTTTCTTCCACGGTCGTCTTTGAAGAAAAATGGACCGATGATGCCACCAACCCATAAACCACATCAAACTGCCGTTTTTTTTCGGGATGCATTGGTAATTCTTGTATGGTATGTGGCTGTTTATCCTTCCAGATGCTACAGTTTTGCTTATTTACGAATCCGTTGAGCCAGAAATGAGCTCAGCAAGTCGATGGTTGAATGCCCAACAAAGTTAATTTTGGTGCGAAACTTGGTGATAACAGCACAAATTGTTGATTCACCAGGTTGATTATGACGACCATAATATGGTCGTAAAAACGGTGCACATATTTCACAGAGCACGAATTTTGAAAATTCTGAAAACTTTTCACTTTGACAGATGCCGTTTGGACGCCATTACTAACCAGTGCGGCCAACCTAAAAAAAACTTAACTCTTAAAATATCACCCGTTACAATCAAGGCCACTATTGTGAGTGTCGATTAGTGATCGGCGATCGACATACTGTTATCATTCTTTTTCGTTCATGGTTCCCCGGTCAATTAAGTGTAGAGCGTTTTTTTATTCAAATAGCATATTTTTATATAACAATAAATTATAATAAAAATATTGAAAACCAGATATCGTCAAAACCAATTTCATTTTTCAAGACTAATGGAACACTTAGTAAATATAATTCTATTACAGATTTTCAACGCTATCTGACAATATTGGAAACAAATGTATTTCTTACGATTGGCTTTAAATATACGTAAACTTTATAGGTAAAATATTCGAAACTAATGCAAAGTTAACCAACACAAACAATTTGTTGAAACAAACAATCAAAAGTGTAAGAAACATCTACCGGCTGATTCTTCCTTTATTGTTTTTTTGTTACTTGATTCGTCAATCCATAACTCAACAAATTATTTATCATCCCAGTAAACATATCGATAAATGACAAAATATCTTAAAATCAGTTGTCAAACCTATTTGCATTCACGGTAATACATGTGTATTCGAAATTATCAATATCTCTGTCGATTGTCTAACATACTACACAAAAAAATATATAGATCAGCGATCATCGATCGACACTTGGCCCGAACTACGCAGAATACATTCAGTCAACATAAAAAAAGCCTAATGTTAAATTATATATAAAATAAAATATCTATCTATCATTCAGTCAACATAAAGTACTGCATAAGTACAATTTTCTTGCAATACCAATTTTAAATTTATTATTAATTTTAACATCGCGGAATGACTTTAAAAAGACAAGACGCTGCCAAGCAAATCTGTTACAAGGATTATATCGTTTCTGCAATCTTCTTAATGGTTTTTGTCCTTAGGTTTGCAAAACGCTCTCTTATTCGCTATTTCACCTCTTGACCACATAAGATGCCGAAATCACCTTCTTATCATCAGATCGTTATTATAATCTTTTCATCACCCTTAAGACTTTTTGTATTACTGACAACAATTAAGTATCGGTAAACTGACTGTAAACTTGCGTTAAATTATGTTTGAAAAAGCTTCCTAGCCCAACCAATACTTTTGACGTCTGAAATACCACATTGCGGTCGTGAAAATATGCGGCGAACGCCTAACTTACAACGCAACTCTATGCTTGACCCACATTAGTATAAGTTTTGTTGTTATTTGCTTTAATGGCACGGACTACTGTCACTTTTTAGATTAGGCAACAAATTGCGATTACTTACCTACCACTGTTATGTACGACAAAATTAAAAAAAATAAATTCCAAAGTTTATTGCTCATAATTTTTCAAAATACATATAACTCGCAAAAAGACGATAGTACGCGCAGTGAATACATTGCATTCGGTGGTGACATCTACCATCTAAACACTTTAAAATAATGCTTGCAAAAATAAAATTTACTAAAATTATGTAAGTCTGCTTGTGATTTGGATGATTGCGAATCGCTGGAACGTGAAATGTTTTTTAAGCAGTCAGCTTTTGGCATACTGCTTTGCCGGCGATAAATAGATCCGAAAAATTCCAAAAACCACGAAATTCGTACAAGACAGTGCTTATTCATCATAATTCAAAGAAAACAAGATGCAAAAGATCACATCACTTGAAAGAATTTCCTTGATTCATCATTTTTTTCTGGAAGGTAAACTCGTGATCTCACGTGTTTTGTATATTTGGTTTGTAAAATGACTCCTCCTTGGAAATAATTCATTTAATCTGGTATGGGATTATCGATGTTGATTTGTGTTATCGGCTTTGCTTACAGCTGGAAGATGTTGTTAACCTTTTTTCACGATCGAGAACAAGTTGAAATATATATGAATAATTAAATTGAAATCCAAAAGTTATTTTTTTTAATGTATTCATGACGAAGGTGACGTTTTGGCAGTATTTGGATTTTGAAATGTCGAAAAGAATAAAAATGAACCCAATTTCAAAATGCATTGGAAGTTTTACGCATGAATAGTAAAAGGGTTTATTGTGATCGATCAGACACCTACAAACAAATATTTTTAATTAAATCTAATACATGCCTCTGAGACTGGGAAACCGTATATGTACATATAAGGTAGCGCCTTCCATAATAGACGGTGACCGAAAAACACTCTCACGACATGTTTTCATATTTTTTTTACCTTTATATATTAGTTTTCATTACCTTTTTAAGATCTAGTGGGCGCCACAATTGTTGATAATCATTCGGCACTTTATACAATATCCCACAGGGGTATATTTGTTTTGATATTATGTTTGAAATATAGAGAAACAATTTCGATATATATACCTTAAAGTATGTGGATCGACCCAGAATCGATCGACGAGCAAGTAAAAACTTTTTCAAAGTCCGCCCACTGCCACGCCAACTTTTCAGAAAAACGTTATTTTTGTTTAGACAATGTCAATATCTGTATTTCGCCTACATAAATATTTTTGCCACGACCACTTTTTGGGGGCCTTTTTCTATAAAAAAAAACATGTTTATACCCTACCCCATACCACATATTCGCAATTGAAAAAAATTGTTTTTTCTCGAACCATAAAAGGTTTTGAATAATGTGTTGTAACATGACAATGACATTTTTTGTATTTCATCACCGTTCAGTTTTTGGCCACGCCCACTTTTTGTGGACATATATTTGAATGCTTTTCCACATTGTAAATCGTTTTTTCGCACGAGTTGTTGCGCTTGCATCGTCCCATTTTAAAAATAATTCGCAGTGACAAATCGTTGATTATTGTTCTGTATAGTTGATCAGTCACAGTAATCGTGCTGCCCACGGCGTACTCGAAAAAGTTGGGTCCGATAGCACTTCCTTCTTTAATGCCCCACCAATGACACCATTCAGTGACTTTGAGTCGATATAATGGCTCTTGAATAATGAAACCTGGATTATCCATTAATGGCTCTTCAATAATGAAACCTAGATTCTCCTCGCCACAGAAGCCCATATTTTATTTGTTGACGTATCTGTCTTAATCGAAATGTGTCGAGACGCTCAAGATGCATTTGGCATGAAAATCGTCCACTACATCGTTGAGGTTTATAACATCATGAGCGTATTTTAGGTGCCATTGGCGATCTGCAGGCAGTAGGTGATTAACTGTCTGCAATTCGTAATGGTACATCGACAAGTCTATCATTCATTTTTCTTTTAAAAATTTGTCTGTAATGCTCCAGGACACCATTTCTGCTGCGGTGATGGGCGTATCATTTGAGTAAGTCTCTACTAGAGTAATATCTGCCGTAAACCTAAAAATGTGATTATTAAATAGTTGTGCAGCAGAAATAGAGTGAGAAAATTGATCCTGGAGGTAACTTAGTGTTTATAGAGAGAGCAAATGCCATCCACAACTTCATGCAAAGATCTGATAGTTTTTGATACAGCTGCATGCACAAACTCTTGGTAACTGAGGTGTTTCCCGCTTTTATAACGTAAGCACCAGTAGTCATGTCTGAGTGCCCCAATGGATGTTTACATCTTTCAACAGAATTAAACCCTGTTAACTTTATTTGCGCATCAAACTCTAGACTGATTAATTTGTAACATTATGTCTTGGCATTTATATTGTTAATACAGAGGGTATTTTGTAATTGGATTTATATAGAACAGGGATAGAAGGTGATTTGTGACAGCTAAATGGATTTCGCAAAAATGGTTTTTTGATATGTGAGAATCACCATAACCGGAGATAGTGACAGTCACTTATAATAAATCACCTTAGTAGATTCCACCCTCCGTTTTAACTTAATATTTGTGCAAATCAATAAACTCCACAACTGGATCAGTAAGATAGAGCAATGTGAGGAAGCAATATGTTATGAGCCTTGTTGAGAAAAAAATCGAAGAAGTTAAAACAACAAACGTCACAATATATATGTTGTATACGTTCGATAACTTCAAAGAAAAGAAAATTGCGTGGCACATTTTATTTTTCGCAATTCATTTTTTTATTTGAATAATTAACTAAAATGTCAATTTGACAATAATATACCAATATTGGCTTTATAGAAATTGCTTCCGATTCTATGAGTAATCGGATATATTGCTTCAAGGTTGAGTTGACTCGAAGAAAGCACAGCATAGTTGAATGGTTAATCACCCAAACTAATCAACATAAAAATGCAGTTATACCAGTAAAGATAATGTCTGCATTGTTATATCCATCATACGGACAGTTAGACTTTAACAAGCACTTATAGATTTAGATACCAATCATAAACATTCAGGTAGTACTTGCAGTACTTTGAAAATACCTAATTTCTTTACATACAAATAACAACAACAAATAATAATTATAATATAAAGAGAGAGATAGAGACCCACCCATCCCGTCATCCAGTCACCGTAATGATCAATTATGTCTAATTCTTCCTCTTCTTTACTCTGCCATTCATGTTAAATTTGCATTTAATTGCAGTCTTACATTTTTTTTCCAACTGCTAGTACTTTGCCACACCAACAGAACACACGGTATACCCACTACACAAGTAGTTGCATGCCAAATTGCTGCTACACATGAAGCACTTTTTTCCATGTGCTGCACTATGTGCAGATATTGCTGCGGCTCATGCGCCATGACGTAAGACTGCATGGAATTTTTCGCTATTATTTTGTGCAATTTGCAATAAATTTTGAAATGGAATTTACCATGGAAAAAGACCAATAGGAAGACTTAACGCAGCTCCGCAGCAATACACCAAGAAGAAGAGATACACTATGGTAGAGACAGAGAGAAACGTCAACGAATGATGCTCTCGTACAAAAGGTCCGTGTACACATTAGCCGTATTATTTCTTTTAGAGCTCGTGTTTATCTATACGATATACAACGTGTATCTGCTGGAGGTGTTCCACTAGGCCGCAGATGCAGGCAACCACCAAAAATATTCGCACACATGTTGTGCTTAAAAAAAAAAAACTCAAAATTGTTTGCACAGTTGTTGCACAATTAAATGGAAAATAAGAATCCATTGTGAAGTTTTATTTAATGGATTTGCACGTCACTAGATGGAGCTACTGTTAAGCTATTTGATGGATGGGCGGTGAGATAGAGAAGACTGATGAATGGAGGTATTTCTTTAACACTTTAGATAATCACAGCATGTGTGCACTCATTTTGGTTTTAAGTAGGTTACTCTTTGAGAGGTTTTAGAGGAAAGGATTTATCGAAGATGAAGTTCTGAAATGTTGGGTGTTGATTTTTGATGTTGGTCAAGCTGAAGGAAGCTGGAAGACTCGCAGCAGCTTTGGATTTGTTACTAAGAAAGTATAAGAAAGACTATAGGAAGAGTTTTCTTCAGTGTTTAAATTCGGGCCAGAATTTAGAACCAACGTCTCTTTCAATTCGGTTGGTATAGATCATAAATGAACGAATATAAAGAAAAAACCTTTCGCAGTCTGTGTTTACCTACGACATCATGCAGACAACACATGTGTCGAATTCTTGGGGTCAACGATGTCATATGCGTAAAACGATTTTTTCTTGTGAAACGATTGTCCCAGATGCTTACTCACCATCTCGCTTCTGCTCCTCCCGGCTCGTGACTGTGCAACATTTGTGACTTACCTAATTCAATGGAAATGAATAATGTTCAATGAAACAAATAATTTTTAAATTAACTTTCATTGAAAAAAAGTATCCTGTATTAAATGAGATCGAACAGAAAACAAGAAGTAACTGGGAGACGCTGTATATTCAACATTCTTTGAATATAAAAGAGTTGAGTAGCGAACTTTTTTCGTTTGAAAATTATTATTATAAAAGACCATTAAAGAACCCAAAATGTTTTAAATAAAGAAACAGCTTTGGTTTTAACATGCCGAAATGTAATGCCAGATACCAATTATTTAATACTTTAAATATTTTCAACATTTAAACATTTGAAAGTTGTCTCTAAACTCTTGGGGGTGGCGGCTTACACAAAAACCTGTTTTATTCAATTTGGCTGCATGCAAGAGGATGCATATCTGTTTCAGACAGAAGACTTTTAGCCTTTCCCTTCGAAGAGCCTTGGGGTCATTCCGTAACTTGGAGAACGATTATCACTCAGAGGGTAGTCGAGACCTCATGAGCAATCGCTCAATAATCGTCTGTGATTCGACAATTATTGTTTTACGTGAAGCAAATAAAGTGATGTCGCTGACAGCAAAAACATCAATCACTTTAAGACATGAGCGCCCTGGACAAAAAATCATGACAGAAAGGAGACCCATTTGCTAAAGATGTCATGGAGGTCTCATCGACCTCGACTAGATGACATGTTACTGGAATCATCCACTATATGTTCGACAGGAAAAGTAGTAAGTAATCATTTTACGCACTCTTCATTCCGTTCATTAATTCGAACTGATGGACCACTAGCTTCAACACAAAAAGAAAAGGCCGACTTATTCGCTAGAATGTTTTTTATGAAATTAATAACATTAAACTCGAACAGCATTTATAGAGACGAAATATATAGAGCTATGTCTTTGTTTTTGCATAACGCCCTAGATCGCCCGTTTGTGTAGGATGACGATGGAGGAGAACTCCCGCTGTTCCATCTGGGTCGGAAACGACCTCACCGCCACATTCGATACCAAAAAAGAATCTAGCTAAAGCGATGCGCTGTCATATGACTTTTTCAATTCGATTCTTAAGAGGAATGTGCAAAACTGCCAAGCCAATACCAGAGGCACAATATTCCAAAAATCGGTGCAACTACATACTAGCATACGCCGACGATATTGATATCAATGGTATGACTCAAACTGATGTCATATCCACATTTGCTAATACAGAGAAGGAAGCGGCGAAAATGGGTTTAGCAGTAATTGAGGGCAAGACTTAGTATATGGTGTCAACACGAAAGAACACACAACATCGAAGAATTGGAAAGAACGTCACCATTGACAGATTTAACTTTGAGGTACTACGAGACTTTTTCTATCTCGGTTCCGCTATTAACTCTGACAACAACATCTCGTAAGAAATTGAACGAAGAATTACTTTTGTCAACCGCAGTTTCTTCGGGCTAAGAAGACAATTGAGTAATAATGCCCTCACTTGAACTACTAAGGAGATCCTATATAAGACCCAGGTCATCCCAGTCCTGCTCTACGGCGCTAAAGCATGGTCCTTCTCAAAAGCGGATAAAGAGATCCTTCGATTTCGATTCGAAAAAAAAAAAGAACTTTACGAGCTGCACAGCGACGTCAGACGCAGCAGAGGAAGACCTCGCCTTAAGTGGCGCGCACAAGCAGAAACCGACCTCAACCAACTTGAAGTGCGAAATTGGAGACAGTTAGCCTAGGACCGGGCTAATTGGAGAGGCATGTTGGTTGAAGTCCAGTTTCATTCCGGACTGTAGCGCCACTTAAGTAAGTAGGAAAGTAAACTAGGAACAAGCGGTGTCACCATCGATACAACACGTACCCTCAAGTATGGTTAAAGTAGAATGTTGAGCTAGAAAAATAAGACGCATCCTTAACAATTTGGACTATACAATACCACTTGACTTTATGGAATTTGCCCCACTTGGTGGAGAATAGTTTGAATCCAAAAGATTTAAAAAAACGAAAGAAATACTTGCCTGAAAACTACCGACCCATTGCTTTGATATCCATACTTTCAAAGACAGTGGAAGAAGCAAATAACACCGAGATTTTCAAAATGAATGGTTTAATGAGCGATCGGGAATATGGGTTCCAAAAGAAGCGCTCAACTGGAGACCTGCAATGCTTTGTAACCCATCTATGAAAATCTGCGATGAAAAATCATGGAGAAGCTGTTGCCCTGAATATTTTTGAGGTAGGTATTCGATCGAGTTTGGCACAGTGGCACAATACAGATATCCCCAAGTATTGTGGGGCTGGATTGAAATCATACTTGATGAAATCTTTTCTTTGCATTAGTTGTGGATGGCGGTTCCTTCTGTATAATCGCTGGGGTACCTCAAGGATCAATTCTATAACCCATTCTATTTCTGATGCACATTAGTGCTCTTTTGAGGACAAGGAATCTACCTTAAGTACTGTAATTTTAAATAGTTCTTACATTGAACTTGTGATCGGATTTAGTTCAATACATTATGACATGTATGATAACCGATTAAACCTTGTCTATAAAAGTGACCTCATTTTCCAGATCAGTAATCGTAGATCTGATTTACATTTTTAAGGATAGGAAATATTTTATTTTAGTCCATTTTTTTTTCATTAATAAAGCGCAGGTAAGGCCAGTCCTTGAATACTTTTCTCATGTTCGGATTTCAAAAACACGTACCGATCTTACTGTACACTATCCAGGAATCAGCCTTATAGACGATTCGTCCACACTTCAAATCTCCAATCCTTATCTGAACAGACTTGTATCAGATCTTTCTATGTTTTATAACTTCAGATATTTAGAGAAGACAGAGAAATCATCCCTGGACTTGTTACCATTCAACGACCTACCAGAGCAGAAGTTGCAGCAAAAAAGCATACAGTTCGTCTAACAATAACGCAATAATCATACTTTTTTGTGGCAGAACAACCAAATTATGGAACGAACTTAAAGGAGACGTATTTCCACCAATATGCAGAGTCATTAAGAGAGTCATCTGCCAGGGCCGAACGATATCGATGAAAGTGCTTCTAGCATTTATTTTTCGATCCTTTCAACTGGGTGCTTTCTTTATAGAGGCTGAAAACGGCTGATTAAAACGATAATATCGCAGAGCTGTGTAGAATGATGTTGGTATGTGCGGAAGACATTTTTACCATGTATACGTATCGTCACTACTTTGGATAGACTGAATTGGACGATCCACCTTCATTCGAATAAAATATCTAGAGATTAACTACAAAACTGTTGTAATATTCTTTAGTTTACAATATTCTTTTATATCCTTAAGCTTTAATGATATATTTGCCCTCTTCTCTTTCTTAGGAATTTGGCTCTCCCCCTTGTTTTTTTTTGTTTTTACTTGCTTTCCACTTTCGTCTGATTCCGTAACTTCGTGGGATCCTGTGTACCTTTCGTAAATTGTTTTCATAGCGCACGCTTCTCTGATTAGTTCGTTGATCTCGTGATACTGGATCCAATCGTTATTGCAATTTGTGCCTGATAGTTTATCACTTAGCATCTCCATGTGTCTCTGGATACTCCATGGGTGCAAAGACGGTGAATATTTTTAGCTTTCACTCATTGGACACTAGGTGTACATCTTCAATCATCTTATAAAGTTGTACGCAGGTATCACCATGCCATTGCTTTTTTTTCAGTGGTGTGTGATGGAAAACGGCGAAAGTCCCGATAGATGATGTACGTCATAGGGTTGTTGCCATATCTGTTCATACCAGAAGGAAATTTCTTGGCAGTTTGTAAATTTGTTTCGCTGGGTAGTAACTAAATGTCGTTTACGCAAGCATAGGGCCCATCTTTGTAAGCACAACTAAGTTAAGCAGGGTTTCCTCATGTCTTTAAATTGACAAAGTTTGAGGTTTCCTGTGTTTATCAAAAACCAATAGAGAGCAACGGAGAACTGCAAGCCCTATTTAAAACGAGGTTATTTTACAAGCTTCTTTCATCTTCTGATGTTGATATGAAATTTTATATTAAAAAATGACAAGGGGCTCAGGTGTTCCTTTGAGGGGTTCAGGTGTTCCTACGCCTTATATGTCACAACTTTTCTTCCATTAATTATTCTTGCTTTATTTTTTCCTTTGTCTTTTGATTATCTTAACATTCAACACAATGCCTAAGTGACATTTTGTTTGTCTATTTACATAATTTTCCCTTGTCATGCAAATTCAGTGCCAATCATTGACAAAGTTGAGGGTCAAATTTTCTTGCCATTTTGCTTGGGTTTATGAAAAAATTAGTTTAATCCAATCTAACGTTACTATAATGTGGTTCCGACAATTCCGTACATAAGACCAACCTACCACTCGTTTAACTCTCTCTTACTCTAGAGAGGTAATGTTTTCATGAACAATTTTCAACCAAAGATTTTTATTGGTTCATACATTTTGTGGAAAGGGGAACTCAACAAATATCGGGTTTTCCAACAGGGACGCTACAAAAGTTGAGCGACAGGGACAGCAAACGACGCCATATTTCTTGCCGCTCTTTTGACATTTCTCTTCAGTAAGGTTTGCCATTTCATGATGGAAAGATATACGATCCAATAAAGAGTCGAAATTATTAAAATTTACAACCGAAATTCGGAGTCAGTGGCCTCAACGTTAAGAGCGCTACGTCCATTTTATGGTCATCATAATCGTCCTAGCAGATCAACAATTGAGCGTCTAGTGGAAAAATTTGAATCCATAGGCACAGTACAAAATGTTCCCGTGCCAGTGAGACAAAGAAGTGCCCGTAGCGTCGAGAATGTTGCTGCCGTTGAGGCTTCAGTTGAAGAAAGCCCAAATGTGTCTCTCACACGTCGTTCACAAGCGTTGGGCATCTCTAGGACGTCGTTGTGGCGAATTTTGCGAAAAGATCTTGGCCTTCATCCTTGCAAGATTAAACTAAAGCAAGAACTGAAGCCGCTTGACCACCAGAAGGGTCGTATGTTAGTGAATTGGGCTAAGAACCAACTTGAAAATGCTTCGGATTTTCATCGAAAAATCATCTCTAGCGATGAGGCTCATTTCTTGCTGAATGGCTTCGTCAATAAACAAAATATGCGGTATTGGTCAGGGAGCAATCCACACGTACTCCATGAGTCATCATTGCATCCCAAAAAAATTACGATTTGGTGTGATTTATGGGCCGGCGGCGTCATTGGGCCGTACTTCTTCCGTGATGATCAAGACCGGCACGTTACTGTGAATGGGAATCGCTACCGTTCAATGATAACCGAATATTTTTGGCCCCAATTGGGTGATATGGACTTGGAGGACATGTGGTTCTAACAGGACGGCGCCACAAGCCACACAGCGAATGCCACAATCAATTTATTGGAAACCAAGTTTGGAGAACGTGTTATCTCACGAAATGGTCCAGTCGCTTGGCCGCCTCGGTCGTGCGATTTGACGCCGTTAGACTGTTTCCTGTGGGGCTACGTCAAGTCTATGGTCTATGCCAACAAGCCAGCGACGAGTGATGAACTTCGTACGAATATCAACGTGAAATTGCAGCAGTATCAGCCTATCTATGCTTGAAAACCGTCAAAAATTGGGTTCAGCGTCTGGACTTCTGCAAGCGTGCCCGTGGTGGCCATGCAAAAGAAATCGAGTTCCATACATAATGGCATCGAACGTACTTTCACAGGAATAAAGAATTTCATGGATATCCCAAACCGTTTTTGTTTTATTTAAAAAAAAAGCATTGTAGCGCTCTTATTGAAAAACCCTTTATGAACTCGCATTCCCGCCCGTCTTAATTGCGGAAATCGTTCAATATTGCATTTTGGGTATTTGAGCTTACCCTTACCTTACGTTTAAATACGTTGATTGAATTAAAACTTTTTTTGGGTCGGTGGAAATGAAAAGGTCAAACAAAAAAAAAAAACATAAAATGGCTGTCAAAATAGTTTGCCTCTATAAATCTCGTCGATCAATAGGTGTTGGGTGTCAATTTGGGATTTTGTTTTTTTTTTGTCATTTGCGGACTTTCATGGCCTAAACAACTCTAGAAAAGACCGATTAAGATATTGTCGAACGGTTTTAGAGGTACACGTACGAGAGATAGAATTTTGTTCGCTGTTGTCATCAAAGCGTCACATTTTTTCCTAAGTCCGGCGGCTATTAAAAATCCGCATAGAGCGTAGTAAATGTCACCGTTTTTACCGTCTTTTTGCCCGGTAATACCATCTTATTTCCTGCATGGCAGTGTTGTTTGATTTTTGCAGTTTAGGGTTCCTGCTAGTTGTTCGACTGCACCTTTTGTGTTTAATATATGCACACTCACGAGCATCGTTGCAATAAAGTCTGTCCCTATCCCGGATCTTGGTTGCTTTTAAAGAATTTCTATTCAAATGATTAAATACGCCTAGGCCAAGAAGACTAACTAATAAAATGTCCATATCGCCTGTAGTCCGAATATGCCAGAGCAGCTCAGATAGATTTTTCACTTCGTCCAGCCTAACTGAGTCTATCGATATTCTTCCTCTGCCGCCTGGGTGATGTTTTTTTTATTTTGCATCATAAACCTAACCCTTGGCTCATTTTGGTTCGTGAGTGGTATTTTATTTGTCCCCAACCCTGCATATCTTCATTCCTCTATCGGGCATTTGAAGAAGCGACCGATGGGAGACAAATCCACGTTGTTTACATACCCAGAGGAATATTAAGGAAAGATGACAAATATACAGGGTAGGTTTTATTTTCCAGGTCGATATTTATTTTATACAACTTGTTAATGAAGTAAAACTTTATAATTTATATTTTTTTATTTATTATATGATGTTTAAAAATATTTATGGGATATGATGTCGGTCGAGTGAGCGCCTATGGCCGTGTTGCAAAAGCGAGTTCTTTTAAGCACATTTTGAATACCAATTTCGCAGACTTGTGTGTAACACTTTTTTGTCATTTCTTTCGTTGTTAATGTTTATCCTCAATCATAAAGGTTGTTTTATGGATGTCCAACTTTTTCTCCAACTAGCTCCTTAAGAAGATGTCGAGTAGGGTCAAATTAGGGGATCGTATGGGCTACTCGAAGTCACCACTATTTGACGTTATTTGTCCGGGAAACATTTCTCGTAAAATACGTAACGTAGCACTAGCTGAGTGTGATTTGACGCCGTTGGTCTTATTGGAATCGCATGTTCTGTATGCTTAACTGATCCATTTCGGGTACAAGAAAGTTTTTCGATCTGTCCTCATGGCTTTCAGCAGTAATTTTTACAGCATTACATATGGCGTTCTCAAAAAGATATTTCCAATTGACCTCTCAGCCTATATGGCGCAGCATACAATTACTCTACGGCGAATTAGTGGTCTTTTGTGAATCAATCGATAGTTCTTAGTGCCCCAATAGCGGCTATTCTGTTTATTAGCAAAGCCAGCAAAGTCGAAATGCACTTCTTCGCTCATAATAACTTTTTTGACGAAAATGGCGGTCATCGATATCGAGCTGTAAATCTCGAGCACTCCAATCTCCACGTTGTTGCTGCGTTAGATGCCCCATGATAAAATTGTGTCGACCACTCTCTACGACTGTCAAATGGTAGCCAACAAATTTCCTTAACACACAAATTTCAACCAAATTAAATTTACCTAAAACATAAAACGCACCCCGTATATATAATTCTGAAAGGTATGAGCTCGAAAATCTCCTCTCAGATTTATAAATACGTGCATTTTTCATAATTGCCCTGACGTGATCAATTGGATCACCCTGTACATTTAAAATCGTTAAGAAAGTGTTACTAAATCAAGATTTCAAAATTAAAATGTGCACTTAAAGAAATTCCTCTGCTATCGTATTATTAAAAATAATTTAGACAACAAAAACTGTTAATTAGCATCACTTAAAACATGGAATTTCTAATAACAAATATAACACACCTATCATAATGCTCTACGTTCACATATTAGTCGCAATTAGTTCGTAACAAAATAAAATCTAAACCTACACTTGAAACACACTTTCCCATCATATGCTCGATAGCTACATGTCTAATGGTTGTAGGAAATATTTGTACATAATTACATTCGAAAAAAAATCCGCTTCGCTAATTTACTCAATTACGAAAGCGAATTCAATTATCCAAGAACCATACACGTACTCAAACACACACCTGTACTTCTGCCGTGTAGTGCATCTAAACTGAAAATATTTTCGTGCTAAATGTTCGAAAAAACTCATTCATATCGGTTTAACACAACACCACACAGCAACACAAACAAAAAAAAACCAGTTAATCTGCATTCTTTCAGAAAATAATTAATTCCACACATAAAATCAAACCTACACACAAGAGTTGAGAAATATAATTTTTTTGTATCTAAACCTACATTATATCCCAGTCGATGTATCTAAACATATCCGTACATATAGACGGGCTATTTCTATGTCAAATACAAAAAATAAACAATTTCAATCAGTTCGCACATTTCAATGGTGCTTTGCTATGGTTACTGCCTTCACTTTCCGACCGACTAACACTTGCTTTGGCCTGGCTTGGCCTGGCGTTTAGCCAATCCATACTGGCAGCGTGCGCTAGAGCGAGAGTGTTTTGTATCTTTTTGCGCTAACGCAGGTGAATGCTAATTCATAATTCCTCAATATGAATTATACAAGAATAACACTGACTGCGATATTTCGACTTGGGAATTTCAATTCAGGTACACATTCACGGCTTTGAATTCATAACTAGAAAGGTGATGATGCTAATCATCGTTCGAATTGAGTGGGGAAATGTGCAAATCCGAAACGCGGCTTTGCTGAAGATCCACCTGGATCGATGCAAACTAATAGATGGTGATTTTCAAACAGTGATATAGAAGCTTTTTAAAGGCGTAATTAATTGTTAAAGGGAAGTCAGTGATTATTATACACACGTGTAAAGGTCGGTGATTTTATTATTAAAAGTTTTTTTTACATACAGCTGATGATTTTAATTTCAATAGTAAATTTATTATTCAAAACTTTAAATGAAATAAACCCCGGCTTAATGCAAATATTCATTTATCTAAAACGTGGATCTTAAAGATTTTTCTGTATCTCTTGTTTGTTTTCGATTATTTACTTGATTTTTTTTACCAATTTACAATTTTTATGTTGATGGGTTATGGAAATTTAGTAAATACTAAATCCCTTGTGTATGGGCATTTTTTATACTATTACTTAAAAAAAAAACCACCGATGTGTGAATCTTTACAAAGTGATATCTCAAAGATGAGTTGAGCTTAAGGCTGATGTAAATTTTAGGAATTCCAAATCAGCAGATTTTCATTATCATGGTTTAAGTACAATATAAACAAGTTTTAGTTTTAAGCTCATCATTAGCAAAGTTGTTAAGTTATGTTGGTTTTATATTTCCACTGCAAGTAGTAGATCTTAAAGTACATGGTTTTGAGTAGCTTAACTTTTGCCGGCAATGGTAGGCTGGCACTGGTTTTGAGACAAGCTTAGTTTCGATGTGTTTTTATCATATAGGCTTATTATGTATCAATTATAGCGGAAAATGGTAGACGTTTACCTCACATATGTGGGCTATATTTGGGGACGAACTGGGCATCAACTAACATGTCTCTCAAATTTTCGCCATCAGTTGCGTACTTAAAGTTGACGCTTCTGGATCTCATTTGGATTGGTATCGTCTCAAATTCGGCGATTGTGTTTGTTGACGTACCCATTCATTTAGAAACGGGTCTCATCACTGAAGATGATTACTCGATGAAAGTTAAGGTCAGTTTCCAACTGCTTCAGCTCAGCTCCTGGGTCAGTTGAATTTTGTATGTGTGCAGGCTCGTGTCGCGACGCGAAATTCCTCAAGTTGTGCTCTGTAAAAAGCCGAGTTCTTGTAAGCTACGCGAACAAGACTGCCTCGGATTCTCCTACACATTCACATACACGGGTGTTGGTTTATCGTTTAGTGAACCGGTGAACTCAATTTTATTTTATGATGATTATGGCGACCGTAAAATGGGCGAAGCGCGCAGAACGTTACACGAACCGAACTCCCATTTTGATCATTTTATTTGCACGTGTTGTTATACGTTATGTTCGTCGTTGGTGATTTGGCAAAACATACTGAATAAATGACAGCCAATTTGACAGATGTAGCTTCAACAATATGGCCGCTACCAACTGTCGAAGTTTGAAAGTCTATTTTGGAAAACCCTTTACATGGTCTTTCCCTCATTTACAATTCATCCCATTTTTCGGGCTCCTTCTCTATGATCGCAACGAGGGTGTGACATCTCTGAACAAAAATGTAAATATCGTCGGCGTATGCTAGTAGTTTTACCGATTTATGAAAGATTGTGCCTTTAGTGTTGACTCGGGAGTCTTGCACAATCCTCTCAAGATCTTATGTTAAAAAAGTGTGTCACAGTGCGTCGCCTTGCCTAAGTCATTTTTATCGAAATGTTGCTTGAACCTGATGGAGCAGCGATAATTCACATGAACCGGCATATAGGATCTTGTTGGCGATGTTGAGGACGGGTATGCCTTTGTAATTGACGCAAACCCCCGCTCCTTTTTGCGGATCAGGTAAACGTTGTTGAGGTTCCATTCTTCAGGCTTACTTTTATCTGACTAAATTTTGCTAATGGGTTGGTGAATGTAACCAAATTTTATCCAATGGATTTATATAGCTAGCCAACAGACCCGTACTTTCTGTTAAACCTTTGACGACTGATGGTATCGATACTATAGTAAACGGATGTACCATATATGTGTCTTGAAATACCACGCTTATGCCACGCGAGCAGCATGACATTAGCTTGGCTTGATAATAGCATTTTCACCGTGGTATACATAGAATTCTACTGATTGCGGAGCCATTCTTGCAAATTTTTGTATTGCCATTTTGTCTCGCTGAACCAATATTAAGTGGTTCCTCTTCGATGACATTAGGAGATTATTCATCATCGCCGTTTGGCAGTATCCATATTTTCAGCATCGACTGTATCTGATCTTTTTATCCTTGTTTATCTTGGGTCTTTTATCCCTTGTTTGGACTCTAGTAAAACTTACGAACAATTTTTCTGGAGTGGAACCCTTATATCTATTGAAACATGCACATTTTCTGCTTTTTTTATATCTACTTTCTAATAAGCCGGTGCTTTTCCTAACTTCTGTGCCTATAAATCTCATTGGCAGCTCTCACCTTTTCACCTTTAGGCTTGACCTAAATGCCTGATTTTTGTTTGCGAACACCTTTCGGCATTCATTGTCAAACCAGGCGTCTTTTGTTGGTGGGTGTGAGAAACGCCAGTTTGGTCCAATCTTATAGCTTTTTGATATCGTTGTGTGAGGTCACGTCTTCCTCTTTGCTCTTATTTGCTGCCGCCATAACTTTACACATTGGTTCACACCCCATCTAGCCATCTGCCATAGTGCGATCCAGCGGTCGCACTATGGCATCAGCGACTGCATGATCATTAAACCGGAAGTTCGGTCTTCGTTATCGCCTCGAGCCTGAAGGCTTGTTCAAAAAGGCTGGACCAAAAATTCGACGAAACATTTTTCTTTCGAACGTGTCTAATATTTGCTTCTGCTCCAGCACTCGGTGCCGTTATGTAGGACAGGTATGATAAGGATTCGATTACTTCGATTACATTTCCGATAATCCGGAAAAAAACTCAAAATGGGTGCCATACACATGGATGTTGGCATATCAAACAAATCAATGAGATGAACAACTACATTGTAAAAGAAAGTAAAATATGATTTTCAGAGAATATGGTAGGTCTGTAGAGTTATTTATTGTTGATGATCCGAGCAGAGACGAAGATACATGGTTCGAGGATATTCCACACATGTATTCATCTTGATGGATCGGTTCACTAGAACGGTTGGATCCACCGAGTCGCATTGATAAATGTTTGTTATCCAACACATGATGATTTTCGTCTCAAAGCGCACCATTTATCTTGGTGACGCCCTCGAGTATGGTCAGGTTATAGATGCCTAGCAACATTCCGACATACGAAAAGGTATAAAACCAGTTTGACCATCGTCTACTAATGGAAATTTGTCAAGCCTAATGAAGGCTATCATCTACCATATTACACAATCATTAAACAATACTCACCAGTAATCATCTCTCATTATCACACCCCGCACTGTCAGACCATAAGTACAAACATCATTATACGCGCTCGTTTTTGCCGTGCCCACTCCAATTATGGTCAATTTGTGCGGCAAAAAAAAAATCCACCATGACCAGACGTTACCAAAACAAGCATTTGACGCCTGTTGCGTAAATACTCGTAGTAAATTGAAAAAGCACACGGCTCTACATTGGAGTCTGACCACTACTCCAGTTTGGAGTGACTGCGTCTCGAGTCAACATTTATTCAGAAAACAAAATTTCTCAATTAACAGGCACACATCCAAAAAGAAATTGCAACAATTTCTCAAGTGCCAGTTTTAATCCCTTTTGATTTCGGATACCTATCCAAATCCAAACGTCTAATGCACACGCGCAACAACATTCGACGCATACTCACGCGCAGTATACGGACTTTCACTCAATCGATAAGCCAGCAGCGCGAGTGCTAACCGCCATCCAGCCAAAGACTACCGCTAACGCAATTTTTTTTTCAATTTGAATTGGACGCACCTATAAATAATTTTTTTTTATTAACAACTTTCCACTTTTTTTTTCGTTATTTGTTGTGTCGATTGAATTTTTAGTTTTGCTTCTCCTAATTATTAAAATTGAGATACATGTGGGGTACTAAAAAGATAGACACTTATATAGGTCGATTATCAAGAACAGCATTGTTGAGGAGTTTAATGTTTGTCGAAATACAAGTTCATAGCACGGCTTTCTTTTTTGAATTTAACTAACAGACCTACTGACTGTAGAGTGTAGATACTGTATAAAAAAAACTTGAGTATCTGCATCTGGTTAGGTATTTGATTGAGAATTATTCTCATATGCAAATGAAAGAATCAACACAAAGTGGAAATATGCATCACAGTCCACATTTACATTTCGTCTATTTTCAGCCATGGAGTATCTTTTCAACGAATAGGAATATACTGTAAGCAAATTAAGCACACTCCCCAGTCAGAGGCGAAGACGTGGACGGCCTAATTTCACTAATGCATATTTTGCACATGATATTGGTGAATTTATCAATACAAAAATGTAGGCCAATATTTTTTTTTGAATACTTAAGGTACCAGATACGTTGAATATTATATGTTCTGAATTGATGCATGTATCTATAGCATGTATTTATGGGCGATTATGAGATGGAATTCTGCTATTGTATTTCAAGTTGGCTTACTTTTTAGATAATCAAAACTAACCGTTGTACTAATTTAATGTCGAATATATTTCGGGTCAGATTGTTTATCGATAGGGGCTTGAGTGGCTAACCTATATACATAAGTTTCGTTTTCACTAATTGGCGGGATCATGATCGGGAGATTATAAAAGCTCTCACTTTCCTTTATCCCTACTGTTTTTTTTCCGTGGGGTTTATTCGTGTGATTCGGACGTTTTTAGATATTCCTGTCTACCGACTATATTGCTTTGGAAGAAGTGTCCCATGGAACATCACGTAAGAAGAAGTGCTGCGCATATTGAAGCCACGAGGATTGGATATTGTTGATTACGCGGACAATATAGAGAAATATGAATACAAGATTGAAATTAAATAGATAACACGGTTTTGTTTTAGAGCTTTAACATAAACATAATGCACAAACGAGAGGGCTTTCTATGAAATAGCACATCAGGCAAATGACCTTAAGAAGCTTTGCTAGTACATACGCATTCTGTTGTCGTAATTTGCATCCCATTTTGTATAAATGTGACTAAACATTGTTGACGCAGCAGTGAATCTCCACTTACAATTCACAGGTAAATATGGGCTTAACAAAATCCAGGGGGCCAAGTCTCGGTAATTAATTGAATGTTTTGACAATTTGTATGACATGTGGCACCGTCTTGTTAAAGCCACATGCCGTCCATATCAATATCATACAATTTAAGTATAAACAACCCGTTTGTCATGTCCCTAAACCGGGCACCACATTCATGTAGCCTAAAATGCTCACCAAATAGTGCCACTTTTAGGATGTATTTGGCTTTTGACAATCACGTGTAAGTTCTTTAAACCCCTAACTCTGTTCGCTGCGCTTGATATTTCTCATTAAACTTCAGTTTTAATTGAACTCTGTAAGGATTTCTTTAGGGAGTATACACTGTAGAGAGTTTCTTGAAATTTGCATTTCTCGTCAATAATGCTGAATTGAGGTTTGTGGATTTTCACTCTCACAGTACCCTATTTTGTACGAAATTTGCAAATTATGGCAGCCAAACATTCATTAAATTTAAAATATTGTTTAACTATGAAAACGCGATGTTCCTGTAGTGTTCTATTTATACTAACCCTAAACTGTCACTTGTCAGACATTTTTTTTATGACAACCTGCCTCACAAAGGGCGTCAAATTCAAATCTTGCGTGCATTTTTGGGACACCCTTTAGAAGTGGCAAAACCACTAACTCAGATTATCACTTATCAAGGATGGAACAGAGGAATGAATCGTCTTGAATGACTTGTCAGATCATCACAAGAGAAGTGCCATTGCAAAATCACTTAGGTGTTGGTGCGGCTGTGAATCGAACCAGTGCCTTCTGCTCGTCTGGGCATCTTCCCATTTTACGGATTCGTGTTGTGCCGTATTGAGTACTGATTCTTACGAAGTACTGAGTAGCAGCAATAAGCGTAATAGCATTACGAATGCCTATCGATAGTTAAGATTTTAGTTTCAATATATAACGACAAAATGATGGAAGAAATTAAATCAAATCAAATCAAATAAAATCTCTGCGATTGAAAAAGACGATCGGATGTAACGCCAAGTGGACGTTGTGAATTGATTGACAAATAGGTAGTCATATGCTCAACAAATTACTTATTGTCTGAAATTGTACACCTACTTAATACCCATGCCTAGACAAGCTAAGCTAAGCCCTTAAATCTCCACCATTTAAAAAATTCATAGATCGACATTGCTTAAACCCGAAATCTTAAATCTTTCAATGGAGGAAACCCATTTTTGCCTCTTCCTTCTCTATTAGAAAACGTGGCTATGACATCACGTTGAGTCCCACCAATGATGTCAATATCGTCGGCGTATGCTATTAGTTGTACCGATTTTTGAAAAATTGTGCCTCTGGTTTTGGCTCGGGAGTTTTGCACAATCCTCTCAAGAATCAAACTGAAGAAGTCACATGTATAAGAATCAAACTGAAGAAGTCACGGTATACCAAAACTAGACATGGCTCTGTATAGTTCGTCTCTATAAATGGTGTCGTATGCGGCTTTGAAATCGATGAATAGGTTGTGGGTATCGATTCTGACTTCTTGGTTTTTTTTGCAGGATCTGCTTAAGTTTGAAAGTTTGATCGATTTTGGACTTTCCTGGCCTAAAACCGCACTGATAAGGGACGTTCAGGTTGTTGGTAAACAGATTCAGGCGTTCACATAATACGGCAGATATGATCTTGTAGGCGATGTTGAGTTGGCATAGGTCTCCTTGTTAGTGGATCGGCCAAACGATGCTGAGGTTCCATGCTTCTTTTTTGAGACCAGATTTGGCTTATTTGTAGTTGGATGTTACAGTTTTCGCTGTTGTTGCCAATATTGAATGGTTCGTTCTGTATGACAGCGGAATATTGTTCGTCATCGCAGTTTAACGGTCTGCAGAAGTTGTTCTTCCATATCCTCAGAATCGACTGTGTCTCAACTACGATATTTTCTTGTTCATCTCGACAGGATTCTGTTCGAGCCTTGTATCCTTGGCTTTGGCGTTTTACACTTTGGTAAAACTTGCGAACATCGTTCCTAGAGTGGCACCTCTCTGTATCCTCTATCGCGCTCTATCGCGATCTTTTTTTGCTCATTTCTTTCTGAAAAGCCGGTGTTCTTTCCTTCTTCTCTTCCTGTAGAACTTAATGGCAGCTCTGTTCTTCACCTGCAGCTTCGCCTTATAGGCCTCGTTCTTGGCTGCGAGCATCTGCCGGCATTTCTCATCAAACCAGTTGTTTCTTGCTGGTGGGCGGAAGAAACCTACCACATCAGTTGATGGCATTGTTGCCATTGTTCTTCGACAGTCGATGCTGGTGGTATGGTGTTAATCGAGAGGTTAAGGGATACCCGTTGCTCGAAGGTCTTGGCAGGTTTCGACTGTCAAAATGTTGGAAAAGGAAATATGTATGTATTTTTCTCCAATTAGAAAATATGTCAGACACGTATGACACAACATATATGGCAATCAGTCATTTTAAAAATCCCATCACATTTCATAATTATTTGCGATCTATTACAATTTGACCAAATATGGAAACTAAAATAAATGTTGTTGGTTTCTGTATTAAGTAATCATGATTATAAAAATGTCATAATGTATAAGCCATTCCATAAACGTCAATTAAACGTACGGTCATTTTCATTGTTTCATTTTCAAGGGCAGATTTCCAAAATTGAAATCAATCTCTATCCAAAATTGCAATTTGTAACAATAGTACTGCTATACGTACGTCAGCTTAATCGACACTTAGCAAGCGCGACACTCTGAATATAGAAAGAAAAAAAAAATCATCTATGCGCACTCGTACTTCATTTGACAACGTTTTCACCATTAGTGTAACATTAGCGCGTTTGGCATTCGAATTTCGAAGACTACTTAAATTCACATTTGCATTCGACTATATACTGTACAGTGCTGGCAACAAGGTTATCAGTTGACAGATGACCACTCCAACGCTATTGGCTGTCTTAGCACTCAGCGTAATGTATGACCGACCATCCTTGCTTTCTTCCCAAGGTACAGGTCGGTGTCTTTCTCTTGCGCAGGTGGCGTTGTATGATGAATCATTTTTTTCTCTTCTATATTTCTGTTCGTTTGCAGTAATTTATGCAAATTTTGATACGTTACCGTTAACGATGTTGGCAGCATCATCTCTTTTCAGGGTTTCGGGTGTTTTTTTTCATCGCTCGCGATGTTTATTGTTTTTATGTTCGGTTTGACATTGAACCTAATTTGCTAGAATAAGGTACGTAATTTATATCCGACAATGAATCTCTCAGATGATCCGAGTGGGTATGGCGCACATTTCAGAAATTAATGTGTTTTTGTTGTTGTACAGCGGCTTGCCGTTGCCACCGACCGCAAACGCATCGCACAAATCAACCACGGAGATAATGGCGTTTTACGTTCGGTTGTGGGGTAATGTTTATTCGAATCGATTTTGAATTTAGTATGTCAGGTGCGTTCGGTTGGCGACTGTCAAAATGACAGATAACGTACTTCGTTAGTATGCTCCTTGATTGTACACCTATCTAGTAGAAATGGAGGCATAATTTGTGTGTGATGATTTTTCTATTGCATTTGATTTTCTCTTGTGGATCTTGAGGTTAATTTGCTGGAATCCGGTTTCCGATTACGAACGATGATCATGGTTTGCTTGTCGTGTGGCAATCGTAAAATTAATTGCCGTGGTAAGTGCTTATCCCGGCGATGTTGTACGCATTTTTTTGCCGTTTACTTCTGTTTTTTTTTGTTGCGTAAGTGATTTGCATTTTCGTGGTTTTTGTTGGTCGAGTAATACGATATGAAACAATTATGTGAAGTCATGAGCGTTAGGTAGGTAGGTATGGTTTTGGGTGGAAGGTCTCACGCAAATTAATGTAATGTTGTCGAAATTGGGTTGGCATTTTTGCTTCGATTTTCTTAGAAGAATTACAAGCGAATCTGCATAACGAAAACAAGTTTAATGTCATAAGATTACTATTAGATGGAGAGACATTCTTGTTGATTGTTTAGTTTACCATACAGAAAATAGTCTTAGCAGCTAGGCTCATTAATTTTAATATTACCATGTAATTTGCAATTACCTGATAATAAAAAATAATAAATAATAATAGTTTAAGAGATCCTTAAAGCAATGTTTGTTAAATATATGCAAATGTTTGATCTGGAGCCTAGGTTCTTCACACAATTATTTATGTGCGTATTAGGAACTTTTATTCGAATGACAAGATCTTGCTACTGACATTATCCTTTTCATGGCTGTTGATAAAATGAAAACGCTCCGATCAAAATGGCAGAATGTTACATTTTTCGTAAAAATGAAGGGACCTATTCCAAATAACAGATTCGAGTAGTTTCAATGACAGTCTCATGACGTTAAGGGAAGGTCCCTAGAATCCGTTCCCTATGTTGCAACAACAACGATTCTTTTGTGTGAGAAAAAGCAGAGAACACATGGCTGAACGTGGAAGATTATCGACTCTATATTTTCGGTGACAGTTTTCCACATTCACAACCATTTTTTGGTGGTAGGTTAAGTTTAATGGACTTTTGTAGCTGAAGTAAGTCGTTAAGATCGCTTATGCCAACGTGGTACTATGGTTTAATTTTATGTTCATGAGCGGAATAGCTAAAAATAAGATTAGCTTAAGTAAAGAAAGTAATAATACTTATATGTAGAGTTATTTTTCAATGCTTCTTATGCCTGAAAAGAAAGAGGCTTCATCCTGATCTTACAGAAGCGTAACCAAATCTATTAGTGTCTAGAGGCACGCCATTAAATTAGTTGAAATGTCATTCTCGAGATCAGGAGTGGTGCTGAGTTCCTACATAACTGAAAATCTCATCACATATGAAATTAATTTATTTACCTACTTATTGCTGCAGCAGTCCGCGATGAATTCGGACCTTGATCAATACACCCCTTAAATTAGTTTGGTTCTTAACTAACTGCCTATAATTGCGCAATTTATGTTGATTGAGGTCGGTTTATATTTGTGCGAGCTATTGATGGCAATGGGTTTCTCAAATGCCGTACGGAGTATAGGCGTATATTTAATCTTATATTCACCTTAAACTGCTAATGCAGAGCTTAAGAGTTTTCTGGCTGATGTAGCAGTACAGCTGCTTTAAAATGCTATTTAATTGATCGAAATGTCCATACTGGAATTAACAAATATGTATACATAATGCATTCAAACATTGAATGCACCTTGTTAAAGGCTCATTCCTTCCACAGCCTGTTAAATGGTAAGGTTTGTAAAGAAAGCCGTGCTCACGAGAATAAGAGTTTTCTGGCTGATGTAGCTGTACAGCTCCTTTTAAATGCAATTTTATTGATTATATATCCATACTGGAATCATCAAATATGTATACATAATGCATTCAAACATTGAATGCACCTTGTTAAAGGCTCATTCCTTCCACAGCCTGTTGAATGGTTATGTTTGTAAAGAAAGCCATGCTCACGTGGTGGTATACCCGTCACGTTAAAAGAGAGATTGGAGAGTAGAAATGTTGAGTGTATTCTTCCAGGAGCAAGTCTTTTATAAACGGGTTTTCTCTAATCTTTCTTTTTGTCCGACATTTTTTTTATAACCGTTTTTAGTAAGGAAGGCAATGTTTTAAAAAGACTTTTATATACATTTAACCCGATAATCCGATAAGCTAACAATGGAACATTATTCTAAAACAGATCTTTCTTAAGGAAAATGCAAGGATTTAAGAGATTGTATGTCTGAAAAATCTTTTTTTTTTTGCTAAATCAAAATATGGCTTGGGATATTATACTCTCTATATGTTCATTGAAATACAATTTTGAATCAAACGTAACGTCCAATTGTTTTATTTCCTTAACACTATTCAGTATATATCGTCTTATGGAGTAAACATAGAATATAGTCCACCTAATTTGAAAAAATGACAAAACCTTACATTTCTCTAAGTTCAGTTGTAGCTTATGGCAATCAGCTACCGAATTGACTGTACAAAAAAACGTTCAGTCATTTGCAAACCCCAGAAACATACAGAAAGACACACGTTCACAAATAATGCAAACAGCAAAGGTCCCAAGTGACTTCCCTGAGGAAAACCATACTTTATAAATGTATTGCAAGTGATTTCTTCGCAGTTTGTAAAGGGTGATCCATTTCGAGGTTCCCTACTTTTTTAAAGAAAAAAACACAGAAAATTCAAATTTAATGGAGAATGTTTATTATCATTTGAAAGAACATTCTTTGGCATTTATTTTTTGAAGATTATGTCTATCAAATGTTGGCCGTTGCTACGTCGCAGATGGTCCATCCGTTGAGTCCAATTTTCGATCACTCGTTCGAGCATTTCGACTGGTAACTGGCGAATGACACGCGTGATGTTTTCCTCCAAGGCCTGAATCGAAGCGGGTTTGTCGGCTTAAGCTTTTGACTTTACATATCCCCACAGGAAAAAGTCAAACGGTGTGATATCACACGATCTTGGTGTCCAATCGACCGGCCCAAAACGTGAAATTATGTGCTCACCGAAATGTTCTCTCAATAAGTCCATTGATTGATGTGATGTGTGGGAAGTGGCGCCGTTTTGCTGAAACCAAATGTCGCCGAGATCACGAGCTTCAATTTCAGGCATCAAATAGTCGGTTATCATGGCACGATAACGGTCGCCATTGACGGTTACGTTCGCACCGGCATAATTTTTAAAGAAATATGGACCGATGATTCCACCGGCCCACAAACCACACCAAACCGTTGTTTTTTCTGGATGAGTGGCAGTTCTTCAATCTCTTCAGGTTGCTCTTCGTCCCAAATGCGGCATATTTGTTTGTTTACATACCCATTGAGCCAGAAATGGGCCTCATCGCTAAACAAAATTTGCCTCGAAAACGTCGGATCTTCTTGGAACTTTTCAACAGCCCATAGAGCGAAGCGATGTCGCTTGGGAAGGTCGAGCGGCTTCAGTTTTTGCACAAGCTGTATTTTTTACACTTTCAATTTAAGATCTTGACGTAAAATGCGCCAAGTCGTTCCATACGTCAGTCCGAGTTGCTGCGAACGGCGCCGAATCGACTCTCTACGGTCTTCGTGTACACTCTCAGCTACGGCCGCTATATTTTCTTCACAGCGTGCTGGACGTGGTCTATTCGGTCGAATATTATCCAATAATGAATGCTGGGTCTCAAAATGTGTGATGGTGTTCCGAATAGTACGCTCAGTAGGCCGATTATGTTGACCATAAGTTGAGCGAAGTGCACGAAACACATTCCTCACAGAACGTGAATTTTCATAATAAAGTTGAACAACTTGTAAACGTTGTTCACTCGTAAGTCTTTCCATTATGAAATGCCAAACAATACTTAACAAAAATAACATGACAGCATGACACGACTCACACGTGATCTGTCAAAAAAGGCTATTGAAAAAGTATCTCTACATGGATCAACCGTTACTATACCTTCCCGGCGGACACCCTGTATTTATCTTATATCCATTACCTACC